>JAPTHN010000139.1:0-694919 GCA_026936325.1 Platynereis dumerilii
AGCCCATATCTGGTGGCCCTCAAAGGCTGCAATGGGCCATTATGAGATGCTCAGCTTCCTCCTTGGCTGCTGTTGTGGAATGCTCTTGGATGCTGCTTGTAATGCCTAAGGATGCTGCCATCAGTGCCATGCCTTTGGATGATGATGCATGTTGTTGAATGATGGTAACACCATGCTGCTTTGTGATGAAGTCTAAAAGTCCCGGGGCCGGCGGCGGGGGGAGGTTCTTCCAAACATTTTTGAAAATAATGTCCTGCCTTGGTTTCGAAATCGGGGGATTCAGGGTATATATATATCTGCATTAGCACCAAAAATGGGGCAATCAATATATCTTGAGGGAGACAAGATACAGCCTCATCTATATATCGAAATATATAGAAAAAAAAAAAAACTCAAAACCTTAAAAAGTGAGTCCAATCAATTTTACCAAACCAGTTTTAACCACTTATTTTTGTGCTTTTCTCTTGATATAGACCCATCACTATACCTTGATTTTTACCTTGGTTTTTCGAAATATGGGACCATCTTTATCAGAAAAGGCAAAAATCATGGCCAAAACGGAGGGACATTCCTGTATATGGACATATAGAAAGAACCCCCGGGCACCCGACTCTATGGAGCTTTCGCAAACGTGGAGACCTCCTCTTATGGTCTCATGTTGTGGTACCATATCAGCCATCGTGCGCTCCTCTCTCTCACCAGAACTTGGCAAAAGGAATAAACACCACTCTTTATATTGTCAATGGCTGCAAAATGAGGCCACTCTTTAAAGCTTATGGCGCTTCCAAGGACATCGCTATCAAAACAAATGTAGTTTCCGCATACATATAGTGAGCCGTACGTACAGTGAATGTGAATTCAGATAAGTGCAAAACTGCTTTCATCATTGCATATTGGCAAATTTACATAGAAATTAATTTTGGTTTGAAGTATTCTAGCTGTATACTAATGCAAATTACTGATTGCGCTCTAGAAAGGTGCAAGCCAAAAACTGTTCTCTTGTGATGGTCTTGTCTGATGGTTTGCTGCTCTGACCACTCAGTAAAGTATTCTTTTGAATGAACTGTCTGGAAGATCCAGGATCTTGAAACAGCATAACTGGACCTTCAATATAAAATTCCAAGCAACTCAGCAATTGAGTTTACCGATATCTTTGGTCAAAATGACATCTTTTAAATATAAGGACAGACTAAAGAATAATAATTATTGATCCATTAAGTATTCTGAAACTTCAGCTTTGAGTTGTACAGTTCTTTTGGTTGGTCTATAACTCGAAGACCATTTGGAACAAAGATTCGATGTTTCAGGCTTCAGGCTGCTTTCTTTGGAACCCAGGTTCAAATCTGGCCTGGGCAACCCATTTTTGACTAATCTTTCATCACGCGTCAAGATTGCGTCCCCCTCATTACTGTGGTCCTTACCTGTCTTATTAAGCCCAGCCAGTGCGTAAATACAGGATGTAAACTGTAAACCCACTCACCCACCCCCTTCCTTGTGGATTTTAGAATGTACATTCAATTTGCATACCATAGTGCTTATAAATTTGGTAAGTGGAAGGCACCACTGATGTCCTAGCTGGAAATTGTTGGATGGACTGCAATATATGTCTTTCGTATTGACCAAAGGTTTCTTGGTCAGTCTGCCAAAACCCACAATGGATGGGCAAGGGCCACACACGACTGGACTTCTGGTGCACTTGCTGGCAAAACAATAAGAAATGCCACACAGCCACACAATGCAATAATCTAATCTTTATCTGAACCAATTGAAAGGTTAAAACATACAAGACCTGTAATCTGCAACAAACTTAAGTCTGGCTACAACCTAACCATAGTGATGATTGTACTGTTACTCTGGAGAATATGATCAGTTTGTGATCGTAGTTTGTTTAACCTGTCTCTGGCTTAATTCCTCTTATCTCGCCTGGAATGTTATCACTTTATAACAAGCCCGCTCCATTACTGTCGCTTCATTCTGCCTTCCTGTGAGCAGCACATTTCCAGACTTCAATAACAACACTACCTGCAGGCTGGAATAGATCACTCTTTCAGTTGATTACATTTTGTTTACTATCTCGGAAGTTCCACTGGTTTTGCTTGTATAGCCTGGGGTTTCAGGTGTTTTACAAACTTTGCAATGTACCTTGTATTTGTGTTACTTCAGCTGAACTTATACACACTGTAAGGGTTTGTTAGATTTTAGAAATATGACACAAGACTCAATAGGCTTTTGTTGGTTCTGAATGATAATAAATAGCCTTCAGACCTCCCGAAGGTAAATTCGCCATAATAATATGTATGTTTTAGCTGTCAGTGATTTACAGTTGGCTGTGTGATGACACCAATAATGTCTCACTATAGGTCCCATAGTGCCATAAACTAAAAAATAATCTGGTAATTACTCATCATTTCCCGGTTGTAGTGACACATACCATGTCTGGTACTGGTGAGGCTCATTGCTCGGTGTGCTCATAAGCACAGTGACACTGACATTATTTTAAGCCTCTTAGCTTCAGAAGCCAGCTTTAAGCACTGATTCCATTTGGCTGCAAATCAACTGGGAAAAGGTCAGGGGGTATTTTGGTAATGACCCATCATTCCTTGGCTGTAATGCTGTCTTCTGAAAAAGAAGATTTCTCATGCAAAAGGTCAAGAGCTTGTGGGCCTGAGCGCAACATTACATTTTGATTTTCCCTTGTATTGTGACCTGAAGTAGGACACAGTATAGTCCTTGGTGCAAGAGTCATTTTCAAATAATGGTTGCAATACCACAGGGTGTGTTCATCAGATATCACTGAATTGCCAAGTTGCAGCCTCCGTTATCAAATCATATCAACAGCGAAGCTTGTGCTCATGATAAATGGCTGTACTTTCCCAACCTATCCATCAGTGATACACCATGTTGAAAGTAAGGATAACTTGTCATTGATAAATTGATATGAGTTCTGGACTGTATAGTCCAATAACAAACCAATAAATGTCTATGCAAACAGAATCTGTTTACTCCACATAGGAAGAAATCACTGTTACTACAACAAGAGTACGAATATGTGCTCAGTGAATTCTTAATGCTGATCGTCATTCATCAATATTTTATTGTCAGCAACTGCTTTGACAATCCCATTGAGTGAATGCTGTTGCTGTGTAAAGGTCGTTGACAGCATTTGCCAGTGCCCTGGGGTGCCACCATGCCAGTATGTATTGCTTTGTGGTTAATTGATGGCTGAGGTTTTGCATACACTTGCTGTTGTTCGAATTGTAAATAAACTGCAGGTGGCCAATATAGATCAGTTCTCTGTCTGTTGCTCTGAAGGTATCGGGTTCAAATCCCAATTGGCAACTGTGATACTTGCTTTTTCATCTTTGTCCTTCATAAATGATGTGCCTGAACCTGATGTCATTATGTCAGCAGTGGTGTACGATAGGGCTTCATATCCTATATTTTTGCACTGAAAAGGCTTGGTAGGACATACATAAACTGCGGGAATGTTGGTTATAGCGTTATGGCATCCCAACGTGCAAAACACTGACCTAGGTCTATGGTGGTGCATCAATGAGGCACATTACCGCTGTCCTTTCAGCCATCGAGACCAAAATACGATTATATGTATATTAAAATTTGCCCACAATACAATGTATGTCGATGAAAAACCTGTTGATGAATCTCATCAATCATCCTCTTGAAGTGAAGGGAATTCCTTTTGGAGGATTATGCTAATACGAATTCTGAACCTCTCTTCACATACTATCACATAGCCCTACTTATCAATTCACACACTCCTATTCCCAAGGCATGAGCAACACGATCGTTTGAGGAATAAATGAAGTATAAGGAATATTAAGGAGAGCCCACACCTTCTTATGAAGCATCAAAGCCAAGGCTGTGATTTATGGCATATTAATGGTAATCAATACGTGGAATGTTGCTTATGCGCCTCATGTGGATGTGGTGGCCTATATCACACTTATGCACAACATCTTGGCACCTTTCCCTGACCTTTTCCAGTTGATTTGCAGCCAAATGGAATCAGTGCTTAAAGCTGGCTTCTGAAGCCAAGAGGCTTAAAATAATGTCAGTGTCACTGTGCTTGTGAGCAATGAGCATCACCAGTGCCAGAAATGGTACATGTTATCATAGCCAGGGAATTATGAGTGGTATCAAAATGCTCCTTTTGAGGTCATTAGTGTACTGTTATAGCCCCATACACACCATGCTATCCTTGATGACTCATACTCAGTTTGTGAGGTCATGTCCATACTTGCCATGTTATCATCACTGACAAAGATAGGGCTAGAAGAAGTCAATTATCTTCATTTAGTAAACCTTACTTGCATTGCAAGGGAATATCTTGCTCCTCTGGTCATTACCCTCACTAGAATTCCACTGAACTGCAATGCAAGTTTGTGTTGGACAAAATACTTCAGCAACATACGCATTTTCAGAATTTGTGATAAAATACTCTTTCAAAGGGCTTTGTAGCAGCTATGTAATAAGCTGGAAACAGGTTTTGGAGAGAACTGTATCTCACATTTAAAGATCTTGTAGCTCTTCTTTTCAGATGACTAACAAGTGTATACACACAGCAACTGTTGATAACAAATGTTCTGCACAACTTTACCAGAGTCACCTGACAATCACGCCAAATGGCATGCAGACACTGACTGTAGACATATCCCCTGTTGCTCAAATACTGCTGGTAGGACGCAAAATAACAAACGTAGATCTTAGCTTATCCTTCTACTTGATATAGCTTAATTATGTCTAACTGAATATGAACCCCAACAAAAATATTGCTCAGACTGCATTGTTCATTGAGTGACCGCTGGCCTGGTCCTTTTTGCAAGTGTTTTTTTCTTACACTTGACCTCTTTGCCACACTTGAAGAGATTGTCACAACCATAAATTTGCTTGTAAAATCCACTACAAGCTTCGCCTGTTTATCACACTTAATTAAAGACTCCCTCAACATCACTTACATGTGGGTCAGTGATCAACTTTATAAACTTGCAACTGGTTTACCCTTCCAAGAAACTCTTTTTGAGTGATATCTTGAGACATACACATTCTGATACGATTAGAAGTATTGAGGTACAACAGGTACAACAGGCTAAATTTCAAAGCTTATTAACTTTTGTCTGTTAAATATGACGCAATTAGTAACTAAAGCATTAAGATAGATTTTCCGGATTATGATCGAATACTCAATTGATAGAGAGATAGATAGATAAATAGATAAGGTGCAGCACTCGAAGCCCACTTCTTGGCATTCATGAGGGTTGATTGATGAAATGAAATTCCAGCTGCTACATATTTGTTTGGAAACTTGTTTTTGGAGAGAACTGTATCTCGCATTTAAAGATGCCCTGGTAGCACTTCTCTACAGGTGACTTACAAGTGTATACACACGGCAACTGCTGATAACAAATGTTCTGCACAACTTCACCAGAGTCACCTGACAATCACGCCAAATGGCGTGCAGACATTGACAGTAGACATATCCCCTGTTGCTCAAATACTGCTTGTAGGAAGCAAAATAATATACGTAGATCTTTGTTTATCCTTCTACTTGATATTACATCATTATATTATGTCTAAATGAATATGAACCCCAACAAAAATATTGCTTCATTGTTCATTGACTAACTGCTGGCCTGGTCCTTTTTGCAATTGTTATTTTCTACACTTGACCTGTTTGCCACACTTGAAGAGATTGTCACAACCATTAATTTGCTTGTAAAATCCACTTGCTTGCAACACGAAGATAACAAGCTTGGCCTGTTTATCACACTTAATTAAAGACTCTCCTAACAGCACTTACATGTGGGTCAGTGAACAACTTTATAAACTTGCAACTGGTTCACTCTTTTTGAGTAATTCCTTGGGCATGCACACACTAAGATCTCTTTTTGAGTATATAAGAAGAGTAAAATAACCACAATCTAAATTTGTCGTTAATTCGCTCTTCTCTAATTTTTGTACCCTGAAGAGGAAAATGTGTGCAATATTTGAATATGGTAGCGTGATACTGCATGGCATCGCCTGAGTTGTACCAGATAACCATTGATTACCAAATGACACTGGTTGCTTTCGCATCATTTGGCTTATGTGCCTTGCTCCATGGCAAATTGTCACAATACGATATCCCATTTATTGATGGAGATTAGTAGTGATTCGTTCATTGGCTAATTAGGCATATAAGCCAAATCAGACTGAGTTGTTGTCAGGGATATTGGGTAGCGTACCACGATTATTAGCTCAGGGTTGCCCTGCTATAATAAGAACCTGATCAGAGTTGATCCCTCTGCCTATCACGTTAGGCAATCACGTTACTGGGGGCCATTTCATCACATGTTGGCACAACCTTTGCTCTTTGAGGCCACAACTGTAAAAGACAATCCAGAAGTTTAACTGTCTGAGTTGCCAGAGAGTGGTCATCAAGTGGCTCAAAAAGGCAGTTTGTCTAAATACACAGCATTACATGCATCATGTAACAGCAGAGGAATTATGAGTACTTATATTCAGCTTTTTGAAGGCATTATTGATGTCAGCACAGGCCTGTAACTTATAGTATATATATAAGCACTAGTAATGGCTATTAAGAACTGGGTAATTTTGTAAAGTCTTATTTACAGATCAGACAATTTAACAGCTTGTGTAGCCCTATGGTTATACCTTAGCTATTTCATTGTAAAACAGGCACGAGGTCGGGTAATGGGGGTAACCTACTACCCACACTGTGCGTCGGACACGGTGACATTTTGCCTTGCAACTCAGCTCCTGTTGCACTTGGAGCTTTGGTTGGTGGCTTGTTGGATACCCCTATTACTTGGCCTCGTGCCTGTTCAACAATGAAATAGCAAAGATGTAATGGTAGGGCTACAACAGCTGCTAAAGTGTCTGATCTGTAAATCAGACTTTACAGAATTGCCCCCCTGCAATTACTGTAATGTGTATAAATTCCAGCACAATCCTGCAGTGCAATGCCATAGTTGTATTTAGTTATTCTCTGTAGTGTGAATGAGTTGCTTTGATCCCTTTGAAGTAGGTGAGGAAATGGGTGACACCTGGCTACCCACGTTTGTTTAAACCTTCTCACAAGTAATTGTTGATTAATCAGCCTCGTTAGCAAGGCGCTGGGTTGAAATGATCCACAGGCAAGGTGCCACCTTGTTGGCTTGTACCTTAAGTATCACAGATTTGGGGTGGTTGGTATTAGTTAGCATTGTATTTTTGTCTTCTGAGCTAAGTGTGGCAGGCCTTTATAAAGGTAATTTTAAGGGTGACTGTGAAACTCAAAATGGTGCTCCAATAGCCTTGAATCCATCTATACTTCAGGGGCAGCTGATGTTGAAAATAGAATATTATGATGATGAGTGATTTGTTCACAGATATTGTAAAACAGAATGAGAACAATGAATTGGATGCATCTTATCCTTCACTTTGGACAAATTCATCAAGAATGATTTGAAGGCAGGGGCGTAGCCAAGGGGGGGGGGATATGGGGGTCAGAACCCCCCCCCCTTTGGCCCAAAACTAAAGTCACATTTACCAGACATTTAAAAGTAAGTCCTCACAAGTGCTAAAAGTATGTGAACTTGATACAAAAATACAATTCTAAAATTATATTTTTCATCACAAAAGTTTATTCCAGGGCTTTTCCTCAACGTCAGACCCGTATTTACGGCACAAAGAGCGCAGATTTTACAAAAGATTTGAAATATTTCTTTGACTCGTTCTTTTTAGATCTAACCTATTTTTAACATAAATTCCATCTGTTACATTTTTAGTGTTATTAAGTGTATTTTGCCAGATGAGCCCTGTATATATAACAACTCTAATGGGTCAAAAATATAAATTGCAGGAATTTCTGCTGGTCGGCTTTGATGTAAATATATGGAAAATCAAGACTTGCGGGGCCTGTAAATTGTTCTTCTGAAACGCCACTTTTATTTTAAAAAATTGTCTTTTAAATTTAAGGTGTTTTTTTCTGAAAGACACTTTTTGCATCCATTCACTTTACCAAAAGACCAACCGTAAGTCCATAACAGGTAGCATGTTTGCCAATTGGAGAATGTTGGCCATTTTAAACCCAGAAGTCTGATAAAGTTTTAAAATCAATTGATTTAGATACCAGAAAATCACTTCCTTGCATATTGTACATGTATTTAGAATAGGGGCTAATGTATAACACCTTATAAAAAAGACCTTATCACATTTGTTGAGAATGGCCCTGCCCTTAACCAATCAGATGCAAGTAAGTTGCTGGGTATGGTAATTAGAAAACAGAAGAGGCTGGTCTTGGAGACTCTATGACTGCCCAGTTGTTTCCCCTAAACCAGTAGGTTCTTTTGTTCAGAGATAACTCCTCCCGTGGGAATGTCTCAAAAGTGACTGATTACTGGCCATCCAATCAAAATTTGTTGATTTCAAATTTTCCCATGGATTATGAAAATATGTTATTCTTTACAGTCTTGCCTGAGTCTATTTCCCTGAGTGATGTATAATGGACTTAAATTTAATATGTTGTTCATATAGGAATCTCCAGTGCAGTCTCCGATTTTGCTAACAACCTAAGAATGTGAGTTTATATTCACACACTCCCTTGCAAATTTACAAATATTCCAATCAAAAGCACAAAACAAATCTTAAAAAAAAAACATTATTGGACTCTTTCGCCATATCCTGATCATGGGCGCAGAGTAGGGGGGAGGGGGGATTCTCAAATAGTTTGTTTTATGATAACTTACAGAAACGTTTTTAAAAAAACCAGCATTTTTAGCTTTTTGTACCAGACCTTCCATGAAAGAATGATAGCCTTATAATTGCTCAGAATCAATATCCAGCAACATAAAATCCGTTGGCTTTTGGGGGCCTAAAGCGGCCCCCAAACCCCCCGCCGAATAGGCTTCGGCCCTACGAGCCTCGCCAAGGCCATCTGGAACAAAACCCCCCCTTGCCTGGTTTCTGCCTACGCCCCTGTTTGAAGGTATAATACAATGAAATTCTACCTTCTGAGGATTCAGTGGGGATTTTCAATTGTGTCTCGTCTTCTTTCTAGTTGATTCGCAAGTGTCATCAGACAGCACTGAGTAATGCCTAGTTCTCATGGAGACGTAACAGAGGGTTCCTGTTGCGGCGCTTCTTGCTTTTCCAGGAAAGTGGGAGGTTCTTAAGCTACATTCAACAATTCGGCGACGATATTTTCGTCTACGGCGCTTCTTAAACTTCCTCGCCAAAAGTTCCTAGAAGTCACGTGACAGGTTAGTGAAGCAAGAACTTGCTTCACGAAAGATTCAACCGGTTGAATCTTTACGAAGGAAGAAGCCACGATGCAAAAGACCAGAAAGACCCCCAAAATGATTGGGCGAAGTTAGAGACAGCTTGGGCGAAGTTAGAGACAGGTTGGGCGAAGTTAGAGGCAGGTTGGGCGAGGCTACTTATCATTGAGTCAATGGAACTTCGGCGAAAAAAGAGAACAACTCGCCGACGCAAACAGGCTGTTGAAACGCCGAAACAGCTACTTGCTTCACCGTAAAATGTATTTGCTTGGGCGTAATTGAAGATTAGGACGAAGTAAGAGGATGCTAGGGCGAAGTTAGAGGCAGATTGGGCGAACCAAGAGACTCCTTGGGCGAATCTAGTTTAACATTGAAGCAATGGAACTGCGACGAGGCTCCTGACAACTCGCCGACACAAGTCTCTTCTTGCCTCGTCCGTAATTACGAGCGATTCGGCGTAGAAAACGAGTGCCTCGTCGTAATAGGAACCATCAACGACGATTTAGAACCTCTAATTGATTATATAATTGTCCAAAAAAGACTTGAAACGCCGAAAGTTGGCGAATCTGAAGTTCCTGGCACCTCTACAACTTCGCCGTCACTTAACCACTCTCGTGTGAACTAGGCATTAGACAACAATGAGATTACAATACGATACGACGATAATATATATATTTATTTCTCATTAGCAAGAAAAGATAACTAGTACAAACAGCATCATAAATTTTCAATCACAAGATTGTTTGGTTGTGTAGGTACTATACAATATAGGTTGTTTATATCTTTGCAAATTTGTTTATGATGCTTTGCTAATGTGGGGAGACCTAGGTGTCATCAATAATAACATAGGAGATGCACTGTACGAGTCCACTGGGGTCGAGACTCCTGACAGAATGTATTGGATTTGGATTCAGCAAAAATGTACAACTACTAGAGGCCAGACTATGATCGCTTCACAAGTCCCTATTGTCCCTGTTGTCTCAATGTCATTGTCTGAAGTCTTGCGACAGCCAGACAGCTAAAATACTTCTAAACAATGCGACAATAGAGAAGATGACCCTCAATTCTGGTGATTGGTCTGTGAAAGATTATCGTAAAACAGTCCAAGGATCTCTAAGGAGATGGCCTTTGGCAAGAAAGCCAAGTGTCTTTAATTCTTTATACAGTATATCAAGTAGCTTTTGGGCAATTCCGTAAAATCTGATTTACAGATCAGACTCGTCAGCAGCCTCTGCAGTTTACTGTAGCACCTTAGTTATTTATTGTGAAACAGGCACGAGGGCAGGTAATAGGTGTCCAACAAGCCATCAACCAAAGCTCCAAGTGCAACTGGAACTAAGCTACATGGCAAACTGTCACTGTATCGGACGTACCATGTGAGTTTTTTACGGAATTAACCTTTTACTTCTGTGCATATATATCTTATATAATATAATGAATTATATTTATTGATACATTTTAAATAGAGCTATATTATTTGCATGTATGACTTTTGTTTTTGTCTCATTTAAAGCCAGCCAGAAGCATGGACGACAGTTGAAAGGGAAGAGACTTCGAGAGAGACTGGGATCAAGGAGTCCTCAACATGTTACACATTTACCCCTTGTGAGGGATATTTTACTTGCTCAGCATAGACACTGATACAACGTGCTGCATTTTTGGTTGCACCAGCTTACAACTGCATGCTCAAATGCAAAAAAATAAACATTCAAGAACCGAAAAGTCACAGTGGGTAATGCGTTTAGCTGAAAAAAAAAAACACCAAAAAACAGGCAATGTCATGTTTGCCACTAACATCAAGCCATTGGGCCATTTTTGGGGATTCCAAAATGTATCCAAGGTGTCAAGCTACCATCTGCACAAGCTCGGAACTACAAATGGAGACCGAAATATCAGACCTTTAGAGGTCCAGGGCAAGGTGCTTCGAAAGTGATGTATAGTACCAACTTCATCTACCAGCTGACTATTCTTCAAATCTCTCGGTTAGATATTTACTGATATGTACATTATAACCATAGTATGTAGATCAATTTTATATCACATATTCTCAATTGTTCGGAGCCATTTCTCAGAGCTAGGTCGCCCATATCCAAGGCTCCAAGGCTGTTTTCTTCTTCATTTCTTGAGTGAGATCATATATCTATGACAACCTTTGAAATATAATATCTATATAAATGCTATAATATGCATGAAGTAACTGTAAGCAAAGCATGTCATATGCACATTAATCATGCCATGTGTACTAAACACAATTGCAGTTTAATAGATGGCCAGGTATGAATCGATAATGTACTTGAAAGTGAACAGGTGCAAGGTTGAGAACATGTGGATACTTATAAATTATGTAAGAAATAATACTACCATCAGAGTGAGCTCTCTAAATTGGCTTTCTGGTGTTTCAGGTGAACATGTGTGTTTAGAAGATAATGGAGGTTTGGTGTTTTTTTTATTTAGGGACAGGAGTTAATCTGCAAAACCTAGACTGTTTGCATTTTGTTTTTTTCACACCAGCTATAGCCCTATATTCTATAATGCTCAATGGCAATGTTTTCATTTTTCCATATTAGTTCTTGAGAGCTGCACAGATTTAGAATGGGCTTAGAAGAACTGGAATCATTTGCAACCAAGATTATTTTTTGTCAACTTCCATCACCATGCAGGAAACCCTGATGAACCTTAGAAATTAAAACTATTTCATTTAAAGAATTACGTTTCAAATGGTACTTTTTAAGAGTTTAACCTCAAAGTTAATTCTCTTTCAGTGAAAAAGTCAAAACAAACGATTGGGGTTAAAAGTCAACAAAACCCCCCACACAACAGAGGATCAGGTTCAAGGGAAATGGGATAATAATGTCATGAAATGTTTCTCCTTTGAAGTTCTGCTGTGTACTTGGTCTGTTGTGTGGCCAGCAAGGTCAACAGGCATGCAGGAAATGAGGAAAGAAAGGATGAAAAGAGGAGGAAGAAAGAAAGGAGAAAGAGTGAAGAAAAGGAGGAAAATAAAGAGAGAAACAATTGAAGAGAAAGTACTGAGAAATAAGGAAAGGATGCAAGAAATTAAAACTAATTTCCTATCACTAACAGTTTCTAATTTCATTGTTCTAATCTGATGAATACTTTCCATTAATGAAAGGTAAAAGTACCCGAAGATGGTTAAAAGGAAAACGGTGTTATAAATTAACTTCCAATTGAAGATTTGTGTTATGCAATTACATTGCCTATGGTGTTTCCTGCTGTAAGTTGCTGGTTCTTGTTTGATATATTGCGTGACCTCGTAGAGCGACCTTGCAACTTGACCTTGTGGCAATGTCAGCCCGGGAATCACCTCAGCTTGCCTCAGGAGCTTAGTAGGAAGTAGATCAACCTCTCCTTGTAGGGCATCGTTTTTCAATTGCCTTTGACTGTTACCAAAACTTTGCGTGACACACGACTCCTCCGCCACCGGTCAAGTCCTTTGAACTGAGCTCCAACAAATAAACCAAGGGTTCCGTCTAAACTTTAGATGGATTCGCAAAAAGTGCAAGACGAGGAAGAGAAGAAACAAGATAAGAAAAAGAAGGTGAAGCTTCAAAAGGAGCTTGCCAAAAAGTGACTTTAGGACCAAAAGGTGGACTACTAGAAGTGCACAATAAAACTATAGAATAAAACTGAAACCATAGAGGTTAGGCTACATAATCAAGATGATGATTAGGTCGATACATAATCAAGATGATAAATAGGTCGATATACAAGAAAAAAAAGTTCCTGGGCTGGCATTGCAACAAAGTCAAGTTGCAAGGTCAAAGGTCATTATACCAAGTCATGCGATATATCAAACAAGAACCAGCAACTTACAGCAGGAAACATCATAGGCAATGTAACAAAAATAAGAACTATCATGCGTGCAAAATGTCAGTCTGTGTCCACATTTTCTTGAAAACTATCTATTCGATTCTTATAGCCATATAATGTGCCATTATCTTTGTGTTTTACATTTATTACCACTCATATCTCTAATTTTAAATTAGTTTTTCAGTCATATAATCCCTCCCCCTTTCCTGTAAAGTAAAAAGACTTTCAAACCAATTTAAGGCTGAAGTTGCCTAGATATGAATGGAAAGGTCCTCATCTGGATGAGTCAAGTACAGGTTTTTCCAAACCTAGATCTGATCAGGAAGTATATTTCTGTTTAAGGATTTTCCTATCACTTCCACAGAATTGAGATCACTTTTTATCAAAATAAAGTTGGAGATTAAGCCAATAAAATCGTATGGCTCAAGAAGGTATATACACTATACATGGAGATCTGAAGGTCTGCATGGTTTCTGAATCTTACCACACTGACCACACTCCACCAGCTAGGAGCCTCTGTTTCCCAAGCAGTATCTGCCACAGCAGTATCAACCCACTAGCAGCAGCCGATCTTTCACGGACATTCAACATCCATTAGGGTTATTCATCTCCATCACTGGCCTAATGCACCCGAGCAAGAAGCTAAGTCTCCTCGAATTAAATCTCCCCAACCACTGCGGCCGATCCGCCTCACAAACACTTTTTTCACTCAGCCGCTGCGACTCGGTAAAGCAATAGACTGCATGAAACAACTCTGGCCGTATATGCTGTAAGTAAACTCAAGCTCAACATGTGGCCAGTGGCCAGCTTTGAAGGGATTGTAAGAATGGATGAAATTGTACGTTCTGCTGAAATCTATCCTCAACGCTTTTCACTCATCTGCTGTGATATGTTTAAAGCAAAAGGCTGCAGCTAAAGTGATTAGACATACATTGTACTCTCAAATGAGTGGACTGTAACCGAAAAAGTACAAATGTGTGTACATGTAGTACAACCATCACGACTGGACAGCTCTTAATGTATTGTATGACCCAGCTCCAATGGTATACGCTGCAGCGAAAAGGATGGACATCGGTTTCGCTTGTAGCCCTGTCCTACAATTACACATCAATCTCCAAAGAAATAGATTTGTTGAACCTGAATGATTGGACAGCCCAGCTCTACTGCATAAATTGCAAGTGGTATGAGTGAACATCTCATATGGAGCTACTGTGGTTTTGTTTGTTTGTGTTTTACGCCTCTGCAGCACCTTAGTGGGCAGGCGATTGACGTATGATGATGAGATGAGAAGACTGTGAGTCTGGCACATACCCTATTAATTCAGGGATGCCCAGGGTCTTTCAGTTGCCCCAGCATAGAATACTGGATACAACCCGCCTCCATTTAATGTCCCATGGGCTCGGACTAAAGTGAGTTCCCGGGGTGAGATTTGAACTCACGCCCTCAAAGCCAGTTGACAAGCGCACTTACCAATTAGGCCATGGGGGAGCTGGAGCTACTGTGGTCCCAGCATTATAAGACCACCTCTTCTGTGGTCATGATGCGGTCTCTCCTGGGGTGCAGTCTCTCATTGGGGTGCAAAATGCATTAAAAATAATACTTAGAGCTGGAGGAAGGCGGTCACATACGGCAAGTTGGTCTTACAACAGGGTCTTACAACCAAGGTACCACTGTAAACACTACCAACACTGCTGTAATGAATGATTTACAAAATAAACTTCATCTAAACAATTGCAGACTGAATTAGCTGAATTAGCTGAATTGATTGGACTGACAAGCCTTGGCAAAAGGAATCACAGTTCAGATGCAGTATTTTGATGAAATGGACTTTTATCTGACTCTCCATACAGTCTATTCTATGGCTAAAACACAACCTCCTGATTTTTCAACTCCTTCAGATATGCATCTCCATATGCAGTGTGCCTCAGCTTACGATGTACTGCACCTTGTGTAGTCAGACTGCACATAGTCTGTAGTACTCTGTCCAATGTACAATATGAATCGGTGGTCTTGTATGGAGTGGCAGAATACTGGCGTGCTACTCAATCGAACTTGTTTTTAATACTCCCTGTCTG
Source organism: Platynereis dumerilii (assembly GCA_026936325.1). Classification (NCBI taxonomy): domain Eukaryota; kingdom Metazoa; phylum Annelida; class Polychaeta; order Phyllodocida; family Nereididae; genus Platynereis; species Platynereis dumerilii. The sequence continues at coordinate 15,185 of JAPTHN010000139.1, forward strand.
GTGGGACCAACTCAAGGATGAAATGAAATACCGGGCTATCAAGCAGTTGCAGCCAATTCAGCCCATCAAGTCTTGCAGGGCATGACTGAGCTTTTGCCTGTCTCTCCATTCCCCCAAACAGTCCCATATTAATTTCAAATGCATCCTGTAAGCCAGTGACTTTGTGGAGAAAATTAGCTTAGAGAAATTGATGAGTCTATGTATACTGTGTAGTAGTATAGTGTATGAAGCGAATCCGTCGATAAATTAACCTTGGTAGCAACCGAAGAGCCAAAGAACCAAATCGGCTGTGAAATGTTCAGTGCATATATATGGCGGAAGCAAGTGCATTTCCATGTGAATAATCGAGTTAGCATTCTCTAAAATATACATTTACAATATTTGTATGCATTTCAGTGATCCGGCAAATATGTTCACCTGGAACTCCAAAAGCTCTTCGTTACCAGTTTTGCGAAGTCGATACAAAGTTCTACTGAACACTTTGCATTTCCTGATTGCTTTGTTGTTCTTCTTGTGGATGTTGGTCATGGCTATAAGCTTGGCTGTTGTTTGACCAAAGCTGAGAAAGCATACATAGTTTTACACATTGGCTTCAGACTGGCTGCTCTTGCTATAGTTGCAGTCATGACCAATTATTAAACATAGACACAGAATTGCAGATGTGCCATCTGTTACTTGTGAGTTTCAGTTTACCTAAGTTTTCTAGTGATAACAAGATTCTCAATCATTTAAGAGGCAGGACACCTAGTCTGTTGAGGCTCATCTCAAGTGAACAGGTCAGACCTGGAAGACATTCATGTTGTTTTTACTCTTTAGTTGGGGCAGAGAAAAAGATGGAAAATATTGGGAGGGGACTGGAGACTGGTGTATGGAGATCTCTGGTGTTCATTAGGTGGGCAGGGGTCAGCCAGAACTAGTCCCAAACAACAGATCAGCCAGTGGCAGGAATATTATAGTGGTGGAACACACAACAACCTTTTGGCCTGGCCTGGAAGAGGTGTGGAGCTTCAGGCAGCTATGGAGTGATCACCAGTTGGCATGACAAGTCTGCCTTGAGTTATACTATTACAGGTAGTACAAGGAACAGGCCTGGGCCCCAGTGACATCCCGAGGCCATATGTATTGATTGTGCAGCCGCGGCTGACTTCAACAAGTCCACGGGCACAGCGGGTCTGCCACCAGTCCGTCGGTGTAAGCAATAGGCATAAGCAATAGGGATAAGCAATTGCCATAAGGAGCTTTATTCACGATTGATCACAGTTGTTTTGCGTCGTGACTCGAGCGAGAGTCCTATTGTTTTTCAGGTCTGTGTTGCTGACTTGCTGTCAACCATTGCTCTGTGTTCATGGCCGCGACCGTACTATTATCTGCTATTTGTGGTCAGCTGTGATTCCCAGTGAATAAAGCTTGATGCAACAAGCTGCCTACCAGCGCCTAGCCTGGATGGCTGGTCTCAAGACTCCACCAATCCCTGGAGCATCGTGGCTCAAGCAAACACATCAGCCCCATGAATCTCCACCCTGCTCACTGTCAGGAATGGTTAAGCAAACTACGTATTTCCAATGCTCCCTTGTGGACCGATGTGTCCTCAAGTTACACAAAGTAGTTGGTCGTTTTTGGTGCATCAGTTAGTGGCAAATATGAACGTTGATCATCAAATGCAGCAATCGCAGTTACGAAAATTTAATGTTAGCAATTTTTACTGCTTGAATTGATGATCTTCTTTGGTGTCAGGCTAGATAATCGATATCGTATGTCACATTGGTTGGAGCTATATTTGAATTGACATTTCATTCTTTTGCTCCGTTTGTCTGCTGCTTTTGACATCTCTTCTTTTTTTCTCTCCGATCCAATCAGAAGTCAGAACAGCCGTCCTTAAGTGGAAATGCATATGGAGATTTCAATGATTTGAACTGATTGAAGTTTTAGAATTCCTGAAGGCAAGTACTTGGGATTCCTCCCCTGTTGTCCAATTTGAATTCTTGTTTATACACACACAATGGCTCCCTGGGAATGGCTTTCCTCTGGAGTCTGATGGAAAGAGTTTTTGTCTAGGTTCTCTGCTACTTTAGCTGCCTGTGTATGGCAGCCAGGGTCTCGTTTGAAGTGCCTATCAGCACCGTGCCTTGATCACTGCTCCCATACACTTGGTCCATTCTTAGACCAGCCACAGTGGTCCTTCAGCCCAGCCAAGTTGTTAGCCCAAGCTGCATGGGCAATCGTTGCTCCCAGCCATGTATTATCCAAGGCGTTTCTAAAGCTGTTTACCAAGCTGAAAGCTCTGGTAGCCAAAGACAGTAATTTAATCACTGTATTTGGGATATTGATTTGGTTAGCATGCTCTGATAACTGCCGATTGTTTAATTAATCCTGCCATTTAATGCCATTGTGTGGCGCGGCATGATGGATGGTCGTCGTGATTGAGGCCAATGCTCTCTCTCCTTTGCAGTTGGCTCTTAGGGACCATGTTCATGCCATCCACATCTCCCATGGCCCCATTGCTGGTTGAACTGGCCCTTGTGCCCCACATCTCTCCTACGGTGAAAGCTCTAACTGATTAATGAGGGACGGCCACTCTAACTAGGCTTACTTTGCGTGTTTGCAACCAGACCATATGGCCACTGCTTAATGGAATGAGGAGTGCGATGCCTCAGTGTTAACTGACAGGTCCCCGGGTGCAAAAAGCTACGGTGGTGTCGGACAGCAAAGGCAGAGATAAGAGACAAGCAGAATAGCAGTCTCTCGTCGACTTTCGGCTTTATTCATGACTTACCATATGGCCATGGTTGTGACCGCAGCTACTATTTAGAACACTGACAACACAGACCCGTGAAAAACAATAGGACAGCTCTCACTGCTCCTCTCACAACGGAATGTGGAAAGAGCTTAATTCACGTTGTCCATATGGCCTTGACTGGGACCAGCGACAACACTGGTCTGCAAAAAGCAATCGCCTTCCTCGGCTCAAGTTGCAAGTCATGACAGCAGAAAATTTGCATGACCCTAGATAGACCTAGGTCCTTGGTTTATCATTCTACTAAAGCTTCCTGCATATATCAACTGAAGAAGACACAAATCTTTGTAATAAGATGCAGTGCAAGACAAAAGCAGCAAAGAGTCTAAACTCTAGCGAGTGACACTGACTGATGCTACTGAAGCCGAATGATGCAGAGACAATGTTTGACTGGCGAAGCAAGACCAAAGCTGTGGCGACAACCTGCTGCAGACAGCCCGAAGGTGCGGCCGGTGGGACATCTGAACAGCCGAGATAAGAGCTTTTTGAGGCTGCGACTCGGAGCTGCTGCGATTCCTTAGATAGTTTAACTACTTCCGGGATGGTAAGAGCTGGATGGGTTGTGTTCCGAGCTGGTGCATCAACCATTTTGAGTGCCTGGAGGTGACCACATGATGTATAACTTAGATATTCCATGAAATTTAGACGCATCTAAAGATGGCTCACTATTGTGAGTTACTTTAATTGAGGAAATAACTTTCAAAATAATGCCTTGCACTGAAGGGGAGATCAATCTTGACAACAGATTAATGATTTCCTATGACAGATGAATGACATCAATCTTTGTTTCATATTTATACAAAATCACAACAGTACAGTGTACCAGACCATGTCCTCAAGCTTCTGGCTTTGACGGCAGAGATGTGAAAAACAACACTTTTAGCCTGCAATAATTTTACTCAGTTACAAAGATTGATTCAATTGTCTATAGTGCATTTAGCTGGTTCTAAAACTGATCTCATGATCTGGATTAGCATTGGATAATAAAATTACTCCCAAGTAGATGTAATGATGAGATGACGAATTATCATTATTGCATTTTGCAATGGAACTTCCATGCACCTTGGCATTGACTCCCACATGCTGGACTCCCACACAAAATCAAATGCAACAGATAACAGATATATTGCAGCTGAAATGTGAGACTATAAGTCTCTGCTCGGATTTCTATCTGAAAGAGCATCACAAAAACATCAATATGCAATAAAAATGAAATATATGGAATTAATTAAGATGATGAAAAGAGCTATGCCTCCCACACAAAATGCTGATTGCAGCAAACGAACTGATATACTGCAAAGGCTGCAGTTTGTTGAGCTTTTGTGTGTTATTGACTGTTTACATTCATGTGCACTGGGGAAGTCGTTATACAGGCCACAAGTCAAACTAGTCAAAGTGTTTTTGGATTCTGTTCAACTTAGATATTGCCAATGTTTACGCTTCGTTTCCTTAGGAGTGTAGTCTATTTGGGTCCAAATTCAATTTTTACAGTAACTGACAAACACTGAAATATAACTCGTCTCTGAATAACTAGCAGATGTCTAAAGTAACAAAAAATTATAAAAAGTCAGCTGAAGTACCAGTAGAATATCATGTGTTTGTTTATTCACTGTATGAAATAATATTTCTCAGAAAATCTGCTGCAGTCACTAAACCAATTTAAACAAACTTAACTGGGATCACCTGTGCTGGGAAAAAGAGACTGTCTAATTAGCAACCTGCAAACAAGATGGAATATCTTAGCCCCTTTTTTTGTGCTTCATGCATGCCTGTAGTTTGTAGCTAGCCACACAGGTTTATCCAACAACACCAATATTGCACTACAAAAAGAACACATTAATGGTGCTCAGCTTGCAGGTTCACAGATCGATCATCATTGAAAAACATGAAACAGCCAATCAATTAAGCGAACACATGTTATAACTTAAAGAACCTTGGGATTCCCCTTCTAAGCTCCTGCAATATTTACAACACTCTAAAAATTTTCAGACAAAATTGGTTTTTTAGATTCAAAATGGTTTTTTGAAAAACCAAATTTCAATGCAAAAAACCAACATGGATTTTTTAAAATCCATGTTGGTTTTTTGCATTGAAATTTGGTTTTTCAAAAAACCATTTTGAATCTAAAAAAACAATTTTGTCTGAAATTTTTTAGAGTGAAGGGGATCCAGTGGGATTTTGACAGCAGAGAGGGTGAGACTCAGTGAGTGACTGGTACCTTGACCCTTTGTTTTAGCATCAATTCCAGGGACTGTAACACTCGACCCCCCACTGCACTGGCATGAAGTGTCTACAGTATTGCACATTGGAATTCCTAAATACAGTGTTTACTGCCAGAGAAATATCAAATTTAAGACATAGTGTCATTAGTGATTACCAATATACTGAGTGAGTCATATCCCTATATATGTCCCATTTCAATCAGACATGCATTTGTTGAGTTCAATGATGACTCATATCAATTTTGGTGGGTCAGCTATATACCCGTCATTTAATTAGTGCATTTCACGAGTCATGTCGTTCCTCAGTGATGTGACATATCTTTTTGCCTCAAACTGACCACTCATTTTGATGTTAAAGATATTACTTGTAGTGACGTCATCGATACATCGGTGAGCACCCTTATACAAGCAACCGCCCGCTGACATGCGACCCCTTCCTTACGCATTAGAATACATTTTAACGAAACAAAGATACTCCGATGAGAACCACAATTTTAAAAAAATCTTCTCCGTCTTAAAGATTCATAACAACCACTTTGAACCCCCGGGGGGGCACTCACATTGAAGTCATACTACATATGTGCCGCTCAAAAGATAGGGTTTTAAAGAGGATTTCCAGACCATAGGGTCATTTTCTAAGGCCAGGAGAGCCTGACCATAGGGTACACTTCTCAATTGAACATAAAACAAAGGTTTTGCCTTTGAAATTGCAATCAGCCAATGCCTAATTTGCATTGAACTTTCAGGTGTTAGGTGTCATTCTTAATTGCAATTAGGTTTTTACACCTTTTCTGATGACTTTTTCTTGTTTATGTCAATAAAATAGGCTATATGGCCTATATAATAACCTGACCATAGGGTATGAAATTCCATCTCTGAAAACCTGACCGTAGGGTAAGAATTTCAGAACGCGTGCCGCACATCCGCATCAAAATCCGGCTGAGTACCCCCCCCGGTTTGAACCATTCTTCGAGAGAATCTTAAAGAACCTTAAAGAAGGCCATTCTAACATTTTGCCTGTACAGTTACAGCTAAGAGTCAGTTACATCAGATCTGTCTGCTCTTTGGGGGATCCATGTCAGGACAGACAAAACACGCATCTCTGTGGCATGTCAGCCAAGTCCTGATGCCCATGGGGCCACTCATTTTTAAGGTATCATGGTGCATTTCGTAACACTGAGTGCACTTTGATACCCTAGTACTCAATGCACCCTGTGCATGCAATGCAGCTTTAAAAGGGCTAACCTGCTGTAAAAAAGTAAAATTAAAAAAGAAAAGAACTAAAAAGCACCTGAAGTCACGCAAAATAAGCACCCAGGGTCAGAGTTGGCCTCCTAGCAGCAAATCTGAGAGTACCAACCTCTGTGCACTGCTCAAAGCTTAAATGTCAACATTTCAATTTAGAAACAATTATTGAAAACATTGATGGAAATAGTTTTCTTTGCATGCTATATTATTCTTTTGAATATTAATAAGTTATATATGCATCCAAGAAAGGCACTAACATGGGCCCTCTGATCCGGGGGGGGCACTCACATTGAAGTCATACTACATATGTGCCGCTCAAAAGATAGGGTTTTAAAGAGGATTTCCAGACCATAGGGTCATTTTCTAAGGCCAGGAGAGCCTGACCATAGGGTACACTTCTCAATTGAACATAAAACAAAGGTTTTGCCTTTGAAATTGCAATCAGCCAATGCCTAATTTGCATTGAACTTTCAGGTGTTAGGTGTCATTCTTAATTGCAATTAGGTTTTTACACCTTTTCTGATGACTTTTTCTTGTTTATGTCAATAAAATAGGCTATAGGGCCTATATAATAACCTGACCATAGGGTATGAAATTCCATCTCTGAAAACCTGACCGTAGGGTAAGAATTTCAGAACGCGTGCCGCACATCCGCATCAAAATCCGGCTGAGTACCCCCCCGGGCCTCTGATTCACTTCATGGCAACAAATTAATCATTGACCTGCTATAAATGAGTATTATTACTTTTATGACATATATGTACTTCTGACACCAACATCATACAATATAGGTACATGTGTAGACCACCCTAGGCTGACCAGGCATGATGTTGATATAAAGTGCAAGGGAGAGCAACAGTTTATGATAAGGTGAAGCAACAGCCTGGCCGCCACAACCAAGCAGACATAGCTGCACCCTAGACGTTACCAGAGCCAGACCAACAAATGCTGACCGTCTGTGTCAGACAATATGCTGCATAGGTGAGTGGGGTCACAAGGGGCAAGAGGCAAGAAAAAAAAACCAGTAAGGTTTCGCCAGCTGCTCCAAGGCATGGCCATGCAAAGATTATAATGGGTGGACAACCTGGTCTTGCTGATTGCTGAACCTCTGTAGTCTGGTCTCCTTGGCATGGGTGGGCTCCAGGACTATTCAGAAATCATTTGCATGGCTTTGCCCTCTTTGGTGCATTGACTACATTCACAGGCTGGTATATAGCATTGCATGGTTAGGTTGCATTTGCATTGCATGGTTGCTGCCCGTGGACGACACAGGGTGGTCAGATGCAATGGTCAGAAACATGCGATAGGTTGACCAATGGAGCTTCCACCAAAAATTGACAAATGGCTGACCACTTCGGCAGACCGGTGACCACTGCACAACCAGACTGACCCAGACAACAATTAATTGCCGAAGTAAATCTGACTTAAATCACTAAGTGGGTGTTCAGCGAAGCATCAATTTGTCCCTGGCTGACATTAGTTTTAGCCATGGCAAACTACCCTATAACATTATGGCTCATCAATGTGTGGCAGTGAGTCTGTTACTTCTTATGAGCAACACAATTTTCCACCGTGACTCATATATATCAGACTGCTGACCTTTCACGATTGCATAACGGATGCAAGCAATGACTGACAAGCAAGGCTGACCACAAAACAGTATATATATTCTGATTTCCCAGCATCACCTCTGATCCCAGAGCTACACAATAGCATTCTGATCATGCATAGAAGGCTTGTCACCTGTTGCTCCACAACCTAACTACTCTTGGCTGACCTTTATGGCCAGTGACTGACTGCCAAAGTTGACCATGACTGACAACCATGCAATATCATATGCATTATGTCCCTGAAACATCAATTTATCATTCACTTGACAAAAGACCAGTGACCACAGATCTGATATACCATAACCATATATCCTCAAATTCCATAGATTGGACAAGCGCTGCTAGCGCATTGAAGCAGTATGGAACCCTGCCCACCGGGTCACAAGTGAATAGGTATTGTATGTTTCAGAGCAGTGGGCAGCATTATGTCCAGTGGCCTGGAGAGTCTGCATCATTCATTCCAGCCATGGCCTGTGCAATCCCTTCCATCAAGGGCCATTCTCTCCCTCTTCTCTGTGCATAAACCTGACCATATATTGACATCAAAATGTTACTGTTTATCTCCTTCCAATATTTCAATAATGGCTTTTACAAAAATATTTCGTTTACACAAGTCTTTCTTTACTCATTGCAAAATGAAATAGTCTTATGTTACAGGCATTTGCAATTTTGCATTGAAGTAAACTTCTGGTAAGTTTTCTGTGCAACTGGCTTTTGGACACAATTTTGTCTTCTTAAAGAATTGAGAATGTTTATACTTCTGATTTGTGTTTGCCCATTAGATTATAGGTAACCTGGTTAAAATTGTATGATTATCAAAGAATGCTTTAGAAATTGCTGCCTCTTCATTATTTTTCCTTGAAACTCCCCTGAAATCCCACAATATCTGCAAAGCATTCCATGCTGGCCACTGACCACCCATCATTAATACATCACAAGAAGAAGCAACAGCTTGGCCACACTCTCCAGCACATGCAGCTGCACCCTAGACGTTACCGGAGCCAGACCAACAAATGCTGACCGTCTGTCATGGTCAGACAATATGCTGCAGAGGTGAGTGGGGTCAAAAGGGGCAAGAAAAAACCCAGTAATGTTCCACCTTTTACCTTCAGGATTTATGAATATGGTAGATTAAAGTGAAACGGCTGTCAAAGGTGGTGTGGCCAGGCTTCTCCTTTTTTAGGGGTTGCGATGTGCAGGTATAACATGTGTGGAAAGGTCAGTCAACTCTGGGAGTCCTAAACATGTTACGCAAAGACAACATATGAGGTATCCTTGACTTGCCCAGCATAGACACTGATGCAAAGGGCTCCCGATTTTTAACACCTCTTGAGAACGATACTTAGATATTATATTGTTCATGAATAAATTGTACACTTGGATATTAGTATTGGTACACCTCCACAAGAATCATTTGCATTGCAAGGGTGAATTTTGAGGCTTGGTAAAGCAATATATAGCATTGCTTGGTTTGGTTGCATTTGTAATTGTCTTGCATGTCTGCTGGCCAGTTATCAGAAGCTATGGTTACAAGCATGCAATGGGTTGTCCCCCAGAAGACCTGCAAATTCCAAAGGCTAACCACCATGTCAGAGGTAACCACAACACAGCCAGGGTGACCATTGACCATTAACCACCTAATTTCCACCATGGATTGCAACCATCCGATACGTCTGACCACATTATTTTTTACTTCTCCACTGTCACAGTGTTTTTTGCTGCCTCATGAGCTCTAAAGTTCTTCCATTCCCCCTTGATGTTGCATGCACAACTGATTAATGTTTCTCAAAAAAGGCAATGGAGAGGTCATCCAACACTAAAAGGAACTAAAGCACAGATCACTTGCTGCATGTATTGATAGTTTACTAAATTTCATTATCATATATGTCATCAAGTTGAAGTTAGAATAAATTGTCCAATCTGATTATATTTGTAGGTAAGTACTAATCCTCAAAATAATCTCCCTATCAGGCAGCATGCACCATACTACCAAGCTACGAACTATACAAAAAGCAAGCCCTGCATGCACCAGTATGCAACCCTGCCCAGAAATGAATAGACATTGTGCATTATGGAGTGGGCACTGGGCACCACTTGGGCAGCATTATGTCCAGTGGCCTGGAGAGTCTGCATCATTCATTCCAGCCATGGCCTGTGCAATCCCTTCCATCAAGGGCCATTCTCTCCCTCTTCTCTGTGCATAAACGTGACCGTCTAATGTTCAAACCTTTTCTCTTCCACCATCACTTTTTCTCGCATCTTTTTCTTCCTACTGCGAGACTGAATAACACTGTTCAGCAAGAAGTCTGTACTCAGTATGCAGCAACACAGCGAATCAGTGATTACTCCATGATTCCATCGGCTTTCTTATCATGTTGATATCTTATCAATTTTGAATCAACTAATTTATAACTCAAATCCTGTTGTTAATCTTTTATTTGTTGGTGATGGACAAAAAAAGTCAAAGATGCAACAGGACTCACAACGTTTACAGACTACATTATGTCTATATAAAAACTGAATTTGGCAATGCATCTCTTTTTTTCCTTTGTATTATCTTTAATGAATGATGGGTGAACTACTAAAAAAACTCAGTGAGCTGATAAACTCAACCATATTATTGCTTTCAACATGAAACAAAACCTAAGAAAGTGCTGCAAACAGTTGCTTTCGAACGATTCTGAAGGTTCCATGTCTTGAAACAAAATCTGTTTGGTATCAGCAATATTAGATTACTTCATATTCAAAAGAGATGTTGGCCTAAATTTTAATGATAAGACAACTGTCTTACCCAATACCCATTTTAGAATAAGTAATGCCATTTACAGATTATTCAGCCCATATAATCAGTCTTTAAGACACATAAATACTTGGAATGCCTCAGCAATTTTAAGAATGTCTTCACTGGGTTGCTATTTTGAGGAAGCCATAGATGTCTCAAAAAATTAAGAAATCTCAGGGAAAAGACATCACATCTAAATACAAAAAGCAACCTGTGAAACCAAGTGACTGAGTGGCATCTTGAGCTTAAAAGAGTCCATGGTTCTCCCTGAGGGTGGTAGGTTTGCACACTTTGCATTGGCGTTTTTTGATCATGTTTATACCAAAGAAAAGATGAGAAAACCCTTTCATTGCATTTTGTGGCTGGCCTCCCAAGGAGTTTTCTGTGTCGTTCTTTTTGCTGAGTGGTGAGACGCAGAGGTTTCACTGTAAAAAATATAAATTGGAACAACAGGTTGTTTGAGTTTTTTGACATTGCAATAGTCTACTCCTTCACCTTTAGTCTATTCTTTATCCTATATATTTTCTAATTCTTCCTCAGTTTTATTTTGGAATTTCCCTTTTTTCTGAAGGTCAGTCATATGCTGATTATGTAATTTTTAATATTTGATAAGCTTTTCCCTTACTTTTTTAATTACTCACTTTTGTTTGGGTTGTGAATATGAAGGATGTTATTGTTTTACACATTCGATAGCCTGTGGAAAGAGTGAACCTGTAAAAGATTTATAGGAGAAAAGGAGTGGTCCCATGGCGTAACTAGGGGGTCTCGAGTAGTGGACTTAAGTGTGCTCCCCCTCAGGTGCCCCCCTCCATATGAACTTTCGAACCTTGGCGAAAATGTACAATTAATATTGTGGGTGCCCCTCCAGATGCCCCGGTCATTTTTCGCTCTTTTGGGGTCTTTTCGGTGTACGTATATCATTCTGGGAAAATCTATACATTTGCAGACGTTAGTTCACACCAACTCACTGTAAATTTACAGCAAATGTTTACAGTGTAATTTTGGAGAGCCAAGTTCAGCATTTCCAAAACCACTACAAAATCGCTACTGCACAGAGAGAAGGAGGTGGTGACATGCTGATATCTTGTTTACATGAATGACCTATAATTGAAAGCCAAGAACTGAACTTACTGGTGTAAAGGATTGGTTGGTTGATGTGTAGGAGTTAACGTAGGTGACATTGCATTGATTTGTGTGTGCATTGTAAATGTTATACTGTCATTTCTGGTGAATTTAAAGGGCAGAACAAGCTCCCTCCAAATTGAGTTGAATATTGAGATGAGCTGTATAAGAATTTAAAAAAATGATAATATTGCCTTTTTTTTAAATACCACCCAGAATTAGAATTTGGTGTCTGTACAGGCATAATATTATTTGACATGCACTTTACTCGTCATTGCAATAAAATAGGCCTTATATTAATTTTATTTTTTAAAGAAGGAAGTAGGATTTTTTTTCAAGAGTTTTATTATTTGTCCTGGAAAATATTGAAGAAACTTAAAGTACAGATGTAAATGACTGAATTGTAGTGCAATGTATGACACGGCTGTGTGGAATTGATTTGTGGTCTGCGAAAGTAAAATGTCACTGAACTTATCTAAAGTTCAAAATTGATGTCCTCCACAATAAATATGTGTTCAACTTGTATAAATGACAGTGTGGGTGGATGAGTGGGAAAATGAGAAAGTTGGATTGCAGTTCAATTTGTATTTCTCTCTTGCTTCCGCAGCTCATTATTTTGTATTATGCTGAAGTGCTTCTTATACGTGGCAGTCTACTTTTTTCAACTATAAGTCATTGTGAAGAAAAAGGAGACTTTAAAATTGTTTTTATATCATTATCATGATCATATGAAGATAAACCCTTTAAAGACTTTGCCAATTTATTAAACTGCTCTATTCAGATAATTCTGAAATCAGTGAAGACAACTGACTCGTATGCTTAATAGTTCATCTTTTTGATGATAATTCATTAAAAAAATATATGATGAGACCTTAGAGATTCAATTTAAAATCTAAAACCTTCAGAAATCGTGCAAAAGCAACTGTTGGCAGCAATTTCTTAGGTTTTGTTTTACGTTGAAAGCCATAATACGGCTGTTGAGTTTATTAGCTCACTGAGTTTATGAATGCCTTGTTATGCAAGGCTTGGTCTCTGATGGCCCCTGAAATGCAAAAAGCCTGCTAATGCCTGCTTCATGCATGTTGCTCTCAGCTGATAATCTTGTTGTAGAAGTTCCCTGGCTGTTGTGGTATGCAGTTACTACATAATGAGCAGGCAGATCTGAAGTAAACATGTGTTGAAATGTACAAGAAACATTCAGAAGGTATCATATTGTACTTGGCTAATAACACTACTCGGCATTTTGGAAGAGTTGTGACTTATGAAATGTTGTTATTTTGACATTCTCAATCCAATATCTAGAGTATCTAGGGTCTTCTGACTTGCATCAAGTGCCTATGATGCAAGTTTAACGACACTGTTACAATGTGGATGGAATTGTGACTGTTTTCATCTGTGCGAACAATCCTTAAATTCTGACCGCAAATATGAGATTGAACTTTTTTTCAGACAAATTTCTTTTTCTCAAGCCAAAAGTTTCTGAAAGTCATTTGCTTGAGCATGGTACTTCAAAGTTCATTTCAATGCCAGACTGCTCCCACAGCAGTCTGGTACAAGTATCATCACTTGTGAGCGTTGAATGACATCTGATAAAGTATTGTCCTGATAAATTGTCTGATATCAGTCTTTACCTCATTACCTGGACATGCAGGACTTCAATTCTACACTCTACAGGTTGTGGAGACATCTAAACTGATGGCCACAGTTGGTTCAACATGGCAGATAATGTTGTTGTAACCAATATTGCTTGTTCTAATCATCTAAGAGGATTAGGTGTGCAGGTCGATGGGACATTATCCAATATCCATAACCACGAACCAAGGCACTATGTCAGAGTGGCAACTGAACCAATGTAAACCATATCATTGGCCTGTAGGTGTAATAATAGTATGGACTGTTGAGATAGGACCTGTATGAAACTGTTAAGAATTATGAGTCTGGCTTGTGAGACAGTGGAGTCCTGGCTGTGTTGTGTTTCTAGGCAAATCTGAATGTAAGTGGTGCTTAATGCTTTTGCTTATCAACAGCATTTTGTCATGCGGCTGCAGACTGCTGATGGTTTGCCCATGTGTTGTGTGTTTACTGGCAGGGTGCGGTCCCATGCAGGTTCCACAGAGGAGCTGGTTCATTTCCTCAGTTTCCCTGACTTTCCCACCTTTCAAGCTTGCTCAAGCTGCAGGCCCTGGCTCAGCAAATTGGCTGGCACAACTTAGCACTGTGTCGTCATCCTATTGTGGAAGCAATTAGTAAACCCAGAACTCAGACGACTAAGAATAAGAAAGGTGGTTCTCTATTGCCAGCCCTTGGCTTGGTCATCTCTGTCTGCTGTCTTGGGTTGAGCAAAGTTGTGTTGTCCATAAGGAAGGTCCTATTTCCAAACTCTTCATGGTGTGCAACATTTACCAGATAATACCATATCAAGGACATGAACTAATTTTAATGACCAACCATCATTAAAAGATACTTGAAGGTCTATCGGTTGTAGGATTGTAGCTTTCTAAATTCTGATCAGTGTCCTTTTTTTTGTAAGACTGATATATCTACAGTTTCTTTTTGACCATTTCTTGGCATGTTGATTAGTGAAGCAGCCCCCCCCCTCAATGTACACAGGTCTACCTGTGCCAGACCTGCATTAGCAAAACACTGTTTTATTTGGGGCAAATATCTTTAATTGCATACTGAGCTCATAACTTGATTGCCTTTGGCTGCTGCATAAAGACAACCACTAATATAAATGCTGTAATGATGAAGGCCAATATGGAGGTAATTTCTGTTGAGGCTGTGAGTGGAATAAGTCGCATAACTCTGCAGGTCTGTTTAAAATCAATAGGATAAGAGCAATGCTACAGACTATCAGCCTCATGCTATGCTTTTTTGCCCTGGACCTGTGAACCTGTGCCAAGTGGCATGTGCTGCTAGTCCTACCAACGTCAGTGGTTTTGATCTTTGCTCTGGTGAGCAGCTCCGCAGGATTAGCCAGATTAATGCACTGTGTGGCACTTTGTGGCAAGGGAGTACATACATTTTGTGGCATACCTTGCTGCTCACTTTGTGATTCATTTGAGTGTGCAGATTGCAGATCTATATACATGTTGTACACACTGTGGCTTATAATTAGGGTATTTCAGTGCAAGTGTGGTAAACTGGTATACAGTACAAGGGTTGCCACACTTGTTAACATTGGGTGGGGATCAATCAGTTTGATGTACCTTTGATACCTCTAACCCTTGAGCATGTTACACCTGAAGGTTCAGTCTGGTAGACATGACAGCCTGATCCCTGTGTAATATGACCACCCCTGTTGGTCTCTTGTTGGAGTGTATATCTTATAGTAAGTAAGTAAAGTATATTTATTGCAACATATGTAAAAGAGGAAATTGCATTGTTGACTTATGTCTCCTCCGTGCCCTCGAGGTGTAAAAAAATGCAGGAGGAAAGTGGACACATAAGGCAAGTCGGTTGTAATTTTTGATATAACAAGAGGTCTTACGATGCATGCCGGGACCACTGAAAATATATGCCAATGAAATTGAATTTGGGCATATAATAATTTCATTGAATTATTAAATGTTTCAATAGGTGACACTTTTTTTAACCTATCATTGTGCCATGGGCAATTTATAAAATGGTTTCTGGGTCTCTTGTGGATCTTCTCACTCTTTGTTTCTACCAAAGGTTCATAAGTCATGATTATATGACTTGCAGTTATGATTCATGAACCTTTGGCTCTACTTAGTAGCCTCAATCTTTGAGCCTGTTGCTTTGACAAGCTTGACAGGGATTAGTAGTATGCATGTTTCGGTGGATTCCACAACATAAATTGCAATAAATCAGTGTGGTCAAATATGATTCATCATTTGAGACTGAAATTTGCCAGCACGAAACAAATCACAGTCATGCTATAATATGATTTAAAGTGCAACATTTATCACTCGAAATTTCGGAGTTCCATTTCATGAAACGTGTCCTCTATAATGAAATGTGTAACTTTGACTTAAATTTATTAATGTAACGCCCAAAGTAACAGTGTGAACGTCAGTACAACTAGGCCTACCACTAAAATTTAAGAACAAATGGAACTTTCCCTGTGAATTATTGAATTTGTATGACAAACATTCTTCCTTTTAATCTGCGTGTATATATGTTAGAGATGTGAGTAGTAAGTTTTTCTCCATGATGTTATATCTTTGGATATGTCCATTGTCCATGCATAATGGCATTTGTCACTAATTGATAAACTACTAATGATTATAAATTTATCATCATGAATTAATCTAAGGTGATAGATGATATTAAATACCATTTCCTGATGCTTGGCAAGGTTAATAATTTATGAGTATGAAATTATAATTGTAGTTTTCTTGTGCATGGCACCAGAGCTTAAGCATAAAGCAATGGCAACTATACTGTAGGCGAATGTACAATTTTGTCAGTGAAATACATGAGCTTTGGGAAATATTAGGTTGTTATTGATATGGTCATTGTGAGGTCATACACACAAACTTGCCATGTTTCAGCAAAAGTCAGGAGAGAAGTTGTACACTGTAAAGTTTTAAATTTTGAGTCAGCTAAAATGATTTAGTGAGATGGTTGCACAATTTGTTTGAGCTAACATAGCTTGATGTTGTGAGTTATGATAATCTTTTCGTTGTTATAACTTACAACAACAAGCTATGATAGCTCAAAGAAATTGTGCAACCATCTCACTCAATCATTTAAGCTAACTCAAAATTCAAATTTTACAGTGTACTACTCATCACCAGTGAGGTCTCAAGTCTCTCAATGACAAATTCACCTTGTGCATGCACTCATTGTAACATAAAATGTGAAAGATAGGTCATTTAATGACATCACCCATGTCCTCAAACACAAAAACTGCCAAATTTAATCACTTTTCTTCCCAAGCTGCAAGTGTTGCAACGAAATGGATCACCTTATGAGGCCTTTATAGTGTTCCATAATCTCACAGTGAAATAGTATTAGCATGAAACTTTAAACGAATATCCCCATGAAATCTCTCAATAAATCCCTGAAAATTTATCACTGAGGATTTCTCCCCTCGTTCATCTTTCTGATGAATACTAGACTAAAAGTTACTTAGATAGGTAGCAGAAAGGAAGGGACTGGAAGTACTATACCATTCTGTATAATCGTTGCATATTAATCCACTATGACAAGGTCGACCTTCTGCTTTATATCTCTCTCCACAAAAAAAGTCACAAAAGCTGATTTAGTGGCAAAGTATTGCTGATGTGCTAAAATTAACCTATGGCTATAGATAATGGAAATATGACTGGAAGTGTCTGAATGCTATCTGTCTCTTTGGCTATTTCTTCTTTCCTATTAACTGAACTTTTGAACACATCACTACTATTTGTAGATATGGTAAGTTCAACTCTCTAAGCCCAGTTGTGGGCGCTCACGAGGGTTGATTGCTGGGATGGGCGAGAGACAGTGGGAGTCCTTAACATGTTACACATTACGCCAAGTGAGGGATCTTTTACTTGGCCAGCACAGACAGTAAGACACTGATACAAGGGGCCACTAATTAAACGCCTCATGCGAATGACATCCAGCGGAGATTTTGGTCTTGAAGGTCCACTGAAAATTTCAGGTTCTCCATGGATGGTTCAGCGGAGTAGGCAGAAACCTATACCACTCTGCCACCCGGTCTTTCAAAGGTATACATGGTTCAGTCTCAAATGCTGTATTGGTGCATTTTTTCACTGGTTGCTTTCCGTCACTTCTAAAATGCATTCAATTGCCTGAAATCTAAATTTACAATGCCTCCTGAATACATCTTTCACTGAAAATTTACAATGCCAATTTCTACAACTCAATTTACAATGCAATTTACTATGGCAATGGCTTTGGATTCATTCCTTCCAGATAAGCATCTCAAGTATGCATAATTAACAGCATTGAGTGAGGAGGCACATGCAAATGAGTGGAATAAATGTGTGGAGACAATCTTTGGGCTGGATAATGCTGTAGAAAGTCTATTATTTATGCTATGTTTATGGAGAAGAATATGTCTGTATAATGTAATAGAGTACGTAAAAAGTCATGTTTGATTTATATTAATATTACAGTGCATCCTGGTCCAAATACATGCCAACATTATATTTACAAATTTTTGGTCTTTTTTTTCTTATAGTTTTCATTTTTTACATGTTCATAATACATCATGAAACTCCTTCTTTCTATTAACTGTGTATCTACCTATTTTTGCGATGTACTATGTACCTTGGTCTATTTTGCATTCTGGTAATATTATATTTTCTTGACATTCTGTGCTGGGTGGGTGAGTGGTAATAGTCCATGCCTGCTCCGCTGAAGGTCTTTGCCTGTATGGGTTCAAACCCAAAATGTTTTCAGTGGACCTTCAAGAGCAAACTCCCAGCTGGATGACAATCAGTTAGGATGTTAATGATGTCCCCTTGTATCGGTGTCTATACTGGGGAAGTAAAAGATGCTTCCATGGGATATATGTTTAGCATTTTTCTAGGACCTCCAATCTTTCTCCCATCTCATCAATCAACCTTCATGAGTGGCCAGAACTGGGCTTAGAGGGCTGCACTCTGTCATGCCTATCCATTTCTGACACTCTCTTGTTACAGGCCTGTATTTCAGATTGCTATATTATGCTGTGATGTGCAAGTCAACTATATATTCTGACTCCATCTATTCCATTGCTTAGTGCTTACCATTGCTTCAGTTGCTTGCCCTTTTTCCACTTCAAAGGGCAACAATCTACTTGGTATTCTGAGACAGTTACAGAAACAATGAGCCGTTCTTTCATGACCTGTCTCGCCCAGAATACTGATTAATAATGAAGCAGTAGGACTAATGGGAGGTTTTTGTGCTTGGAGGTGAGCCTAAGAGCATTGCCTGACTGTCTGGTGCAGTAATGGTACTTAGGGGACCCCCTGGCTGCATGACCACCTTTCTTGCATGCATTGCTAACTACCCTAATATGACTGTGGGCTTCCTCTGGGTCTAATCCAATGCCTTGGTAATGACCTAGCCATTTCCAGATGGCAATCGTCTAAGCAATGAGCTGCAATGGAAATGCAATGTTCTTACAATGCAAGGTGGCTTTTGAAGCTCCCTTGCCTTTTCATCCAATCTCAAATAATTATATGCTTCTTGAATTTGATGGAATTACATTGGGTCCAGCCATCAATGATGCAACTATGATATTAAAAGATATGGATCAGCCAAATATACCAGGTTAATAAAGAAATGTATAGTTCGTACTATAATCCTCAAATGAAACATGTGCACACTTTCTTGAGATTGTGATTATTCGTTTCCATGCTTCCCAGCTGCAGGCAATAGGATATTATGTTTGCTGGTGCCTTGATTTCAACATAAATTTGGTTGCAAGGTAACAGGGTATATCCAGTACACTGGTTATGTTGTACTATGCTGCTTTCTGATGCAAATATTTGTGTTTGCAAGATATTCATAATTAAAAACAGCTTTAGTTGTCTTTAAATGTAATAGACATAAAGAAATAATTGGCACTAAAAATTAACCTCAATCGATATCATTCCTTCAATCAGTCACTGCATCTTAAGATAGTTCTTAAAACTAATCGATCAAACAATAATTCAGTCTTCCAATACAAATAAATGTTATCTCAAAAGACGTGCATCAGTTGGCCAGGGAGTCATATCAACCTTATACCAATTCTTCACCAAAGAAATCAAACCAATCGGTCCACCTGACGACACTTCTTCCAGATAGATATCAACTCCATCATTCAACCACATATCAAGTAATCCCAAAATGTATCAGTTGATCAACCAATCGTTCCACCTAATGACACTTCTTCAAGAAAGATAACCTATCAGTCGACCTTCCTGCAATTTATCCCAAAAGATCTTTTGAAATCGACCAATCAACATTACTGTAAGACTTGGATAATCCTTCCAAAAAGATATCACTGAACTAATTTTTAAGCCTTTCAGCAATTCTTCAGCCAATTTCAGAAACCTTCCAAAAATGAATCCCAAACATAAGATATCAGTCGATCGATTAATCATTCCACTTTACAACTATTGATCCAATATTGGAATAGACACCAATCAATCAATCAATCGAAAAAGGCATTTATATGTAGTCTTGTGCTTGTGTTAAAATCAAGTCATTATATCCGAGAAATTCTAATATATCTGTAATTCTATAAATTATGCTCTACTGAATTTCCAATATTCAGACTTTCTGACATTTTCTTATTCAGCAAGTCTAAAGTTTATGATTTATAGCAATATTTTGGCCTTTGTCGTGCAGGGCAACTCCACAATATATCACTAGCTATATTTCCATATTTAAAATGAAAAGTCTAGCCATATTCACCTGTATCACCTTAGTAAAATTTACATGACAAAGTTCACCTTTGAGACTAGCTCTTTATAAATCACAGCACTTCGGTCATATATATCTACATGAGGTATTTGAGAATGATATTGCAATATTGCTGCAATATTTTTCTGAATGTGATGTATTGAACGTAATATATCATCTATGAAACCATTCACTGTAAACGATTTTCTGCACAAGTCACAGTGATTTGCTGTATATTATATATATACCATGAATATTAATATTGGCGAATTTGCAGTTTCTGAAGATTAGCAGGAGCTAGTTTTGTGTTTATAATTTTAACAGTTTATATGATTCTGTAAAAATGTTGGTGTGGAATTTGCATATGGGGAGTATAAATGAGACGTAATAATTTGAGTGTTTCAAATGTGCTCCTTTTTGCTTTGGGCTGTGCAAAAGGCCTCTTTGCTGCAGAAGGGTGGTATTTTCATACCGGCAGTACTGTACACAATTTCACAAAATCCATAAATTCTATACATATGTACTAATGTACGTTCCAAGCCAAGGTGTACATATATAGCTTTCTGGAGCAAGGACAGCTCTGTGTTTCAATACAATAATATTGACAAATACCTGTAGTTATATGCTCACACCTATGGGACTATAGATTAATCCATGCAATGCTTGTATATATAGCACTTTACTCATTGTATTAGTCTAATCTTCATTAATTATTGAGAGAGATGGCACATCTAACAATAACATTTTGATCCAGTGTAGTTTAACCTGGTTGTATTTTTTTGGAATCTATCATATCATTTTATGATGTCACATAAATGCCTTAGATTTAACCTCAGGTGTAATCTGTGAAAATCAAATATTACTGTGATGTCATGTCATAGGTTCCCAATGTCATATGTGGGAAAATGCTCTACTGTGATGAGTGTGATGTCATGTCATGAATATAAATTTCACATCTGCAAATATGAAATATATTACTGTGATGTCATGGCCTAGTTTACATTTTAAAAGAAGCAATACTGTCATGTTATCATTTGGTAAATTTAAGAACATTCATTAGTCCATTGTGAAAAGAAAAGTAAGTGAAAATGAGATATAGGCCTACAACTGTGATGTCACATCATTGCTTTAACACTTCTCAAATTTCTGTGTAAAAATTGTTTTACTAAAATTAAATATATCTGGGTTAATTAGTGGGATGTCCTGTTATGGGTTTGGTATTGATTTTATCTCAGATCTGTGAAAATAAGCTGTGAATGCCATACCAACTCATAATTGTGACATTTACCTTATACCAGATCTGTGCACAATGCACATATATTTTAACTAAAGTATCCCATTGCCTTTTTATTCACAGGAATTCAAGTTTTAATGTAGTGTCAGTAACATTGACCTGACGTCAGGTCTTGTTATAAAATCACCTGTCAACTTGTCAAAGAAATAAAGATGTAGCAATTGTATCGTGCACTAGAAATCACTTTTGACCTTTCTTACCCACAAGTTGTGAAAAAATGCATTTATTTCTGGCTAAGATTATAACTGTCTTTATTGCAAAATATTATTATTACATTACAACTACCATCTTATTCAATTTTGGTTACTCCTAACCTTGGATATCATACATATCATGATTGATGGTGAACAGTCAAACACGATTCATGACAACTTTAAATCAAGTTGAACTTTTTGCAATTTCTTTGCCTTGACTCTTGTGTTTTTACAGATGACTCTGAATATGTCAAAATATGTTTATGCTATGCTCTGACATGTATCGTTTTTTAATGGTTGCTGTTTTTCCTTGTTTTTTTTCCCCTATCGACATGTGTGGCATGCACATATTCAGCTCTGTCAAAATATTGATATACGTTTGATATGTGCTATGTTATTAAAAAATATGTTACTGCTCTAATTGATGCACAATATTCTGCATCGTCAAATCACCCAATACTTAGATGATATTATAAGATTTACTATTAGGCTAGTAAACACCTATTGTACATTTCAAAATTTCGTACATTTCAAATTTTTTGGCTTATACATTTTTGTAAGGATGGCAATAAATTTCCTCAAAATTTGATCTAACTAGTTATGTGTTTGTATCTCAGAAAAGCTTGAAGCACATGACACCAGTAAGTGGCATTTTAACTAAAACGTGATTTAGACATAGATCTGTAAAAGTGGTTTTTGTTTGCCTTCAGCTTATGGCAATGTGAACATATTCAACAACTGTTCAAAACAGTCATATGGGTTTTTGTGGCATTTTTGGTGCAAATGAAATCTGAATATATTTGAGCCAATATTCATGCACTAATTAATGTAGCACTATAATGTAGATATAATGACTGAATTTATATTTTTTGTTAAATTTTGGTATATTTTCACTTACCATGATGGGGACTGCCTGGAAGGTGGGGTCATTGGCGTGGTCATTGTGTCCAGGCTGGTAATAGGCCGAGTGGTCAGTGGTCTGAGGCCGAACAGCCAGCCCCCTGCATTCACAACCCTGCTCCAAGAGTACAAGCAACAGACAGATATCCAGCCAAATTAGCATCATGCCTGTGTGCCCAGTCTTTAGTAGAAACACTCAATCCATTGCACTGACATATACGTTTCCAACCTGGGTCTTCACCTCTACCTTTCACCTCAAGATTCGAACCCAGGTTTTTAATCAATTTTTGACCAAGGTTTTAAGTTTAGAACCAATGTATTCACAGAGGTTTTGCTCCAGACCTGTAATCCAATGTTGGTTCTTGTTAGCCCAGGTTTGAACCCACATCAAGTGATCTTATGATCCCTTTATAACGTCCTGTTGATTCTGCGACTACATCCAGACCATTTTCAGCATCTTGCTCCTGAGAACTGTCGCCTTGGTCTGCAATTGACTGTGTTTATATACAAAGCATCCAGGGTAGATTTAGTTGAATTATCCTTTTTGCAATGTATTCTTCAAATAAATAAGTAAATAGATAATCCTTTAGTGTTGCTAATTTCTAAATATCTAAATCTAAGTATCCAGTATGCAAATCGGGTAAGGGTATATAGTGTAGTATGTGTAGAAGTTATATGCTCTCTAGTATAATTGATAAATCCTAATGTTGTCTTTCTTTGATTTCTTTCCAGATTTCAGTAGAATTCAGTCACCCTGTTTCCAATGAAACCAGCATAGCCGCGTGGACATGAAGGACAAGAGCGAGTTGGGGCCCGGCCTGATGGAAGGGCGCCATGTCCTAGAGCTGAGATCAGAGTCTTTCTTCCTCCTGGCAGGCTCAGCAGGGCTCAGCAGCCAACTGATGAGGATGGCTGTGCAACCCTGCAACGCCACTGTGCGGCCCTGGCGCCAGTCATCAGTGGTTGTTCTCTGAGCACAGCACTGCCTGTTCAGCCATGTATTCAGCCATGGGATTCAACTATTCATCCACCAATTCTGTTCTGCTCCATGGAAGATACAAAGAGGGAGTATAAAACCTGGGCTTATTGCAGAATAGTGTTTTAAATTACTCCAGGTGCTTATTCTATTGCTTCATTGCCTGCCTGCTTGCCAGATGCCATACACCAGCAATTTAAGATAGGATTTTCATTAGATTTTGGAAATGTGTACTGCTCGCCATTTATTTCAGCATTCACAAAAGGTTGATTTGAGTTTAATACTGTTTTAGTAAGCATTACACACTGCTCAGACATAGATGAGAAATGCCTTTAGGCCCTTAAGAAACATAATGGCATAATTAAGGATGAGGAATATAGATCAGGTTTATAGCAATGCTTCTAAAGTTGTAGTTTGACTTCAGCAAAGCGTTGTAAACCAATTTTGTAAATCAATGTGAGTTTGACTCCTCTCTTTGCAATTCATTCAATTCAAGCATTACAGGCCAGTACAGCTGACACACATAATATATAAAAACATACGTTAAATGTGTCTTTCAATTAGCAGAGGCATTAGGCATGGATCCTTATGTCCTTTGGGTAGTAATACGAAAAAATGGTGTTACACAAAACACCAGGTAAGCACTGAGCAGAGTGCAGTTGTTGTAGTCCTACATTTTGGACGAGGACTAAAGCACAACCCAAAGCAATAGCTAAAAGCAATAGAAAGCTAGACAACAGTACTGGTGAACAACAAGCTGCTAAAGCAATGCCTGCGTCAACCTGAGCCCTGGGCCAACTGATCACTGCCAACAAGTGACTGGCTCTTGTCTTTCAAATATTCTCCCAACCAACTGTTGTCTGGCTCTGCAGTCTGCTTGCTGTGCTAAGTGTGCTTGTGCACTGACAGGCAACTGCAGTACGTAGGCCTACAGTCTAGTGAATGTTGAACTGACCAAAAGGACCTACAGAAAATAGACTCCTAAACACTTTTTCAGGAAAGCACTAACACTCTTAACAGAATATTGAATGGTCCTATTTTACCTTTTTGTTGTGTGTTTTTAATCCTTTTATATTGAATGGTGAATCCTGAATTTGAAGACCTCTCTTTGCAATGAAGTTTGAAGGCCTAAAGTGACTTGTACTGGCTTGTATAGAGATAGCATATTATTCCTTCATTCACCAGGTTTGGCATACCAACTAAAGCCTTTGTAGAAATCTCCAGAACTCAAATTATGAAATTATGATAGGCAGCATATAAAGTTTGACATTCCTGTCACGTGTAACAAAAACATTATACAATGTAATCATGTTAATAATCCACTGAGTTTATACACCATATATGTACATGTATAGCCTACTCCTTTCCTATGGACGATACAGTGAAGAAGCACAGTATATTTTTCTCTATATTTCATTACATCCACTTTCATGTCCAGCTCTTGTACACACCTCTTTTTGCTGTACATCCAATCTGAGCACAGTCCTCTCAATCTAATATGGAGAGCCCCCAACTACTGCAATAAAAGCAACAGGTCAAAAACTCACAACTTAGCACAAAATGCTTTTGTATATGGCTTTCAATCACGCAAGGTTTCTATAAGAAATAACAAAACTGCCTACAAGAAAATCCTTTCATTTCTTGAACATGTAGATTGTGAAGGAATATATATATATATATATATATACTGTTATAATTTATGCAATCATTCAAGTGTTAACTGTGGTCCATTTTTCTGCCAAAAAATATTTACTATAATGGTAATGGGTTCACATGCACTCCTATGCTACATTCTCACGGCAGCTCCCGGAGAACTATTTAAATCGGCGTCGAAGTATTTCCTGGTAATTTGGATGAATTTGGGTGATCCGCCGTCGACTTTTCACATCCCCCCAGGGGAAGTTTTTGTTCCCCTCAGCGGTTCCTAGAAATGGAAAAACTGCGCCGTGGATGTCAAAAAAGATTCAACAGGTACAAACATTTTTTTCATGACGGCGGAACAGAGCCCAAAATTTTCTTTATTTTTGGATGTCCGGCGTGGATTGTTTCAGTGAGAACGCCTCAAAAACATCTCCGGCGGGATATTAGGACATCCCCTGCCCCTGAGGGGACTCTCCTGCCCCCGCGGGGACCTTTCCTGCCTCCGCGGGGACCTTTCCTGCTCCTGGGGGGACATTTGAAGCCTCGCCGGCAGTTTTTGACATCCCGCCGCGGTGAAATAGGTTCACTGAGGGGCAGTTATAGGTTCCCTGAGGGGTACTTTTTATATCTCGGGGCGATATAAAAGTATCCCTCAGGAGGAGGAAATTCCTTTCCCCCGGCGAACTTTTGGGGACGGCGTACAACTTTTCTTCCCCGCAGTGAACAAAAAGAACCCTGCCGTGATATGCTTTTAATTAATTATGTAATGGTTTTATAAACATTGTATGTCGCCGGGATAGTCATTTTTTTCCTAGAATTCAACTCAAGCTACCCCTCAGTGGCAAAAAAGTTCTCCGTAACGTGCCGTGAGAACTGGGCATAACACTGTGACTTCCTTGATGAAATATGTGTAGCAGAGTCTGGAGCAGGCTTGAAATATTCATAAATTTAGGATTTAGAAATTGTGGAGAACAGAATGGGCTAATCAGGTTTTGTCATTTATTGCACTTGAATGTCATTTACAGCGATTGCCTTTTATTTTGATACAGTTTTATCTGACCCTCACAGGCTCACAGCAATTGGGCACTTGGGTCACATGTTTCAAAATTGACTTGGGCAAAGACAGTACACTGTAAAATTTTAATTTTGAGTTAGCTTAATTGATTGAGTGAGATGGTTGCACAATTCCTTTGAGCCAAGATAGCTTGTTGTTTGTAAGTTATAACAACATAAAGATTATCATAACTCAAAACAACAAGCTATCATGGCTCAAACAAACTGTGCAACCATCTCACTCATTCATTTGAGCTAACTCAAAATTTCAAATTTTACAGTGTATATTTATGAATACGGTGTCTTCGACATGGGCAACTGTTCAGTATTCATGTGTATGTGACTCTTTGGTTAAATGCGACCTAAGTTTTAGTCAATAAAAACCTATATATGTGATGATAAGCATTGGTTTCATTACAGGTATTCCATCACTTCCCAGATCTTTTAAAGCACAGATTTATAATGACTGCTGAACACCAGACCCCAGCTGTTGTAGTATAATATGACAAGACTCCTAAGTCCCATGATCTTGAACCACCTGAATCACAGATAGGACTCACTGCACTTCATACCACGTCAGAATGACGTAAACCAGGTTTTAAGCAACACGAGAGAGATGTGTCAACACGAGATTGCCTGAAACTTTGCGTGTTCCAAGTTCTTTCTTTAAGATCTCAAAACACTGGGTTGTCGTAAAATTGAAATCTTTTTTCCAGAGTTGAATTACTTTGCATTACTTGTTTTTGAGTAAGGGTGATAATCTTAGTTTGAGTGATTGTAATTTTTGAAGATTTATAGTTTTTATCATCCAATGCAGCAATCAAGGCAAACGAGTGAAGAACTTATGAGCCAAATGTAAAGATTGCTCATTAGTCATTACATGCAAAGTTTTGGGGATCCTTTCTAATCTGCCTATATTCGTAGGCATAAATGAAAATACAATATGCTTGTTACAGCAAGCTCATAACAAGAAAAGTACCCTTAAAAAGGGTACTGTATCTATCTTATCATGAACCTGAGGGTACGTATGTGGCATGTAATAAAAGGTTTTAATGTCTTAAATTAGCCATTTCTATGAAATAAATACCCTTAGAAAATCTCCAAAGCCCCTCCCCTTGTTTCATGAAAATATTACATAGCCAAGGATGTGTAAAAAAAAATAAATAAAAATCTGTTATGTAAAACTACTTGTTTGGATTAGTTTGTTAATTGCTACATGCTTCTAGTGTACATGACTACATGTTTTACAGTACTTATAGTGTGTGATGTCAGACCTGAAAAATACCCCCCCCCCTCACAAAAAAAATCTTGAATCTGTCACTGGTTTGCTGTGTCCACTGGAACTTTGCATCATTGCAGCGTAATGCGCCGAAGAGGTTTTTGCGAACTTAATATTGCAAATAGAGCAAAATGAATAAGTGAATTGAATTTGGAGGAGTTTAATTGATATGTGCAGGTTTTTAAATTTTGAAAATCGGATGTTTATTAAGGTTTTTAGGCCAAGTTTTGCATTGAAAATGATGTACACAATCTTTGGTGACGTTTTACACGCGAAAAATATCGCCAGAGAGATTCCCTAACCTTGATGAATCGATGTACTGTTAAGTGTACTTATATGTAAGTTTTTTTTACAGGTAAAGACATCGATACAAAAATATATTTCATGGGGCCAAGAATGGTCATGGGTCAACTCGCCAGGGGAGAACCCGCCAGGTGAAAACTCACCAGGTCCAAAACTCGCCAGATGAAAACTCGCCAGGGCACAAACTCACCTGTATATTTTATTTAAGCTTTATAAGTGCAGATATAGTACTGCTTGTGTCAGGAAATAAAAAATGCTTAACCAGTTTATTATAACAATGTAGCATTAAACTGCTAAAATAGTCATGGATGTGACTGCATGAGGCCTAAACTCAACTAATTTAACTACTATTTTGATGCGTCTTTCTGTTGACTTGCATGCATCTTAGCAATCACTGTGCTTTAACAACGAAATTAATTTCGATTAACAGTTACTTTTGCTTTAAAATATAGTAGACCTGTCCTATTGTGCTAGCTGATGCAATTAGGATTAATCAGCTTGTTATGCTAAATGAAATTAATTAAATATTATACTTTTTGTTGTTTACATTTTACCTGATGTAAAATCTTTGCTTTTCATCAGCTGTAATTGATATAACTGTGGCGTAATAATGCAAGATTTGCGTAATTAAAAAGCATCCCAAAAAGCTCAGGTGTCTAGACTATAAACAAACTCAATAGGCCCTAACTTATTGAAATTACAGATTTTAATTCCCTTATGGTGATTCTGAGGTAAATCCAACCAATGAAAATTAGCATTAATTTTTCGCAAATTAAACATTTACATTTAAATGCATAGCATGCACTGAATAATTGGGTGGGGAACAAAAACACTTTTTCATCATGACTAAAGTGTTGGTAGCAGGCCTGAAATCCATTTTAAACACGTTTAAATGGTGGTTTGTTCATTTTAATCATGAAAATAAACATTTAGGGGGTCCCGCCAGGGTATTGAATTTTGTTCCCCACCCTATTAATAACTTGTTCATGCTAATCACTCTAATTCAAGAGTTTCAGGCCTCACTGGTATTGAAAAGCGAATGACTTAAATTTAACTAAATAAATCCATGGAGGTTTGATCCTGATCTTTTGGAGTTCATATTACTTATAGAGTATTCCATACACAAATTGCAGCACATTTTTAGACTAGATTTTATTAATGTGAGGTGTGATCCTTTTCTATGAACGCAAATATTTTTTAACTAAAATACAAATTTACTCTGTTATGAATAATATCATTAATTTATTTTAATTTTGATAATTGCTAAGCATACATGTTTACTTCTTCCTGTACAATTAAGTTAATTAACCCTAACACGTTTTCTTTAATTGTATAATGAATTGCTTAATTAAAACAACAGTGTCACCCAATTCAACTTCACACCTTTCATAAAAATAGATTAGCTATATATATGGTATTAGTATAAACTGGGTTACGTTTTTTTTTTATTAAAAAGAAAGAAAGAAAAAATAGCTTGACTCAATATACCCAGCTATTAAGCACTATAACATAAAAAAAAAATGTACCAAAAATACATTTTTACAGTACTTATATAGTTCGCCAGACAGATAGATAGCCTGGAACGTCGGCAAAATTGCCCTTTTAAACCTTGATCATGCACATATATGATACATCTAATTGGCACATTTTAATTTTACATGAAAGTGTATATATTAATAATGCAATGAAAGTTTATCAAACAAAGTATTCTAGTTTAAATCCTAGAAATATTATTGAATTTAGACCTAACTAGGTGAAGTTTTAAGTTCTTTCTTTTATCAATGAAAGATTGATGTACACAATGTAGAACTTTGTATAGCAGATTATAGCTATTCATGACACGTCTCTTACAAGTATAATATGAACGCATTACAACTTGTTAAAATATCACTTTTATTAAAATCTTTATTGAATAAATAAAAAAAAGACCAGACACTGGGCTATATAAGTGACCTGGCGGGTTGGGGAACTGGCGGGAAGTCAACTGGCGAGTAGTAGGCCTGGCGAGTTCTCTCCTGGCGGCTTGACCGATCCCCCCAAGAATTTTGGACAGAAACATCCTTTATATGATGGTGTCTTTCAAGAATGGGTATATAGATAGATTCGATTTAGATTGCTTGTTTGGTTGATAGAATATCTTGCTATGATATATTTAATATATATGTAATCAATTACTTTGCTTATTTTTGGTTGTTTAAATACACATTTGGGTGTTACAAACAATTTATGATTGATTGATATATTCATGGGGATATTTGTCACATGGTTGTAAAGCTATCTACTACAGAGCTCTCTTTTGTTTTTTTGTAACGTCAATTTTGTGGCTGTTGTTCTGTGGTTATGGGAATTGTCATTCTGTGTGACTGCACCAATGAATTAACTTACAATGACTTGATCCAACTGCAGGTTGACCATTGCTGCATATATTAAAATTCTACTAAAAAAAATACTTTCCATAATATCCCCCTATAAGAACACAATAAAACCAAAATAGATTACTTTACTATGTGTAAAGTTGATCAGGTTACATCTTCAATTGTTTTATACGAAGAGGTCAATTAAGCAGTTGACACGTTTTCAACTGTAGGTTGTCTTTCCTCCGTGCCTCATGGATAAACTTAATAAAGCATCAGAAATAAAAACTGACAAATTCCCACCATTGTTGGATGCTAAATTTATAACCTACCAGTACATGAGCACTGTATTAAATATACTACATCTAATAGGATGTGTGAGACCAGCCTTGGCACAGTTACAGATGTTTCTGCAGGATTTATTCAATAGATTTTTTGCTTACACGATTCCCATTAAAAATAGTATTCCTGTGGTTGATCTAGTTGTTTGGAATGTTATTGCATGCACTAATGAAGACTGGACATGACCAATTTTTGTGTTAGATACATTTGCTATTTTGAACATCCCATTAACCATCCTGTTCAGCCATATGCCAACAAGAAATATATATTAAATGTCATGTCTGTCATGGTATTGTTTTCACAGTTCACTGACAGACAGACAAATATAATTTATTCTTGAAACAAAATAATTTTAAAACTTGGCAATCTGTGCTTCCACAAGGCTGCAATATGAAATCGGTGTCCATAATGTAACAGACTGAAACATGATCCCAGAACATAACATTAAATTTCAAAAATTGAAAAATAATTATTCTGAAAGTGGTTTTGTTCAGTGAGTTCCTTATGACTGTCCTCACCTAATAATTATGAATATGGTATGCACAGGAAAATTAAAAACTGGAAAGGCTGTTGAGGGTGAATGATTTGGTACAATGAAAATTAATCAAACACTTTGGAGATGAAAGAGTTCCTATTATTAAAGATGGTTGAACTTTTTACTTTCACAAGCATAATATATATTTTTAACTTAATCAACAGCTAACAAGGCAGTTGTTATTGTAGGTTATGCAGTGTCTCCCTGATGGAATTGTTTTAACCAAATTTTCTTGTACAAATAATTAATCAAGGTATCTTTTTTCTTGCATATTAATCATTGTCTAATCTTCAAGATGATTTTACCAATCTTTCTTTTATCTCCTTATATGTCTTCTTGTCATATAGCCTTCCTTGTAACAAGAAAACCATGACGGATCTATCCAAAGGAATTAATATTGGTTCTATCAGATACAATATATATATATATATATATATCACAAAAAATAAACCGGAATACACATACGAACGAATCAATCTATAAAAACATTTGAGCAATCAATCAAATAAAAAACTATTAAAGTATGGTAATCACTGATGCAATCAGTTATTATTCTGAATATGTAAAAACTTATTATCATGCTGTTCAGAGTTGTCATATAGTTCATATCTGCTTGCGTTGCAACTTTACTTGCCATATCAGAAGGCCATGCAACTAAGGTGACGTCATCCAGTGTATACAGAATGACTGGTGATGGTGTTATTTCTGAAAATCCCACATTTCAGCATTATTTCCACATTATGCAATATGATGATATCAGATTCGATGGTCCCTTGGTGCTGTCGCTGGTTGTGTATGATTGAAAAGTAATATCTGTCATTATTTTTCTGACCTTGCATAATCTAGAGAGTTGGCTGTGAAGTGTATAACTGTATTGTGCAACACTTCGTGTAAATAAATCTATGTAATAATGTAACTTTCTATCAAATTAAACTAGATTGACTGATCGATTTATTTATTATTCCAGGAACACAGTTGCCTTATTAAGCTTTGAAACTCTTCAGACTGTTATGGAATCACAATGTTTGTCATACAATAGTTGAATATTATGAATTTTTGCATAAAATAGTTCTAAAGTCTTATAATGCTCAAAAATTGTTTAAGTGAAAATTTTAGCTTGGAAAAGTCATCTGTATGATGTACCAAAGGGTTTTGCATGGTTCAATACTTTCACAAGATAAACAGACATTTATCAAATAATAAAATTATATTTTTGAAGCCACTTCTGGGAAAAAGCCACAAAATAAGGTCTCTGGGTGTCTTCAAAACAGACCTGAATAGATCCAAAGGTAAAAACCACTGAAATCAGAATTAAGCCCCATACCACAGTTGACAAGATCTAATAGAAAATTCATGTTGAGCTGTCTGATTTCTGACAACTGGTGTCAAAGGGCAAAATTGATGAAAGCTGTGGCTTTTACTTTCTTTGACGAATCAGCTGATTCAGAATCATCTTGATTGTTCAATTTCCAAGACTATGATCAGCTTGAAAGTTGGGCCCAATAGTGATGCTTTGGATGGTCATTGGTTAAAGTGGCTTGCAAATCCAACAATAAACTTTCGACTTGTCAGACTCACAACTTTATGGTTGTAACACAATAATTCATCTTGCAGAGGTTTTAGAGATCTCATGTCTGTGTGTCCATGATGAATGCAGCTTTTCACCGTTGGATATTGGACAAATGTTGTTTACTAAATTGGTTCATTAGCTATGCCATTTATTAGTGATATGCATACCTCAGTTGTGTGCTCATACATGTGGTTATTTGTTAAGCTCATGCTGAATACAAAAATAATTGTTTCATTTGAGTTATTGCTCCACGATATGCCCTGACATTGCACCGAAAAACTGTTTCAGTTGTTAAACTTTTCAGGGATTGAAATCTCATAAATTTGTCCAAACAATGAGTGCCAAGCAGTGAATACTCATTTGCAAACTAAACCCTTGCAATTGCACCAGGGGAGCATAAAATCTTGAAATTGATAGATGATATAATGTGGCATAATGCTGATAATGCTTTGGTATGGGATTTTCCAAAATTGCACCATCACCAGTCATTTCGTGCACTGCACGGTGCCATCTTGCATTGCCTTCTGATGGGACCATAAAGTTGCAGAGCAAGCAAATATGTATGCGAACTGTGGACATGCGACAATGCAATCCTTATTTTATTTGCTTATTGATTCCATTGCTACTCTTGTTTCTGTGTTCATGCTCTATGTTCAATTGATGCTAATTAAATGTGAAATGTGAGGGTTGGCAAGGTCAGTTGGACATATTTTCTCTAAATGGAGCTTAAGGTATACAGTATACACACCTAGGGATTCTCTTATAGAAAATTGTGTTATTCTCTACAGGCTCAGAAATTTCAGGAAATAAGTCTGTCAACTGACTCTAGGCCCGAAATACTGAAATTAGGTTATGCATATTTGTCTTGTTTGTTTTGACTTTTTTTAAGATTAGTTATATGAGACCATCCTGCCAAGTCAGAATGACGTAAACCAAGTTTTAAACATGAGACTTGTTTGAAACGTTGCGACGTTTGCGTGTCCCTAGTCTTTCTTTAAGATCTTAAAACACTGGGTTGTTATAAAATTGAAATCTTACAGAGTTGAATTACTTTAAATTGCTTTCTTTAAGTAAGTGAGATAAGCTTAATTTGAGTGATCGAAATTTGTGGGGGATTTATAGTTTTTATCATCCAATCCAGCCATCAAAGCATTATTTTGAAGAACTTTCGAGCCAAAGGTAAAATAATGCCTCTTTTTTCTTAAATTTTCGATTAGCATTTTTCTGTTTAGCTATATAAAATATGAAGTTACAGCACAACACTTGATTTTCCAAGATGCTTTCCTGTGTCAAAAGGTTCTGTTGTTTTCATAATCAGGTCAGTTAGTTTCTAGCTGTTCTGTGGTCATGAGATTGTCAAATCGATATTTGACCGCATCTATGCACAAACTTTGGTCAAATTGCGTGTTGCGTATAGATCAAAGTGCATAGTCTTAATGCTGCACTATACTCGCTTTTCCTTTTCTTTAATGGCCGAATTCAGAACACAATAACACCTAAATTGATTACTTTATGTCTCTAAAATTGATTTGGCAACATTTACTTTTGAAATTATCTTACATGAACACAAAGTCGATCAGCCCAATTTTATTGTAATATAAAAATTACAGCATCTTATGTCCTTCTCCCTCGGATGAATCTACTTAAACATCTGATATATATTTAATTTAACTTCAGAAATTCCCACCATTGTTGAATACTTAATTTGTAACCTGACAGAACATGAGCACTGTCATAAATACATGGACATTACATAAGTAAATAGGATGTGTGAGACCAGCCTTGGCATGGTAACAAACTTTCTGCAGGATTTATTCACTAGATCTTTTGCTTACACGATTCCCATTAAAAATAGTATTGTTGTGCTCCTTGCTTGGAATGTTAAATGCACCAACGAAGACTGGACATGACCAATTTTTGTGTTAAATATATTTGCTATTTTAAACATCCCATTAACCATCATGTATAGCTGCATGACAACAAGAAATATGTATTAAATGTCATGTTTGACTTGTTGTTCTCGATGTATTCAGTTGATAATTATAGAATCTGACCATCTGTGTTTCAAAAATGCATCAGTATAAAATAGATTTCCACAAAGTAGGTCTGGATTCTGATCCAGGAAGGTATCATTAAATTTAGAAAATTGAATAATTATATATCCTTTATAGTGGTTTTGTTCAGTGATTTCCTCATGACATTCCTCATCTTATAATTATGAATATGGGATGCACAGGGAAAATAAAAATTGAAAAGGTTGTTGAGGATGAATGATTTAGTGCAATTAAAAAATAATTTAAAATCTTGGAAGACGAATGAATTCCATTATTAAAGGTGGTTGAACTTTTGACTTTCAAAAGAATATTAATATATTTGTTTATAAATTAAAAAGGAAACAAAGTAGATGTTATTGAAGGTTATGCAGTGTGTCCCTGATGGCATTGTTTTAATCAAATTATCAGGAACTGTCCAATTACATTCAGGGCAAAGGAATATTTTTCTTGCAAATTAATCATTGAGATTAATTATTGAGATTAAACAATAAACATTCGCTAAGATATATGTAAATCTTTGTTTCATCTCCAATAATATTTCGTGTCATATAACCTTCTCTGTGATGAGAAAGGCAGAACAGAAGCATCCAAAATAATTAATATTTGTTCTATCAGATACAACAGATCATAATATAAACCGGAATACATGAACGAAAGAATCAATCTATAAACCAACTGGACAATTAAAATCTCAGAAAAATTATTAAATGGTACAAGAGAACACATACAATAAATTGATAATCTGAATTCAAAACTTATTAGCATTACTGTTCTGAGTTGTCATATCTGCATGCATTGCAACTTTACTTGCCATATCAGAAGGCCGTGCCTTTGTCACAGATAGAACAGACCTTACATCCTACCACATCAGAATGACGTAAACCAAGTTTTAAACAATGCAAGAGAGATGTGGTAACAGAAGACTTGTCTGAAACTTTGCGACATTTGCGTGTCCCAAGTCTTTCTTCAAGATCTTAAAACACTGGGTTGTCATAAAATTGAAATCTTTTTTCCTGAGTTGAATTACATTGAATTGCTTTCTTTAAGTAAGAGTGATAAGCTTAATTTGAGTGATTGAAATTTGTGGAAGATTTATGGTTTTTATCATCCAATCCAGCCATCAAAGCATTAGTGTGAAGAACTTTCAAGCCAAAGATAAAATTATGCCTCTTTTTTTTTAAAGTTTGGATTTGCATTTATTTGTTCGGCTGGAATATATATGAAGTTACAGCACAATACTTGATTTTCCAATATGCTTGCCTGTGTCAAAATGAGAAGACAAGGTTGCTCTAACTGAACTACAACATAAAGACCTTATATGTGTTAGGTGGAATTTTACATTACACAGATAAAGGATTGATACATGTATGTACATGTCAATTGGTATGCTGATTTTGGATGGTGATAAACTTATGATTATATGTGTGATAAACAATCAATCATTGATTGATCTCCTATATAAAGAAATCTATGCCCAATGGAACTTTGTCATATTGGTTGATCTCCTATATAAAGAAATCTATGCCCAATGGAAATTTGTCATATTGGTGTAAAGCTATCTATAGCTCTGTTGTTTTCATAATCAGGTCAGTTAATTTCTAGCTGTTCTGTGGTCATGAGGTTGTCATCCTATATTTGACTGCATCTAGATGCAAATAATAAACTTTCAGTCAAACTGCATGTTGTGTATTGATCAAAGTGCTTAGCTTTATGCTACACTATACACACGTTTCCTTTTTCTTAATGGCCAGGTTCAGAACACAATCACTCCTTAATAGATTACTTTATGCTTGTTAACTTTATTTGGCAAAGTTTACTTTTGAAATTTCCTTACATGGACACACTATCAATCAGCCCAATTTGATTGTAAAAAAAAAATAATAGCATCTCATGTCTTTATCTTGAATGAACATAAAACATCTGATATATATCTAAATTGCATAAATTCCCATCATTGTTTAATGTTAAATTTGCAACATAACCGTATATGAGCACTGTCATAAATATACTACACATATCTAATAGGATGTGTGAGACCAGCCTTAGCAGAGTTACAGATGTTTCTGCTGGATTTATTCAATAGATTTTTTGCTTACACGATTTCCATTAAAAATAGTATTCCTGTGGTTGATCTAGTTGTTTGGAATGTTATTGCATGCACTAATGAAGAGTGGACGTAGCTCATTTTTGTGTTAAACATATTTGCTATTTTGAACATCCCATTAACCATCCTGTATTGCTATATGACAACAACAAATATATATTATATGTCATGTCTGATTTGACATTCTTGTTGTGTTCAGTTGATAATTATAGAACTTGACAATTTGTGTTTCCTGCAATGCAACAGCATGGAATATAATCATATCCCCTGCCATGCCCCCTTCCAAACTCACTCTAAAAGTAAAGCATTTGAATTAGCTAAAATAATAATAGAAACTTATTCAAAGCCCTGTCATGTTATTGAAACATCATGTTCATGTTTAAATCAATTTTGAAAAATGTAAATTAATTTATCTTTAAAAATTAACTAAACACTAGGATATTACTTACAATTTTAAAATAAAATGTACTTTTCTAACAACTGGACAATTAATCATAGAAATACTATCGAATGATGTTGGAGCACAGATACATCGTTGATCTAAGTACAGAATATTATTTGCATTGCTGTTCCCAGTTGTCACAACTGCTTGCCTTGCAACTTTACTTGCCATATCAGAAGGCCATGCAAGGTGACGTCATCCAGTGTATACAGAATGACTGGTGATGGTGTTATTTCTGAAAATCCCACATTTCAGCATTATTTTTACATTATGCAATATGATGATATCAGATTCGATACTCCCTTCACAATTAATATCAGTCATTATTTTGCTGTGCTTGCATAACCATTGGCTTTGAAGTGTATGACTGTACAGTTGCCACTCTTTGTTGCAAAAAGAATTAAATTCTTACCAATGAAACTTTATTTTATTGAAACTTTGAAACTTTTTTATTATTATAGTGGCAGGTACAAAGTAATATGATGACAAATACAAACATGATCGTAAGATACCCAGCCCGTGTAGGGCTTATCAACCACTATGTAACAATAGTTTCTTGCCAAGGGCAGAGAGAGGACTATTTACAAAGAGTAAAAAATTAACGATAACAAAAAGTCAAAATCAACAATAGCAAATATGGATTGCGAATTACACATTGTATAGCTTAACACATCTAATTTCCCATGATTTCTCAATATATTTACTTAATTTTAGGGAATGATTTTTAAACATATATATCAGTTTCTCTTCTAGTTCCATTTCATTGAAATCGTTACAGTTAATACTATCGTACAATTGTTTTCTATTATTTTCATACGCTGGACAGTTCAATATAAAGTGCATTTCATCTTCAACTTGGCTATTTTCGCACATTTGGCATAACCTTTCTTCTACAGGCTGATTTCTAAATCTACCAGTTTCTATGTTTAGCGGTAGTATACCTAGACGTATTTGAGCCATTAGTGATCTTCTTTTTCTATTTTCAATATGAATATAAATTTCAGCCATAATTTCACTCTTAAATTTTCTATACGTTCTAAGTTTTGGTTTTGTTGACAATAACTCACACCATATATTATTTCTATTATCAAATAGCTTTCTATGAATTACTTTCACATCACAAACAGATCTGTCATAAAATACATTAGCATAACCACAACTCTGATATATTTCTAAAATTTCTTTAGACCATCCTATACCCAATTTTAAATCCCAGTCAAATACCCTTTTTGTTAGCCTATCATTCTTCATTAATATAAGTCTATTCCACAGTTTAATCATATTAACATTTTGTCTAATTTTACAGTTACTCCAACCAATATCTCCCTCTAAGCCTAGAAGAGCTGCCTTGTTATGTACCCCAATGAAATACCTTATTGCTCTATTTTGGATTTTATCCCCTTCTGTATGACTATTATGCCTCCATACCCCAGATGCATAATCTAATATTGGAACTACATTAGCAAAATAAAGTTTTTCAAAGGTATTGAATCTCATGTTCTTAATTTGTTTAAATTTCGATATAACTCCACTCAGTGCTCTGCCAGCTGCACCTGCTAAGGTTTCAGAGAGTAACGTAATATTAACAAATTCGTTTAGTACAACTCCTAAATATTTATATTTACCAACAATTTCTAATGCTGAGTTGTTGAATTGGAAGTTATATTTAGTTTTTGGCGATCTTTTAGGCCTAAAATGCACCATTTTTGTTTTATCAGTGTTAACTTTCATCCTATAATTCTTACACCATTGTTCAACGTGTTTCAAAATATAATCTAAATCTTTTTCCTTATCAGCTAATAACACAATGTCATCTGCAAAAGCTAAAATGGATATTTTAAATCCATCAATATTTATACCTTTATCTAAATAAGTAACATCTTTAATAAGTTCATCAATTAACATACAGAATAAAGTGGGGGATAAAGGGTCACCCTGTTTGACACCACTTTGAATTTTGAAAGGTTGCATATAGTAATCATTAATTTTAATACAAGCTACATAATTTTCATAAAAGGATTTTATGCAGCTAAAAATTTTTCCTTGAATTCCGTTCTTTAAAAGAATATAATAAAGAAGATTCCTATCTACCCAATCGAAAGCCTTTTGCATGTCGATGAATGCAAAATATGTACTGAGGCCTTGCAGCTGTCTATTTCTTATTATAGATGTTAAAACAAAAATGTGGTCTTCACACGATCTTCTTCGGAAGCCATTTTGTTCGTCCTGTAGGAGATTGTTATGTTCACAGTGGTCATAGATACGACTATTTATAAAAGCAGAGAACAGTTTGCCAACGCAAGATATTAAACTTATACCCCTATAGTTAAGTGGGACTTTTGGGTCTTTAGTAGAGGATTTAGGAATTGGTGAAATAATTGACATTTTCCAGTTTTTTGGTATCATACCTAAACTAAATAATTTATCCATAAGAAAATGCAGCTGGATAAAGACAGATTCAGATTTTAGCACTTCATTTGGTATATTATCAATTCCTGAAGATTTGTTATTCTTAGGTTTCTTTATAATACTCTTGAACTCCCAGAGTCCAATATCCTTATTCAGTTCCAAATTGCAATTTTGCATGTTTTCCTCCATGTGGGCTTTTTCTTCCATACATTTTTCATAAAAAACACTGTTAGTTGTTTCACTAGGTCTATTTAGCAGTTCTGAGAAATCGGAACGCCACTTATTGAGAACATAATTAACATCATCAATGAGTTGTCCATTTTGGTCATAGACTGCCAGTGGTATTTTTGTACTATTTCTTGGACCAAGTTTTTTTACCAATTTCCAGAAGTCTCTAGGATTATTTGAACAAGTTTTCTCGATATTATTTACAATTCCTCTATTATACATTCTCTCTGCATTTTTTAGCAATTTATCAAATAACTTTCTTTTTGATATAAAATCAGTACACAATGTTTCTTTGACATGTCTCTGGCCTTTAAATTTACAAAACCTTTTTTCAGCTTGACACATAGTTTTCACTATTCCAAAATGGCTTACTAAATTTCTGTTGTCTCTTTTTGGTCATGTCAGTACATACAAATTTTAGGTGTTTGTCCATTTCACTTTCCAATAATTTACAAAATTGACAATAAATTTCATCCAAATCTAACTGGCTTTTCACAGCAGGTAACTGTTGTACAATGATTCTATTTAATTCAACATTAAAATCTGGAGAGTTCATAAACTGTTTTGGAATTTCATTACAAAAATACTTTTACTGTGTATTTATAGAATTGCACCATTGAGGGACATCAGTTGTTTGTACTGGTGATGTATCATTTTCTAGCACATTTTCAAAGTAATTTTGAACTTTTATCTTTGAATATAAAATCGAGTGATCTGGAGGTTTACAATTTGTAGCTATCGGGTTTGACAATTGGTATCGCTCTATATTT
The DNA here is from genome assembly GCA_026936325.1 of Platynereis dumerilii. Lineage (NCBI taxonomy): Eukaryota > Metazoa > Annelida > Polychaeta > Phyllodocida > Nereididae > Platynereis > Platynereis dumerilii. The sequence continues at coordinate 55,763 of JAPTHN010000139.1, forward strand.
GTTGTGCTCTAGCAAATCACACATCGGTAACACTTTAAAACATATAAATTTATCAAGACAGTCATGAGGCACCAAAACATAGTCAACCACAGATCTTCCCTTCTCCGAGATATCAGTGAAATTGTTATATTCTGGATTTACTCTGCCGTTTAACATAAATAGTTTTGAGTCTTTTATGAAATTCAGAAGTTCTTAACCATGTCCCCGTTTTATGTACTATAGACATCATTTTGTACAGGAATCTCATCAATATCAGGTATTACATCACAAGCAATGTCTGTTCTTCCATTCAAGTCCCCACATAAAATCACAATGTCAATTTCATTATTAATATACAATTGCTGGGTCAAATGATTGAAAAAATCAACACTATTTAGACCATACACTGAATTTACAGGCGGGAGGTAACAATTATAAACAATTATAGAATAGCTCGTAGATTTTTCAATGAACAATATACCCTGAATACCATCTAGATGCTCATCAACAACAGGGACATCAAAATATTTAAAAACAAACATTTTTTACAAATGTTCCCACACCTCCAAACGTTTTTGGAGCTCGTTTATGAGTTATTTTTCTGTTATGCGGAAAAAAAGTATAATTATCAAAAGCTAAAGTTTGTTCTTGGCACAAATGCGTTTCACAAATACATATAATGTCAACATTCAGTTTCTTAAGTATATTTTCACGAATTGATGCATTGTTTTGTGTCCATCCTCGTACATTCCAGGAGACTAGTTCAAGGTGTTCGTAGGGCAGGGTTACTTCTCAGTTTCTTGAATTTTGGTGGGTGTTGGGATATCCAAGGGAGGATGAGAAACTGGAGGGATCAAATTGCTGTGGTCGGGAATTTGGGGCAGGCCAGTGGGGTCCATATTGGTTTGGGTCAGGGAATCAAGGTGGGGGCGGTGGGTAGCGACTTGGTATACCAGTGTTGGGGAACGGTGGTCTTGGGACGTTGCTTCTGTCGTTAGAGAGGGCGGGGTCATTAAAGTTGTTCAGCATCGACGGGCTTTGTGAATAGTAGGCTGGTACCAAACGTCCATTTCCAGCTATCCTGTATTGGCTTCCGTGTGGCAGTTGTTGCAGTAGAATACTTAGGTTGGACTCCATTAATCGTTCAGCATGTGTTTTCGAGCTCCGTATATAAACGCGACTGTAGAGATGGTGTTCCTTCAGCTTCTGTTTGTTGCGGAGAACTTTGATTTTCTCGGGTAAGGATCGGAGTTCAATTTTGAGTAGTCCAGGCTTGTTGTTGTTGCTGGTTAGTCTCTTTGCTCTCATGACCATGACATCACGGGTATTCGTAACTTGGTATATCAAATCTGTTGATTGATTAATGTGTTTCAAACATAATTGAAACATTAAGTTTGGAAAAGCAAAGAAGCACGTACCGTTGCTTAGAGCTCTTTGCATAAAAGCGTCCCAAGCAGTTTCAAAATTAATATTCAACTTGGTCTTGTGATGTCAATGCATTAAAATGTTTTATGATTTGTTTGTGTCAGTTACCTTTTTTTTAAATCAGCAATTTCAACTCATGTCATATCCAGTAGGCCTAGCATAGGTGTCAATAAACTAACTTGTTAACCTATGTATGGTGTGCACATAATAAGAAAATTAGGAAACCAACAGGTAACTGTCATAAACGAAGCAAAGCCAGTTTGAAAATCAAAAGGAAGACTTTTTTTTCAGTGGACGGCCAATCTGCATGAGCTATACAATGTATAATGCTTTAAGTGGTACTTACCCGAAACTTAACTAATGATCGTCCAAGGTATGTTCTTTATGAGACCATCCAAGAGAGTGGTAAAAATCTTGAAAAGTGAGTCAGAAAGATGTCTCAGCTGATTCATCAAAGAAACTGAAAGCCATAATTGTCATCAATTTTGCCATTGAAAACCGGTTTTGAAACTTCAGACAGTTCAACAAGGAATCCCTATTAGATCTTGTCACACTGAACTTCATTCTGCAACAGTTTTTAGTGGTTTTTGCAATTAACTTTAAGTTCTATTTGAAGGTTTACTGTCTGGTTGTTTATGAAGAATGCTCCTTTTCACCTTCAGAGTTTTTCATGCATGTTTAGAATTGCCTTGTATTATAAACAAACACAATACCGCAATATGTTCTGATATTGTACAGAAAAATTGTTTCAAATTTTAAACTTTTAAGGATAGAAATCTGTTTTGGCCAAATTGTGAATGCCAAGCAAAAGCCAGTTACATGCTACACACAGGGACTCATCGACAGCGGCACAATATTGCCTTAGAGGAGTTCCTGTAGCTTATATATTTATGTTCAATGTAATATACCATGGAATTGTAATTACAGTTTATAAAATTGTATATATATGAGCTACAAATAAATCATCTGAATCTGAATCTACACCATTGCAATTGCACTAGGGATACTAAAATCTTGAAATTGACTGATGATGTACTGCACATGGAACATTGCTGGTAATGCTTCTGAATTGCTTCAGCATGGGTTTTCCAAAATTGCACCATCACCAGTCAGTCAGCATACACTGAATGACGTCATCTTGCATGGCCTTCTGATGTGACCATAAAGTTGCAAAGCAAGCAGATATGAAAATACAAGAACAATGCAAATCTCTATTATTTCATTCACTGATTATGTTCTTGTATACATGTACATTGTACTCTCTATGATCCGGAATATATTGGTTTTATGCTTGTCCAAATAGCTTACTGCAATACAGCTGTAAAATCAAGTCTGTCAGGCTTTCTCCAATTCCTCTCATATACCTATTCCTTTTGAAGAGAGGTTCTTTGATATAAAAATTAAAAGAAATTATGATGTGTCGTAGGAATCATTCTTTACAGCAATTTTTATTCGGTTGTGCACAGCTTGTCCAAATCGAGACATCTCAAGAAGATATTACTATTATACAGGTTGAAGAGTAAACTTTTAAATATTTGGCAGTTTTTAAACTTTTGTCAAAATGAAAGATTTATAACCATATTACTTCATATTACAGGGACAGTCTGAGAAACAACACAATAAAGAATATTTCTATTCAGTTTGTCTTATATATTCTTCAGTTATAAATGAACATGGCCGTCAAAACCTGTTGGTGCTTCGAAAAAAAAGACCTTCACAAAAAAATTCTATGGAGCAACTTTTCCATAACTGGTGAATGACTGGATGAATTTGACACTTGCAACAAATAAAATATGACTTGACTGGATTTTATTCTACCATGACCTTCCAGGATAGCATAAAAGTACAACTTATTTCCAATGCGGTCCTGCAGCAAGCATTAAAAAATCTCTCGATCATGTCAAGACATATTTATGTTTGTATAATATAAGAGAATAAATGAAATGATTTTAAAATGGTGTGTTTAAGTTACTGATGGAAAAAAATGTCTCTTTCTCGAAAGTGAGCCTGTGCTTTTAAATATTGTTGAATCATCTTTTTGTAATTGTACTTATTTTGATATATTATGGATGACACTTCTCGTTTTCATACGTTCATGAAAACTGCATCAGTAAAAGTGAAAAACATCATTCAGCATTTTTAAGGGTCGTCGACATCGAGCCCTCTCGACAGATCTGAAATCTTTGGAAGACTGTTTGGTAAGTCAACTTAAATTTTTATATTTGTGATCCCATTGTGCAATAATTGACCAGCTTAACATTGGTTTTTTAATGATTTTGTGTTCCAGTGTATACTAGTAAAGTAATAGGCCTATACTGTCAAGCAGCTTTGGTAAAAAATAAGTAAGTCAAGTGTCATTTATGTACTTGATGTGAGTCAAAATTCCCACAGCTGGAAAGGCTTGGCCGTCTCCAAACTGCTGATACAGACAGATTTTTGTTGGTGAATGGTGATAGTTTAGTGATGCAATAGAGAATTAAGTATGAGAATAAAGAAAACAATGCTTCCAGAGTTGTAGCTGTTTGTGCCTCTTATCTCCGGCCACGTGGCCATAATTCTGGGGAATTTCTGAGAATATATGTGAGGCACAGCGTCAGTATCTGAACTCTTACAAGTCTGTATCTGGCAGAGCTTGTTTTTTACAGGAACCGACGAAGCGAGCAAGATAACGAAAGGGTATTTACTTTTCATCTTAATGGCCTTCCTTTCCCTGCAAATCAGCACAGATTATTCCGATACTATTGTAGGATACCGCTCTCCATTGCCATTACTCCTTCGCGGGCTTGGACAGGGGGGAATTATTTTCACTTCTTGGGAGTTCATGTTCTCTGTTGATCGGTGCTTCATTGATTAATGATAACATATCATTATCAATAATTATATATTTATCTTCTATTTTTTCATAATCATGACCTAAATTTTCCTTATCCAAAAAACTTTTCATCATGATGATAACCTATGTTGTACCATTCGACATCTCTGTCAGCCAATCACATGCCAGTATTTCAGGGTGATAATTCCTATATTCTCTGTTGTCCACTTATCATCTCATATTTGACAGAGTGTTGTCTCATGGTATCAGCCGGTTATTCATTGTGGAATTGGGAATATGTGTTTATCACACCTCGGGTTAAAGCCCTCTGTTGATAAATCACAAATTCCCTTTCCCGTGGTAAATAACCTATCCTCACAAAAAGCTGTATCTTGTTTGCAACGCCTTTCTGTGAAAGTTTCAGAACATGCTAAAGGAACTGCAGTGTTGTCCACAGCAGAATGTCTGCTATATATAATATACTCTGATTAGAATACCAGAGGTTACAGAAGAATGAGAGCTATTTCAATTAAAATATTTCGCCTTTAAAACGAAACAACGAACCGACTGCTCTTTTTCAGAATGCACTCAATTTCACAGTTGATTTTAGTCAAATGTAGGTCATTCTATTGAATTAGTATAATATAACACATTCTAACATATATAAAATGTTTTACTTCTAAGTGTCATCTGAAATAAATTCCACTTGGCTGATGCTAACCTATAAAGTAGACACTGATACATGTAGCTAGCCTAGCTCAATCAGGGCTTTAATGGAGACAACATGTAAAAGACAAAAGAAAAGCCACCCGCATAAACATTTAAAACATGCAAGTTAAGATACAGAGATTAAAGGATTTATACTATTCGACACCACTGTCAGCCAATCACTAGCCAGTATTTCACTGCAGTAAATCCCATATTCCTGGTTGTCCGTTAAATTTATTGTCTCATGTTTCAGTTTTTGGAATACACTATGAAAACTGTCCTTATCATTCATGATAAAATTTGGTCCATTATCACCCAAAAGTGAGCTACATAATGTTCACTGATCAGACCCACACCAAAAAATTCCTTACAAAATTTAGATTAATATGAGCCTCGTCTGATGAGTGAACCCCATGTAGCTTGTAGTGAAAACTGGCCTTAAAAGTTTGAATCAGGGAAATTTCAAAATGGCTGCCATTTGTTATTGCTCTCTGCACATGCTCAATAGGTCTGAGCATGCTTAGTGGAATCAGGTCACTCCCGGGCATGCTCAGTGCCAAATTAGGTCAGAGCAAATTTTCCGTTGCATTTCCATAGTGGAATACATGTATGTGTTTATCCAGAGGGGGGCACTCACATTGAAGTCATACTACCTATGAGCCGCTCAACAGAAGGGTTTAAAGAGGCTTTCCTGACCATAGGGTCATTTTTTGAGGCCTGGAGAGCCTGACCATAGGGTACACTTCTCAATTGGACATCAAACAATGGTGTTTTGCCTTTGAAATTGGAATTATGCAATGTCTAATTTGCATTGAACTTTCAAGTGTTAGGTGTCATTCTTAATTGCAATTTAGTTTTCACACCTTTTGAGATGACTTTATCTTTTTAATATCAATAAAATTGGCTATAGGTCCTTTATAATAACCTGACCATAGGGTATGAAATTCGGGCTCTGAAAACCTGACCATAGGGTACGATTTTCGGAACGCGTGCCGCACATCCGTATCAAAATATGGCCGAGTACCCCCCCCCCCCGGGGTGTTTATCCAACCTCGGGCAAACCCTTGTTGGATGAATCACATATTCCCTCCCCAGGTGAATAACCTTTACAAATTATCATCAGTGTAAGTTGGCTGTTTGGAAAACATAATTATATCTTAAGATTAAGAAACTTAGGTTAATCCCTTTGACTTTCTAAACTCACAGGATAGTGCCTAAATAGCTTCATCTCATGTGAATTTCATTAGACCCCACCAATGGCCCAACATGATACTTTTACCAAGTGTTGGAAACTGGCATCTAACTGACAAAAAAATGTATGTTAGGAGCCTCCAAATCGGTGTCAAACTAATACTTAGAATCATGGTCAGGCATCATGAGGTAACCATGGAAGGAATTCCATCTATTAAAAGCCATGCTTCTTCACCAAAACATAAACAGAATCAAGCCACACTGAAAACAGAGTGTGGACTTTCTAACTGCTACTTCCATAAATCTATTTAGGCAGTGAGACTGCTCTGTTAGATGCGTTATTGTTCTCTATGGGCTGTCTAACCAGCTTAGCTGTGGCTTATAGCTCTGGCATCTGCCGGGAGATGGCTTGTATTAATGGCACCATTGATTATCCCTCCATTGATGAGTTTTCAATAACAATGCTTGACAAGGACAAAGGCTGGCTTAGTTGTGATGCAGCCCACGTAGCTAGACTTCTTCAGAGAGACCATTAGGCATTATTTCTCAGAAGAGAGGGGGGTCTCTTCCATCAGCCCATTATTCTTGATCACCGTCAAATCAGCCCGATAGCCCACTTGGCAAAAATCTAGGCAAGCAACTCATACGCAAGCAAACAAATGAATCTGCAAGAAAATAAATGACTCTGCAAATAACAAATCACTCTCTTGAATTTATTATTATTCTACCTATACTTCAAATTATCTTGTGACATTGTCCTGGTGATGGTAGCACTATAAGTGATATTTATGTTATAACAATTGTACGAATGATAGTGCCAGCACGATAAGCATTTTGCTTATTTTGGTGCTTCATAATAAACAGTGAAAGCACATGAATGACTTTGCAAACTAAAATGATTATGAAGAACAGTGCAAGCAAATATCTGAACTAAAATGTATGCTATTGACAATCAGAGTAAGCTAAGAGACTCCTAGGTTGGAGTGACACTGAATGCAAATGATCCGAATGACCTGACAAACAACTGATTGTGAAGAAAACTGCAAGCAAATGTCTGGCGCCAAACAAAATGCTTACAATTAACAATCAGAGTAAGTTAAGAGACTCATCCAGTTGGTTGGAGTGACACTGAATTCAAATGACTGACCTGGCAAGCAACTGATTGTGAAGAAAACTGCAAGCAAATGTCTGGCGCCAAACAAAATGCTTACAATTAACAATCAGAGTAAGTTAGAGACTCATCCAGTTGGTTGGAGTGACACTGAATTCAAATGACTGACCTGGCAAGCAACTGATTGTGAAGAACACTGCAAGCAAATATCTGAACCAAACAAAAGTTATGCTATTTACAATCAGAGCAAGTTAAGAGACTCATCCAGCAGCTTGGAGTGACACTCTATGCAAATGAATGACCTGACAAACAAATGATCATGAAGAACACTGCAAGCAAATGTCTGATTCCAAACAAAAAATGTATGCTATTTACACTCAGAGCAAGTTAAGAGACTCATCCAGCAGCTTGGAGTAACACTGAATGCAAATGAATGACCTGACAAACAAATGATCATGAAGAACAAGCAAGTTAAGAGACTCATCCAGCAGCTTGGAGTAACACTGAATGCAAATGAATGACCTGACAAACAAATGATCATGAAGAACACTGCAAGCAAGTATCTGAACCAAACAAAATTTATGCAATTGGCAATCAGAGCAAGTTAAGAGATTACAGTAGACGAATGACGAGTACTTACATTCAGATGCTTTTGGCCTTCAGTGACCTCACAACAAGCTCTATCAAACACATTGAAATGAAGTGTCAATTTCGTCATTGGACAACTTGTGACCTCACTGATGAGTCCTATGGAGCAGTAGGTGACTGCTTTCGATAACATTGAAAGTATAGGGTATGACGTCAGTAATTGCTTATGAGTAATGAAGAATAACATGGAGTAGATAGGCTATGACCTCACAAGGAACATTTCAGTCCAATTCTGTAAGCACTTGAAGTTTGTCTACTGTAACACAAAATGAATGACTTGATAAATGACTGACTATGTAGAAAATTCCAACAAATTATCTGACTCCAAACAAAAATGCATCTGGCCATCAGAGGAAGTTTAGAGACTAATATGTGACACAGAGTGCAAATAAATGACCTGGCAAACAAATTATTATGAAGAATACTGCAAGCAAGTATCTGACTCCAAAAAATATTTATGCTATTTACAATCACAGCAAGTTCAGGATGACTTTGCAAACAAATGATTCTGCAGGGAAATAAAAACAAATCCTGCAATTAAGCGAATATGGTTTATCTGATTCTCAAAGAAAATAGTTGACTGTCAGCATCAGAGTAAAATTTAGAGACTGGATGTAAGGTAATGCAGTTGAACCTGCAGAATAATTCATTGAATCAGCAAACAACAAGTGACTCTGCAAGCATATAAATAATTGTACCAGCAAATATTTTTGGCTCTGAAGAAAAAGGTGATAATTTGATCCATCATCCCAAGTCATACCATGACAAAATGGCCCATAACCTTTGCTAATTCATGAATACTTAATTAACTGACCCAGTTTTGGCTCAGCCAATGAGGGACTGCTACATCACAGTTTGAAATTGTTGCTTCTGTTTCACACAGCTACAAATGGAGAAATTTTGAATTGTTGAAAGGTGCTATCACAGTTCCGAAAATTTCCATTGAATTATGTATTTTCACAGTTCTGAAATGAAACGGTTTGAAAGTTTGCTTGTTTTACACTGTTTTTCTTAGTTGCCAGTAAATCCTCTAAGTGTCCATAATCGGACTAAATCTGCCTGCAAAATGCTTATGACCAATCACGGAAGAGGTTGGAAATAGCAGAAAGCCCTGTCCATTTTAGCAGGGCTTGCGTGGGGAGGATGAATTTGATCAAGAGAAGAATCTTCGGAAAAAAAAACAACACTTTAGCATGCAAGCAACAAATTGTTAAGAACGATATTATTTTAGCAAGAAAATATGCAGGTAACTTCAAAAGCAGTTCTGTCAGAACCTCAATATGCAACATATGTATACTGCATGGTCAGATATTTAATGATTTCCTCATGCACATGCCCGACCTTTTAACCCCAAAATTGATTTAATGGTCAGGTAAACATCAGTCTCAATTAAGCAGACAAAGACAAATGTCAGTCCATCCAGAACTAAACATTTTCATCTTTGTCAGTTGAACTCTGGAATACTATATATATATATCCCAATAATCTTATCCACACAGTGTTTAATTGGGCCTTTCTACACCTGAAGCAGAAATGCTTGGGGTGTGAACAAGGAGAAAAGACAATTTATAACTTTAGGTCTCCAAAAATATGAAATACTAGATTTTCTTGTAAATTTCACTTTTATTTTCACCCTGAAGAAACATTGTAATTACCACATCTTTGATCCCAATTGAGATCAGCAAGGCCAGGATAAAGATGAGGGATCAAGGAGGGAGGTATTGAAAATAATTGGCAGTAAAGATTAAAATACAGTATATTATCTTCAGAGATTGATACATTTGAAAATGAACCCAATTTTCCTAATTAGACTGCCACTAGAAATAATTGATATTGGAAAAACTTCAACTTGTATGTACACAGTCTGGAAAGTGTAGTCCATTGCGGGGCGGGGCGGTCATGCTTTTGGGTAATGATGCAGGACTCCAGTACATAGATCAGATATTGTATAATGGCAAATACAATTTCTTGGAAAAAAGGAAATTTCGTTGTATCTAGTCTGGAGGTATTTTGAAACCTGAAAAAAATTAATCCCAGGAACAAAATATGTACTCACAATTTGGAAGGTACACTATACAAACCTGTTCCCAAAACCAAGCAAACCTCCCCTAACAGACCCACCCTGCCATCTACTATGATTGTCACGGAACCAACTCCTCACATTTGGAAAGGTTGACAAGTAATGACAATAGAGGAAGGCAGGATGCAGGCAGTTTAGGGGGGGGGGACCTTAGCATATTGATAAGGGATGAACCATTAGATTGCCTGTTAGACCTGGTTGCCTCTCAGACCCATTGGTCCTGCCACTGATGCTTACATGTCTCTTGTAAGAACCTGTCTGTAGATTTATGTTGTCATGGTGTTCACTGTAAAATAAACCTGTACAGTGTACAAAATAATTTCACAGCTGCGCCAAATTCCAAATTATTATGCAAACATGATTTTTCGCGATATATCCAAAAGATATTATTATCCATCCAATACTGTCTACAAGTGGACCGCTGTTCCATTGCCACTGCTTTTTTCAGCCTTGGCAGAACATATGCTGTCATTCTGCGAGCTCCAGCGAGCGGTCCACATAAGCCCATTGTGGAGAACTCACAAAATTTTGTCTGGAAGAAACCAGGGCTGTTTCTGAGTATGCTGTTTGCTGATGGCCTTGTCTGCTTCCTTAGAGCATGTGATTGGCGAGTCTTACTCTGGTTTACCTAAATGTTGAACAAAAACTCTGTGAATGTGCCATGAAATTGGAACTATTTCTTATGAGCTCAATGCTGAAGCATTGTGTTTGACATTTCACAGTTAAAGCATAGGATTAAAATAATTGCTTGTTATTGGACGTATATATTAAGCATGTAAATGACATATTAAGCCAGTACATGTTACTATTTTATTAAGTTTTATTTGACAATCTGAATATCAAAAAGATACATTTGTCAGTAACCAGTTTGGTGTAGTGATCTTTGACTGGCAAACACAATGATGATCAACAACCAGCTTCAGCATGTGATCATGCTCTCTATGAAGCTAATTTGAAGGGTATTACATAGTTATGGGATGGATAATAAACTATTTGGATATTCTTAACACATAATGATATATGTGCCATTGAGCCAATGTCCTGTCAATGTTGTCCCATCATGTTAGTTCAGTGAGGACTTAATTATGCCATAATTTTTATCCATTCAATGACTGTATCCTTCAATTGGTATTCTTTGATGTAATGCAGCAGCTGTTTATGGATCATCCCCTTAAAGATCACTTAACTGTCAATTACATGTACAGGTTAAAAATGATTTTTTCTGTCTCAATCCAATTGGGTACTTGGATTTTTGGAATACAAATTTCATCCTACTGGGGTTACTGGGTCAAAATTTGAAAACCTTGAAATTTCAGCTGAAAAAAATTTGAAAATTTTTCGGTCCAGAAATGCCTTTTAAAGTTGGCATTGGGTAGGTCAAACAATCAGCTATCACTGCACTTTCATGTCCAAGGGTCCCAATGGTCTGCTGATCTGTACTAATAAATACAGCTGTGATGTTTTTGACTGTCATTAAAATCACACTTATAAATGAAAAATCCTGATCACTTCGGGCTAAATAATCGATTACCAATGATTAGGCAGGTGACTTGCACATTTTGGTCCAAGTTCCAGGTCTCTAGCACCAATTATTTTTGAGATAATGGATTTTGGTCAATTAAATACCGAATATGTGCGTCATTAGCATCATGCCTACAACTATAAATCCGCACCACTTAGAGCTGAAGAATGAATTACCGACGTATTGGAAAGTGGCTATTCTGCTCACATTGAGCTATATTTTAGGTCTCTATGACCAATAATTATTGAGATAGAACATTTTCTTGAGTGACAAATTTACAAACAAAAATACTCTTTTCACCAATATTTTGGATTCTGAATAACAAAAATGATCTCCACAACTCCCTCTAGTGCCCAATGTCTTTGCCGAACCATATTTCAGATACTAGACAATGGTAAAATCTCACTGGTACCCCATGTTTGATTAGTAATCTCAGAGAAGCATCAAACTTCTACTAAGCATGTCAGATGCTAGGAAAATGCTAAAATGTTATGTAATATTCTGCTAAAACATTAATTGATGGTATACATTCAATCGATTTCAACCGCAGTCACCTGCATCAAAATTTTAGTGAGGTAAAGGAAATAAGCCATTTCTGACATGATGCTAATGACAGCGCGATGCTAATGATAATTAAGGCAAAAATCTTTGCAGGGACCAGTGCAAAGCTGGCAGTCTGACAATATGTGCATGCAATGACCTTATTAACACCAGAAGCATGTTCACAGTGATTTCGGTTCAGAAATATGCAGTCAAAATAGAGCAGGAAGGCGTTTGCTAATGACAAATTGAGATAGGACAACTGACATGCCAACAGAAATACTCTTTATTTTGGTTTACATAAATGATACAGAGCTACAGATATTTTCTTGGGTTCTCCGACAATGTCAGACCCAAGGTTTCCTCACAGGATGTGTGTCCCTTTAATATTTATTAAGAAACAAATCCGGTGTGATGCTAATTGCGCAATATTGGAGACATTGACACAACAACCTCCTGCTCTTATAGCTATTGGTAACTAGATTTTAGAAGACTGCCAGTCAAGTCTCCATGTGTGGAAGAGTTTAATTTAATCAGGTTCCTGTACTCGTTTTTGTGATGCGATCTTTCAAAGAAAATGTTGGTGGAGACAGGCCATTTTCAGGGGGGTTGGTCACATCAATGCTATTTTTTGATGGGATAAAAATATTCTGCCACATATTTTTTGTGTTATAAATTTTGCTAATATCCTTGTCTATGACAAATGACAACAAGAGGTCCTCCATGTGCCTTCCTGCCATCATGAATTATTGTTAAACACTGGAGACAAGAATTTCAGACTTACCAAATTTTGACCCTACTATTTAAAAAAAACTTTTTACGTTCTTTTTGTTAATGTGTTACTGTTTGCAAGGTACAAAGTCTCTAAATGTTGAAATATGTGGTTATATGTCGCTGGGCTCAGGAGGTTCCTAAATGTATGCTGTAAGAAAACGTCTAAACCAGAGCAACGTACCTCAAAATCAGGAAAAAGTCAATCCGGCTTCAGCAACTATAAGAGTATTATAATAAAACCCCATGACAGTGTAGTTCACAGCTATGAACATCATGAGTGTCAGGTCTGCTCTGAATTAACACGAGTCCGAAGGACGAGTGTTAGTTCAGAAGCAGACCTGACACGAATGATGTTCATAGCTGTGAACTACACTGTTATGGGGTTTTATTTATATCCCGCAATGGTTTTATCAGTGGTTTTTACTGAATTTTAGTCTGATAACTTCAAATTCTCCCAAGTTGGGAGCAGCAATTTGTTGTGACGTCACCAGCTGCCCATTGTGATGTCATGACAGAACAATCACTGCCCATTGTTTGCATAACAACGTCAGATAATTTATTTCATTGAGTTCACACAGATGAACTCAATGGTGTGAACTCAATGGTTTTTTCATGGTGTTCACTCGCAATTGCGGGATATTATCAGTTACACCCTACTCGTTTCGAGGGTACGGGAATATACACCACGAAGGACTCCATACACCACGAAGCCGAAGGCTGAGTGGTGTATGGAGGCCTGAGTGGTGTATATTCCCGTACCCTCGAAAAACGAGCAGGGTGTAACGGTTTTATCCTCAGACTTCTTGTTTTATTGATGCCCATAGATTATCTTGCAAACTGTGTCTGAAATGTCTTTCAATAACAAAGCAACAGCATTGTGACGTCATCACCAGAGCTGTCACCTTGATGATGTCACAATGGCTCAAACAATGGCATTGTGACGTCATGACTATTGTTGCTACAAGTGATCAACCCTAGTGGTCATTTCATACGTTGCATTGAACCTCATTCTGAGATCAATAAAGTTTCTGTTACAACGACGTCACCAAACTAGTCAGATGCCTGTGTGTTATTTATAATACTAAACCACAGTATTATTACATGGTGGCAGCCGGGCAAAGAACCATATTCGTCAATTTGAGGGAAGAGTCAGCTCTCAGATTTTGGAGGACAAGCAGTGTCCAGAAATTCGCCCGCTTATCAGATTAGAAATTCAGTTTGACAGTTTCTAAAATCACACACAGATATTCATCATGACTTCCAAATATCCTAGCATGCATTGGGATTCTCCAGATCTAGTCGACAGCTTCAAGTTATTTAAACAAAAAATGCTTCTAGTCTGCGAAGATAATGAGATAACAGACCCTGTCAAGATCGCCAGGAAAATCAAGATAGGGCTGGGTGACGAAGGTCTGCGCCGTCTTAATAATTCTGGACTGCCTGATACAGAACAAAAGAAGCCAGAGGAACTATGGGACCTATTTGAAAAGCAACTGAAGGTCGCCGTGAACTTCCGTATCCACAGGCTTAGTTTGATGCAGTACAGGCAGTCAGAAAATGAGACTCTGGACGAATTCGTAAACCGTGCCAGAGCTCAAGCACAGTCATGCGAGTTCTCTGAAAGTGAGTTGGAGGAAAGAATCATTGAGTTGATAATTGCAGGAACTTCTTTCGAATTTTTCCGTCACATGCTGCTCGGAGCAGAAAAAGACCTAAAACTTCAAGACGTTTTAATCGAAGGAAGAAAATATGAAGCAGCAGCCATGGGAACCAAACAACTACAGATGTTGTCTCCCACTATCTACAAGGCACAGATTGATTCTGTTTCGCAGCGGAAATGTGGTAATTGCGGCTCTACACACCATGCACGGCAGTGTCCAGTCTTCAATGCCACTTGTCATAACTGTGGTCGGAGAGGCCACTGGCAGAAGATGTGTCGTTCTAAATCTAATAGTCTCCACGTGAAGAAAGACTACTCAGACGGTGCTAAGAAACGCAACAAAAAGAAGTCTCGAAAAGTACACATGTTCGAGCATGAAGACAGCTTTTCTTCTTCTGAGTCTAAAGTTGGATTACTTTCTTCTGAGTCTGAATCTGAAATCCAGTTCACTACAACCAAAGGTTTTGATGCAGTTACATTGACAAGCAAGGATTTCAATGCTGTTACACTGGATAAGGATATTCACCAGAAAGAAATTCAGAAGTCCACTGAAGTTCCTGATAGAACCCGGAAAATCTTGGAAGCAGATTTGTTCACAGTTAACAGGAGATACTTCGTGGCGATATCTGATCACTTCTGCAAATTACCGATTATACAAGAACTACCTAATCCATCGGCTAAAGCAGTCACCAAGTTGCTACAAGAAGCATGTGCTTTATTTGGCTTTCCAAAACAGATAATTTCTAACAAGCAAACCCAATTTGACAGCAATGTCTTCAAGGACTTCTGTAAAAAATGGAATATTGCCCATACAACTTCATCACCCAACTGTTCCAAATCAAATAATTGTTTTGAACTACAGAGTCATAGGATTAAGCCTGTCATCAAAAGGCATATCAGGCAAAGAGAGAAAGTTAACAATGGAAAGAAGTTCGGTCACAAGATTAAGCCATGCTTTCAAGAAACGAATCAAATGTACAGAAGAATAAAACCATAGAATGAAGAAATAATTAAAATTTATATTAAGTTAATTTTGAAATATTTTTAAATACTCAGTTTTAAATTTGTTGACATGCATTTTGAATTTTGAATTACATTTCCTATTTTAAGTTAAACAGAGAGGGATGTAGTAATACTATGATCAACCCCTAGTGATCAACCCTAGTGGTCATTTCATACGTTGCATTGAACCTCATTCTGAGATCAATAAAGTTTCTGTTACAACGACGTCACCAAACTAGTCAGATGCCTGTGTGTTATTTATAATACTAAACCACAGTATTATTACAGATGACGTCATAACAATCCTATGGTTGCAATTGTGACATCATTGTTTATCTCATACACCCTGTCTGGTGACGACAGACAGGTGTACGGTGTCATACACCGCGGCTCTCAGCCAATCAGAATCAAGGATTCACACAGGACTGAGGATAAAAGATAGTACAGTCAAAACACAATTACAGTATTTATAGATCTTTTCTATTATTGGTCTCTTACCTTGACAATTGGCTGAAATATGTTACAACATATATTACTGGATCCTCATGAGCACCAAGAACCTTGGCCCCATGATTTATTTAATACTAGGACATGTAACTAATCCCTGCAGAATCCCTTACAACTCTCAGGACGAAAATCAACAAATGATTTATCCAGCTGCCTTTTCTGGAAGGATAACCATAAAAATATTTGATGCCAGTTGAGGTGAGTGATGGCTTGGGTTATTGGATTCCATCAGTTTCGACCTGCTCTTGAGGAATTCTCATTCTGTTGTGCTTAGTTGAATGCTGCAGGTTGGGTGGGATCTCTATACTGCAGAAAATATGTAAAGGGGAAAGTCAGGTATGTATATTGGACCAGGCAGGCATATTGGACCATTGCCTGAAGTATGCATTTGTCAGGTTGTTCTTCTAACGCTCAGACCAACTGCATGGTGTGTTAAAGAATGACTATAAATGAATTCAGTGATGGTAATCACATTACATTGATTCGATGGTCCAAATTTATGCTTTCATTGTTGCAATTTAATGACTTAAATACCATAATGCAAATAAACTATGAAAGCCAAGGCGGCTGCATGGTGGCAACGCGGATCATGCATTTGTCTTGGGATAAAATATTTAGAACTAGAAAGACACTCTGGTATGTGAAGTAAACAATCAGGTACTTAGGCATCTTGCATTTTAAAAATTTAGACAAAAACTTTAAGACTTCATCATCATGGTCAAAATTTACATGAAATAATGTTCAATGTCAAAGCACCGCAATTAGTGAAAGGAAACAAAAATATTTAATACTTTCGGAGATTCATAACTTCATAATGTTCACAAAAAATGGCGCTGCCTTATAACGTAACACTCAGCCTTGAAATGAAAAACTGTCTTTAAAGCAGAAAAAGATTCTATCAGATTCTGATACACATATATAATTCAGGATAATACAAGTAGGTCCCTTAGATAAGGTAAAGTGACTGATAATTATAATACACTGACAGGAAAATGTTGATTGATTGTTTTAGCAAATTGCACTTTATTTATGTGGCTGGCCTCGGACATGCCACGGACAAATATCTGAGGCCAGAGGGTCCGAGACCAAGGCGAAGGCCTAGGATTGAACATCTGAGACCGAGACTGAGGGCAAGGCCATCAAAATGTTATCCGAGGCGGCCTCGAGGACTCCAACACTGTTCTCAATATTACAAGAAGTATGAAATATGTATTAGTCCGACCATGAAAAGGCACAACTAGACCATATAAGCCATATGTGTACCAAACCTTATCCATGTACATGCAATAGTGATTGCTTGAGCCAGTCAAACAAAAAGTAAAATACTATTTTTTCGATAATTCAAAAAAAGTATATAATATTTTCCATTAGACCTTTCAAAAGGCACAACTGGACCTTATAGGCCACATGTGTACCAAGCTTTATCCCTGTACATTGCATAGTGACCGATTTTAGTCCAAAAGCGAAAGACTATATTTTTATATATATTTTTTGCTCATTTTTTCAAAAAGTATAGAATATCTATCAATGAGACCATCAAAAGACACAACTAGGCCATACAGGCCATATCTGTGCCAAATTTCATCTGCAAACATAGGCTGAGTGACTGAGTATTGGCCCGGAAACGAACAAAAATAATTTATATATATTTTTTAAATTATTTCACAAATTATGGAATATTTATCCATCAGACCATCAAAAGGCACAACTAGAACATACAGGCTATATGTGTACCAAACTTCATCCATGTACATGCAAAAGTGATCAAGTCTTAGCCCAAAAACAAATGTATTTTTATATTTTTCCAATTTTTTTCAAAAAGTATAGAATATCTATCAATGAGACCGTCAAAAGGCACAACTAGAATAAAAATAATTTTCACATTTATTAATTATTTCAAACATAGGCTGCGCAGCAGCAAACCTTCAGCGAATAACACCTTCAGAAGACAATAACACCATGAAATCGGTGTGTTTACCAAATTGTATATAGGTATGCAATAGTGGTCAAGTCGTGGCCTTCAATTGTCTCCATTTGCCCGCTGCCCTGCCATCTGCCCATCTGCTTGCCAGGGTTTGTAAAACCAGGGAAAGGCCTTATTAGACTAATTTGCGTATATTATTGTACAGTTTCGACTGTTTCGTGCATGTAAAAAGTACAGGTTATGAGCTGTTGGTTGGAAACTAAAAAATATAACGCCTTTGTATTTTTCTCAAGTTTCTCCAATCATTCAAAGAGTGTTTAAAACACATCAAAAAGCACTGCTACATTGCATAGTTAATATGTATATGCAATCTGGGTCATTCAAGTTTTGGCTCCAACATGAAAAAAATTATTTATAATATTTTTTCTGAATATTACAAGAAGTATTGAATATGTATTAGTCAGACCATGAAAAGGCACAACTAGACCATATAAGCCATATATGTATCAAACCTTATCCATGCACATGCAATAGTGACTTAGTCTTGAGCCCGAAACGAAAAACAAATTATAATCATTTTTTCAATATTTTAAAAATATATAATATTTTTCATCAGGCCTTTCAAAGGCACAGCTAGATCTTATAGGCCATATGTGTACCAAACTGTATCATGTACATGCAATAGTGATTGAGTCTTAACCCAAAAACAAAAAAAATATATTTTTATGTTTTTTTCTCATTTTTTCAAAAAGTATAGAATATCAAAGAGACCATCAAAAGGAACAACTAGACGATATCGGCCACATCTATACCAAGTTTAATCCATGCACATGCAATAGTGACTGAGTCCTGGCGCGGAAACTAATAAAAATAATTTTTTTATTTTTTTATTATTGCAAGAAGTATGGGATATCTATCAATCAGACCATCAAAAGGCACAACTAGACCATCCAGGCTATATATACCAAATTTCATCCATGTACTATCAATAGAGGCCGAATATACATCAGCAATGTGGATTTCAAAACAAAAAAAATTTTCTCAGATAAAATATATATGCCTTTAAAATGCTCAGAATAATTTTTAGACCATTTGAAACTCTTCGGCTTCTGGGCGCTCATGGTATTATTGCGTGCGCAGACTCCCGGCTACAAGCACTGCAACCATGGAAGTATATTGATATACGCCCTTGCAACAGAGAGACCCCCCCCCCCCCCCAAATAACACAGCCTATTTCGACCACTGCATACAGGCTATACCAAATTTCATCCATGCAATAGAGGTCAGTGCCGAGACGATCCAGCCGCCGTCCGCCCGCCCGGCGGACGGACAATTAACATTTTACCCAAGTGATGACAATACCTTCTGCGAACTTCTACTTCGTTTGCTGAAGGTAGAAGGGAAGAGTCCTCGGGAAGAGTCCCAGGAAAGAAGAAGACACACTGATATTGAAATGCAATTTTTAGCTCTGGCCTCCTGTCTAAATGCAACCATTATGTTCTTTGATCTAACCCTAAACCTGCAAGGGGGTTTATCAATTTTCTTTATTAGCAGAAGAACTATGTGGCTGCCCACATTGACCAATGGCTGCACATTGATCTAAAACTAGCTGCCCGATTGATGTCGCCACCTGCTAGTGAGATTTCACTGCGCCCTCTGTGGTTAATCTGTGGAAGTTAGCCGGGGAGGAATTTCGTTTTGAGTTTGTAAATTTAGTTTGTAAGTAAATTTAAGGCCAATCAGTGAGAGATTTTGTCTAATAAGATTATAAGATAGCTTTTTAGTTAGACTGACTGTAAAGAGGTCTTGTATAAACGTGTAAATCGTCCGTTTGATGGTGTTTTAGTCGCCATAAATCAGATTATCGCTCACTCTGATTTCATCATTGGTGGAGTTTGTAGTTACTAATACACTGCACTGATGAATCACTGCCAGTGATGATTGCAAATGCTAACATTGACATGATATTGCCAAGTTCTCACTATAGTGTTTATTGTCAGGTCTATGTGTACGCTCTTCAAAAAAGTGGATTTATTTTATTGCCAATAATTCACTATATTGCCATTATTGTTAGCCGACGTCCTAAAACACATTGTGACATACACTGATTAATACATTAATTTTGCAAAGAAATGGTTAGCCGGCCTTTTCTCGATCACTTGGTTTTAAGACACTTACTTTAGCGTGTCAGTTTGATTTTGAAATGTTAAATTACTTGCAGGCTACTACTGAACAAACGCCAATCCTGATCTGGATTCATAAATCAACATTTGTTTCAGCACTGATCCTGATCTGGATTCAGTTCACAGATCCACAGATCTGTGATCCAGATCACTCACTGTCAGATCACCAGAAACAAACGCACCCAAAGTTCATTTGCCTAATTGAAAGTATACTCACCTATGGCGATGTAAGGCTGATGTTGAGATAATGTTTTTGTTTTCCAGATTCCTGTTCAGTTATGTGGTTACTGGATCTTGTATCTGCATTCTACTTCACCTTCTTACATCACATGTATAAATGGGTGATACACAGACTAACAGGAAAATGTGAACTTCTGCGTATTGTGTACAGTGTTGCACCTCAAGCTGCGATTACCTATGGAGTTGGTGTGTAGATTTGTTACTTTTAAAATAAGTTTAAGAATTTAGTGGTTAAATTATTTCTGGGCCCTATGAAACACATTTTCTTCTTCTACAAATCTATCTTTGGCATCCTGTATTATACTTTCTGTATTATACTGAAATAAATCTCCTGTCTAATTATTATTATCTCAATTACAGAATCATTAAATTGACTTATCAATTAAAATCACTAATTGTGTCTGTTCTGATTAATTATTTAAACTGTTTTTGAAAGTTTCCTAGAAATTGTGCTGAATTTCCCTTGAAACCAAAATATCTTTTATTTCAGAAACTTCACTGAGACGCTCCAAAAGCTTGTCATTGAGGCAGCTTCTCATCCTGGATATCATTAATCCTCAAGATGCGATAAAAAAGATGATGGAAATAAAACGGATATTACCAGTGGAACATCCCAGGTAATGGCAGTGACAGATTTCATTTGATTATCATGTGGCTTTCAATTGTTATTGTCAGATCAAACTTCAGTGTAAAGATTGTTTTAAAATGTTTTCTGTGTCCAATATAAATATATTTTCACCTTGGTATCAGAAATAAAAATTTATGAACATAGGCCTATACTAAGATTGTGAATAAATTTAAAAAAAATTTTTTTTTTACAGGTTTAAACCTGCGATGAACATTTGTCTTTACCAAATATCAGGTTATAAACAATTAATAGAAGAAGTTGATGCTTTAAGAAAAATACCGTACTCATCAGAAAATGAAGATCACGAAAAAGATTTAATGAAGGTAGGTGGCGTTCTGTGAGACGTGTAAAAAATGGAATAAAAGGTTGAGGCTGTTTCAGAAATTTTATTATGGAGTTGGTACAGTGTAGTTCACTGAAAGTTTTGTCGTCCGCCTACTCATCAAGAAACATATTTGTTATGGAAGTTAATTCAATCTGAAAAATGATTTTTGAGCCCATAAAAGTGATATTATTATTAATC
The DNA here is from genome assembly GCA_026936325.1 of Platynereis dumerilii. Lineage (NCBI taxonomy): Eukaryota > Metazoa > Annelida > Polychaeta > Phyllodocida > Nereididae > Platynereis > Platynereis dumerilii. Next base: position 77,220 of record JAPTHN010000139.1, read on the forward strand.
AGCTGTATTGATTCAGTGTGTCATTCACAATAAAGAGATCATGATAAAGAGCATTGTATGTGTGTTCTTGCAGCTTTAGTGAACTATTATAAAGTCCTGCATCATGATTCAGATTTCCCTTCAGAAGAATTGCCATTTTTGAACCAGAATTTTTCAAAATATTGTTTTAGGTTTGGGACTCTCTACAACCCGACACCCCATTAGAATCAAGAATCAGCAAACAATGGTCTGATATTGGTTTCCAAGGAGATGACCCAATGACAGACTTCCGTGGCATGGGCATTTTGGGCCTGAAAAATCTTGTGTGAGTGAAATATTAAAATCTCTTGAACCATTGCCCATTGGTCAATTACAGATTTTGCGAGACTATTGATTGTGAATTTGGTATTCTGAATTTTTTGTTTCCATGAATGCGTTGGTCGATTGAAATCAATTGTTGAATTTATTATTCCAGATATTTTGTGACTAGTTACTCTGAACAAGCTAGAAAACTGCTGTCTCATTCTAATCATCCACAATATGGGTAAGTGGAAATCTAAAAATAATAATTGAATGTAATCATTTATGTTACTTTCACTGTTTATCAGATCATAGGGTTTATGTTGTATGGTGAAAATGTAGCATCAAACACCTGCCTTTGTGGAATGGTTAATTGGTTATTGATTTCTTTCCACAAAATTGCAATTAAGAATTAATTAAAATCAAACAAGTTTCATTGTACAGTGATTCATAGAGCATTATCTTATCCTATCTTAAGAAATGTAGAAATGTCAAGCAGTTGTTTTTGCCACATAATGTTGTTAATTGTGAATTATATTTGCCATTTGTATTTTGCAGATATTCATTGGCAATAGTTGGCATAAACATTACCCATCTAACATTGGACTTGTTAAGAGCAGGTCACCTGAAGACCCATTTCTACAACTCCATATATCAGCGCCCCAGCCTTGACCATTTTCATGAAGCCTATTGTAAGTCATCCTGTATGATAATAAGAACACAGATTTATTTCAGAATTTATTATGTGTTATAACTTGATTATTAATGATAGCTCTTATTATCTGCAGGTCGCCTTTTTGTCGGATTCGATGGTTTCTGGATAGCGGAAAAACCAAAGGATATAATGGAATTCAATCGCGTCAGAGAAGCATATCGTTCTAATGTGATATTAAAACTCCAGGACAACTCGTCAATCCTTCCAGCAATGTAACATTAAACACAAGAGTAGAGTCATTTATAAGTTATCAAGTAGGCCTATATCAAAGAAATATATTTTAGTTAAAATTATGAATCAAGAAATTGTAACACTTAAAATTAACATATTAAAATTTGGGAAATTCTTAAATGTAGTTTTTGATCAAGGTCTTTTTACTAGCTACAAGAAGGCAAGCTCCTTAAAATCTGTAAAAGAGACATCTAAATGAATAAAAAGCATTTATTTATAAATTATATTAATTATTGCCTTATTCATGTGATAGATGTTGTGATAACTAGCAATTTAAGGTCTTAAGAAGTTTGTAAACTGAACCTGATTTGATGCCTCTGATTTCTGGGCTGTGATCATTCCAGTTCTATGTTTATCAATTGCAATAATGTGAATGCTACAATTCAGTGGCGTAGCAAGGTAATTTTCTGCTACAATTTATGTGCCTGCCATTGTGTGCTGTTAGATTGTGAAATATTATGTGACAAAATGCATATATATGATATCATCATATTAATTATCCACAATATGTTAAATAAATCAGGTCAAATGTGTATCACATGAAAGTACAAAAACCTTTCAAATTTTGTCCTGGAAAAATTGTCCTTAAAAAAATCATTTGGATGTTTAAAGTTTGTCACTGTGTCACTAAAATTATGTTAGATGCATGACTAAAATTGTGTTGAATGTATCACTAAAATTGTGTAAAATTGACGATTTAAATGATAAATTTTGTAAATTATATATAATAAATTATCACAGAAATTGTGTTTAGGTTTCAATTGAATGGAGGCTATGTTCAGCATCTTTTGATTCATTATATTGTGCTGTTGTGAGTTTTCCTTTTGGAAGATTAATTAGATTTGTTTAATAGATTACTATTTTATTTGATGTAATAAATGAGATAGGTTTATCCTGAATGGTGCCGAAGAATATTTACTTGTAGTTCCAAAATATTTTTTAACTTGGGAAGTTTGTGTAAATTATTGTCACTTTTTAGTTTTTAGTCAATGCACAGTATGGTAGGGAATTTGATAATGATATTTAGTTATTTACTTATTTTTGATATTAAGTATAGGTTAGTAAAAGTTTATTACTTTAACTTGAATTTTGTGGTACTATATTGTTTTTGAAATCCATTTTCAACTTGTCATGATATTATTATTAATTCCTAAGCTAGCATGGTACTAGCTACCCATGTTCAACATGTGATTTTCCAGTGTAAAAATGTCAGGTCACATGACAATTTCTACTTAATAGGTGTATATCTTGGGCAATTTACATGAAAATACTTCACATATCACACTTTAAATTATTGTGGTTATGATTATAGTATAATTCATTGATTGCCTTTAATATGACATTTAGTTGGTATTGTTTGTTAAAATATTTTTTTGAAATATTTTGAAAATGATTACCTTGGTGATACTTCAGTAATGGGCATAAATTGAACTTTTGCCAAATGTGATTGGACAGATTAGTTTATAAATATGATAGATTTTTATTTTCAATATGTATGTTGCCTACATGCATGTGATAGAGAGGATTGTTTTGTGTAAATTCATTTAATTTATGGAGTTGTATTTTTGGGCCTATAATGCCCTATATATAGTATCACAAGGTGTGCTTTCTTATAGTGTGTATACAATGTAGCTCAATGTATTTACACCTAAAACTTGCATTGACCAAATTTCATGCAGATGTCACCATGTCACTCATCATAATATACATAACTATCAAAATGTTCTGTACTCTGCCAGTGATGGGATGATCTCTACAATAAATGTCAACTAGTCAAAATATATATTTTTTGTTTGTCATTATGAGAATTTCAATAATATTATTGCTGAGCAACCACATGAAAAATTCATGAAAACCTTGAGAGGCCTCCAGTAATGTATGCACACGTCATGGAACTGACCAATCAGCGCGCAGTGTGCTGCTAGCAACATAGTCTCTAAACTCAATAAAAATAATTGGAATTTGATTAAATTGAAGTGTTTTCAGTAATTATGGTTGTTAAAATAAATGGAGTATCATATTGAATCGACAAGTTGCCAATATTCAACCATTTGGAGAAATTTCGTTCTGGTCACTGTAATCACAAATCTCCTGGAAGTATGGCGGGCCACAGATACAGTAGGAAGGCCTTGGAAATTATTCACATTTTCACAGTTTTGAACACATTGAACATCATACCAAATTGTGTATCAGCAATCGAAAGTCATGGACAAGGTACTGTCACGTTATTTTGACGATCCGTGTTTGATAAATGGGTGAAAACAGTGCGTGATTGTTGGCCTGCTCTGTGTGGCAGTGGCAGACGAGAGAAAAATCATTGTTGATATTGTTCTGAAAGGAAAGCTTTAATTCTTGTATTTTCTTTGCAGCATTCATCCAGACTGACAATGAGTTGCGATATATGGGAGATCACGAAGGAATACCATCAAATGTGAGTCGTTTTGCTTGTTTACACTGCTAGATTTTTGCCATCTCAAATTGGAAGTTCGCGCAAATGACATTGACAGAGTGCATGGTTTTCAGACGTCAAAACAAACAACTGAAAAGGCTTGTGTGATAATTGACCCTTGATGATTGTTCAGGTGATTGCCAATGGGTACCAAAATAGATGCTCAAATCAACTGTACATCTAAAGGTTGTGTTTGTGGTCCATCAATCTTGGATGTACAATCTGGCATGTTCTTTGATGCAGGTGTGCTTTTGACAGTTCCAACCATGTGCTTTCTGAGAATCTTGAGTCTTGAGAAAATGTGTATTGTCACAATTGCCCCATGTGCTTTTTGGGAATTTTCTAAAACCCTGATTTAACTCAACAGGCCAAATCACAAGTTGTCTGAAGACCAAGAATGCATCAATCCCTGGCTCTTATTGATCACAAACTTATTCAGATGTTAAATTTTAATTCAAAAGATAATTATGCATTGCTTTTCTTGATGTTGGTTTCCAAGAAGTGTCAGGTGCCTCACCTGTCATCTTTGAAACCATGTGGTTCTTTTGTGACTCATTTTAACAAAGGAGCTGCATCTGATTTAAAGCATCTGACAAAAGTCTTTTGAGACCATCAATGACAATGTCCTTGATATAATGGACAAGTTGATGTCATATGAGACAAGATTGGCCTTAATTGGCTTCTTGAGTTTTGCTTATGTCAGAGCTTTATCTGTGAACAATTTGTCATTTGCTCATTATGATAGATAGATAGGTATATGATGAAAAATTGTGAAACTTGGCTTTTATTATCAATGGTTAGAACTTCAGCTCCGAAAATTAGATATCCTTGCCTCATTGCCGTGTCCTCCTCCTGTCCTAATTAGCCTACCCAGTGCATAAATATAGGACGTAAAGCCCCAATCATCCATCCATCCAAAAATTAGATTATGTTCACCGAAAAGGCATGAATTGATTGTTTCAAAATCTCCATCAACATTTGTCACATGTCTATTTGAAATTTTAAACTCAATTCCTATTTTAAAGTTACCCTGAATGATAAAATCCTTTGCTGAATAAGCGCTATTTTCCCTTCATTATAACAATAACTTGTGATCAAAAATATTCATTAGTGATTTTTCAGGTATTTCTTTGATAAAATAAATTATTTAGTTTATTTCCTTTAATTTTCTTGATAGTGCCTCCATCCTCCAGCACATCCATTGGTGATGACGTCACAATGACCATTGTTAAAAATATATAGCTATAAGTTAACTAATTCTAACAATGGTGATGACGTCACAAAGTTGATGTCTCGCTGGACAGGTATTTTTTTCCGTGCGTACCCGAAATAAAATCTAGGGGTCATTTAGTGCATTTATTGGTCATTTCTATGAGAAAAAATGATCGTACAGCAAAGAAATTTTACACACTCAGTAACCAAAGGACACTGCACACGATTATGTAAAAATTAGAGAAAGTTTTGGTTCGATCTCAACCTATCATTCGGAGTAACTTTAACTATTTTAGTTAACAGTTTTTACAGCTGCTTGCAGCCTGTATTGCGAGAGGAGTTTCAGGAAAAAATATGACAACTCCCCTGGTCGTGCTGTTCCACCTATGTCATTAAAACTTGGCATGCAGTCTGAATAGAATATTATCTTGCTTCCATCAACTTTTGGTAAACTTCTGTGACAATAAATTTTTATTTTCTAAACTAAAATGTACAATTTTCCCGCGAATTTTAAATGTTCTGCTGCAGTGATGGCAGCAGCCAAGTGCCAGCCAGGGGGATGGTTAAAAACACAAAAATATATGGAAACACAAGGCATCTTTAACAACACCACAGAAGGAAGGGAAGGAAGGGAAGGAAGGGAAGGAAGGGAAGGAAGGGAAGGAAGGGAAGGAAGGGAAGGAAGGGAAGGAAGGGAGAGACGGAGGAAGGAGGAAGGAAGGAATGAAGAGAGGAAGGAAGGAAGCAAGAAAGGAAGGAATAGAAAGATAGATAGATCGATAGATAGAATTAAATAGCATATTAGTAGATACTTGCACCTATAGATCTACAAGCAGCTGTTAAAGTGCTTGCACGTTATTTTTGCTGTATGTCACTACAGCTTTGTGTGGAGGAGGAAATTAGAAATAGGTTATCTATCAAATCAGAACAGTGCGTTTACTGATAACCTGATTGCATGTGTCGTTTCATAGTTTCTGTGATTTTTGTTACGTGATTGTGAGTGTGATCGTAGTTCTTGCTTATTATCATTATCGAAATTTAAAATTCACAAATTTTCCCCTTTGTTGTGCATTGTTTTGCTTAATCTAAGGTAAATTCACAGCTGTTAATTTCTCCTGTAAATATCAATGCATAATATGATGACATGACTGTTATCATGGTAAACTTTGTCCTCCTGTCATGGTCATCAATTGATAGTAAAGATACTGAGATAGTATGTTGATAATGGAAATACACAAAAACTTTGAGATTTTGCTGATAATTGTCATTGAGCAATGTTAAATATCAATTCAATGTTAAAAAAGAAATGGTCATTAAATGAAATTTGACGTCACCAACACTTTGACATTTTATTGAATCTTTTGATTTTCTGAGACGGCGTTATGAGAACTCTTGACTTCGAGTACTTTATCAATGTTTACCACTCAAAAATGCTCTAACCTTTATTTAATCTATATCCAAGTCAATAGATACTGGTTCGCTAAATATTGAAGTCTTAGCTCCCCATGTAATAAACTCTTTAAGTTTGTTATGATTCAGACATAAGCCTGAGAGACATCTCTCATCTCTTAGTGGATAACTTCTGAGATTTCTGTAGTTGCAATCCTTGCTCAATATTTAGCCCAACTGCACTGCTACATTTAGTAAGTAGGCCTGTACATATTCACTGTCAAGCATGTGAATAAGTTCAACAAGAACTACATGTATTCCTGAAGGTAGACTGTTGCTACTCGTCCCAAAAGTCACATGAATTTGGAGATGTCGCAGTATTCTGTAACTTTCTCTGTTGTTGCTTCATGAAGTGCTATATTTTCAATATTATTCTGTCACTTAATTTTAAAAGGGCGTTATTTTATTCGAAGATGTCACAAATAAATCGGAATGAGGCATTGTCGTGATTGCAAGTGACAAGCGCTTCTTCAAATGCTCAGAGTACCGAGTACTGAACAGTGAACACTTCATTGTCGACAGTTTTTCGATTTCAAAAGTTTTGTTAGCTTTGGAGGTATTCATACATGTAATATGGCGGGGTCTCCGCCTTGTTGTCAGATTTTGGGCATCCTTGGCCACATGGAGGTTGCTCAGGTCGCCCAGCTTCCTTCTTAGTCCCTTGCCTGAGACCTGGATTTCAGATTTGGCTGCACCCCATGTCAAACATTTTGACTCTGATATCATTTTGTAGCAAATATTCTCTAGTTTAAGAATCTGCCTGTTGCCAAGATGGCAAATTTCCTGCAACATGCTTAATTTTGCATAATATGAGACAAGGTTTCGGTGTCATAAATTGACGCTTTCACTGGCGTCACAACGACTCTCTATGCTTAAACAGCCATTACTCAATCAAATAGTATGCCATTGCATAAAATTATACACCAAAATAATGCCAACAAGTTGCTCTATCTTATGGTATCCATGTCATGTGTGATGTGTCTGGGCACTTATGTTGATTTTTATAATGACAGACATGAACCATAACTTGATCTGCACAATATAATTTTCAGAATCACACCTATCAAAATTAAAAAGTTTTTTGAAGGACACAATATTAAGCCCAAGTCACTGGAATGAATTTTAATTGGTAGTCAATATTGTTAGCTTTCATTTGGCACCTTGATTTGTATGTTTATTACAATACTTAATTCATTAAACATTCAACAAACGTTGCTTCCCATGCTCGGAAATTGCTGTGCAAGCTTAAAATCAGCACATATATATTCAATTTCAGCAGCTCTCATCACCAGATAGACTATTTCAAACAAACAAATTGAGTATGGATGGATAGGCCTGAATTTCAGCTTTTATTTGACACCATGATTTCCATGTTGACTTGAATTTTAACCATGGAAAAGAAGTTAAATATTGCTATTAAGGCTCGGAAATCGCATTACAAGCATAGATTTGTCAAATATATATTCAATTTACAGTGCTTTCATCCCAAGTTGAACCATTATAGACCAACAAATTGATTATGAATGAATAGACCCGAGTCTCAGCTTTCATTTGGCACCATGATTTGTATGCTTACTTGGATTCATAATCGTGGAAAAGAAGAAAAATTTTTCTGTTCAGGCTCGGAAATTGCAAAATTGAGCACAGAATTGTCACGTATATATATTGCACTTTCATTGCTTTCATCAGAAGCTAAAATTTTTAAACTAACAAATTGAATATGGATGGATAGCCCTGAATGTAAGCTTTGATTTGGCACCATGATTTTGCATGCTCACTTGGATTTATAACCATGCAGAAAGAGAAGAAAAATGTTTCTGTTCAGGCTTGGAAATTGCATTTTGAGCATAAAAGTGCCACATTTATGGTACATTTCCACTGCTTTCGTCAGTAGTTAACCACTCTAAACCAACCAATTGAATATAGATGGATAGCCCTGAATGTCAGCTTTGATTTGGCACTATGATTTGCATGTTCACTTGAATTTATAACCATGACGAAGGAGAAAAATGTTTCTGTTCAGGCCCGGAAATAGCAAAATTGAGGCCAAAATTGCCACATACAGTGTATATATATTGCATTTCCACTGCTTTCATCAGTAGTTAACCATTCTAAACCAGCATTTTGAATATAGATGGACAGCTCTGACTGTCAGCCTTGATTTGGTACCAGAATTTACATGGCAACTTGAATGTATAAATATGAAGAAAGACAAATATTGCTCGGAAATCGCATTAGGGCCATAGAATTGTCACATATGTTTTAAAGTGCATTCATCCAAAGATGAACCATTGTAAACCAATGAATTGAATATGGATTGATATCCTTGAATTTCAGCTTTTATTTGGCACCATTATTTGCATGTTCACTTGAATTTATTACCCTTAGGTTATGTTTACCACCTCGGCTGTATATATCTCCCCAAACCACATATAGTATACTCATGGTATAACTAATTTGTATTCAATTTACTGGCTTTCATCCCTGCATCAACCATTCTAAACCAACATCAATTGCTTATGAATGGATAACCTTGAATGTCTGCTTTTGTTTGACACTGTAATTTACATGGTAATGGAAAGGGGAAATGCAATTTATATATGTGGCAATTTTTTGCTCAAAATGCAATTTCCAAGCCTGAACAGAAACAGTTTTCTTCTTCTTCATGGTTATAAATCCAAGTGAACATGTAAATCATGGTGCCCATTCTAAGCTGACATTCAGGGCTATCCATACATATTCAATTTGTTGGTTAAGAATGGTTAACTACTGATGAAAGCAGTTGGAATGCAATAAACATGTGGTAATTTTATGCTCAATTTTGCAATTTCCGAGCCTGAACAGAAACAGTTTTCTTCTTCTTCATGGTTATAAATTCAAGTGAACATGTAAATCATGGTGCCAAATCAAAGCTTACATTCAGGGCTATCCATCCATATTCAATTTGTTGATTTAGATATGTTAACTCATGGTAAAAGCATTGGAAGTGCAATATATATGTGGCAATTCTGTGCTCAATTTTGCAATTTCCGAGCCTGAACAGAAATATTTTCCTTCTTTTCCATGGTTATAAATCCAAGGGAACATGCAAATTATATTGCCAGATCAAAACCATCATTCAGGGTTATCCATCCATTTTCAATTTGTTGGTCTAGAATGGTTAACTTCTGATGAAAGCAGTGAAAATGCAATATAAATGTGGCAATTTCATGCTCAAAATGCAATTTCCGAGCCTGGAAGTTCAAGTGAACACGAAAATCATGGTGCCAAATCAAAGCTGACATTCAGTGCTATCCATCCATATTCAATTTGTTGGTTTAGAAATGTTATCTCCTGATGAAAGCAGTGAAAGTGCAATATATATGTGGAAATTCTGTGCTCAATTTTGCAATTTCCGAGCCTGAACAGAAACATTTTTCTTCTTTTCCACGATTATGAATCCAAGTAAGCATACAAATCATGGTGCTAAATGAAAGCTGAGCCTCAGGCCTATTTATTCATAATCAATTTGTTGGTCTATAATGGTTCAACTTGGGATGAAAGCACTGTAAATTGAATATATATTTGACAAATCTATGCTTGTAATGCGATTTCCGAGCCTTAATAGCAATATTTAACTTCTTTTCCATGGTTAAAATTCAAATCAACATGGAAATCATGGTGTCAAATAAAAGCAGAGACTCAGGCCTATCCATCCATACTCAATTTGTTTGTTTAAAACAGTCAATCTGATGATGAGAGCAGCTGAAATTGAATATATATGTGCTGATTTTAAGCTTGCACAGCAATTTCCGAGCATGGGAAACAATGTTTGTTGAATTTTTAATGAATTAAGTATTGTAATAAACATACAAACCAAGGTGCCAAATGAAAGCTAACAATATTGACTACCAATTAAAATTCATTCAAGTGACTTGGGTTTAATATTGTGTCCTTCATAAAAACTTCTAAATTTTGATAGTTGTTATTCGAAAAATTATATTTTGCAGACTAAGTAATGGTTCATGTCTGCCATCCTAAAAAATAACACAAGCACCCCAGACACATGACATGGATACCATAAGATAGAGCAACTTGTTGGCATTATTTTGGTGTATCATTTTATGCAATGGCACAATATGTAATTGAGTAATGGCTGTTTAAGCATAGAGAGTCGTCGTGACGCCAGTGAAAGTGTCAATTTGTGACACCCAAACCTTGTCTCATATTATGCTAAATTAAGCATGTTGCAGGAAATTTGCCAACTTGGCAACAGGCAGATTCTTAAACTAGAGAATATTTGCTATAAAATGATACCAGAGTCAAAATGTTTGACATGGGGTGCAGCCAACTTCTAAAATAAGGCTCTTTTGAGACTTAGGCAAGGGACTATCTCAAAATCTTGCAGTCTAAGGTGATGGGATGATCAGGAATCCTTGACCCTGGTACAGGCTGGTGGTAAACCTAGGTTTGGGTTGTAAAATCAGGAACTTTGAAATCAAAGTTTTTGGGATAGTTGTTATTGCACTCCCCTACTCATTGACATTGTCAAGTCTTGTATTCTTAACTTAAGACTACTTGCATGCAATATACACCGTATAACAATATTGCGCTTCAGCTCAGAGGGCTGCACTTCCCATTATCTGTCTGTCTACCTTATAAACTATTGGACGGATAACAATAATTTTGCCGAATATGATTCAGGTGATGTTAAATTGGCTGTGCACTGCTGCTGACCACTCAATCAGCAAGGCCAGTGCACTTTTGAAGTGGATCTATAAATACACACACATGGTCAGCAGTTGTGGATCCTCTTTTAGCATATATTTCATAGTAGTCCAGTCTATTTGTGAAAAATAACCCCTCAACCCCCAAAAAATTGCTACAAAAGGTTTTTCAACTGATTCTGTTAGGTATAGGTGTACTTTTTAACATACTAAAAGTTTACCAAAATCGGACCATCGGAAATATGTTTTTTTCAAGATGGCGTCCAAGATGGCCGACGAAACCTTCAAATGGCAATAACTCGGGAACTATCCACTCAAATTTGATGATCTTTGCATCTAAACCTAGGTTTTTGTGGTCAAGGAACACATTGAGAGCATCAAAAATAACATTGGACCATTATTTAACATTTACAATGCTAATATGGTGTAAAATATGTTGCCGAAACCTCGATAAAGTCAACCATTCACTTAGATTTGACAATCGTTGTATCAATTGCCAATTAAAAGAATGCAGCTGCTTAAGTTGTCATTGAGTGAAACAGAGAAATGATTCATTGCATCATTATGCTATTTAGTTAACAGCAATTGGCCATAAATGACCATTAACTTAGAGAATGCCTTTGTTTATATAGTCAATACATTTACACTGTTCTGAAGTCATCAATTATCCACCATTTTTGTCTTAAGTGTTGTTGGCATAATCACAGTTTTTCAGTTTGGCATTGATTATATACAGCAGTGGGCCCACAAGAAAGTCAAATTCGATGATCTTTGCATTCAAACGAAGGTTTTTGGGGGCAAGAACACATCGAGACATTGGACAATTATGGAGCTTTTTAACTCCAATATGGCCACAGACACTTTTATTTAGACTTTTTCCCACTGAAATTTGAACCATTCTCTTCCCTGTAAGGACATCTTGGAACTAGCATCAGAAAACATGAATGCAGGTTAGTAAAGTATCTTTGAAACAGGGTATTCTTTAAGGAATTTCCGATTTTTATTTTACTATTACTGCAGGATGGTATTTTTTGGGAGATATCCCATGGCTTCAGACAGGTAACACCAAATTTGCATCATTTATCAAGACAGATACATGTAGCATCCTTAAATAGATAGGTGTTTTAGGTCAAGAGGGTTGATTGATGCGATCTGAATCTGGATGAGATGCCAACAGGCCTCCATAACTCTGTATGAGTTTAAATGTTCGCGGGAGAGGTGTGGTGCTATTAGTATTATTGATCAGATTGGAGACTGCTCAACATCTTACACGTTTACCCAATGTAAGTGATGTGATATTTTACTTGACCAGCATAGATAATGACACAAGGGGGCCACTATTTGATGTCCAATCTGAATGACATCCACACAGGATTTTGCTTATAATTGACCACTGAAGAATTTGGGTTCTCCAACCAAGGTTCGAACCCAAGCAGAGCAGGTGGGAACCATTTTAAACAACTGAGCCATCCACCTGCTCAAATCCTGGACAATCCTCAGTTGCATTCTTCTCGCCCATGATAAATATGTACTCAGGATACATGGGTTGCTTTTTGTCCATATTATACTTCGTAGCCTCTTGATGAACAAAAGCTTCCTACTATCATAAATTTTGACCAGCCCTTGACTTGGAAAGCACCTGAAATTGTTGTTGATGCATCACAAAACTAGATGCAGCATCGGATAGGGTACCATCTGGTGCATGGAATGCTGTCCCACAGGGACGAAATGGCGCCGAAATATTTTTCCAATATATTTGTCTCTCATTTCAAGTCACTTGCCACTTATGGGTCAAGTGTGAGCCATGTATGTATGTATCTATAGCATTGGTTGGAAGGGTGCGCCATGTTATGTCCCAGGGCGGAAGAGAGTTATGGAAGAAGAAGAAGAAGAAGTATTAGAAAGTAAACATAGAGCGCTTTGAGTCAGTTGACTGAGTGTCACGGTGAGAGGGAGAGGTGGTGTGGAGGTGTTGTTATAAGAAGCTATGTATATTGAAACGTTAATAAATGCATAAATATAGTCTGGATAAAGGTGAAATGCGGTGTTAATGGAGATTATATGCTTGCAGGGCAACTGGTGTAGTTTGAGCATGTAAGATGGAATTGCTACATTTCCAGACACTAAGTCTTGTTGACGTCTGCAAATGTAGCAGTTTGGACGTCCACGAGTCCACGAAACAACGCAACAGAGAGTGTCCACGCCATTGACCCAGTGTCCAAGTCCGAAACAGAGTAGCCGGCAAGATCTAACGATTGTTATCTTGTCAGGGACTTTCCATAATATTATGAACTTTCTGAGTACTATTGGGATACTGACAGAGGGAACAGGAATGAATAAAATGTGTGAAACCATCTGATGTGGCTGAATTATTTGAAATGGTTGACATGGCTGGTAATCAAGGCAATTGTATTGGGTTAGTTCCTGCATTTGCAGGGATTTCAGATTGCTTACTTGCATGTACATTTGCCACAGCAGGTCATTTCAACTACTTGAGGTGTGCTCATTTCTGACTGTGAGGAATGAGCAACCTTGAGAATATACATCTTGATGTTAACCTGTTACAGGGGAGTTTCTAACTGTTCCTGGTCTTCATGGTTTTTGACAAAGCAAACAATGCTGGGGACGGTGGGCAGGACTAAATAGTAGCCTTGCAACAAAAGAAATTTTAGTGAGGTTTTTAATGAGCACTGGTTGTCCAACTGGAAGCAGTGGGATTGCTGAGGACCTGCAGAACCTTTGGACATAATCATGATAATCTGCACCTTCTGAATTACGCAACAGTGCAATACAAGATTCCAAAGACCAGACCTATTATATAAGTTTTAAGTCCAAAACACGCAGATACTGCCAGATACATTGGAAGCATGCATCAAAAGTCTTACTTCGGGTACTACCCTGAGAAATATTGTCAAAAGACTATTAGCTTGACAGATGTGACTGTGCATGACCTCAAAGGGATTGGGAAAGAGATCATAGAAGATATTGTCGGAAAGTTAACATTTACCAAAAAATCGGAAACACGAGGCAAAAATTTTAACTTTTTAGAATAGGCTATCTCTGCCTTGTATACTGCTCCTGACTGTGCCATTGATCCTGCACTCCTCTTTCTAAAGTTCCTTGGTGTGTCAAGATCAGGAAATCTTTCCCCAGATGACATATTTTGAGTTATGAACTGACACCCTATCATAAACTTCGCGACTGAAACAGAGTTTTCAAACAAAAGGAAAGACCTCTTGTCTCTTGACAAGAACAAGGCACACATGATTGCTCTAATCAGCACTACACCAATAGAGGATATATATCACATCATCAATTGACCTGGCGATGCAGATGATGATATTGTTAAGGCACCTTTGAGCATGTCTGTCTTTGCACCAAAACTTTGGCAAAGATACCGATTTGCTGAACTTGTTCCTACTCAGTACAGCAAAATTTATAATTAGGCCGTCTATTTCTGTTCTGACACCAACTAACATTCAAAAGAACGCAGAACTTGTTAAAGTAATTTTACTTGTTGAAACAAATATCAGGAGATGATGTACACAGTGAGTTTCCCTTCATCCATGCTTACTTGGGCTGTGATTCATGCTCCAAAGTAATTGGCATCAGAAAAGTTGCCTTTCCGTAAATTAGTGAAATCTGATTTTGTCATGAAGTGCTGTGCAGGTACATTCATATGTTCAAATAAGTCTTAAGAGATTATGATGGCAGAATTGGGCAAAGGTGTGACGATTGCTGTCTTGGTGGCAAGTCCAAGAAGAAACTTTCATTACTGTGTCACAACATTTTCACCAAGAAGGTGGCGTCTGCTAATGCATCTGTCACCCTTAAAGGACTTCCTTCCAACTTCCCCTACACATTATTCTGTAGCCTGGCATGTTCTACCCAATTAGGGTGTGGTTGGACACGGCATGCAAATAACATGAACTCTACAGGTTATGGATAGACGGACAGTTCATTTCTGTCATGAAGGAGAAGAAATCGGCTCCGGACAAACATATGAAAGTTATTTGTTATAACTGTTCGTCAGGATGCAAATCCTCCCAATGAAGCTGTAGACATAGTGGACTTTCTCGTGGTCAATACCAAACTGAAAACTATGACAGTCATACCAAGACTCAAGAGATCGATATGGGTGACAACTTCCGACAGTCAGCAAGATGGCGCCAGACAATTGAACAATGATAACAACAGACTCCTTGGACAGAGGTATTAGTGGTGATTTATATATAGTTGATTGTTAGAAACTAAATTGAAAAATTATGCAATAAACCATTTGTCAACAATTCAATGACATTTAAAATAGGTGTGTCCCTAATTGGCAATGGACCTAAAGATGGCCAATCTGAGTGAACAGTCGGCTTAATTGAGGTGTCGGCAGCCATGTTGTGCACCATATTAGGGTTGTACATATTAAATATAGGTCCAATGTCATTTTTGATGCTCTCAATATGTTCCTTGACCCCAAAAACCTAGGTTTAGATGCAAAAATCATCAAATTTGAGTGGATAGTTCCAGAGTTATTGCCATTTGAAGGTTTCGTCGGCCATCTTGGACGCCATCTTGAAAAAAACACATTTCCGATGGTCCGATTTTGGTAAACTTTTAGTATGTTAAAAAGTACACCTATACCTAACAGAATCAGTTGAAAAACCTTTTGTAGCAATTTTTTGGGGGTTAAACTGTATATAGACTGGACTATAGTCTCAGCAGCCATTACTTCAAATGTCTTTCGCATCTTTTATCTTTAATGATTCATGGTGCAAAATACAACAACACAATTAGTTTTTTACAAACAAACTTCAAAACATTCTGGAGCAAGTTTTTTTGAGAACTTTCCACAGGATGGGAAAATGGTGAAAAAAAATTCCCTGCAGGGAAAAATGAGGGAATTTGAAATTTGACCTCAAATTCAGGGAAAACACAGGGACTTAGGTTTTACATGTGTTAATGCACAAAAAAAGGCCCTCCATTTTAAGGAAAAATCCTTAAAAGTCGTAGTTTTTGGTTTCCGATTACCGATGATATTGGGTAGTGACGCTAAGCCCGAATAAGGTCAGGGAAACTGTCTGGCGAAGCAGGGGAAATTCAGGGAGAATGCAGGGAATTTGCTCGCCTAATATCAGTGGGTACCCTGTTTAGAAGTGAAAGCATGGTAAACTTTGATAAAATCAATTTTCTTGTTTGTGGAATCTTCTTCTAAAGTGCTGTAGTTTTATAATGAATTTTGACTTCTCATTTTAAATTACTGTTATGTGGGAACTGGGAAGCATGTGAGTTCTCAAAGCTACCTATAATTTATTAATTTGTGTTTTCCTATGCAAGCTAATGGGTAGAAATGCTCTATTTAATTTAATACATATATAATAATGACCTGGATTCTAGCATGAGTTGTAATAAGTATAATTGGCACACTGCAGTTCCCACTTAAAGAAAAATATCACTCAGTTAATATTGAGTTAGACTTAAAAATAGACGAACTTGACCTATGCTGGCAGAGTGCTTTAACCATGGCTATATCAGTATATTATTTATATATTGCCATGCTTTTTTTTCCCAACCAGGATGAAGAAAGACTTTGGTATCATAAAATTTTCCAAATTTTTTTTTTTGTGTTAACGTATCATAACTCATGGATATCTGTGTCATGTCTTGAACATGGTACATTGCATTTAAGAACTAAAAACATGTTTTACAATTTTTGACGATGAAGTACCAATAGCAATGCAAGCTATAAAAGATAATATGTCTCCATTTATTGTCCACCAATAAAAAGAAAACTGCTCTTTGATATAATTTAGACTAAACTATAGTGAGGTTGAAATTTCAAAATTTTTAGACTTCGTCAATTGATTATAACTTTATAGAAATTAAATAAGGTAGAAATAAACAATGATCAGATGATAGTTTGGAATTACATCAGCAGCTTATTTTTTATGTTCGATGTGATAATAACAAGTCTTGGTGATTGTGATTTATATGTAAGACTTGGGGAAAATATCAGCCGTATTGTGTTCATATGCATTCTTGCATGACTGGCATTAACTACTTCTTTAAATAATGATTTTTAAATGCTCAAAATTCCTTTTTCTTTGCTTTCACATCCTGGTTTGTGCTTTGTGTAAGTAAAGGCTGTAAAATGAATGTAATGCTTTATAACTACAGATTAAATATAATTTGATGAAAAATATATTAAAGATCATCTGATCATAAAGTTTTTGAAAAACATGTAAAATATCAATTCATAAGTGAAAAGCATTATGAAAATTTACTTAATCTAGCTTTGTAGCTTTTTATTCAACCTTGTACAATATATCTTTGTGTAGACTTCAGAGAAACACTTAAACGATGCTTTTATTGATTATTTTATGACATATATTTTATTTATGCTCTGCAAATTGATCTGCAGACTGTGTATTTGCAGTTATCAGCTTACTCCATAATACAGTAAACACTAAATATTTTGATTAAAAAATAGATTGCTTTTTCTATAATGACTGCTTGAGTACAGGGTGCTTTGTATTAAAGCAATTATGAATATGATGAGGTACAAGTGTGCACTATTGTAATGTGGTATAGTCATGCGGAATGTCAAATTACTGGAATCTATTTCATCATGCTAAGCAGCGTTTGGTAGAAAATTGTTTCGCAATATACAATGCAAAATATTGATTTGGAGATAAAGCTTTCAGTTGACTTGCCTTGCTCAACATAGCAAAGCTTTTGCAACAATGCTTACCGTATTTGCATGAAAAGAAACTGGGCTTTAAATACTTCAATGTTTTTTCTGGGTACCCTGGAACTTATTTGAGACTATAAATTTGTTGTTTTGAAGTGGCTTTAAATACTTCAATGTTTTTTCCGGGTACCCTGGAACTTATTTAAGAATGCATAAATTTATTGAGTTGAACTGGCTGCCATGCAGAGAACCTATTAGCATGGAAGAAGGCACTCGTGTCAGTCAAGCCTGCAAGTACCTTGGGCCTGAGCAGTGGGCACTGGGCAGTGTGCATGCTATTGCAGACCTGTCTTATCACCTATTGCAGTACATGTAGTTCAAATTGGCTGGAATTACTAATTCCCTTTCATCCTGTAGTCCGGGAAGATTGTTATTTCATGAGGGCATGCCTGTTGGGTCAATTTTAGAGCGTACTGTTGCGGGCACACATGTGTCCCACTGGGGGAGTATTAATGTGGATTGTATCTTTTAATTGTGGCAATCGGCCTCCAATTGCAATCTTTGTTATTATTAATCGTTTATACGATGCGGAAGTCCATGTTAGTTTGGCAGCAATGGTTGATGAGGATATTGAGTTTTCTCTCCCCATGGCGAACTTGACATTTTCAACAATACCATAGGCTTAATTATAATACCTCCCCTTCGATTTTAATTATCCTTTGTGGATGCCTTATTCTTTTCTTTTCAAGTTTAAATGAGACCATCAGCTCCTTCGACACCCTGCTTTTATTTGAAGAAACTTGGTATATCATGTGTATTGCTTAGCGAAGCAGACTGGTTTTAATATTGAATCAAGGCTTAGTACTGTAACATGTGTGTAACCCATCACTTTTTACTTCCTTGATAGACCTGACTGCAAATTCCCACCCTCAACATCATTGCCTAATTACATGCTTCAATTATTGTCTAAACTTCCTTGCTGCAAATTGTGAAAGTTGTTCTGTCTATTTTCTGAATCTATTTCTGGCATTGTTGGGGGAAAACTTGAAACATTTTGTGGTTTTACCTGATATTGGGGAAGTGAATATATATATAACATATAGTAAATGAATGCAAATATTATTGCTGTAATATACATGGTCATCCGAAATCATCTGATATGATGACCATTTATTTAGATGATTTGAACTTAATCATGTTAATTCAATGAATTGAGGCAATGTTATGTACATATATGATTCCAGGTCAGTTCTGATTATCAACGGGTTAGCAATATGCAATATCTATTCTCTTGGGTACAGCACAGATCATATTTCAATTTAATTCAGAACTTAATTATTTACTATACATGCAACATTGCAACAATTTTGCGTATTACAATGCATGCATGCCCCAAACACTAAAGCCTTTATGTTTTATGGTTTTATCAATGGCATTTTTCAGTTTGAAAAAAATTCTGTGTCATGATACAGAACAATCCCAGCTTTATCGAAACAAAAAGTCAAAAACCTTTATGCACTTTTTTCTGTCAATGTCACTGCGTAACAACTGTTAATTTGAGTTTTGTTCTGACTTTGTTCAGTGCATCAAATATTGAATTTTTGTAAGCAGCTTCACTTGTAATCATCTGATTATTGTATTATTCATGAAACGTGCATTGGAATTGCATGAGTGCGCTCTTTAAAATGGAATGGAAATAATGATTTATGTTAAGTTATTTGTGCAAAATAAAACTGGAGCTATTAGCTCTGGATTGGTTTTTTTCTGTGCTGGTATATAACTTGCACATGTACACGTGTAGAAGATCAGCATGTATTCGATAAAAAAGCAAAAGGTAGAAAATGTATTATTCCTCTTTCTGTGAATCTAATCCTTTTCAGCTGTTCCAAGTACCATAATTTTCTACCTCAAAATAGCCAAGACAGGTGATCGAAGATGCATATGAAGCACCATCAAATTCTATCTTTGTATCTTCAGCTTTCTATGACCTATCTGTCTTTTGGAAGGATCTAAATCAGCCCTGCTCAGACTGCTCTGTAGTGCCTCACCATGGTAGCATTTGAGCTTCTGAGCACTGGGTTCTGGGTTAAATTCTTGCTCCTGATTACTTTTGGCTATTTCTGATTGTTTATTTACCTCAATGTCCCTCGTAAACCGTCCATGTGTGTAAAGATTGCAGGACCACCCGTTCATCCCTTGATCCATCTGTAATCTGTTACTAACATCTTCTCTCGCTGAAACTCTCCTTATGCCCTGTTGTCTTCCTGCTGAGTCCTCCCTTCTCTCCTCCTATCCTCCTCTCTCTCCTCCCCTTCCCCACTTTCTCCCCCCTTCCCCCCTCTCCTCCTCTTCCCCCTTTCTCCTCTCTTCCCAGGAGGGGAGGGTTTGTCTAGTTGTAGCGTGCTAGACTGCCGATCGCTGGGTCCTGGGTTCGAATCCAGCTCTTGCCAGGTCACCTGCGCCTATGTTGGACAGCTGTTCCAATCTTCCTTCACCTCATTGCCGTGTCATCTTCCTGTCCTAATTAGCCTACCAAGAACATGAATACAGGACGTAGAGCCCCAATCATCCGTCCATCCATCTTCTCTCTTCCCGATTCTCCTCCCAGTCTCTCTTACCCCGTCCTTTCCCATCTCTTCCTTCACCTCCTGCCCCCTTCCTTCTTATTCTCCACAACTCTCCTTCTTTCTCTGTTCCTTCTCCTTATTCTCCCCTTCTCTCCCTGTGTCCATCCCCTTCCTTATCTCTCAGCCAAATGTCCCCATCTTTCTTTCTTAGGGGGGAGGGTTGGGTCTGTGTTACCGTGCGGGTCTGCCAATTGCTGGGTCTCGGGTTCGAATCCAGCTCCTTCCGGGTCACCTGGGCCTCTATTGGACAGTGGTTGCAATCATTCTTCGCCTCAATGCTGTGTCCTTGGTCCATTCTAATCAGCTGCTAATTAATTAGCCCATGAGGTGCATAAATACAGGACGTAAAGCCCCAATTATCCGTCCATCCCCATCTTTCTCTGTAAACACGGTAAACAATTTGTACTAATTTTTTTTTTTTTGCATTTCAGGTCATGCCAGGTCACAGTTTACAAGACATGGCGTAAGTTAATCTCTTGTATTCGTGTTATCAGAATTGTGTGTGCGATGTTGTGTCATGTAGGTGCAATTAGTGAAATATTAATGTTCTAGCAGCTTGTAGGTCACTGTTACTGATACTATATCAATAGTATACCATGGCATCGCAGGCTGCCATGGCATAACTGCTGTGTAACTGATATCATTGTTGTACCCTGCTTTTCTCAGAGATCTGAGAGAGATCTGGGATGCAATGATAAGTACATTGTGCTAGGTGTGTGATGTATTATGAGTAATTGAATATACAAATACATCTTGAGTATTCTTGACAGAGGATGCATAATGGACAAATATAATGTGATGGGACTGTTATTGATTATATGTTGATGATGTTATTTACTTTCTCAATTTATCTTGTCGAAATATTCAATCGTGCAGAATATGTTTGAGCATCATGACTTTAGCTACTTAATTTTTTGCTGAAGATTACTACTCTAGTGTTTTAAGACACTTGTACGACTGTTGTGATATATCGTTCCATTCACCATTCCTGATAAGTACTTAGCAGCCTATATTGAGTATATTCAGTATTAAATAAAGGTATGCAATCTTTAAACTAAAGATACGGAACTAAAAATAACCAGCTATAAAATGTATGTGAATATAATATGTGAATATAATATGTGAATATATAACGTGATACATATGATGCATTATTATAAAGGCAATTTGTTTGTGGTAATTGAGTGCATGTCAATTATTATATCACGGACAGTAATTGCTTCCTTAATTTCTTTGGCATATATGGAGTGAATGAACTTCTCCAACATATTGTTAAAGATAATTGGATAGGTCTCAGAATCTCTTTATTTTTTGGGATACATTACAACTTGCTAAATTTTGGGGTCAGACTTACAAGTGTCATAATGATTTTTAAAAAACATTTCGATACGCACTGATAAAAATGCTGTGCAAATTACAAATGGATGCTATTTTTATGTGGCAAATAAAAAGTTCTTGTGCCTATTTACAAATAGGAAGTGTCTTCTAATATTAAAGCATATTTGGTCCACTTTGAAAAAATTGTAAAGGTTTGGATTGTTAATATTGATAGGATCTTATCAGGAGGAATGATATTCAATACATAGTCTATTTGCAATAATATATCTATTGCATAAATAAATTATGAACAATATGTAGTCATGTAATTTGGAGGTGGGCATAAAGTATTCATGAGAAAGCGAGCCACAGAGACTGCAGAAATTTTCGACTTGGACCAGTTATGAGTTAAACAACATTGGTGCCTAGAGGCTGATGAATTTGTATATGTGTTAAATGGTGCATGTAGCATATAATAGGGCACGGAGGAATTTGTGTATAAATGTGTAACCTGTAACATTTACTTGTTATTCATTTGCCATGACTTACAACAAGACTTGATGTTTTAATACTACATGTTGTGCCCCAGTAATTTCACTACTACGGTCTGTTTCAGAATATATTCGTACTCAGTGTAAATACTGTTAACGTAGCATCACACAGACCTTCTTGTTATTATATGTGAAGTAGTGTCCATGTTTATGGATGTGGAGCACAAGGTCACAATATAAAATAGCCTCCTTCTTAAGTTCAAAACACTTTCATTTTATTGCACTGTAAAGCAATTTTAACTTCATAAGGCTCTCGAAGCAGTGCGCTGGTGCTAAGAAAGATTGACATTTTCCGGAGATCCTTTATCAATTTCGTAATTAAAATTTTGCTACTAAAGACTTGACTAGGAAGATCTTGCATGCATTCAATTTGGTGCAAAACTACAAGTCTATAATTTAAATTGCATAATAGTCAGAAGTTGAATGGGCAGCGTTACCATGTAGATGAAATATTGCCAAAATAGATGGCAATGGGGCACCTTGAGACCTCAAAGTTTTAAGCAATGCATCTTGTATAGTTCTTGCATACACCTTCAAATTTTTTCTTTAACTACTTTCAATTTCTATATATTATTTCAATCTAAGCTTTTAGTGTTTAAGAAAATTAGATAAGCATGTATTATCATTGCTTTTAACAAAAAAATGAAAAGCTGGACTGCAAAACTTATTTTAAAATCTTTTTAAAGAGACAAAATTCCAACTTTCTGACAATATTGCGTTTCCAATATTGCAAAGGGTAGTTCTAAAATTCAGGACTAGTTTGTTATCAGTGTACATCTTCAGCATGTTCAGATGTGTGGATGCAAATAAAAGCAATGCTAATGTTTTATAATATATTTACAACCTAATGAGGCAAACGTGTAAATAAATGTTTGTACATGGACTCTGCATGGTATTGTTGTGAATGTTTGACATTGTTTGTGTCATGTTTATTGATTGGATGTTAGTCTGTCCATTATTGATCTGTTTTCATTATTAATACACGGAAGTAAACAATAGGATTGATTGTTTTTTTTTCTCGTATTTCAGTATTCAAGATACAAATTCACAACCCCCTATAAGATTTGAACCACCTATGTTGGATTTTAAAGAACAGTAAGTATAGAGCCTCATCCTGCTCATGAGCAATTTGAAATGTTTATATTTCATCCATTTATAAATCATCACATATATACAGCTGCCGATTTGTGTTGGTTTTGCACCTCATGTGCCGCTATTATTTATTTATGGGATATCGGGAAGACCACTGATGCAATCTGTTTCTCATTTCTTCCAGGCCATTGGGCATGCCCCATATGGAGCAAGTCACAGTTCATAATCCAGATCCACAAAATAGTTTACATTTACTGTCAATATCAGGCAGCACACTACATTTCCACTGCTCATTTTTCCAAGATAAAGTAAGTATAATGCAAATATGATAATATAACTCTTTATTATAAAGTAAAAAGTCGACATTATTGCTGACATAAGGGCTTCACGACTAATCGCATATTTATCGTTTGTCGAGATACCAAGCAGTGCAATGCAGAAAAAGCAATAAATTAGTTTTAATAATTTCAGTTTTTTGGCGAAAGAAGTAAATTAATTTTTGTGAAATTCCAATTTATATTGACAAGTTTGCAAGTCTTTATGTTAATCTCTTGTCTTAATTTATCACATGATTTATCGACATTGCCATATGACATTTACTTATAGCATGTATAGTGTATTCCATCTCAGGCTATTATCGTGCTGCCCTAAAATTTGTTGTACAGAAAAACTGCAGATAGTTAATTTATGTCTTTCCTTAAATACAACTCCTCATGTCAAAAATAACTGGGTATTCAGTCACCTTGAATAAAAACCGTGGACCATGACCCATTGCTCCTTTTACTAAGAAATTATTTTTTATTGTAAGTAATTTATATGACACACTGTGATAGATCTACCTTTTTTCTGTTGATAGGACTGTGGACTAGAAAAATTCCGAGACTTTTTATGTGTATATTTATGCCTATTTTACATCTAATATGCTTTATGATAAGTTGTAACTTTTATCTTTATTTTTACTCATTAAATGAGCCCTGGATCCTTAGTTCCGGTGTAGTCTATTTTAATTGCTCCTCCAAAAGGAGGAAGCAAAATAAAACAAACAAGGATCTGTGCAGTTGTTTACATGAATAATAACCAAAACAGAGAGTTCCAACTGTTATGTAATCTCGTTCTACTGAAATAGGTTTTGGCAAGATGCCAAATATACCCAAAAGTAGGGAGTATTTATCCTCAGTCCAGAGTGAATCGTTGATTCTGATTGGCTGAGAGTCGCGGTGTATGACACCGTACACCCTCTCTGTCATCACCAGACAGGGTGTATGAGATAAACAATGATGTCACAATTGCAACCATAGGATTGTTATGACGTCATCCTTGTAGCAACAATAGTCATGACGTCACAATGCCATTGTTTGAGCCATTGTGACATCATCAAGGTGACAGCTCTGGTGATGACATCACAATGCTGTTGCTTTGTTACTGAAAGACATTTCAGGCTTAGTTTGCAAGATAATCTATGGGCATCAATAAAACAAGAAGTCTGAGGATAAAACCGTTACACCCAGCTCGTTTTTCGAGGGTACGGGAATATACACCACTCAGGCCTCCATACACCACTCAGCCTTCGGCTTCGTGGTGTATGGAGTCCTTCGTGGTGTATATTCCCGTACCCTCAAAACGAGCAGGGTGTAACTGATAGTACACTTTCTATGTGGAATGTTTTTGGCCACTTAAGTCACTTGGTCATAACTTTCTGTAAACAGAATATTGTTATTGTGACATAAAAATTTGAAGAGTGATCTTTATTCTGGACTGATGTTTATATTAGGCATCGATAGACTCAATACTTGTCTTACAGTAGTTATAAAGCTAATGAAACAGAGGAGAAAGATGCTATGCTTATAATTGTTACATGCAAAAACAAAATAAGTTTTTCGTTAAAAAAAAAAAGCATAAAGGATCATATATTTAATTGTTCATAAAGTTAGGTGACCTTCGTCTATGTGAATCACTATATGTGTCACGGTTTTTAGGCCTAGATTACAGTACATTGGTTTTAGTTTGAAACTTTTTTGGTGCAGCAGCTGCTGATATGCAAAGTAGATATCATCTGGAGATGAACCCTGAGATAATCTGTATTATGTTTATGTGGACATTAAGAAATTAATCTGATTAAAAAATTCTATAAAAAAATTTTGAAATCCTAATGTTCTAAAAATAATCTTGTTGATTTGCAGATGGTGCCACCGAGTGGTAACACGACGTTCGATGTTGTGTTCCTGGCGCGGCAGCTTGGAATTGTAGAAAATACATTATATATACACACCTCCCAAGGTTCCTTCAAGTATCAAGTGAGTTGCTTTCAAAATCATCCGACTTATTATCGTTTTCATAGATATGTGTTTTTCAAGTTTGAACTTCACTTTATCTCAAAACTGTGATGTCACAGATTTAGTTGCATAACTTTGTATGTTACAAGCACACATTTCAAATAACTGACTAAATGCATTGACACATGGATTATGTATGTTTAGCTTGTTTGGCTTTGATACCTGCACTGTTTGATAGATGCTTCAATGAAATGTAACTGAACCAAACAGACCACTTATCTTCAAAGGAGAGTTGTAATGCCTGGTTCTCACATGCATCAAAATTGTTGTGACTGCCATAGTACACTGCTGGCCAAGAGTTTGGAAATGATCTGCTCATCATTGCGTCAGTGTTGCACAAAATGGTATCTGGCTGTTTGGATTCTTAATTGATCAAATTGTTGATTAGTTTGTTTGTTTGTTAGGGTTTTACGCCTCAGCAGCACCTTAGTGGGCTATATCGAGGCAGGCGATTGCCGTATGATGATGAGATGAGAAGACTGTGAGTCTGGTACATACCCTATTAATTCAGGGATGCCCAGGGTCTTTCAGTTGCCCCAGCATAGAACACTGGATACAACCCGCCTCCATTTAATGTCCCATGGGCTCGGACTAAATTGAGTTCCGGGGTGGGATTCGAACCCACGCCCTCAGAGCCAGTGGTTGTGCAAACAAGCACTCTTAACCATTAGGCCACGGAGGAACTCGATCAAATTGTTGAATACAACATTAAATTTCAAAGATTGCTCTCAAAATGGGGATGTGTCAAAGTGAGTAATCATTGGCCATTGCCATTTCATTGATAGGCCTGGCACTTGTTTGGGGCCATCAGCATTTTGAAAGCAACGAAAGAAACTGCATGCCATTCATATACACACTGGAAACTACCCATACAATCCCTCTTCCTATTATAACATTTTCTTCAGATCAGATAAGAATCCATACACCCACAAGCAAATTTCTGTAACACCGATCCAACGGCAAACAAAACTCTTGTTTCCAAACTTTTGGCCTGCAGTGTACAATGACTAAAAACAAATATGACAAAGTGTTTTGAGATTGTATATGACGAGTGTCTTGTGAAAAACAATAAAAGAGGCTTTGTTTGGGAAACATTAAAACAGAGACTCTTCTGGCAAGGTGTAACAAACGGCTCGGACCGAAGTTGTTTGTTGTGGTTTTACACAAACATAACATTGCCTGGCAGTTTTAATTTCCTTTGTTACAAACCGTGATGTCAAACTCTGAACTGATATGTCACAGATTGAAGATTAGACCAATCACATTCACAGATACCCAATGATGTCACGGTTTGACTGCAAAATGAAGTTTTCAGAAAAACACGTAGCTATGAAAACGATAATAAACTAATCTAATCAGTCCAGTCATCTAACTCCCATGTCGCTGTGTCATTTTGTGTTGTCACTAACTGAACCCGATGGAAATTAGTTTCTGAAGTTTCGCGGGCTATCCAAACTTAATTATCATTGTACAATTTCATCTCATATTTTGTTTACTTGATTCCTTGTATGCCTACCTCTTTGTTTCCTATTGTACTCTGTTGATGTAGTTGAATTAAATTGAAATCTAGTCCAAGTGATTGTTCTCATAATTTTGTGATTTAATACAAGTGGTAGTTTTATGGGACGTCAATCATGTCAATACTGCGTCATTAAAAATTAGAGAAGTCGGCAAGGTTTCTCTTAATTGATTTGACAATGTCTTTATAAATGGTTTTGACATTTGTGTTACATTTAAAAGTTATAAGTGAGTAACTCAACACAATTGGCTGTGTTTAGTTTGCCATTGCATTGTCATAATTTCATTGCTTCCTTGCCTTGATGATGTTTTTGGATTTACTCCATTGATGTGGTATAGTAGTGTACACTGTACAGGTATATCCTTTAATTATATCTGTGTGGAGAACAAAATTGTAATTTATGTATTTGTTTTTCAGGTATTCGGTGTGGGCTTACCAAATCCTTACAGAATACGACCGCTTATAGGAGCCAAAGTCCCAGTCAATAGTAGTTTTAACCCTTTAATCCTTATGCACAATCCGCACAGTTCAACTTTACAGGTTCGTTTTCAAATTTAATATTAAAAGATTTATATTTTGTGTACAGTAACTGTTGTTGGATATATAGTTAATTTATGCTGATCTTTTGGAGCTAAATTGGCGTTTCATTCATGTTGTATTGAAAAAATACACATACCTTATTCATTTTATGAGAGATTGAATTAAAAGGTATGTTTTGTAATGGTTTGTAAAAATAATTTTGTCTCATTTCCAGGTGGTTGAGATGTATAGTAGCGGGGGAGACCTGCATTTAGAATTACCAACGGGAGAAAAAGAAGCTCCACAAAAATTATGGGTAAGTTAAACATTTTTCGTCTTTGAAATTTCTACAACTCATTGTAAATTTTAATCCTACCATGACATCGATCATGTCTCTTATTTAAAGTTAGAACATTCTCCTAGTCACTTTTAATTCTGAAAATGTTTCACACTATTATTATATCAAAGGAGTGTTAAACACATCCATTCTTTTTCATTTGTGCGAATCTGTTTTGTCATTTCAGGAGATTCCACCCTTCGAAACAAAACCCGTTATGAGAGCGAGTTTTGTTGGAAGAGTGGAAAACAATCACACAGCGTTTATTCGGATCAAAACGAACCGGGAGAAGAAGGACGAGATACTGGTTCTTCCTGTGGAAGTTGAGGTCACGTCTTGTAAGTACATGCAATTTGCAACAGAGATAATGCTAAGATTGTTAAAGCTAGTATGTCGCCAGATAAAAATTGTGTCCAAAAGAAAGATTACAATCAGTTAAACTCAGAAAATACCCAATTCTGTTGATGGCAAGTGTATACTACACTTGAAATCTATCAGTTTATGATCTAAAAATGCAGGTTGAATTTTACGTAGAATCGGCGGACCTACTAGCTTTAATTTATTTTGGAAATGTTGTATTCAGAATCCTACGGTCCTTGAAAATGCTCAAAAGTGTTAAGAAATGAATGGTCCTGGGCTGTCCTGAAAGGTCCTTAAAAAACAGCAAAAAATCTGGTAGTCTCGAATCCTAATTGTAGACGAAAGTCTCGAAAATCCAATGATGCATGGATGTCAGGTCATCTCGAATGCACTGCCAATGTTCTCATAACAAACTGAGTTATGTTTGTGTGCTGCTAAAAATCCTTGAATTTTGATTAATTTTCTTCCTGGAAAGTCCTTTAGAAGTCCATGAATTTAGTTTTAAAATTTGAGTGGCAACCTTGTGTATGACATTATTCTAGTATACCTTGTTCTCATATAAATGCGCAGTATTTTTGTAAATTAATGTGTGTTTGGTACTTCGATTCAAGGCTTTCTTAAAAAATTCTTGGAGTAAAGCTACTCAGTAGACAGTTACATCAGTGAAAGATTAAGAATATTTAATGCAACCTTCTCAGTGGTCTTGAGTATTGGAAAATTATCCATTCATGAGTGTTTAATGATAGCTGTTGCAAACAGGCCTAACTTATTTCTTTCTCGGGAATTTTAAATATGCAGCAACATTCAATTATTCAATATTCATTGATCCAACATTGGAAAATCTTTTTGTGCTATATACCGTGTATTTGTTTTATGACTTATGAGCAAGATGCATTTGTTGAAAAACTCTTCATTAGTCAAATTTTAGAAAATATTGATTTAAAAAATATGGTTTAACTGGTTAGTTGTTATTGGTCTGTACCAGCATGAGGTTATGAAGTTTTCTTATGATAAAACATTTAAATTGGTAGTACTTTGAAATTGATACTCATGATCCTGACCGATATACATTAATGACAATTTCTCATAATATATAATAATTTATCATAATATAAAATATAGTATAGTATGATTTTATATAGCGCCCATTCCAGATAAATTGCTCACCGGCGATCGACATACTGAACAGCAATCATACCAATCATTATAGTGTTAACCTCTGGACATTTTAGTCTCACTCTGATAGTACGTTTGTTGTGAAATTGAACTGTGAGTCACTCTTTAGAATGTTTTGCTTCACATTTAGCCTCACTTTGGTGATAACATCATCAACCATAACTGAATGAAAATGGTTTGCTCGCAAACTACCTGCATATGTTTTGATCCTTGGTTAAGAAATACCAGATCGATGGGCCTGTGACTGGACTGCCTCACTGAATGCGATTTAAAATTCTGTGGTGATGTAATTTGTATGTCATGACTTTATTCTCTTTGCAGCTCCTGGTATATTCTCACCGTTAGAGATGCTGGATTTTGGCATTCTTCGGACGACGGATAGTCCAAAGATGCTGAGATTAAATCTTCTGAATTCTGGCTCAAAACCCGTTCATATATCCGTAAGTTTTCTTCAAGCTTAATTTTTTGCATGCACTTAGCGTTACGTTGGGACCTTTCATTAGTATGGCTATGTGTTGTTGATATGCTAGAAATAAGGATTTTACAAATCATGTGTTGAAGCTTAAAAATATAGATTATGCTTCTTTAAATTTGCTCCAATACTATGCTAGTGAAAGATCCCGCACATGATATAACTGTCACTTGTTTTAAACCGCTCTATCCTCATTCGATAAATCAGGTGCTGATGTAAAGCTCACTCACTTCTCATTAGGTCAATCGGCCCTTGCACCACTCATTAGAACTAAGTGAGATATTTTAAGTGTCTTTGAATAGCAGTGCAACTTTCTTCACTTTGTTTGACTGTCTACTTCATTGACCTTGGAATTTATTTTACCTTTCAGAGCATCACTGTGTCTCCCCCGAATAGTGCCATCACTATAGACTTTCGGCAGGTCAAACTACAGCCAGACATTATACAAACTACACCTGTTGCACTTATTTATTACAATGGTGAGTGATCTTTTCTTTCAATTAAGGTGTCAATTTAATCATAAGATTTTCAACATCGGACGAGTTTTATGATTAATTGATTCTTTATTCACTATAGTAATTGATGAAGTATCTAAATCTAATGATCATTTTGTGATTTTCAACAAATTTCAAATATTTTTCAGCCTCCAAAGCTACTACTGTGAAGCAGCTTGT
The DNA here is from genome assembly GCA_026936325.1 of Platynereis dumerilii. NCBI lineage: Eukaryota > Metazoa > Annelida > Polychaeta > Phyllodocida > Nereididae > Platynereis > Platynereis dumerilii. The sequence continues at coordinate 107,920 of JAPTHN010000139.1, forward strand.
GGGCAAAATTGTCGTGAAATCCAAAACTGGACAATACAAAGTCTCAATTCCTTACCAAGCCACCGTTTTATATGGGTGAGTTTATGGCGTTGTTTATCATTATTGATGTAGGTATTTGATGACCTTATGAATGCTTAATTACGGGATTATCTCATGGTCCCTAGGCGTGAATGTGATTAGTTATTCACGAAAGGACAACAAGGAATTGTCAAACTTTCTAAAGTAACTTTTAAGTAAGAATTGCTGATTGAGCAACATTTTTCTCCAGGATTCCTTTTAGTTAAAATCAAAAATAGTTGTATTTCTCTATTCTCAAAAGCTATGTTTAGTTTTCCTAATTTGTTTCCTGTTTTAGCCGAGAGCCTTGTTAAGTTCTTATATCATTTTATCGATGTCTTTGTATTTCAGGTCCTTGAACTACGACACCAATAAAACTCGTTTTTTTACGGGTCGCCAGTCCGAGCCCCTCAACATCACTCGATCTATCCCCTTCACCAACGCTTTTAACTTCACCTGCGTCATTTACAACGCCTCGCTGGCACCCGAGGCTAGACCTTATTTTAGTGTAAGTAATAGCTTGTTATGTGAATTTGGTGTTTATTATGGTCATTAAGAACTGTAAATGAATAATTCCGAAATTTTGCAAAATTGATTTCTTATAAAATCTTCTTGTATGACCAGGGAATAAGCTTGTTTCTTTGAGTTTGTTGCCCAACTGAACAGATGGCTTGAATTTGATCTTTTACTGAGAAAAAGCCTGTCTTTTTTCGGCGAAAAATGATTTTACCTCCTGAATCCAGATGTGTAGTTTCACCTGGAAAATCATTGAATATTTGTTCATCTTCAGACTTCACTCACAATTTCGTTCAAGAATTATAAAAAGCGATGTATTCCATTTCAGATTGAAAATGCTACCTGGCCCACAGAACTTAAGCCCCAACAGACTCTGTCTCCCTTCAAACTGAAATTTCACCCCAATACTCCTGAACTACATCTTACAACACAACTGGTCCTCTACACGAATGCTTCAACCTTCTACATACCATTGGTCGTCTACAATGGCAAGTTAAAGGTGTGTACAACAAGATAAAACTCTTGGTTTAACTGTTTAGGCCTGTTAGGGGTAACTGATTCATGATTTGATAATAATGTGTCTCAAATTTAGGTCCATGAAACTATTGGTTTATTGTCAATATTGAAGAAATGACTTACACCGTTATGGTTTCCTAGTTAGGCCTATATGGTTGCAGTGTGTGTGTGAAAGAAAAACAAGCTATTGATTAATTAATGATTTATTAATTGACCCAAGATTTGATAATTGCCTTGTTGCGATGTACCATGTTGCATATTGACCAATTCTGTAATAGTTAGGTATGTAAGGTTTTAAGATTAGGGTTTGCTGATATTAGCTTCTGTAAGCCCTCTCTATTTACTTGTTAGTGCTCTAACCTATGTCGGTATAAATTTATGTCGAATCGATTCCCATAAAATTTATAAACAACACAATTGCTAAATCCTGGGTAAATTCATAAAGACACAGCTCTCATATGTTTTATGTTGTTGTTACAGGTTGTTCACCACAGACCAGAAATATACAAGGGCCAGTTGGATTTTGGTACGATGGGCATAGGAGAGCGTCGTAGCATGACATTCACCTTGCAAAACGACAATCCTGTTGATGTGAGTTTATAAATCTTTATATAAATTGATTTTGGCATATATATTGATTTGTCCTAATTCCATGTTAATTTGTATAATTTGTAAATAGTTATGCACTGAATGGCATTTCGGAGACTTGGAAACTGGTCACTGTTAACCAAGAAAAAACATCTCGTGATTGAGTTTGTACAAGGGAGGACGCTAGCATGGTATCTTTTTTCAAATGTAAATTAATAATTTGTTAAATTGATTACAGTCTATCAGGACAATGAGTTATTGAACTAGGTCTGAAAACAACTAAAAGTTACCACGGTACCTCTCTAACTAATAAATTCCAACGGCCATGATTATTTGAGAAAGGCACTATATCCTTGCTCTTTGTTTGTTGACGATTGATAGCTGGTCAAGGCCCTTTGCAAGCATCCCTTTTGAGAGAAACAATGTTTTATCTGTTTCAGATCGTACTCAGTGAATTTGGTGCTAATATGGCGAACACGCAAGTGGAGTTGTTAGGAGTGGAGCGAGGCAATAGTACAACCCTCACTCGGCCTCACGACACTTCTCTTATAGAGACAAATCCAGTGAGTGTACTAGAAATACTGATTGTTATGGTCAGGGAAGGTTGTTGATCATGTTTATATATATACCATAAAACGGGGTAAAGTTGGCAATCCGGGGTAAAGTTAGCACGCTATTTTGACCCACTTAAAAGCAGAAATGCCAACTTTTCCTCACTGACACGTATACTAGCAACTTCGCCAAAGATACCTGTGTCAGTGATTTCTTCCATCAAGTGGGTCAAAATAGCGTGCCAACTTTACCCCGGATTGCCACTTTACCCCGTTCTATGGTATGTTGCGCTAGTTTATGGTCCTATGCATATTAGGGGTTGATATGAAAGATTTCTCTTATCCTTCTCAGGCTGTTTCCCTTGGAGTGTTTTTACTTGGCGTCCTATTATGAACAAGAAAAGGTATAGAGATTAAAATTGTTATGTGGATACCTTGAACAAAATCAGGTTTGGGTTAGCTCAGTTGGTAGCGCACTGGAATGCCAATCGCTGGGTCCCGGGTTCGATTCATGCTCTGGCCGGGTCACCTTGGCCTGTGTTAGACTTTAATAGCAGTTCCAGTTATCCATCGCCTCATTGCCGTGTTCTCCCCCTGTTCTAATTAGTCTATCAACTGCATAAAGACAGGATGTAAAGCCCCAATCATCCGTCCATTAAGATCTTGTAACCTGACAGATTTCCGTGTCAGATCGTTTGTACAGTGTTAACGAAACCAACTTGAGATTTGGATTAAAGTATTAACTATTTAGAAAATAATGGGAGAATGTGCATTTCTGAGTAAAATTAAAAGTGGTTCTTTGCTCTTTCAGCTTGTGTTGAACCCATATCATTATGCAGTGTTCAGTGTGAACCTGGTCGCTCCCAAAACTGAGGGATCTTTTGCAGCAGAGGTCATTATAGTCACTCAACATGAGGTAAGTATTGATGAACTGGAGAAGTCTGGATTGATTTCATCTATTTGATGGTAATATCATGACACACAGTGATTTATCAGTGCATTTATGTATTGGTAGAATTTCTTAATAACAAAAATTTCCCTTTCTTTTTTTGCAGTATGTGTATATCCCTATCACGTTACGAACTGCCGTAGGGAGTCTCTTTGCAATACCAGACAAAATACACTTCGAAAATTGTTTCCCGGTGAGTTCAGATTTTGTTACCCTCCTTACCCTCCTTGTGAATGAGTGTTGTTAGGCCTGTGATCCATATAAAGTTTTGCAGTTATTTGTTACCTGTAATTATTAAAAGTAATAAGTACTACAGATCTTTCAATATTTTGGTGATACGTGCAGAAATCTGTGAGATTGATTATCACTGCCTTTATCTTACTTCAACTAATGGTACATCGAAAATTTGAAATCAGAACCCTGGTTATTTACACAGCTGGAGATAATGAATGTAACTGCACCATTATTGGTTTTTTTGTTTTCATCGAATTACAGTTGGAAGTCTTTTCTTTTTTGCAGAGCAAGATATGTAGCCATGAGCTTATGATAAACAGCACATTTGACCAACCGATGGATGTGCAGAGCATCACATTCCAGCCCAATGATAGTCGCTTTTACTACCTCCCGGCTCGCAAGGAGAAAATTACGCTTCACCCTCTTAGCATCACCAATGTGAGTTTCATTGTTTAATGCTTTTTTTGTGCATGTCTGTTATGTTACAGTGGAAAAACATGTAGCAAGATTTATATGATTGTGGGCTGTACTTGTTAAGATTATTAATTTCACAACTATTGCTAGATAGAATTTGTATGAATCTGTGAGGTTCAGTTTTCGTAAGATTTCTCTTGCTATCATGTTGTTGATCATATTCTGATAATGGTAAATTGCTCTTTAACCGTGTCTTTGAAATTGTATCATTCATCTATTATGTTGACTAAGTCCTTGGTACACGGCAGTTAGCTAGGATAACAATAAATGCATTATTTACTGATGTTGCATTATTTATTTTGTCAATTTTAGATTGGAAAAGTAAATTTTGAAGTCAGCCGAGGATGCAATGAGGATTGTTTTTTAGGACTGCCCACTTCTGTGCCAGGTAATGTTAATGGCTGTGTTTATCTTCACATCTCTCGTTTCTTTGATGATTTATTGATTTATTGATTGCTGTACCTGTTGCATTGTCTGTTGCAATGCTGCTGTCCACTGAGCAAATACTAAGCATGCATATGTACTATTATGCAGAATTCATGCTGTGTAAACTATGTCAATTGCAGTATTCAGTCCAGTAAAGCTGTCATGTTGGGTTGCCTCCTAGCCTGAATTCGGGCTATAAGTTAACAATTGCTCTTTTGCAAATGATGTATGGTACGAGGCGTTGTGTATGGCCTAAAAGTTGAAATTAATTCTTCCTATTTGTTCATTTTGTCTTTTGCTGAGCTTCTTGAATTGGTAGCTTGTAAAATTCTCTTCAATCCTGCTCTTATCTCATTTTCTTGAAAAGGGGCGGGGGGGGGGGCAATTATTACCATTTATTAGACTTTTGAATATTAATCAAATACCTCGGGGTTCTATGATGTGCAGGTATTTCTTGTACAAGTACGCTTGTTATGCATTTTATTTTTTCCTTAGTGGTATGTACATACATATATATGTAATAATTGACACATCAATAACTTGTTGAAACTGTTGCAGCTGGTCACCAATGGTTGCTAGGCGCCCGGCTTGACAAAGAAGTGGCAGATACAGATCAATATCTTTACACACGATTCCGCCAGCAGTGGGAAAATATTGTCAACCAGCATAAATCTACGTAAGACATTCCAATCAACCCTTTTGATATCCAGAATTGATAAAAGTTCTGTCATGCAGCCTCTTTTTAAAATCAATATCCACGTAAATCTGACACATTGAATTTGGTCCTCTATTTCCCTATAATTTCATTGTTAATTGATTTCACATAAAGAAGAGCATGTTTTGGAGAAAGTTTTAAGACGTAGGAGGTATTCACAATTCAATGTATTCATATTATGATAATGGGCATATCTTTGCATTCAGAAAATATTTACGTGTGCAAAATTACTGGTCTATATGATCAGTTTTAAATTATTTTGAACTCCAATCTTAAGTCATTTGAAGAACATTTCTTAATATTAGAAAACATATCAATAATTGTGGTTTTAATTGGTCATTTCAGGGTGAACGTCACCATCCAGCTAGACACAAACCAAGTGCGAGGTTTTTTATTCACAGCCCGAGCTCAGTTGGGTTGGCCCGACGTGGTAAACACGACGAGAGTCAAGTTTCCCCTCACTCAGATCGGCAATCTTTCTGTAAGTTATCATTAAATCTTTTTGAAATATTTAAGAGGCTAAAAGTCTTGTTTCACATTTTGTAATGTAGTTTTTCTCAAACAAACCCCATGGCTAGCCAGATTTATTTGCCTTCCAAAATGTTTGCCACCTTGAGTTGGACAAACAGAAATCTGAGATCCTCAATAGGGGGAGTGTTACCTCAGTTGTAGCATGCTAGGCTGCCAATCGCTGGGTCCAGGGTTCGACTCCAGCTCTTATGGGTCACCAGGGATTATGTTGAACGGCTGTTTCAATCATCCTTCACCTCATTACTGTGTCCTCCTCCTGTCCTAATTAGCCTACCAAGTGCATAAATACAGGATGTGAAGCCCCAATCATCCATCTGTCCATCCTGAGATCCTCCATGAACTTCTATTCTCCTTCTCAATATGATAAGTGTGTTAGGAGTTGCATTAGAATTATGAAAGTCATATATTACAGGCTTATAAAGATAGGACTTTGTTCAGACGTAAGGAAATGTTTTTAACTTTTAATATTTCTATTCCTGGAAAGTGGGAACTTCATAATTATAATGTGATGGGCATGATGGTAGTAATATTGTGAATGTTATGTTTTTCATGCTTAGTTTTAGATAATGTGACCTTGGCCTACTTATTTTCACTTCAAATGCATTATCAGTTCACTTGATTAGCTTAATCAAAACTGGTTGTTTGATGACTAGTATTGCTAGCTTGTTCAGATTATTGTCATATAGTTATGCCCTTTTAATAATATATATTATGATGCATGAACTATTGGGAAGAGAGAAGGGGCAGCTCAGTGGTAGCGAGCTGGGCTGCCAATCTCTTTGAGTCCTGGGTTCGAATCCAGCTTGCCGGGTCACCTTGAGTCCTTGACCCATGTTGGACGGCTGTTGCAATCATCCTTTGCCTCATTGCCTTGTCCTCTTGTCCTAATAGCCTAAATACAGGACGTAGAACCCCAATTGATCATCTAACCAGAACTTTTAAATGTACCCTCCGTTATCAGAGTCCTGACAAGTTCTTCTTCATCTTTTTTTCAGGTTCAATATATCATGATAAAGAACCCCTCGGACGTGCCTCTCCTCATCCAGGTTCTCCCGCTGTCTCTCTACCCCAGTCCGCAGACTCTGGTGGATCTCCTCTCGCCCTCTTTAGCCCCGGACAAGTCCGAGTATATCGAGATGGATGACATGGACGTCTTCACTCTACAAGACCTCGAAAAATATTCTGTAAGTGCTCCAATTAAATTTATTATTTTCTAGGTATTATCTAGCTGCTTTATAGATCTATATCTATGGTCTTCTTCGCATCATCGATCCATGCTCAAAACGCCATCAAGTGTGGGAAAGATTTTTTCAAGAAAGGTGTATTCTCAATTATGAAAGTTTTTTGGGGGCATTTCTGTTCATTGATGATTTGATATGTTTGAAGCCCCCGAATTGTTGAAGCTGTGGAACAATGATGACAATAAAACAAGACTCTGTTTTGTAGATATGGAAAAATTTGTGATAGCTTTGCCCAAGTTTGATAAGCAAGATGTTGTTTCTTGTGGAGATTAGCTTACTCATCCTCCAACAGGTACCCTGCAAAAATGAGGCAGCTGCCAGCCTATATCAGTGTAGTTAAAATACCCTTTGCTTTTATTTGGTGAAGGCATGCCCTATTTAGCAGGGTCGCTGTCCAGGAGGGTGAGCTTACTCAATAGACTGAATAATACTTAATATTCAGTCACGGGTTGCATTCCAGCTTCAACATAACTGTACATCTGTTACTTTAATGTGGCACAGTTGTTGAGGTGACATATATTATGATCAATTAGGGCTAAAAAATGGAGCTGTGCCCTTGCCCAACCTTTAAGGCTAAGCTCATGCCATTGATCTCGTTTTTATGGTAGAAGGTGTGCTTGCCTCTAAATAGCCCACACTGGTGCTGATGGGGCGTAAAACACAAACTCACTCACTCACTCACTATGGTAGAAGGTGTTAAAAGTCATTACTTGATGATTTTTGTCACACATATTTTTTTTAGATGATTGATATTCACTAAGCAGCTGCTAAGGGTTACAGTATGGATTATCGTCCCTGTGCATATAATCTGATAAAATATATATACATATATGGTGATTAGGAAATTTTATAAGCTAAGATAACAATAACACTGAGCTTCATTGATGATGATACATTTATTATTTACAGTTATGTACAATTATTGACTCGTGGTCTGTCAATAAGTAGGTGTATATCTATTATTTCTTAAGCTTGATTAAAAGAGATCTTTGCTCTGCTCTTAGTGCAGTCAGAATCTACCACGTTTCCACAATGCCTAGTTTGACCGATCAGTCTGTCCCTAAATGTTGGATGGGATGCATAATTGAACAGTCTGCCAGAGACTGCCACGCACTCCCTTGGACGCCATCCAACTATGCATAGCTAATTACCATGATGACATTGACTGCTAGGCACTGCCGTCCATGGTTATAAACTATTGATTGGCTGTGCTAAGCAATTTCTCTACATATATATTTACCAAAGCCATTGAGATTATTTCAATGCCCTGTCAGATAAATAATGCGGAAGTGATGAAGAATATATGTCAGGTCCATTCAGGATAGAATAATCTGATAATTCATCCTGGTTTATGGATAATCATTGTTCTTTGAAATTGAATATTGTAGCAAATTTCTCTTATAGACACATGTGACAAATATGATGCATGTCTTGTATCATCCATGCCTTAAGTCATGTAATGAGGCCAGAAGGACAATTTATGACCCAATAAAGATCAAATTGTAGCATGTCAGCCTGTGCTTTATGCGCTGTATACCATGTGTTTTGAAATTTAATATGATTTCCATCTTAAATCTTGAGTGCAAATAGCTCATCTGAGTATGTTTGAAAAATAGTTCAAATTTCAGGTTAGAGTCTTAGACATTGTGTAGAATATTTGAAGTGCATTAACAAATATGTTTTGAAGTCTTGCCTTTTAGTATTTTGTTTCTAATTAATTTCTTCCAAGTTTAACTGCCAAGAAAATTATTTGATGTTCTTGTGTTTCAAGGCAAATTCCTGACTTACATGTTTCCAATACAAAACATCTGAGTGTCTCATGAACAGGCTGTGTTACCGTAGAACGGGGTAAAGTTGGCAATCCGGGGTAAAGTTGGCACGCTATTTTGACCCACTTAGTGGAAGAAATGCCAACTTTCCTCACTGTTGCCATACATATCAGTGAGGAAAAGTTGGCATTTCTTCCATTAAGACTAAGAGGGTGAAAATAGTGTGCCAACTTTACCCCGGATTGCCAACTTTGCCCCGTTTTACGGTAATAGTGTGTTATCTTATGTAAATCACGCCTGTTTAGGTTCGAGGAACTGCCAAACATTGAAGGTGACATCACAATGAACAAAAGCAAAATTGTTATCCTATTGTGAAGTAACCTTTTGTAGCCTACATAAATCATTATTGTGACATATCTGAAGTCCTAGTCTCCTAGTTACTACCACAAACTATTTCTCAAGTCTGTTGTGCTTTATGGACTTACATACATACTTATATGCTACAGTTTGTCTCACAACATGTGAACTGATGTTTGGCCTAATTGCTCAGCATCCACAGGTCACACAGTAGAAATACACACACTCAAGGGTAGAATAACTATTTTGTAATTGGTCTATCATGTTTTCTTGATGTTTTGGTGCCGTTTTTGTCAGATTTTTGATGACGACCATCCATGCTAGAAATGAGATAGACTGTATGTTGTATTATGATTTACTAACCTTTTTCCTGTCTCTTTCAGCCGAACCCTATTAACCCCATCAGTGGCCTCCGGAGGAGTGTGGAGAATACGTTAGGAGTTCGTCCGCACCCTGACACCATCGCCATGTTCGTGGGTCCTGGGTCCCAAGTCCGGGCCAGGTTGGGGTTTCTTCCAAAAGACGATCTATCTAGGTCTTCTCTTATTATTATTAGGTAAGTTGTGTTCTATTTTAATATTAAAATGTCTTTGAAAAATTTGTATGAGAAATGAATCTGCACATAAAATAACTTATTATGTATTGCTGCTTTGATTTAAGTTCTGAATTAATTACTTGTTAATTATTTTGTGACATCTTTTGATTTAATGTAAATTACCCTTTTTGCTCTGGGCAGCAAGGTTGACTCAGTTGGTTGCGCTGCCTCGACCTTTGTTGGACAGCAGTTTCAATTATTCTCGGTTTCATTGCTGTGTTAGCCTACCATATACTAGTGCATAAATGCAGGTTGTTTATCCCTTATCATCCTTCCATTCAGTCTTGAAATTTGGTCAATATGGGCCAACTGCATGAATTGAGTTTTCACCTGGGTCTTACAATTGCCTGGCTTTCCCATTGTTAGCAACTAATATTCAAGGTAATAACAATTTTTGTCTTGTCACTTTTCCAGGAACAACTTGACAATAGTGAGTGGCATTCTTGTGCAGGGCAAGGGAGGTCGAGGAGAACTGAGATTTAGCAACAGGAAGCCAGGGTCCCACTCTCCCCTGCAGTTCGAGATGACTGCTGAGAAACAGCTCAAGGGATGTGACAGTGAGTATGATGAATATTTAAACAAAGCTTGTTAAATTAAAAGTTAGATATGAGGATTCAGAAGTTTAACATCGATTGGTATAAGCATTTTCATGGTTTTCCAGTTGGCGTTAAAGTCATGATTGGCCTATAGGTGGAGTAGTAGTAAGGCTGTGTTTACCTTGTGCTTTCCTGGATTCTATATTACAATTGTTCATTAAGAGTTTTGAGACCTCATTAGGACATCGAGTTGAGAAAATCTTTTCTGGGTATCATTGTTGTGTCCAAAATATGACATTTGAAAAATATTCAACTTTTTTATAATGATTGTTTCTTGCATTTTCAGGGAAAAAGCCTACCAAGTCCTCAAATCAAAGTTTTACTATGAAAAGAACATTCACAATTCGCAATACTGGGCAACTTCCGTTTTACGTTCATGGTTTTACTATCAACCAAGTTCCGTGCGAAGGTTATGGTTTTAAAGTTCTTGACTGTCATGGTTTTGATCTTGCGCCAAACGCAAGCAAAAAGATAGATATAGCGTAAGTATTGGCTTATTTTATATTCTTTCTTATTCTGAACAAGACTTCAGATGTATGTTAGAGAGATGAAATTTTGTCGGACAAACTCCGGCTACAAGATAGCAATCTATAAACTGTTAACTTGTTGGAATATAAGATTAAATATTCAACCAATACATCCATTGTAGGCTTGGGCCTGGGCACCTAACTCAGTAGTACTAGCTGAGTTGCTAACCTCTGGAAACGAATGTGATTACTAGTCGGGGTATCCCATATTATAAAAGAATGCAAGCCGCCTCTTTAAATACTGCAATTACTTGCGCAATACGGCAGACATTGTAATGATGCAAAAAATCTAACAATCGCGGAGACCGTGTAATGTCATTGTTTGAGCTGATGTGTTGATAATGTCCCCCTCCCGGTGCTGTCTGTTTATATTAAAATCGCATTCTCCTTTCTTTCCAGGTTTACTCCTGATTTTACCATGTCCAGAATGCGTCGGACTTTATCAGTTCTTACAAGTTTAGGACCGGCAATAAATTTCACACTTCAGGCTACGATTCCTGGTCACATGTTAACCAAGTGTGCAGCAGCGTTACCTCGGCCTCCCTGGGAGCCCATTCTCTATTACTCTACCATCTGTATTATGGCATTTTTACTCTTCTGCATCCTGGTTGCCTCGTACTTCGAAGCAGACAGGATATTCACTGCGGATATCGTCAGACGGAGAAACAAGATCAACTCGTCCCACCTCTTTGACAAGTCGCGGGTGTTTGATCTTAAGACTATTGCAGGTATAAAACAAACTCCGTCTGTTGATAAACAGCCGTCTCCGCAGCCGCAGCAGCAACCGCAGAGTGGGGGGAAGACGCCCCCGATCCCGATCGTCCCACCTATGGAAATGAGCAACGGCCACGTGGAATTCCCGACAAAAAAGAAATCCTCGTCGTGGTCCATTTCCGATTTATTTAAGCTCTTTGGACGCAACAACAGCAACACCAGCAGCACTCCGGAAACTTACAGTAACTCCAACAATAGTGAAAACAACAAAGCAGCGACATCAAGGACCTCCTCCACGTACTTACCACTTCATAACAACGGCAGTAGCAACGGAAACGGCCGCTCCGTGAGGACTGGACAACCTCCATCGTCCGACAACATTGAAGCGGCCGCAGCTGCTGTGTCTTGCAGCGCACCTCCAGACAAGAATTACTACAAAAACAAAAAGGCAAGAGCCACGAAAAGACAACACTCCGATCATCTCCTCAACGATGTAGGAGCACCCGACAACCGTAAAATTGACCCGACTATGACAAACGCAGTCGTTGGAAGCAAGGAGGATAAGTCCTCCTACCCCAACAAGACTGAGAACTCGAACAAGACTTCCCGAAACAAAGACAATCAAGAAGAAGAAGTTATCAAAAACAGTAAGTTTTGTCTTCAGGAACTCAAATTAAATTGAAATGATTTTGTTTTATAGTGTAGTGTTTGGATTGCAGTTTTTGGTAAATTTTATAACAAAAAAATTTTATTGGCGTCTCCCATATGTTTAGAGATCAAATCTCTGTGTGCTTGCAAACCATTCGTTTGTTATCATAAAATATTCCTTTATATTGATAGCATCTCTATATCCCAAGTTCACCATTACTTGATTGAGATATCATTTGAGATCCAGAAGGCCTACTTCAGATCCGAAATAACCTTTATCAACCCACAAAGCTTCATAAAAATATATTTCATGTTCTTTCAACAGATCGTCGTGCCAGACGCACCAAGTCGCTCAACAATGCAATTCAGGACAACTCAGTCAAGGACAAGTTGCGTCACAGCGATCTGTTTCACGATGAGAAGGATGACACTTCATCTACTACTACCGACTCTAGTATTCCCGACCCTGAGGTACTTGCACTTAATAAAAATGATGAACAGATTTCAGATTTAATTTGGTTTGGTGAATTGACATATGTGTTGCTAAATTAATTATTAAATCATGTCGGGCTTTGCTTCAGTGATTGGTAAAGAGAATCTGGTTTTCAAAATGTCATTAAATATAACTTTGACTAAATGCATCAAATTCGGAGGAATGAGACTAATTCTGAGGAATGAGACTATTTGAGGAATGTGATACATATCGCAGAATATTTCTCTCTTCGTTCAGCTTTCCAACTCTTTTCAAGTAATGGTAGTGTAAAGGCTTACTTCAATATTCTTCTATGAATAAATTTTCTAAATGAAATCTGAATCAATTTGGTAAAAAAGGCACTGAAATATTTGGAACTTGAAGAGTTGATGATACACAAAAAATGATTAATTAAGTAAAATTAATAGTTTGCTGAAGGTATTGTGTATTAATTACCAATTTATCTCAATCCTTTTGCAGACATCAAGCGCTCGTGAGTCAACCCCTGAGCCTCAACCTTTGAACAAGAAACCAAAGACAAAGAAGGAGAAGAAGAAGATGGAGCAAGGAATGGAAGACGAGGATGCTGGAGACGATGATTTCGTCATCACCTCCAAGTCCAAGGCTCACAAGAAGATCAGGGTTGACCGCAAATCTGCTTACGGTGGAAACATCCACTGCCCAAGGTAGCTAACATGATAATACATTAGGTCTGTAGGGATCACATTGAGAGGAGTTTGAAATCACTTTGACATTGATAATGTTGTGATTCTGACTCTTAGCGGCTGATAATGTGGTGATTCTGACTCTTAGGCAGCTGAGTGATTTCTTTTTGCTCTAGTGGTTAGCATCCTCGCCTCCTTGGGTTGAAGTCCTGGTCAGACCTCCTTCTCTTATTATACCGACTCTGTTATAGCCGACAATGTTAGACTACATTATTTCAGTTATACGGAAGGAAAGATTCCATTGATGATAGCTCAGTATAAAATTGTGAAGAAATTCACATGCTTCATTCTGCTATCCCATAAACATATATCATCACCCACCTACATGTGCAAAGTTAAGTCATTCCGTATACAGAACAAGATAAACATGCCTTAGTGAAAGTTATATTCTTCAATGTGTCAATAGATCCAATTATCCTTTTCAATAAATCAATTCCATTCAATAACAGTGTGCAAAATTCTAGTCTTGTCTTCACTATCTAATCGACTCATCATTCCTTACAGCTCCCTGGAACTCCCGTACAAGACCAAACTGGAAGCCCAGAAGGAGAGTGAGAGGAACATAGCAGCGAACCTCGGCCAGGACAAGATCAGGAAAGTGCTCAAGAACCGCGCAAGCAAGGCCAAGACAAGTAAGTCACTCGAAGAAACGCTTAATTCATAGTTGCTCTGCTTCTTCACTAACCAGCACATGAAGAAAAGGACCAGGGGAAAGTCAATAGTACTCTTTATGTTGTCGCATATAAGACTTATACATACCCCAAGTCGGATTTTATAAAAACATTGTAGAAACTACCGTTAGTGGGGGACTCTCGGACATAGCTAGATTTTGGATTTTGAAGCTGTAATAACATTTTCAGATTACACGTCAGACAGTTTTCTGTGTGCCATGGAAATATTAGGTACAGTTACTGAAATATTTCACTTATTTAGGCCCATAACTAAAACTACGGAGCAGATGTCATTATTTTTTTGTGGAGAAAACATGAGAGCTCTCTTGTTGCTAGTAACATCACACATGAGTTTCCTGCAGACCTCTGATTTACACATTTTTACAGATAACGTCATAAAGTACATGTTGTCGTTTACTTAGTCTGTCCTCACTGTTATAATTTGAAGTTATAATGTCAAAATAATACTGCTGGAATTTTTTTGTTGCCCTTGTCAGTTAGATTTATCATTTAAAAAATTTCAGGGTTTTTTTTGCTGAGTAATCACTAATGTTTCATTTGAAATTGTATAGTTTTGTATCCAGTTCTTATTGCTAATCCGTGATCTCATCCCTGTGTGATTATTATACAGATTATCCCAATATTTTGTTTGTCATCCAACCTTTGTTGTTGTAGAATTTGTAATAACTGTTTAAATGTGTGTGCTAGGTGACATGCGCAGTCGGACCTGCTCTGAGGCCAGCGATGGCAGCAGCGAATCTCCTCCTCCCGTGTGGGACATGCCAGTATCCCAGGGTAGCCTTTCTAATAAAATCTTTTCTTGGGACGTATTCTTGGTGTAGGTTAAGGAATGGTCACTTGGTCTCTGCCACTGTGCTGCTTGGCAGTGTGCAACTGCCGCTTTGCACTGCATGCTTTCCTCTCCTATCGCAGCTGTATCGATGATACTATCATCGGCCGGGGGTGATATTGAAAGTCCTACTAAATTCTAGCTGATAATTAAGTTCTCATTTGCAAATTGGAATAATTCTGAAAATTAATCACAAATTAAGTTGTTGAGCAAAAATACAAGAGTCAGTTCTTGTCAAATAGGTGACATTGAAAGTTTCTACTAAATTCTAGATCTATAATGTACCAGTAGCTTTATTGGAAGTGATTTTGAGATTTATTCAAATTTAATTTTAACGAAAAGATGAAAATTCCAATTTTGGTCAAATTCAAAATTTGTTAATTGGCGATCCCGTTTTAAATTGTAAGTAGTGGAAATACATAACTTCTAATCTTTGTAAGCCTAGACCTGATAAGTCTCTCAACATAGCTATAAGATTTCATTAATCTGTTACTAATTTATATCGTTAAGTCGTAGGTCTATCATAAATTCATATAATAAATAACTCTGAATTATGATCGATGATATCATGGATTGTTTGTGAAAAGAAACATACGTTCAAGGGTATTTAATCTATTGATCTATAAAATGTGTGCATCTTTGGCTGCACACATTATTGTACCAAGAAGTTAAAGGCTGCATTGAAAAATATGTTGTAAGAGAAAGAAATGACCTGGTGCTGGTTGCATGTGTTAGTGTGTCAAAGTGAGAGGGTCTTTTAAAATTTAAAGTCTTACATGGAGTGAGAATGGGTAACTGAATTGGATTATTGAACTGTATTGCTGAATTGGATTACGGTCGTGTAAGGATATATAACGTAATGGAAGTATTGAGCAAACCTGTGGGTCAAATTTGGTTCCTTGTCATCATCGCTTTCATTACTAATTAAGGTGAATGGTCTTGAATATTTTTGGAATTGCATTGGTCATCATATTCTGTGCTATGGTAGGTTAAGCTTTCCAAATTCTTGTTGATTGTTACGAGCAATGAGAATTTGAAGACCGGAGAATTATGGAGAAAAGATTTTAAACGGCTAGAAATATTAGATTCGAATGATTCTAGATGACCGATGCATTCTGAAAACTACAGATGGTGCTGGTTACTGTGTGCTGTGAGGCAGTTTAACAAATCTCTTCACTGGCTAGCTTTTGAGTGATTAAAATGTATCTTCATGCAAACTGCTAGCTTATGTAATTCTGTGAATCACACTCGAGAAAGATCAGAAACCCAACTTCACCCTAATACAAAATGGCTCCACTGCCTTTCTTCTGCATATGACAAGGCAGCTTTCCTGCTGTATTTGTTGTTCTACGCTGGATGGATAACAATTTCTAAGTTGTTAAAATTTAAAGTACAAGTATTTCTTTCAACTTTGCGTCTCAATCGTCGCAAATGCTCTATGCAAATGCGGTTTGTGAGTCGTACTGTCAAAATTATAAGTAACAATGCATTGAAAAGATGGTGCTTGAGATGCAATATGATGATATGACTGATTTACCTTATTATATTGGCTTGATTGCAATTTTGTATTGATTACACACGATCTATTGTAAATAAAACCTGTCTTTATAGGCGCCTAAATATTAACACATACAAACCTCTGAGATATTAATGATCTTTCATCTGTAACTTTCGGTGATGGATTTTGTTGGAGCCTGTGTGTAATGTCGCTGAATTTCTGTTCATTTACTACAGAATGGTAATGAATATTAATTTAGACCATACTCCAAATCTTTAGCACCATATTAGAATGTTCGTAATGCTCAAGTTGTTGTTGATGCACTTTTCCAGGTGATCTCTCGGACCTATCGAGCCAAACGGAGCAGTTCGCTTCTCGACTGACCAACAACAAAGTCCCAACAGGAGCTCTGAGAGGACCTTCCCCGGATTCCGTGAGTTCCGGATCAAGCTACAGCAGTGTAGTGAGCAACGGATCGACCCAACAGAATTCCGAGCTGAACAGAGGAAAGCTGACCGAAGAAGCTAAGAAGAACGCGAACTTGCAACTGAACATCACCGACAAACATCCTGGTAAATTTATCGTTTCTTTAGTGCAAAACTTCTCATCATTTTGGTTGTACTCTTGGGGGGGGGAGGGTTAGTTCAATTGGTAGCGCACTGGGTGCCAATCGCTGGGTCCCGGGTTCAATTCCTGCTCTGGCCGGGTCTCCTGGACCTATGTTGGACAGCAGTTTCAAGCATCCTTCGCCTCAATGCTGTGTCCTATCAGCCTGCTAAGGGCATATAAGTGCATAGATACAGGATGTAAAGCCCCAATCATCCATCCATTTTATGGTGTAAAGGAGAGAGTACAAAGACTAAGTCTTGTTGAGGTTAAAGAGCAGTTTGAAGTTAAAGAGAAGTTTGAGAAAGAGTATTTCTGATTGTATTGTACCCTCTTTGCAGGTGCCATTGGATCCAAGGCTTGGGCAGCTACCAGTGGAATCTCCAACACTTGGTTGGGCGCAAGCGGAAAGGACACTTTGGCCTCGGGATACGGACTCCATGGCGTTCCGGAAGCGACTCTGTCTCCTCTGACTCCAGAAACTCCGACCTCCTTCAGCAACCTGACTCCCCCAGCGGACAACATGATGCAGTACATGTACAGCGGTCTGCAAGCGCCACAGCCACCTACGATGATGCAGAAGTTGCAAGCAGACAGGAGGAAGAGGCTCATGGACTACCAGCAGAAAGTCATCAACGGTAGGTGTTCTGTGGTTTCTTGCAGGTCTGGAAGTCTCATTCTTTGGTTGTAGCATCAAGGAGATTAATTTCGTAACATCGTAACTGGATCGGGCCATAACCTTTCGGTTGTTGATCCCCCTGGAGTAAGAGGTCTTTATCATCTTGTTAAATTTTTATGAAGGCTGAAAGTTTGTTACTCCACAATACCTTTTCTATACCCTGTACTTAATCTGTCAGATTTTGGTTTTTGCAACTGTGCCACTTGGGTATTTCTCTAGCTCTAATGTATTTGGAAGTTCAGCTTGTTGAACATACAAACAAGCTAGGTAAATATGTTTCTGAAAAGATTTCACAGTTATATTGTCATCCATTATGAACCTTTATCAGTCATTTATAAATGTGTGCCTACGTTTTATTTACAGGTGAGGAATGGCCTGGATTTGGACTGAGCATGCAACCGGACAGTCTCTGGAGTCAGACGATGAACAACCACGATGTTGCCTCTGGCTGGCCACAACGATCCGATTCTCCCCCCAAGCCAGAGGTAAGATGTTCTCTGATTGAATTATAAATTTTGCCTAGACAATGGTACTACTTGGTCATTTCAAATGAGGAAATGTACCAGGCTGTTCCTGACAATGTAGTTGAATGTTATCTAGAATCAGGAACAATGAATTAAGTTGACAATTTGTTGCCTTTAAAAATTAAAGTATTCTGGCTTACTAAGATATTACTGAATAGAAGTACTTTTGTCAATGTTTTCAGAGTCAGGTTATATGACTGACATTTTGGCATGCATATTAGTGAAGTATGATAAATCATGAACACCAGTCTCTAAAAAAAATTTAATAGGGTCCTAATGGAATATTATTTATGGGTACGGCCAACTCTTGCATAAAAGTTTTTACACAACCAGTTTAGATTTCTTTTAGATCTCTAATAACATTATTTCATTTACAGGTCTCCAAGGGCCTTTGGGACGCGCCAGCACTGAGGCCGGGCATGGCCAACTGGCAGACTAGCTCTATCTGGAGTACCGCTCCATCAGCGGCCGCTGCACCCGTCGCGGAGGATTTGGCATGCACTGACGCTGGACCGAGTGCGATTCCGGAGATGTCCGGATCCCCTGGTGCCTCTCCCGGTATGCCAACCTTCGATCCATTCAGTACTCTGGGCGGCGGAAGTATCTGGCAACCGGGATCGAGCGTGGAAAACACCATGAACCACTGGTCCTTCATTCCTACCCCCCAGGATGAGGACAATATGTAATGGACGCTCATACTCCTTGTGCTGAATGAGAATTTTTGAAGATTCAGAAATTAAATTGAAATTTTGACGTCACTCCCTCATAAATGTAATCCCGGAGACAGACATTGCTGACAATTTTCAAGAAATCAAAAATCTTTGGCAAATCTGATTCTCTGTACTGTGAAACATTCGACTGTTCAGGCTTTTGAAGAAATTGTTGGCTTTTAGGATCTTCCATTATTTTGCTTTGATGTTTCATTACGTACAGTTTACATGCCCGCAATGAGGAATTGAGAAAAGTTTTAAATATTATGATCTAGAAAGCAGTTCAAAGCACAGTAAGAAGACAGTTATTTAAAATATTGAATATTTAATAGTTTGCTGGCAGTTTTGGTGATTAATTTTTGGAAACCTTCAATTTGTTTAAAAGGCGTTTATTGAATTTATTACGAAATGTATGAGTGGCAATCTCATTCAGCACAATGTATGACTGTTCAAAAGCAACGGACAAACGAACATGCTTGACAAATCGATTATGAATCTGTGACCCCAATATGTTATGTAATCTTACAGGTAGAGATTTGGCAATATTGCATAATTGAAGCATGTATTGGCATCTTGTATGAAAATCATACATTTTGCAATGCTCTTGTGCCATGTTGCTTGGAGTCTCCCTATGTTATTAGAGAATGACTAACATGTGACCGAAAAGTGACAACGTAACTCGAAACCGTATATTGACCTCTAGGTACATCGGTAATTTGCTGTTTTGGACACTGTCCTGCTGGTAAGTGCAGTATCTGCTGAGGTGTAAAAGTCGTCCCCTTAATTAATTGTGCTGCGTGCTTAGCCATGCTACAATGTCACAAAGGGTGTATTGATATTTGACAGCTTTGCATATACTGCACTTTCCAATCGCAGGACGAGAGTGTTATTCAACAGTGTTTTGCTAAGCTGCTGAGCCAACTATGATACGATGATCTATCCTAAATTGCACAAGTCTCACTCTGTTGTTGGTCAGTCACAACGATAGTTGTTCTTCTTCATGGCTGACCATTGAGCAGGCAGTGGACGTCTTTTGGACACAATTTGATATCTTCTTGTGGAAGTGTGGATTTTCATAGATGTGCAGTGGTATGCGAGGTACCATAAATTTAACGCTTTGGACTCAAAACATTACAGTATTGCAAATCCTATCATAGTTGGCTCTGCATTAGAATTAAGACTTGCATAAACTCCAGGTGTCGACTCTGGAAAGGTTTATATGTTCCGCAACTAAGTTAAGTTTGTTAACTTTATTCAAGTTTGGTTCCAGTAAGTTTTGAGTGAAGCGTATATCCATGACATGTTGACTTAAATTTTGACTTTTGATATATTCAGGCAGTTATTGTTAAACTTACAGATTTTGTAAGAGATATATTTAACCAATACATTGTATTATGAAAAATTTAGGAAAAGTGTGTATATTGTTGACGCATGTTACATTTTAATTTTGACTGGTTTTATTGTGCTTTTAGAAGGCGTTAAATTCGAAAGGTTCAGTTAAAAGATACCGAAGATAGTCTAATTTGTTGGTTAAAAATTAGTGAAATTTCTTGTGAATTCCAATAATTATTGGTGTGTGAGATAATAGTTAATTGCTTGATGAAACCAAATGAGATAAACTGGTCAAGAACTAAGATATCAATCCTGTGGACCTAACGGCCACAAACTGGTTGTCCCAGAGATTTTTAAATGTACCGTTTTAATTGAATTAAGATAAAGAGTGGAGAGGGGGCATAACGAAGCCTGTGAGGGGGCTTGGTTTTGCGCTCCTTTTGTGTCTTTTTGCCTGGAGGTGGCAAATTCCCAGCTGCTCGGTTGGCAAATGTTGCAACTGTTTTAAGCTCATGGCTACTCTAAGTATCATTTGAATAAACTATTCTGCTGCAAATTACTTATCGCTTCTGTCGTTTACTTTCAATGTATAGGCACTATTTAAAATTAATTGTATGGGGACAGGATTGAAAATGTATTTGAATTAATTTAACCTAAAAGAAACGGCTGGAGTACTGATCATGGTGAATCAATTACCATAGGCCTAAGTTACTTTTTGGATGATCATATATATTGACTCTATCCATTAAATTTGTTGGGCTCCGCACTGACTCCGCAGACTATTCAGGAGGCAAGCAATCTTTGCCGCCTGCTATGGCTACAAAAAGCCAGTTATCTACAGGCTCTTTAAAGAATATGGTTCAATCTCAATTTGCAGCAATTAGATGAATGTAGTGCCTCAATGGGGCTTCAGCTGCAGGTATAGTCAGATGGGGTATGGTGACCAAAATATATTTTACTTTAACACTAGGGGGACCTGTGTGCCCTTATCTAGTCCTTTAAAATTCACCAGAGGGGGCATAAGTCTCCTGCCCTTTAACAAGGTCAAGGACGCCTTGGAGAAGTGAGGAGGCTGTCAAAAAGACAAGCCAAAAAGCTGCAGCCATGGATTCCACCACAGGAATGATGTCCACAATAACAGACCTGACATATTACAAGGTTGCTGGAGCAGTTCTTGGCGTGGGCACATCAGCTTTCACCAATATGGCTCAAAATAAACCCATGAGAGCAAGTGAGTGAGCAGTGAATTTCAGGGTCAATGACAGCTTTGGCAGGCACTGGTCTGGCATGTCAACAAAAACATGTTGAACTGTATTGAATGGCTAGGGTACCAGTTGTAAAATTGTTGTAAAATCAATATTGGTTTCATGTGGATTCATGTACAGTAGCCTACATAATGGTAACATTTGGTAGATAGGCCTACTGTTATCTGGTTATTGTATGAAGCTCCTGAAGGGACACTCATGGCAGTCATGCCTCATGCCTTGTCTGCAAATTCTCCTACCCAAGGTGGGAGTGCTCGCACAAGTACAAAGCCTCATGTCTAAGCTGTGAGCTCACGCTGCAAGCGAGGGGCAAGGTTTCGCAGATGAGGGCCTATGCTGTCTCAGCTAGCCTATGTTTGGGATCTTGGTGGCAAGTTTTCGCTGTTGAGGAGGATTTATGGATGAAATCTCTCGGGCAAGACTTCAGATCTCTCACGCAAAGGGCGAGGTCTTGCTGGCGAGGGTTGCTTTCAATCTGGGCTCCACGTTCATTTATGACCTTAGGCACGTAAATTTAGTAAGTCACAAAACTTTTCTCAATCGGTGACGTCACTTTGATTGTTTTCTAGACCAATCAGAGCGCAGAAAGCAGTACTCCCTGCTTATCTGTAGAATCACAGACAGAAACTAGATGAGTTGCTTTAAGAGTTTCATACTGTAGCATTAGTGCTCCACACGGGTTATAGTGATGAGCACTAGTGTTGGGTATCGTGAGGATTTTGCGATACAATAGTTTAAACGATACTTAGCTAGTGATACAATACCTGAACGATACATACTATCAGGTGAGGAAACGATTCAATATATTGCCAACAATTGAGGTGCACGATACAATACTATTGCGATAGGTAAATTACCAGAAAAAGCTTGAAAAACATCATTTATTATGGTATTAATTCAACATCATTGCTGTATGAAGTTAGTATTAGGAAAGTTGGGCAAAAAAATATTCTCTATTTCACAAAACTAAAGCAAAAAAGTTGCGATTTTCGTGGATTTTTCACAAGATAGGTGTGATGCGCATTAAAGCGCATGTCAGAAATTTGCGGAACTATGCTTTTAAGCAGACAATTACTATCGCGATAATCGTGATACTTGCTGCCTTTGGCAATAGTGTATTGTGATATATCATGCCTAATTTTTCCTCACAATAGTTGTATTGTGACTGCATTGGCGATGAAGTATCGCGATAGTGATAGTATCGTCCCAACACTAATGAGCACGCAGACTTATGGACCCTGCCCAAATAGTGAATACAACAGAGTGGCAGCCCCTAATTTATAACGCAATAAGCCACAGGATTGGCTTATTCAGAGTTGTTCACATCTTTTCAACCAATCCTGTCCTTCATTCAGTCTGGGGAGGGAAAACTCTTAAATTGGATACACTACTTGAGCCGTTTCAAATATGACTATAGCTGACTAACTTTTACTCTCTTTTTCAGGGGTTCCCATGCATGTGGCTTTTATGCTGGGTGGCTATCTCCTGGGAGCTTACTCACAGCACTGGAGAGAGGAAAGAATATTGCAGAGAGAAGTCTACATCCACGATTATATCCGGAGACATCCTGAGGATTTCCCTCCCCAAGGTAACATTCAAAAATCTACAAATAATCTACAAATTTTAAAAAAGATATTAAACTAGTGAAGCACCATTCAAGATGCTTCAACAATGAAGCGATTCCGGGTCTCCTTTCCAAGTTGCTGCACAGCTTTTTAGGCTCGATGGGTACGTTCGATTCGCTCTGCTCTAACTACTCCGGAAGTGACTTATCTACTCCAGGAAGTGAAGGTTCTACTCCGGGAGTAAACTACTCCAAACTGGGTCCAAATCGAATGAAAAGGAGTACTTAGGTACGTCATTATTTTGGGGTTCCCTTCCTGTGAGAATTCCCTGGCTAATGACAATTAAAGACGTCAGGTAGCATTTTCAATTGATTGCCGTAATTGAGTCAATTGAATTGCAGCAATCCACATCAAAAGAAAGCAATCAGCGACCAAATCAAAGCTACTGAAGTATCAGCTATTTATGTAATCAATGCTACGTCATGGGATATCCCAATTTCTTGGAGTACTTCCGATCTACTCCAAACTGCTCTGATCTACTCCCGGAAATGCAAAACGAATGATCTGGAGTGAACTACTCTACTCCAAGAGCACTTTGGAGCAGCGAAACGAATGTACCCAATGTGATTGCTACATTAAGTTGGGTAATAAACAAGAATTGTACCATTAAAACTGATCACTGTAACCGTATTTATGACACACCTAACTCCTATAATAACTGCACCTTGCAACAATTGCTCTCGGGAGAGACTAAAGGCTGCTCTTCCTTCATGCGCATTAATTTCGTTTAAATGACAAGAATATTGTTAAATTCTGAGCCATCTGCTTAATTACTTTAGTGAATTGAGCGTTTATGTTTTGTTTATTTTGTGATTTCAGAGCGAAAGAAATATTCTGAAGTTTTAACTCCCTGGATCCCCATTCGATGATTTCGTCAACCAACAAATGTCACCTTGTGGACTTCATCTCTGAAATATTGTTTGTACAGCCTCTGTTAAATAAATAATTTATCAACGACATAATTGTGTGTACATTGATTCTTGTGTCTTGCACTGTGCCATCAGTCATAACCATGGATTAGGTCCAGAACTTTACTCGGTTGGGCTAATCCAGCATTGTCAGGCTGATTAAACAGTGTTATGGACCTCGGAAAAGCTCGCCCCATTGACAACGTCCGGGGCCAATGTTTCCGGAAACAGTTTTATTCTGCTCGGCGACACAGGAGAGCAGTAAAAGAGAGTTCCACAATCACGGCCTATTGTATGCCAAGTTGTGCAGGACACAGCACTAGGCCTATAGGGCACTTTTGGCTATTCTTGATTCGACTAAACGTTTATCACAAAATGGCTTGTATCAAAAGTTTCTGTTTAAGATTTGAATACAGAAACATGATCTTGGTTGTTTGGATTGTTACCGCCCTAAGAAGTTTGAACATATTGCAATGGCCAACCTTACTTGAAGAGACGCGGTCATGTGAACGTCGCAAATGGATCAATTATAAGTTTTAAAACGCATTGACCATTTATGTGAATAAAATCTGTTTGAAGCACAATGGTGTGATATTGGTTTGCAGTGTGTCGAAGCATAGTTCAACCCCTTCCAGAACAGGAGAGTAGTTAACGAAAGTTCAGGGCCTATTTCAAATGTTACTTGTGCAAAAGCTATTTGGGCTTTCCTAGTTGTTCTCTACAGGGTGTGGTACTTTAATAATGTTGGCAAGAGGTCAGGGACCAAGGGTGTTCTGCAAAGCCTGCACGCCCAAAGGTGGAGCTTGCCTACCATGGGATGAGGCCTCGTTGGGTAGTTCATCTGAGGTCAAACTCCTCTTGAAGGTCAATGTTAAGGGACCATTCAGAATTTATGACTGGGGGGGGGGGGGGGTTGGAAGTTTTGCCCGAGGGGGTACTAACTTTTCACAGGTGTTTCAAGGGGGTTATTAACTTATAGCAAGATGTCCAAGGGGGGCAAGGAAATTTTACAAAACACATATGGAATAAAACAAGCATAAACTCAGTTTATTCACACTTTTTTACGAGCAAAAGTCCACGAATCTGTGCGCGTCACCGTCCAAGGGGCACATTCAGGCCATCATATTTGTGTATTGCTTTGTATGTCAAGGGGGGGGTACTAAAAATACACATAAAACCTAAGGGTGGGGTACTAAAAATCCGCATGAATCGCAAGGGGGGGTATCAATTTTTGACGAAAAGTCCTGACAAAACTCCAAACCCCCTCAAGTAATAAATTCTGAACGGTCCCTAAATAATCCCTTCCAATAAGCAGCCAATATGGCAGGCATTCCTAATGTTCAATATGATGCATCAGTGTTGGAAGTCTCGAGGCCAGCCTCATCCTCGAGGCAATATTTTGATAGTCTCGGATGCCCATGCACTCCTTGGTCTGGGGTGCCAATTGGCCAGAGATAGGGGCCTTGAGGCCACGTTTTGATGGTCTCGGTATCGGAGGCTCATGCCTCAGTCTCAGTCGTCCCGGCTTCGACAACAACACTGATAAATTTATCTCCAGCCAGCTTATGGGGGAGGCAATAATAGAAGTTAGTCATTTAATATAAGGAATAATAACGGACACGAACATAAATAAAAATATTTATTTGCATATAATATACATCAACATTGAAGCAATTAATAAATTGTCATGTATAGAAATTAACTTAAGCCAAAACATGCAAGACAGTAAAATCAACAAGATGGAAATGGTCAACAAGGTGTGTAACTCTTTACTCCACATAGAAAAAGTAAATATATAAAGCAGCTTGTGTCTTAAATTTTGGCCATAAGCACCTGCTTCAGCAGTGGTACATTCAGAGAATACTATACACATTGTACGCATTGGTGTGCAATATAAAAAGTTACAAGAGGTCTTATTACCAAAGTGGTAAGTGAGACTCATCGCCCTCCCCATAGGGCGACTCAGATTGTCCAAAAGATTGGTCAAAAGATTGTTCAGAATTCCCACCAGGGGACTGAGCAGGAGGCAAGTAGAGAGAAGAAGGACCGGGTGAAAAAGGACGCGGAGGAAGCGGCGCAGGACGGGGCGAATCATCGACAGGACGGGGCGAAAAATTAACAGGACTGGGCGAAATATCGACATGACTATCACTGTCCTTGTCTTCCAACCTCACCTCGGCTTCTCTCTCTTCCGTTTTATGCTTTGTCACTTTGCGCATAACTCTTCTCAGCAGGAATAGGAGGATGCACACAAGAACAACAGTCAGAATGACGCACCATATCACAAGAGACATCATATGAGAGCAGCTCAAGTTGAGGGGACAGTAGTCGAGGGTCGAGTTGCTGTCGGTTATCTTTATACCACCTGCAAGTAAAAGATCAGCGACTGTAGTGTCAGTGAGAGTAATCTATCTTCATGCACACCCTATGAATTATCACCACTGTAATTCCATCCCTGAAGAGCTATATAGCGCAATTAGCATCATATGTCATGCAGGGTCTGAGGGTTACGACACTTCTACAATTCTAACAACCTAGCAAACTGTCTCTTGGATATTTCAGTTGAAAAGCCTCTTTCGAAGCCAATTTTCAATTACTTACTCAACTCTAACGAGTTTCTTTTTCAAACGGAAATAGACACCACAAGTTTATCAGACATTTCAGCACTTAAGCCATATATAATATATATACCTCTTTTTTCGGAACATGAGTTCACATGGACCACTTCAGTCCCTATGCAGTAAGCTCGTTTGTATCCTTGGAGGCACTTTTCATCAGGTCCACAACGCATCTTCTCACATGTATCATGCATGTCTAAAAAAGTGCAAATTTGCATTAGTATTCATGTAATGTCTCAATGGTATGGGATCTAAAACTATTTGAGAAACTATTTGAGGCTATATGATTAGATGATAAGGCTCTTAAAGTCTGTGCCAATTAATGTACTTCAAGTTCTACTATTAGCATCAGCCCAGGGCATCAGCAAGGCTAAGCTTTACATGGACCTCAGTGTTTAACACGCAAACAATGAAAAGTTGAATTTGAAAACTTAGAATTAAACCACAAACAAAACACTGCGTGTGTGTGTCAGCCATAGGCGTATGGGAGGGGGGGGGTGGCAGGGGGGGCGATCGCCCCCCCCCCCCCCCAAAAGTTTGGGAAACAGTAAGATTCGGGCAAATAGACTTAAAAATTCGGGCAGATGATTAAATAAAAGCTATTGAAAGGTAAGAATTTCGAGGCAATTTCATTTGTAATGGTATTAAATCTAGATCTTGAAATTCGGGCAAATGTCGCTCGCCCTCCCAAAAATTGCGCGTCCCGTACGCCTATGGTGTCAGCAGTAAATTATCTAAAGCACAAATGACTTACACATGCAGGAATGGCGGTTGGAGGAGAGCTGGAATCCTTCAGGGCAGCTGCATCTGTATCCTCCAAGGGTGTTCATGCAAGTGTGCTCACACTTGCCATTATCCGAGCTGCATTCGTCCACATCTGAAGCAAAGATCAATTAAAATACTGCCAATCAGGTTACAGGCCTTTTTGCCGGTGGCATCCTTATGGGATATTTGGGCCTGTGTACCCCAAGGTGGCCCCCTACATGAAAATGTGTCAACTTCTTGAAAACATACATTTGAGCACAGGTGGTGCGACCTCAGAAAATTGCATTCCCCCCTACCTCGTGCTCCCCCCTTCCCCGTGTTCCCCCCCACCCACCTCAAGAAGCTTCGAGACCTCCCAGTTGGGCACTGGGTTGGGCAGACAACAGACTAACCCAAGCAAATGTCAAGTCATTGGCACATTAGGTGTACAATAATAATTTCCAAATTTAATTACCAGAGCAAGTTTTCTGATCATCATTGAGCGAAAACCCAGGGTAACATTCGCAGATGTACTTGTCATCAATAGCTCGACACCCCTGTTGACACTCGTGGTCCACGTCATCGCAGTCTTGTGAAACTGAAAATATAAATCATCGCAGTCTTGTGAAACTGAAAATATAAATCATGCTTTATAAAATATCTAGAATGGAAATGATCTTTATGCAAAATGTACTATTTTCCCTGTTTGTTCACCAAAACCAAATCAAGAGATTTTGCCTCTGATCAGCTGAGGTCGCCACCACATCAGAACAAATTGGCCAAAGGCAAAAATGTTGTACCGGTACGGATTAAATTTCAAGAGACACAAACCAGACTTCCTTCATCATATAACTAATATAGACTTTGTACTGATAATGTTTTTAAGGTAAAGGTCCCTGCTGGTTCCTGTCAAAATTCAAGGATGGATGGATGATTGGGACTTCACGTCCTGTATTTATGCACAGGTTAGACTAATTAGGACAGAAGGAGGACACGGCAATGAGGCAAAGGATGATTGAAACAGCCATCCAACATAGGTCCAGGTGACCTGGCAATAGCTGGATTCGAACCCTGGACCTAGCGATTGGCAGCCAAGCACGCTACCAATAGACCAACCCTCCCCCTCCCCATTAATAGTCCCGGAGGAAGAAATTTGAAAGCACAAAAGAGATTGGACACTCTATATTTGACATGACAACAGTTTAATAGATTCGAGAACAATAAGAGGGGGTACTGCTCTTTTGTACGAAAGGAAATTTAAAGGAAACTTATAAAAGTAAAGGAAAACACTTACATTCCACTAATTCATATAGATACGCTGCCGAGATATTAAAAACACCTGTGAAAGAAAGAAATGAAGACGTTGGTCAAACAAAAATAAGAGATACTAAAATTCTAAAGCAGTGAGCAATTTGTTTTTGCCATAGCAATCTTTAAATTAAATATAACAGAACTGAACTAACCGGGCATGACTGCAACAGCGTACGAAAACCTGTAGGGCAAATCGTCCCATTTAAAAGTGACCGTTTCTCCGAGTTCTGGGATATCCGCATCACTCTCCAGCTTGGCCCGCAGATGTTGAATAGTAGGATCTTTATCAAAGAGGACAGAAACAGGACAAGTTCCGCCATCTACTGTGAAGCCCAGCAAGTCCCCATCTTCCACCAAAAATCTTTCCTCCGGTGTTAGCATAATCTGAATTTTTCAAGTCATAAAGTACAAAATTTAAATCAAGAATTTTAATAGGACAGAGAAGGGATTATTTACTGAAGCTGCATTAACATTTTGTCCATTTTACTATAACTAGTCCATGGTCGGCATACTTCAGTGGGCGGTACGATAAATGGACATGTAGCTAATTTATCCAAAAGCAAAGATAAAATGTTCGAGTATGGCCTGACGGCACTCTGAAAAGCACTACCTTTTCTTTTTGTTCTGTTTTTAGAGAATAAGTGTTTACCTAAAGAGTAAAGATCATTCAATATTCAGATAGACGATAATCAATCAGTTTACCTATCTGTTTAGAAAGACGGACGGAATGTATTTATTTATTTAGACCACCTTTCCTCTTCAAAAATAATGTCAACTGGTCTATGGAGACCTATGTCAAGGCTTGCAAGCTGCTATGATTGTCAGCCAATATAAACCTCTTTTTGATCATGAGGCAAAATAAGTACAAATATTTGATATATTTTTATGATTTTTATACCATTGGAATTGTCTTTTCATGGCAATTCCAATGGTATTGCAAAAATGGGAACCAAATTAATCAGAAATTGCAGAAAACCATTTAAACCAATACCATTTTAATCCAAGAAGGCCAAAAAAGCAATACCATCCGGAGGCGCCTCCATATACACCCTTTCCTAGCAAGAGACCCCCCCCCCCCTCTGAATTAATTCATTCTAACCATACATTACTGTGACATACCGAGTAATTACCAGTATGAGTGCGAGGCAGCAGCTTCTGTCCGATGAGGGTTAGATTGAAGCTCCCTGAATTCTTCTCTAGAACCCTTGGCCTCCATATTTGCAGATACACGTCAGTGGAAGATTCTATGTAGACATACATCTCCATGACAACGCCCTGGACCAAGCCATCATGGGGCTCAATGTAGACCATTCTATGCGGAGATGGGTTGAGGAGTTTCTTGTTGTGTAGAACCTCATTTCCAAAGTATTCTGAAACAAATATAGGTTCAATACCTTTAATATCAGAGTCATAAGTGTATCAAAAATTCATAATTAAACTAACATAATAATAAATTGTCTCAGAAAATACAAAAGAGCACCATGTCAAAAAATTTTTGAAGACTTAAAGATATTAAATCCACAGATTAAAAAGATGCTCTACAGATAGATTTCATTCATATATCTTACATGTTGTAACTAATTGAGTCAATTGCCATGGTATGTGAACTATATGAAGTACATCAATATGAAAGTTTTTAAATTTTGGTTAAATCTGCTGACATAATAGCTTTAAGCATTTCATGTATACAAGTCTGTTTGAAAGTTACTCTGAATAAGTATTTAAAAAATAAGCAAGCACTGTAAAATTGATGATGTGGCTAAATTAATATGATAGGGATCATGGAAATTGATACCTCCAACTAAAGAAGTCTAAAGTAGAAAGTTACAGCAACACAAGTTAGTCACAATCAACCAGAATCAAAACAATCAATTTACCTGTTTCAAACTTCCTGCTGATCTTGAAATCGTACGAAGTGACCTCCAAGGTAAAGTCCAATATGAAGATGCACAAAATTGTCCAGAAGAAACGACTAACTCCCTTGCAATCAAGTGTTGACAGTCGGGAGGTAAATGCCATAGTATAACAGAGCCATGCAGGCTAATGCTGCTGATATTTGCAAATTGAAAAGTGAGAGATAAATTTTAAAAATGAAAAGTAGGTTCCTTGATAATGTAGTTCACAGTTTTCACAGATTCAAAAAGTTCACAACATCTGTTAAGGAAACAGCCAACTGTGAGTATGATGAATCACAGTTAATGACACACAAAAAGAGACAAAAACCAAGGCATAAAAAAGTTCCTACTTAGCAGCTGTCACACACATTTGATGCATGATAGGAAAATGCAAACAAAACTCCACACATAATTCATGCAGAAGAGGGTGACTGCCCAAAATGGTGAAAATCCTATTTAACATGTTAAAGGCAAATGCAAAACTGGGGGCTCATTCAAAGGTGCTTAATATATATTCTAACCAGCTTAGTAGCTCTTAGTAGATTGTGGGCCTTTAAATTATCATATATATATCACATTAACTAAACAGAAAACCCCCATCCTCCTATTTTCTAGCTGCATGTATATGAAGTTATAGATTTGAGGGAGGGGGAGAGGGACATCAACACTAACAAATCATTGACAAGCAATGTATTCAGAACTCTGAGCTTGTGCCATCTCATGGCATATCTACAAATACCACAATACTACCAATACTAGCTGCAATAAAAATAAGTATAATAGAAGAACAGGATATTTTGATTTTAAGCAACCCTTCTTCTATTCAAGCAAATGTGGTAATCTTTCTGAATTAATATTAGTATTTCATACATGTATGCTTTATCCTATGATGATCCAAAGAAAGGATTTCCAACAGTATTAAGCCTATTATATCCACCACTTAACATACTCATTCTAATTTCTCACAAATGAGATGGCTTTCAAGTTAAGATACAGCATAATATTATAGCTAGCATTTCACCTGAATGCATCCACTATACCTGCATATTAGGCAGCAACATTCCCTTTTTGTCAGCCCAATATATAATATTATATACCCTGAATCTATTCCGTTTCAAATATTTCGTGCGTGCCTTTCTTAAAGCTCTCCATACTTAGTGACATAATTGCATGGAATCAGGGGGTCCATCATAACAAACCATCACCATGGACAGTATTAGTTCACAAGGACCTTGATCTTCAAGGATTTTGCTTACTGTCTGAACACAATCCTCAAATGTTAAAGAATTTGGATTTCTCGCCAACCTTTTCACATCATATGGTATTGATTTTTTGGATCATACTCAAGTTTTGATAAAGCATCTGCGGGGGTAGTGTCAGACATGAAGTCAACAGAATATTTAATTCAGTACTTATACCATACTTTTACCTGCTTAACGCAATTCAATACACTTAAGAGCCTCATCTTTAACTTTCTCTATCTAATATCTGAATATATTTAGGATGAAACTTAAAGACTTGGAAATTCTCCAGTAGCAGATTACTATACCGCTCTTCTGTTTAGCATAATAATTGTTGCATTGTAATGTTGCCATGCAGTTTTATTTTAGTGGCAAGAGGCACCCTTTCTGTCATGACATCTTTTCCTATTTTAATCACCTGATATTGCCCCAAGTTACTAAATAAAGTTTTACAAAACAATCAAATTAAAAATTTACATATATTCAAATTTAACAGTCACAAACTTATTTATTGTGTCATTACTAATTTATAGTTAATTATGAAGATACCTACCTTTTTTATAAGCTTGTGTACCCAACTTTAGAGTGCAAAGTTGGTCTCAGCTAACAACCACTGACTGGACGATTTCTTTTGCTCAACGCAGTATCATGTATTTGTACCAAGCCTCAACATTATTCCCAAGTTTGGCCAATGTCAATTTGAATGGCTGGTAATGAGCCAAAACTTGTAACCTTGGGGAGTTTCCGTTGCGATTAAAATATTTATTGTTTAAAAAATAATAAATGCACTGATGTTCTTTTGTTTTACAATCACACAATCATATTTGCTTCGGTACTTTTGATAAACCTGAACTATAATGTAAATCATCTCATTATTTTTATGTGACATAATATAATATGCAACTCAGTTGTCAAACATGTTGTTGAACAGTGCAACAAACAGAAACCTATCTTAAAACCAGTTACTGTTAACAAGAATCCATGGATTGCATAACGAAGGGGTCCGTTAAAAATATTTCAGATGAAATGATATTCACAAAAATCTTTATCCCACTTGGTTGCTAGTATATTTGCAATACAATTCAATAGAAAAATAAGAAAATCCAGTAATTGACAAAAAAATATGTCAGTTTAATATACCAGTGACTTGAATATAATACAATGTATATGAAATCATCAGAAAAAGATTATACATAGTGTATGTAATTCATCACAGTTCAGAAACAGTGTCATAAATAGATCAATCAGAATAAACCAACAAAATATCAATATCATGTTCTCTCACAATCATTTTACACAACATGTCATTCATTAATTAACCCTTACCAGACTGGGCTGTTCCAACAAAACAATGACCCAGGACAATTGTGACGTCATTGCTGGTGCTGATGATAAAAGGTCCACCAGGCAGTTAGCTAGAGCTTTACATAAATGTCCTTTCAGTCCAGTAAGGGTTAATTATCAAAACAAAATGCACCTTTGATTATATCATAATTGCAATCATAACTTGTGTCAATCGGCCACGGTAAGATACGCAGGCAAGTCTTGGATAACTAAATACATAAATGTAATAATTGAATCTTGTACTATCCTAAACATTTACAGAGGAACCTCACTAAAAGACATCATACATTTTATGTAGACTAGCCTCATTTTGAGATTTGAAGACTAGCCACATTTTGAGAACATTTTGAGATTCGAAAATGCAGCTGGCAACAAAATTAAGTACTTTCAGTGAATGTTTTTGTTCCATGTGGTGTGAAAAGTTCAATGTGTGAAAATTGATTACTGATGGTCAACCATTGTGATTACCACATCAAAACATGTAGGGTGGGGAGGGTAATTAAGGGCCTTATGTCCTGTATTTCAGCACATGCTAGGACTATGGTAATGAGTTGAGATGCACTCTTGGGGTTATCATCGGAGAATCTTAAATTAGATTTAACCCAGACGAATCGCTCATGGACCACATATTGTCATAAAAATATTTACCAGCGACTTGTGCAGCAACTTTTGACTTCTCGGAGACATAACACCCATCATTTTAAAGCTCTCAAAGAGATCTATCCATCACAGCAAGAATTATAGTTTTACAATTTATGAGAGTGCGTAGATCGGGGAAATGTGTGAACGCCTGCATAACACATGTGAAGGGCTGAAGGCCAGCTCAAAATTTGGCAGACTTGTGTGTCTGACTTATCACAAATGTTTGCTGAAGTGGGGGTTATTGGCATAGGATAAAATATCCATCTGACATGGGTTTTCTGGACACATAGAGAAAGGTCCTTACTCATTTTGCGTATTTGAACTTTAAAGATCAATTTTGTTACAATGTTAAGTACTTTCAAGTAACTAAAAACAATTTTTACATACCAGTGATTATTACAAGTTCACTTAGTATAAAAGAGATCATTTTAGACTGTAAATGAGATTTCACAGTTCCGAATAACTATCTGGACAATCTACATAAATTTAAGGGTCTGCTAATGAGATAATTATGGCACTTCAGTGAAGCTCCTCTGAACATAAATGACAGAAAATCAACAGAAAAACTTCAATGCACTACTAAAAAGAAAAACAACGATTTGAATGATCTTTAGAAGACACAGGACATACATAAGACAGATGTGTGTCTTCAAAATGGATCTAAACAACTTGTCATAAGTTCAAATTTGCTGTAACATAACATTCAATATAAGTAATCCACATTTATAACAGTACTCAAGTAACAAAATATTTTGAAAATGCACCACTACAGGTACTTCCCCATCATGTGTCATGACACTTAAGTTTAGATATTGAAACAAAGTTAACAAACTCAATGACAATTGTTTTGATCAAGCAGGTAGAAAACTAAATCGTAGGTCTAAAAATGTCAATGCCCTACATAAAAAACATCGAAGTAATGTAAACATAATCTCATTCGTATACATCTTTACCAGCAAGAATTTAGCATGTGTTTTGCCAGGTTCAATAGTGAAACTTCAACCAAACCAGCATTTCTTAACATGATGAAAAACATATACCAAACAAGAATCTACAGCTTATCGGACTAGTGAGAAACAATTACTGAGGTTAAATAAATCAGATCATCGATTCATCATGATGTTAAATCAAATTTGCATCATGACAAACAATAAAGAGAGTGAAAAACAGACTTATAGCGATCTTTTAAAAGTTCCAATTTTCCTATGTGTACTTGTACTCTTGAGCTCAATAAGCTGATTTTGGCCAGCAAATCCAATTTTATATGCCAAACGGTGGTTAGTGAGCAGACCAACCAATCCACAGCTAACGACATTAGTTAAGTAAGGGCTGGTCAATTGCACGCTTACATTGCTTAGCAACAATAATCTGTGTATTTTGTAAAATATTGTGAATATCGTTGAGGTGTGGTTCATTGAAAACATCAGATATATGCTTAAATAATTACCATTCATGCGTTTTTCATGAACTCTGGGAGCGCTGCATGCATTTCAAATATAAAGCTCATCAATGACTACCAATTAACTGACCATAAGGTATGTGAAGGCCACCGTTTGTATTGGCTATATAATATATAACCTTAGGCCAGACCTATGAATTTTAGCTTCTCGGATCGAACGACCCAACAGATTTTTTGTTTGTTTACGGAACTAGAGGTCCTTTGGAGATTGAATGGATCGCCTTAACCTGTCCCACAGGGACTAAATGATCGCCTGTGTCACATAAAAATATTTTTGAGAATTTAATTGAGAGGTTAATGGGAAACACTTCCCAAGTTCACTTAGTAATGAAATAATCCAGTTCTGGCATGTAACTGTTAAAATGGTATTAGCAGCTGTGAAAACCTATTGGAAATATTCATCACATGCACTAAAGAGAATTCTAACTAAGTGCCATTTAATAACTACCTGTAACCATTGAGAGGCAATTAGGCCTATGCCCCAGGGGGTGAACATGCCTACTACTTTATTAAATTTGACCCGAACAAATTAAACACTCCAAAAGTTCATAATGTATTCTCAAAGAGTGTTTTTTATTTCATCCATTGATTTTAATTCAAAGAAAGATCACAATACACAGGCATATCAATGGTTAGCAACTGGGAGACTGGGAATGGGGTGGATTGCTAAGTGCAATCAGCTTTGACACCTCCTTTTGACACTTCACCCTACAGAGCTCTGTTGTTCTTCAATTCCAATTAGGGTTTAACAAAGCTTCAGACACTTCAGAATTGTCATTGGACATTAGCATTATTAGACTGCTTCTGTGATTAACTATACAGGCTACAATTGACTGCTCACTGCTGTACACATACATAGAGAAGCATTGATGATCGTTGCGGACGACACGCAAATGCGTACGACACGTAAATGCGTACGACACGCAAATGCGTACGACATGTGTATTGCTGACAGGCTGACCGCAGAGAACCCCATATACTAGTATATGGCGATCAAAAACAATTTTTATCAAATTGACATAACATCAGTTTTTTTTTCTCGTCCTACTGACCGACCGCAGAAAAAGTGCCTTGAGAAGATCCGAGAAGCTAAAATCAAATATGCCTGGCCTTTTTTAACTAGCCACCAATATTCTAAGAAGCTACTCACAACTGTTGGTTTGATACTAAGACAGTATTCAAGTCAAAGTGGCAGTGAAAGTGATCATACTGACAATCTGTCAGACAGTGACATTTACAATTTATGGATTAATGCAGCGACATACAACATCACAGATATTACATATCATTACACTGTCTCAGACTCTCTCATGCTTACACAGATAGGAAATTATTAATTTACTGCTTTCACAAAATTATATTATGGTGGTTTCACCTTGGGTGGGTCACTACTTTTGGATAATGAATTTCATCATACAACTACAAATGTTCTTATTTTGCATAACTACAAATATGTATCCAAATGCAGTTACTGGGAGGAGAGGAATTAGGTTCACATAAATTCTCAGGGATTTCTTGGTATACATATTTTTACTTTCAAAATACAGTCATTACTTATAAGCCAAATCTCCAAAAGCAGCTACTTGAGGAATAGTAGGAATTGATAAAGTAAAATGCCTTGAGGTCAAAGTAGTCACTGAACTTCCTGAACTCAAGGAATGTCAACTTATTTGTAAACTCCTATTGGGAAAACCATTTTTGAAAACAGGAAGATATATAAGAAATTGGAAATCAATTTTCAAAAAAGCACCTAATTTTTAATATGACACTAAAAGGCGGCATTGCATGTCACTGTTAAAACTTGTTATAATTTTTTTCATGGAAACTGACAATATGCTTGTCAAGTTTACTGGTTAAACTGCACCTTTTTGTTCATAAATATATTATTATAACAACTACACAAACCAAATACAGTGAGCAATATAAATGTCTACAAATTCTCTAAAAAGATTGTCAAGTCTGTCACAAGTACTACAATAACTAGCAACTTAATTTTCAATATAATACTCATTTGTAACATCTCACAACACGTGAAATTCGAGGACACATTCATAATTATACATTCAAACACTTTAAAGGCAACAAGATCAAGTGAAGTTGAACAGAATACAGCAAAAAGTCATAATACTTAATGTTAATAAACAACAGTCTCTTAACCGTATATATTAATAACAGTTAACTCAACAAGAAACTGATAGGAATGAGACCATCATACAAGAATAAGAAAGAAATCTTCATTTCATGACATTTCTGTAGTGTATCGTAATATTTTTTAATATTGCACACGTAATCCACAAACGCTCCCGTCCTTTGTGAATTTAAATCTGAAAGGCAAAGACATTTTGTCACTGAATGGAATCTAAGGATGATCTCTGTGTATGGTGTGTGATAAACTTGTTTTGTGATATCCTTGTCATGTTTTAGGAGAGTGATTATCAAATCATTCTTCAAAGATTTCTAAATGAATTAAAACTACTTCAAACTTTGTTGCATAATGCAGCATTAATGCCCTAGAAATGCTCCCATTAAACAATGTTTCAATTCTGAAAATATTCCTCAATTCAATTAGTTTTCTTTTCAAGTTAAGTTTATATACTTGTCACATCTCTTTATTCAAAATTCGTAATGGTAAGTTAGTGCTGGTAACTTGCAAAAAAAATTACGCATCAATGAAATTTCAGTCAGCCGGCAGATGCGAGTAAAATACGCACACAGGTTGACATGGTCCGTTTTAGATTTGTTTTAAAACCCCCAGTGCTTGTAGCCTTAATTCTATTAAAGAAACATAACACAAAAACGAATGTAAGAAAAGCAAACTTACCCAGAACTCAAATCGTTTGAAAGCTGACTGCCCTGCGAATCTCCTTTGCGTATCTCTCTTCCTCTGTGTTGATGTTGGAGTCGCCAACCTGTCCGTCTTCATAACTGTGAAATAAGAGAATCAAAATTAAACCAGTGCTG
Organism: Platynereis dumerilii; assembly: GCA_026936325.1. NCBI lineage: Eukaryota > Metazoa > Annelida > Polychaeta > Phyllodocida > Nereididae > Platynereis > Platynereis dumerilii. The sequence continues at coordinate 146,004 of JAPTHN010000139.1, forward strand.
TTGAACGACCAAAGATTTACTTTTGGTCGAACGATCATTGTCGAAAGACTTACTTTACAGCATAGGCGTAGGAAGAAGATTTTGGAAAAGCAATTTTTCATGGAGTTTTGGGCAGAAAATTTCGTAAATTTAGATTTTTGTGGCAATTTAGGCCAACCCATCCTAAAATTGATATTCCTCCTACGCCTATGCAGTGTGTTTCCATAAGTGAATATGTGGCCAATGAGAGACAGAAGACACGCACAAACATTTAGAGTCCATTGAAGCAAGCATTGGATAAGGAATTAAACATTTACAGAAACTCACACAAAGAAAAATCGAGTGCAGACGAAATCTTGATTTGGCATCACCCAGATCGGTCCACTTTTCTTCAAATCATTGGTTTTAACCACTGAAACAAGATGATAACAGTCACATAACATTTCATGAGAGCTTCCACATTACATACAGTATTACAGTTCTCAGACGAGAATTAAAGAGCATGTGATGGCATGGCATAATAAACTTCCCACATTTTTCTTGGATTTGAGGCATTTTTCTCAAATTCCCCATAAAATTCTCCTCTTTGGCTTTTCATAAATTAAAGTGTCTTCTGCTTTGGAATCTGCCTGAAGTCAATCAAAACCTTGCTTTTACATGTTCTAATGCAGTTGTGATGCTGCAAATGGATGACGGATGATTGGGGCTGTATGTCCTGTATTTATGCACATATGGCAGGCTAATTAGGACAGTAGGACGCGGCAATGAGGCAAAGGACGATTGAAACTACCGTCCAACATAGGCCCGGGTGACCCGGAAAGGGCTGGATTCGAACCCTGGACCCAGCGATTGGTAGCCCAGCACACTACCAAAAGACCAACCCTCCCCCCTGTGATACTGTAAAAACATGCCCTCTAAATCTGGCAAAATCCCAGCTGAAGTTTGCTATGCAATAGCTGACCAGTTTGCAATCATTTGTGCAATGGATGGATGGATGATTGGAGCTTTACGTCCTGTATTTATGGCAATAATTTGTGCAACCTTCTATAAAAGTCCCTCACCTTCACATAGTGCAATGCATGTCAGTTTGTTGCTCTTCATAAAACGAGTGCTGGCGGATCCTTTAGAACCTGGCGAATACTGAAAAAGAAATAGATCAAAATACTTAATGGAATAAAATCGAGATAAGACATAAGAATATCTAAGGTTTAGGACAAGATGGAGCATCATCCTCTTGTGGAATTATGAAGTCCACTATATAGTATATAGTGTTTTACTGCTGGCGTCCAATTGATCCAGCTCAGATGCTATATAATTAATGTGTTCTTCTTCATGTTCCAAACTTGAGGTAATTCTGCATTGTATGACACTGCATTTATCAAATGCATGTACATTACTGTATATGTTTCTTATTGCATTACCACAAATCCTCATTCACATTACTTAATGAATCAGGACAAATTTTATTTCACATTAACTTTAGTTTCAGCAAGCTCACTGGCGATAATTTCAATATCATAATATGCAAATGTCTGACTGATCTATTGTCACTCACTTGTGAAGGCAGATGGTGGCCGAAGCCCATAGCAGAGTATCCAAAGGAGAGGCTGGCCTGCGGACTAAGATAGACCCCTTTTCCATAAGCTGCTCCATTCATTTCAAATTGCGTTCCAGAGGCATTTATGAGACCTGCCCTCATTATAGAATGCCAGTTTTCTATGTGAGAGCCACTATAAAGAGACAAGCAACATGCTATCATTAATTCATACAATTATAACTGTGTGTATTCCACCAATCAGAGGCTAAAGAAGTTATTTATGAGAAAATGGGAGAAATCTACAGTTGTGTGAATTGACCAATATTAGAAAATATTTCAATAACTTTTAACCAGTCACCAGGTGGCAAAGATGAAATTCCTTTCCAATTCTACCATATACATTTTACAATACCTTATTTAAATGTTATAGCTCAGCTCTATATATTTCTGAACTTTTGAAGACTTACTGAAAAGCAAAGAAGGTTCCATGCTGTTCCTTGGCCTCTCTGAATATTGCTTCTTTGGCCGGAGGGCTGCTCATCAGTAAGAACTGGTGTTGGGTGTGCATGAAGGTGATTTGCTGAAATAAAGACAAAACAAAATTGCTTTTATTTTCACTCAAGACACTTGTGAAGAGGATACCTAATAAGAGTAAAATTATATAGCAAAGTATATAAATATCGGTACATTGAATTCATACAATATACTTTCTCTTTTTTTTTAAACAAGGTATAGTGAGACAATCTTTCGTAAAAATATGTTAATTAAAATGAGGCTGCAAAATTAAGAAATTAAGAATTTATCTACCTTTTCTGGAGGGAGCTTGACAATATGAGACCGATTGCTGGTGATGATCCTGAAAAGGAATAAATTGTTATTACTATACCTAATCATAAATTGTATTGATATGGAAAGCCAATTCCAGAAGCAATGGCAGCTAGTAACTCACCATTGTAGTAGAGGATAGGCAAGTATATTTCGTCTGTCCATCTCTTTCTTCAACTCTGTTCCGATCAACTGAGTCATCTCTTGCATCGTGGGAAAAGCATCTAAGACCTTGGCGACCTTTTGGTAGTCCTTTTTCTGAAACAACATGTTTTACACAAATGTAAAATGCGTGTTATTAAAACAATGTGGTGGGTGTGGTTGTGTTTTACGTCTCATCAGCACCTTATTGGGCTATTTAGAGTGATGGGTGTCAAATAAAGTTTTAAGTGTTGATGGATGGATGATTGGGGGCAATGAGGTGAAGGATGATTGAAACAGCCATCCAACATAGGCCCAGGTGATCCGGCAAGAGCTAGATTCGAACCCAATACCCAGTGATTGGCAGCCCAGCACGCTACAGCTAGACCAACCCTGCCCCCTACCAGGCCCCTAGTTTTAAGTGTATTGAAGAAGATATTTTGCCATTAATCAATTTAACCAATACAGTCATGTAAAGACAAATTTTATGAAAAGATACCAAACATGAACAGAGTGCTTGCAGCCCAGCAAAGCCAGTCCACAAGAAACACATTAGAGGAAATGTGGGGCTTCTGACTTACTTTTTGGTGTTTTACAAAGCAAATGGTTACAGAAACATAATTCAAAGTTAATATCTCCACCAATTTCAACAAACCTTAGGCGATAGAGCTAATTCCTTTGAATTGAGAGGATCAACAACTGTTGGGTATGGGTCAAAGATAAGATTATTCCGTCTGGACCGGCAGGCTGCAGAAGCCATGGCAATTAGAAGGTCAACAACCTGAAATTAAAATCATATACATTGTTAGGTAACTGCTAACGTTCATTGTTGGTTTTGGATTGCACTAAGTATGCACAGAAAACACACCCAAGATCGAGGCTTGGACCACCAGATTCTTCACTTCCAGAAGTTTATTTCTTTTTGTCAAGATGATCGGACGCTGCCTTTTAGTCAATCATTTCTATTCAACCTACAGTCCTCGTAACACCTCCATTCTATCTCTAAAGTATCATGCCATACTTGAGAATCTTCTTAATCAAGTTTTTAAAATATCTCATCCAGGCAGCTTGCTACACTCTCATCTTTCTGTGCTGTCGCTTTTATTTAGTCCGACATACAATGCCCTCCTACCCCATCTAGAAAGTACATGTATTTAGGCCTCAGTGAGAGATCACCCGCCTCTCGCTGGTCTGATTACCAAGGGAAACACACCTTCTTTACCAAGGGTTAGGTCGTCAGTATCTTACCAGTCCATATACCCAGTGGATAAGTTGCAGAGTCAACAAGTTCAAAGCTCAGATACAGTGATCAATGTGCAATTGACAGGTGTCAAAATTAATTCAATGATGTCCAGTGGATTGAAATTGAATGTAATAGTATGTGGTCAACAGCATATTGGAATAATTAAGTTCAATTCGACTTTCAGTGTATTTCTATAAGATATTTGAGGCCTTACAAAATTGCATCAGTTAGTAGAGGACATGATGGGTTTTCTGTGCTTGGTGCATTTACAATTTGTAAAGCGTTGCTGAGAGAATTATCATGGACACCCTGGCCAGCATTAAGAATTTCATCTGCAGGAATGCCCTCTGCCTCAAGAGTGTGTGAAGCTCTAGCTGCGTGACATTACCTATTCACATGCAAAGGACAGACAGAATAGGTTGTACTTGTGCTGAGAAGGTTCCCCAAGTTCTTAGAGTGAGCAGCTCCTGTTAGTTGCAATTTTAATACAAAGTGTTTAAACTCAACCTCCTGTGTGTGTGCTTGCTGTTGTGCATTAAACGAAGAAACTTCTAAAGGCAATTCAACCCAACAAAATCCTCGTTTAAAAGGCCGGCGTTTGGCAACAACCTATGAAACACCATGATCCAATGAATATTTCTTTTTCTTTCCTGCCATTTCTTACAAATTAGAGTGAGTGACTTTGTGTTTTACGCCCCATCAGCACCGGTGTCTTTTATGATCATAATGGAAAGTAACCTTTAATAAAAAGAAGTATTTGGATAATTTTCATGAAAAGCTGGACGGATGATCGGGCTTGATGTCCTGTATTTATGCACTTGGTAGGCTAATTAGGACAGGGGGAGGACACGGCAATGAGGCGAAGGATGATTGAAACAGCCGTCCAACATAGGCCCAGGTGACCCGACAAGAGCCGGATTCGAATCCTGGACCCAGCGATAGGCAGCCCAGTACGCTACCACTAGACCAACCCACCCCCTCCCCCCTGATAATTTTCATGAATATGTTTCTTTCAAGTGTGTGATATTTTGAAGCTTACCTCTGCTCCAGTTGCAATGTCCTCTGCAGCATCGGACATGACACCAAGAGTTTGGAAAGAAAAGACGCATAATTCTCTGGCACAAACAGCCGGCTGAAAAAATAATTTATAAGTAATGACAAATATCAGACTAAAATTGAATTCAACAAAGATCAGAGCAAAATTAGAAATCGGTCCGGAAATTGGTAGTACAGAAAACTACTTCTTTACAAGTAAGCTGACATTTATATCCTAATCAAATCTTGTGCCTTACATTAGGTCACAGTGCACTAACATTAGAAGAGATATCTCAAGTGCACGTGTAACAACAAAAGCAGCTTTTTATAATTTCGCAGCGGAATTGAAATTTTTTCTCTCTTGCTTTTTAGTGCAGCCGGTACAATATTGAATAATCATATATTTAGTACAAACATGAAATTTGGCACAGTTGTTCTTAAAGAGTATGGCAATGAGACACGGATTTTGAGGAATTTGAGAGAGCTAAATGGTCTCAAGATGTCCACTACAATTATAATGGTAGCCAAAATAAGAACAGTGAGTACTCAAATAAATGTCCCATTGCAATAACACAGAACCACATTTGTGTGAACAGTGATCAGCCATATTTCGCCACTTCAATTTCAGATAGACAAATTCATTTTTTGAGGTATCAGTGATAATTTACCTTGAGCATAGCACCATTTTGAAAGACATGGGGTTCATCACATATCACACAAAATTCATTTAGTGTCAGCAGACGTTGACGGGCATAGCGCATCACCTGCAAAACAAAGACATATATTCATCTGACACACAATATTCTCAAGGCCCTCATATACAACCATATCTATTCTTTCAGTCTTCCAGATAATTAGAATCAAGTTAAAACAAGTCATCAGCCATGAAATATATTGCAGAACAAGCTACAGGCTAAATAGTTTACATACAAATATTCAAATTCATCATTTTATGAGTAATTTCCAATGGATAAACATGATCATCCTATGTTAGGTCTATATGAGTGAACTGATTATTTTTCACATAATTACAGGCTGGATGAATGGATGGATGATTGGGGGCTTTATGTTCTGTATTTATGCACTTAGTGAGCTAATTAGAACAGGAGACAATGCATAGAAAAACAGACAATGATACAGTAGATGAAGAGGTTTCTATCACAATATCCAGCTATGATTTGATATGGCCTTCCAATTTTCTAGAAATTAGGGAACTTCTTAAAGAAAACATTTTTCCAAAAATTTTGAAAAAACAAAAAATAATGACAATTTTTTCCAAAAATTTTTGAAAATGAAATTAAAAAATTCGTTCAATCTGTATAAATCACAACATGAAGAGCACTTCACCTGCACTAGAAAGCCATACTCCAGACCAGGCTTCTGTTTGGCGTTTCTTCCGGACTTTGTGGTCGAAGCGAGGAGATTAAGATCATCAAGAAAGGCAGCAGCTCCTTCGCCCGTACCGTTACCCGCACTCAACTGCTTCTGGAGTTGTCTGATTTTCATTTTGTCCTTGAAACCTTTCGGGTGACTGCTTTGGCGTTTCAGTCTGAATTTGCCTTTGCCATCTGTTAAGCTGAAAAGTAAATATGGGATGTACAGGAACCTCATCAACAGTGCTGAGTATCGTGAGCTGAATATCGATACGATACATGTCGTGATACATCCTTTACTATACATATCGTGATATAAATAGAGGGACATTATTAGGAATTAAAAAATTTTCGCATCTCTTTTTTTGACAAATTTCGGTCCATCATGCCTCATTTTACGACATAACGTTGCAAAACGGCTGCTTCAGGTCAAATCACACGGGTTTTCAAAACTTTTCATTTTTGGTTATAAGATAGGAAGATATCAATCACTTACTCGTCGGCATTGCAAATGAGCAGGTTCACGGCCTCATCCAGGTCATTGCGAGTGATAATAAGGGCATTGCGAGCCATCTCACAGTTGTAGCCCATGTCCATCAACTTGGCTAACAAAGAGTCATCCACGACCTGCACCCCTTCTTCAGAATTCGATCTATGTGGCATATCTCTGTAAATGAAATACAAGACATCTGTCATTTCATAAGTACTTCACAATTGTGTTTTTATAGTTATAAGCATAACAGATTTGACTTTCATGCTTGATGGTTAATTTATGGTAAAGCTAAAAGGAAAAGGTGTTCAATACAGACGGGCAGTCAACTGTCTGAGTGCAATATAGCAAGTAGCAGCACAAATAATGCCTTCAGTAAATTAATTATACATCGGATCCTTTAGCAATTATCAGGAAAGTAAAAATTTGGAAAGGAAGACAAAATTTTGCAATTAGTTAAAAATCATCCAATGGTTATGATAAAACCGCAGACAACAACAACTGAGGACAAACCTCGTACTATTACTGCGAGTTACAATTTTTTTCTCTCATTTACCAGTTACATTTTATACGTTTGACATTTATGGTGAACGTATGGTTACTTACGCTGACTTTTTCTTTGTTTGAAAGAGATTGGTGAATTTCTTAAACCTGTTGTTTTTGCAGTAGCCTGCAGAGACTGCTTCATTGCTCAGACCTCTCCAAGTGTCCGATATGAACTTTTCAAGGATTCTGCAACAAGAAGAGGAACGTTATGTTGGTCTTAGTCATTACTGGAAGCAGGCAACGTTTTGCCTCTTTTTCCAGATCCGTCAAAATGTTATCATTTGTATTTCATAGATCTATATTTTTCCACTCATCAAGCAGCTTTGGCCCATCTCTCACGGGAGGCCAATTGGGTGTCTTCAGCTTACTGAACTGTTAACTACAGTTTCCAGAATATTATTGAAACATAGATTATGAATCATCAATGGTGCAAACATCACATGCCTAGAAATTACAATTGACACTAGGGACATTTGACTCGATCATCGGTCAAATATAGGGATGCATGGATAACCAGTTAGGCATTTCTAAAAACCTGCACAATCGTCTAGCTTCCAGTGACTTTATAGTCCCTACTGTTATGCAATCTTTATGAAATTCTCCATTTTATAATCTTGGTCTACATTTGTAAACTTACTTTCTCAGTTGACTTCCAATCCCAAATTTTTCTTGAGAACTTTGAAAGACTTCAACTCTGGGTTCTGAAATGAAGTAGAAAGTAAAATATATTTATGAATGTCAAAACAGCATAAATCATAAATACTACATCTTTTCTAGCAAAATGTGTTAATAAATATTTCATCCAACATTACCTATCCCATCCAGGTAAGATGACAATGATAAGTTTAATCGTATCACAATTGGCTCTTCCTTAACTACTCTCCACGCTCTGGCTATTTCTCTCTGAAAAGCAAAGCAACCCAAATCTCATTGATGGTTAAAGATTGACCCTCGGGAGGACACAGCAATGAGGTGACGGATGATTGAAAGTTTAAATTTTTGTCACAACAAATTGCCAAATATTTAGCTGTGAATACTTTTTGTTTTGGTTACAATTTGGTAGGAACTAAATTCCAGGCTTTTCCAGACCTTCGTGCAAAATCCAGTTTTCAACGCCTGGAACTTACTTGCCAAACCAAATTCCAGGCTTATGTAGGTTTTTCAAGGATTGTATTTAATAAATTTTATTAAATTACTCACATCTAAGAATGACAAACTCTGTCGGAGTTCCACATCTAGGCCGTCAATACTCCCAAACACTCTACTCTCCAGACTTGTTTCTCCGTAGATGGCTTTCACCATTTCCATGTCTTGGTGCAACAACTGGTGCATGGTGAACTCCTCTCCCATTAACAGCTGAAGGACAATTAAACAGAACAACATGTATTGTATATGAATGTGGAATATTCTAAGACAAATCTGAAATAGTTCTTCATTACAGTGATCTTTTGTGGTCTTTTTGCTGTTCCTAAAACTGTCTTTAACAAGAACAAACAAATTGTCATTCTGTGATAGAGGTAAAGTTGGCTCAATTTTACATTACCGATATTAGTCAGAATATGCTTTTCTAAAAATATCAATTTTCTAAGGTCTCCATCATCATAATTAATGCATGTCAAACTATATCAAATATGACACTTTGTTAAGAACAGGTGGGACATTTTTTAAAACAGGTAGAGATCTTAGAATTTTGAAATAAATTATGTTAATAATCCGTAATATTAGGTCAACATACCCCATCATTGTTGTCGTAGAAATCCTCATCACAGTCAGAATCCGAGTAGTATTCATCGGACTCGTACGTCCCAGAACTGGCATCATCAACATCTATTGCTTCAGGGAACGAGTCCTCTCTCTTGGTCCGTTTTACAGGCACGTCCATCTCTTTGTATAGTTCTGAATGAAATGCCAAGAAAAAGTCTATGACTAAGTGTGACCCAGTGTTGCTGGGCCGTGCTCCTCCCCAAGTTTGGCTCAAAATAAAAGCCACAGATTAATGCTCATTCAGATTATTATGTGATGGCACGGGCCCCTCCCCCCAAGTAATTTCTAGATACGCCCCTGTTAGTGTTTGGTCAAAATATGTGCGTGTCAGGCATACAACTATATCCTTTAAAATAAATCCAGTTAAATAATTAAGAATATATACATGATGGTACGTAATAAATGATATCTAAGAAAGACAGAGTACACTCAATGATTGAAACTGAAGCTACTGACTAATGCAGAAATCTTCTTAAGAGAGGAGTAAATGAGTGGAAAGTCAAATTATGCATACATGTACATCTCTCAGAGTTCTTAATGAATGCGTATGATTGCACCACAGTGACGATTTAAATTACAATTTCCTTATCAGGTTTTATCTCCATTGTCTTATCAGAACATCAATGAAGAGCCCAGCCCACTATTTCACTACAATGTACCTATTAACTGAGGTAAAGTTGATGAAGTCTTTAGATGGATGGATGGTTGGGGCTTTATATCCAGTATTTATGCACTTGGTAGGGGATAATAAGGACAGGAGGATGACACGGCAATGAGGTGAAAGATGATTGAAACAGCCTCCAAACATTGGTCCACGTAACCCGGCAAGAGCTGGATTAGAACCCTGGACCCAGCGACTAGCAGCCTAGCATGCTACCACTTGACCAACCCTCCCCCCGATTAAGTCTTCAGAAATATTCCTTTATCCCAAGTTTGGGCCAAGAATGGTAATTTTATAATGACCGTTATATTATTTATTGAGGAAATAGAAAAGAAAATTTGTGACTTTACCTCTCGCTAATTTGTTGAAGACTACAGGAATCCTCTCATGAACTGTTTCAGCTTCCTCAATAGGTGCGTCTGGCTGGCTGATCATGGTGTGTTCTGAAATGTAAGAAAAAGCATCCTCGGATACAATGGCTGGTTAATCCTATGGGAAAGTAGAAAGTTGCGGGGTACTCGCAAAAAAATTTTTTTTTTCTTCTGCTTGTTATATTGCTCTAAAATGTTTTAATTACCTCCCTCTGAGGTGACCCCAGCCTAGAAATATAACTAGCAAAAATAAAAATTTCAGCAAGTACCCCCCGGATGTGACCCCCCCCCCGGGCCTTGTATAGAATATAAAATTTAATGCCTCCCCAGATGACCCAAGCCTACCAATATAACTAGCAGAAAAAAAACAATTTTTTTTTTCGAGTACCCCCCCGGGGACTTGTAAAATCTAAAATTTTAAAATTACCTCACTCCGAGGTGCCCAGCCAAGAAATATAACTAGCAAAAAAAATTATTTCTGCAAGTACCCCCCCGGATGTGTCCTCCTCCCCCCCCCCAGGCCTTGCATGACCCCCCTCAAAGACAACCAGATCATTACCAATCATAATTTTATTCAATAATAAATCAAACATCTCTTACAAACCACATATAACCTACTATCCACTACATGTCTCCCTATTGGCTCAAATGGGCAATCCCACCAACTCCCTCATTCTCATTGGCTCTAAATGGCCACGCCCCAAAAATTAAAAATTTTCTAGCAATGCCACAGTTTAAACCGAACAACTGTCAACCCATTACACCTTGCCTAATGCTCTCAAATTAGCCAACTAAGATTGCTTCTAACCAGCAATTACCACAAACACAAACTCACCGAATGATGGCCAAAACTGTGTACCTGTCATTATGCGCCACACCTCCAAATATCGACCACACCCCCAAATCTCATTATTAAAATGGCTGGTGAACCAGCCAAAAATATATTTATATCCACAACACTTCCTCCATACAGAACAGGCAGTTTGCAAAGTGGGCCAGATCAAGGAATTCCCAAGTTTCGCTTACATAGATCAATAGAAATGCAGATTCAAAGACAGATTTGGAGAAAGCAGGCCTAACCTAGCTTGAGAATGATTTTGGTTCTGATTCAGGCATTTATTCTTGGTTTTATCATTGACCTTACTTAGAGTAGGCCCATAGACATATTTCACAGGGGGTCAAGGTGGGGGGGGGATCAGGACAAATCCTGACCAACATCACATTAGTAACATGTTAAAATTTCAGGGTAAAATAGCAACAGCCACATCCCCCCCCCTCGAAACAGCCGTTCTGTATACCTATGGGTAGGCCGAGGCAAATTTTCTTCAATATCTAGACAGCTGATCCACATATTTTGACAGAACAACAGATGAATATTTACAGTCCTAATCATGCTAATTAATACGTACTTTGAAGTAAGAACTCAGCAAAGCAAGATCATGTGCATTCGATTTCATCCATAAACAACGATCTAGGGGGGGGGGGGTAGGGGCTGTTGCTATTTTGCCCTGAAATTTTAACATGGCACGGATGTGACCAGGGCAGTGGATCTGCCCTGATTGATCAGGATTTGCCCTGATATATGCCATTTGCTATGATGCCAGAGGGGGCTCCGGCCCCCTGGACCCCCCACGAAATATACCTATGTCTTGGATGTTGCAAACTGCCCTAGCCCAAGCTCGAACCCATGCAGGCAGAGCACATCCAGCGGAGCCAATGCTCACCAACTCTAGCGTGAGCTCTTGCATGCACAATACAGGCCTACATACATAAATGGCTCGAAATCCGTATGATTACCTGGGTAATCTTCAGAGAGATTGAGAACGAACTGCTGTCTTCTTCCATTGCCGATGAAGACAAAACTGAAACAGTTCTCGGTGACTTCAAATTCTGTAAAAGATAAAACATTAGCATTTAGAATCTAACTTATGAACCGAGAACATTAAATATGTATTTAAATTATCTTTTGAGACATTCTGGGAAATTAAGCAAGAAGTATATTTCTGGGAATCAGTCCAGCTTTGACTCAGTTTGAGTCTGCCAGGGTAAAATCAAGGTGAGCCTATTAAATTGTGATCATCCAGTCACCAGTGAAACAGATCCTCAAAACAAGATAATCACCAGGGTTCTAACAATTATTCTAATCCTAATCTTGGTCAATGTGCTGCATATAACCAGAGGAAGTATATAACCATCAAAACCTTGATGGGGAAATGCACAAGCCTGATTGCACAATGCACAACTAAGTCTAAGAATAGCTAAAACACTGAAACAGTCATGTGCTGAATTGTTTTGACAGGTGTCAGAACCTCACCTGTAAATGGGCACTGTTCGTCTGCCTTGCAAGCTGTGATTACTGCCTGGATGTCTTCATGCATCCGGTCCATTCTCTCTGACATGGTGGACAGTTATTTTACAGACTGCCCCACTAATTCTGCAGCATTTTCAATCTTTCATGTCTGTCATTCTGTGGTTTGTTGATCCCAACCAAAACATATCTTGTAAAGATTTCTCGTAAGAGGGCGCTCATTGCAATTGCGAATCGAAGTGCCACCTCCAGTGTTTCCCCAAATCTGGGCGTATTTCTTGAGCGTACAGATTTAGGGGGTTGGAGCAGGGGGGGTGATGGTGTGTGATGTGCCATTCTTTCTTTGTCATAGACACGAATGGAGATGTCAAAATAATTTTTGAAACACCTAAATCATTATTTAGGGGCCAACCAAATGATCTGGAGGGGGGGGGGGGGGCGGGCTATGGACTTATGGTGAAAAAAAAAAAAAGATTGTTTCACTATACACTGAAAAAAAAATTGTTCAGCACATGAAAATAAAAAGTAAAATAAAAAAGTTTGTTTCCACCTGCAGCTAGGTATATTAAAATTCCACTAAAAAAGTTTGTCTAGAGTGTGCACATGCATTCGAAAAATTTTTTGCCAACATGCCGCGAACGAAAAAAAAAAGTTCGTCCCGGGGGTAAAGTCCATAGCCCCCCCCCCCCAACTATCGTCTGGTCGGCCCCTAAGTCATTTTGGCCAAAAATAATTTCTGAGGAAGATGATTGAGTCTTTTAGGATCCCAACACCTTGAATTGGCAACCAGGGCATATTTTAATAGTACTTATATTTTAAAAGAAGTCCTGAAACACATTATATTCGTATTTCAAACTTATCACACCATCCTGACCTAGAAACTGGCCCTATCTGGCCAATGGATGTTCTAAAGACATCAGAGGTGGCGGAACGCTTCGAAAAGTGGGGGGCACTGGGCTCCGGGACAGCTTGTCTACGGTAATTTAAAGGAGAAAAGGGTGCATTTTATGTGTCTTTGGATCCAAAAGTGCATGGGGAGGGCACGTGCCCCCAGTGCCACCCACAGCTCCGCCACCTCTGAAAGACATGAAATTTTCGGAGCATGTTAAGGGGGTTTTGCACATTAACCAAGACCAACTATTCGCAGGGGCGTAGATCCTGGGGGGGATGGGGGGATGCATCCCCCTAGGATGAACCTGAGGGGGATGATCATATGATTATCCCCCCTCTAGAATTTCAACTTATTAATACTTGGTTTTGACAATTATCTGTCATATTTAGCAATTTTCCATGATGTCTGTAATATATTGGATTTTGGGCCCTAGAGTGGCCCTCGAAATCTACCGCTGTGCGACTTTCGGCCCGTTGGGCCACACGCAAAGTTTGCGATCCCCGAAATCACCCCCCCCTACAAAAATGAAAAATCTACGCCCCTAACTATTCGGATGTCATAGACGATATAAACTTAGAGGAATACAGAATCCTGAGCAACAAAGCCATAATCTTGTACAGCCGCAACAGTGGCGACTTAGTGTGGTCAGATGTGTAGCAGAGCATACAGTGACAGAGACAGAATCAGCAAAAGAAGAATGAACTTAAAAGTTTCTTGTCATAAATCAGTGACTATTGGACTCTTACAAATAATGTTTACAGTTTTGGAATCTGTAAGTGATGTCCTTGATGATTGGCTTTCTGATTATTTTCTTTTTAGGGCGCTCTCTGCTAAGAGAGCTCCCTATTGTCATTGAAATCCTGATGAATCTTGTGGGTCGATTTATGGGCAAATTACAGCTCCAATTGACTTCAAAACTTCACACATTGCATTGTATCAGCCAAGAATGGATTGATCAACTTTACAGGGACATGCACATTGTTAAAATACCATTTTAGAGACCCAGGAAAACCATAACAGAAAAACTGGAAAGAGGGATTCCTGTGATGTCATTGAGGGGGTTTCCCACACCAGATCTATTTATAGCTCACTGAGAATTTGTCAAAACAACAAGAGGTCAGCAATTGGGACAAAACACCTCTGCATGCTTCATCAATGAATAAAAGATGGTTATGGACAAATAATAAAGTAAACATACTGTAGTAAGTTAGATGGAAAGATATGTGGAAAGATATATTGATAGATAGATAGATAGATAGATAGATAGATAGAAACACAGCTAGAAACACAGCATGAGTGACAGCTTGACATAGAGAAAGAAGGAAGACAATGAAACAGTGAAATGGATTACATGGTTAATAGTTTCTTTGGTTTTCAAGAACTTGTAGTGTCACAAGTTATAGGAGCGCCCTTTAAAGTGCCTTGTGCACGTTATTTTTTAAATTTATAGCAGAATATAGACCCCAAAACTGGACAATGTCACAAAAATGTGAATTTGTGTTCTCATTCAATCTTAATGTATCTTGTCATAAATCAGTAACTATCAAACTCTCAGAAATAATGTAACATATCTTGTTTAATAGCCATGTACTCCCCTGCCTGTAGCATGCGCGGTATTTCATTGTCTTCCAATTTGAGGCAATTTTTGGGAGATTAAGGCTCTGATTCATGATGGCATCAGGGTTGCAAAAAAATCCAATTTAAATTAAAAAAAATCAAAAAAATCGGATTTATTTGATTTAAATCAGATTTTTTAGATTTAAATCAGATTTAAATCAAGCTGTCATATTTTTTCAAATTCAATGGTTTTCGAAGAACCTGAAGTCATAATAAATGATAAACTGTTCTTAATTAGGTGTTCTGTAATGGGAAAAAATAATTTCACTCCCCAAAAGTCATGTAATCAAGTTTAAATTCAATCTTGTAGATCGTTCATATTTTTAAATTTTTCGTGCTGCAACAAATTCCCTCAGAATATGAATTTAACCTCAATTCAAGTGTTAATTTGGTCAATTTCTTGGAGCGAATATCGCCAGGAATGACCAATGAAAGGGAAACGTTTTATTTGACTTCCAAAAGAGATTTTGCAGGGTTTGATCCTATTTCGAAGTCACAATTGTTGATTACTTAGAGAGCCACTGTCATACTTGGGACCAAAGGAATGATTGAATAGAATTACAGTAACCAATCACATCTACTGTTGAAGCTATGATCTTCTTGGTGTTACGACCGCTAACAAACCCATATTGTGAGTCGTTAAACTTGTGGCTGGTATGATCAGGAATGCATATCCCAGCACTTTTGATATTATGGAGGATAACATAATTGGCCAAAATTGTTAGACACCGCTCGATGTAGGGTTGGCTTTTTAATCGAAGGGATTAGGACACTAGTTTGGAAGGCTTTTAGAAGAATACCAAACTTGAGACATGTATTGAACAGACCAGACATTAGTTCAGGTAAATTGGAACTCGTGCTAAACCGCAAGGGTTCAGGCGTGATACCATGTAAATCTGGGGCGCGACCTAACTTAAGTTTGGAGATATCTATATATTACAATGTTATAATACCTGTGTTGTCTGGAATTGAATTGAACTGTACTATTGATTTGTAAGTCCATATAGAACAGTTCATCTTAAAATTAAAGTCAGGTCATCGACAACCATGACGTGGCCTGTCGTCATTACAAAGTTTATTATTTTGTGACGTTGAAAATGACGTTGCGAATTTTGAAACATGTTTATCATCAAAATGTGCTGTTATCTCCAAATCAATATTTGATGATTTACAAGGTCAACTTTTTTGTATGAAGTTTTGAAAACTGAAAATATTTTACTGATATAATGGAAATGGTTTGGCTGAATGTTTCAACTTCAATATAGGCACCAATAAAAGTCCTATATCTGACAGATAAGCAATTTGGAAAAATATGTTATTTCGCTGTATGAAAAGCAATTGAACTATTATAAGGCACACTGCTCTTGGTCATAAATTATAGGGCCTATATATTTCACTTAGCTATTTTGACTTAAAAATGCAGACACAGGTCAGGTTCTGGGATCTCAACACTTTCTAATGCACCAGACAATTTGTTATCTTTTTTCTCTTGTAATTTTATATGTTAAATATATAAAGAAAAACAAACAAAAAGTTGTAAAATGTAGGCCTCATAAAAATTCTGCATTAAAATGAGTATTGGAATAAAGAAATCAATTAACTAGCACCTGGCGGTTCAATGACCGCTTCCCCTGCATCTTAAAATAAAGCATGTGTGGGGCGGTGAAATGTATATATATATATGCCGTTGCTAACAACCCACGTTTGTTATGTCAGTCAGGACAGTAGTAAGTAGCTGCTGGTCAGATATTACATAGAACGTTATGGTTATGCTCTTTGTCAGAGCATCTTGCTGTCAACATGAACGATTTAATAGAGAAAGTGCAGAGTAACTGCTTTTAATCATGAAGCATCTGTAATCAATGAAAAATGTAAACAGAAAATGATATATTTGCCGATGCTCAAGATAATGTGAAAATGGATATACCCTTTAATTACATAACAAATATCATTTTGCTGTTTCGTCTACAATTTTGCCCTTGAAACTGGACAAACTCATTCATATTTCTTCTTAGATAATTGTCAAAATCTGAATCTTTTGTCTGACAGATAGAAAGTTGTGGTCAGACCATCTTCATTTTGGTCAGACAAATATGGGAGAATTTATCGGTCCTATATTTCTCAACAGCTTGATACTAATGGTTGGCAAATTCCTCTCACTAATTTTATTGTGAGAAGCATGTTGGCTTATTCCTCAGATGCTCAACAATCAATGCTCACTCCCAGTATGAGGCTAAAAAATGCCCCAAAAACTAAATTTAACATTTATCTGTCCAACTTCCCTTTTTTTTTTGCAGAATGAGAACTCTGACTTGCTTTGCTAAACTCCAGTTGACTTGTCAACTAAGTTATTCAACTCTGACTTGATTTCAATTCACTCCAGCTACTCAATGTATTTTGTGTTGCTTCCTAGTGAAATAAATATTTAAAATAAAATAAAAAACAGTAGAGGCCTACATATTTTTTGTTGTTAAAAATTTGCTAATTTTTCACTTGAAAAAAGTGTAGCTATACCACTGCCTCATATAATTGGGGGTTGGTATGTTTCATATATTTTGCAGAAAGTTTAAAAAGAAGAAGATCTTTACATTTGTGTTTCGGTTTTTAAGATATTTTTTTTAATTGGCTGATATAATAAGTTAAGCCTCAGTGACTGAGTGACTTGACTGACAGCTCTGACTTGGAGTGGACTGAACATCAACTTCCTTCTTCTTGGAAAGCTATTACCTTTGACTGACTGGTCAATTTTATGTATAGAATACTTGGGGTTCTAAGTGGGGATGTTATAATGAAGACCTGTGACACTCTGTCAATCTGGAATAAAACATGGCACCTTAATTCAAGAGGAGTTAGAGAACTACTCATGCAGTGGAAATTGGCTGCCACACTTAAGATGACTCAGAATTTTAAAAGGCCTGAAACATGAATGAACTCGGGAAGAAATCAGAAGAATACAAGAATGGATGGATCACTGGGTCTGGATTGCAAAGCTAGGACATGGATTTTCAAAAAGTCCATTTTTGTCAAATGTCAGGAATTTGTAGCAGTCACACACAGTCTATACCCTAGTATAGCTCATAAGTTTTAACATCATCACTCATTCAAGTTCACTAAGTTAAGTAAACTAGTTTGCGGAATAAGGAGCCCTTTAAACAATACAACTGAGCTACTTGTGTAAAAAAAAGTTGAGAAAAAAGTTTAAAGGAAAGAGTTAGAAGACAGAAGAGGAAAAAAGAAATTAAGAATGGATTGCACCACATGACGTAATCATGCAACGTCATGGTCAGGGGCAAAAAAGATATCAAATCATGACACAGGTCATATCATATCTTTCAAGGTCCTATAAAGTCCAAATATCTATGAATATTTATGATTTTTCATCAATTGACCAAAATCGGTGGTAGCTTTAAGGACTTTAATAGATAGTAGCCAATTTGAGTGCTCCTATAGATAAAATAGGACCTATTTCACTTGGCAGACGATAAGATAGTGGTGCTGCTTCACTGGCTCTGCTGGTCACATGATCAAACAGGTCGGGTGGATGACATTCAGTTGTTATAAGGCCCACAGGATGGCTGCATGCTTGTGCACATGGAGTTGGTCTTTAAATCTTTCCTCCCTCACAAGGGAATAATAATTTATTAACTGGATAAAGGATAAACAACATCATGTCTAACCTTACAGGATTCGAGAAATTTTGTGGAGGTGCTTTTTGGGTCAGTATGTTTTTATTTCATTAATTTATTTGGCATGCTCACATCTATACTTTCAATACTAACATATCAAAGGCCCATGCAACATACAGCAATGAAATTAATATAAACACGAGACATGCTTATCATTTTACATATCATATTTCCATGACACTGTCAAGTATGAATGAGATCAAGCTATTGAATTTCACGTCAGGTCAATGGTTATATTAGAACACAACAGATTTAATACTCCTAACGAATTCACAAATTGAGACAATAATTGTCATAGAAAAGTTCAATAGTTGCAATGAAATACATCTGAACTGATGTATTAATCAAGGCTTCATAATTTATTTAAAAAAATAATTTTTAAAAGTGGACAGATCATATTTCAACAAATGACAACAGCAGGTTTATATATACAATTTATATATATATATGCAGTTTACTTTTACAATACACAAATATATGCACCAATACACAGAAGTAAGGTTATCTTAGCCATTATGTATTGATGCTATTTAATAGTATTTACTGAAGATAAGTCTATCATGGTTATTCAATGGTGTTGCTGATTATCTTAGTTTATTACACCGCTTACTATAGATAAATCTCAAGTAACTGTGAAGTATTAAACTCAATTTGTTGGAACAGAATTAGTTGTGCAACATTTCTTTTTCAATCAGATCAGAAATATTGACTTTTTCCATACATAAAAGAGCTTGTGCATTGTGGAGGCACTTTAGAAATATTTTGCTCTATTTATTTTAGATTTATACAATTAAATACTAAAAGATAAAGGTGTCATTCTAGATCCAAAATGCAAACAGCACTAGGTTAAGTGGTTTTCTAGTGATAACATATATTCGATTGCATCATTTGATGCTACTGTTGGAATTTTGTAAGTCAAAAGTGAAAATGATTATATTTATATTTAACTCCCATCATTTCTTTTTAAATAAACGTTCTCAATATCCCTTTAAGGATGTTTTAATTACAAGGCTTCCCCTTTTTTGGTGCAGGCCTACATGCCAGAAAAATGTCAACATAATTCACTTTAGATTTTCTAATTTCATCTTTCCAACTAGACAAGACAATCTGTTTTCAGAGGAGATTTTTTTTAATAAGCCAATATCCTGTTGAGTGTTTGTGTCAATGATTTTTAGGGGATTTACCTCAAATTTAAACCCTAATTGTTGACGTATCATCTTATCAATATTATTGAGAACATCTATTAGTACAGCTACTTCACCCAGAAAAAACCTTTTTTTAAATTCTTCTCAGATATTAGGAGTTCTCTCTTTTAAAATACACCATAATCCATAAATAATTACGCAGTTCATAAAAAGCAAGAAAGCATAGGCCTATACATTTTTGATTTCATGTTATGCTATTATTTGATGAATAATCTGTTCCGTTGCTGCAAATTCCCAATTGCCATTTAATGTTAGAACTTGTTTTTATGATGCTTTTACCATTTATATTGTATTTTATTTATATTTAAAAACTGTATTATTCATGTATCAATCTCATTTTTGAGGCAAATAAATATTGTATTGTATTGTATTCTATTAACGTAGATAATTTCAGAAACTGTAATTGAATTATCTTCCCGGATCCCTCCTTTGGGAAGATCTTAACATGTCATCATATCCAAATTTAATTTTCTAGTGATAGGATAGGCTTATATGTATATCAATTGTTAAAATTTATTCTTCGAGGGTCTATTTTCCATGAGAGAATTTATGGGTTTTTCTGTAACTGTTTAACACGTTCTTTACAACAGTAAGTGCAAATTTTTTTTAGGATTGTGGAGAGTGCAAAAAGGCTTTGTATTCTCAATTTTTTTGTCATATTTTTTGTTTTCCACGTGATATAACTTTTTTACTTCAGGGAAAAAAGGAGAAATAGCAGATGACTCCAAAAAAGCAATGGCATACATGTCAGTATGGTCCTGAATCTGCTCACTGACAACTCCCTCACTTATATTATGAGACATCTTCTTACAGCAATGCCCAACATATCAGCAAAATCCCAGATTCTATAATAGTATTTAATACTATTTATGCCAATTATGAAACCCTAGAAGTGGCGATAGTTCAGTAGTTGCCTGATGATGCTTGTATGGTTTACAAGTGAAACGTTGCTCCCAACAAAAGTAAGTCCAGAGAAATGTTTTAAACATTCACCATTGGATCATTACCTGGATGTCTGAGAATCTACACTATTATCTGAAACCCAAGGCGTTTGCAATTAAAGTGATTATGTACTTTAAACTAATCATATTTGCATTAAAAGTTAAAATATAAAGTTCTTTTTGTAAAAACCTCACTAAAAAGCAATTCATGGCACTGAAGGAGCTTGCTGAAATACACTTTCAAAAGTTCATTCTGAAGTTTCTTTCCATATTAATTATACAAAACATTTTTAAAACAGTATAATGTAACCATATCACTGACATAGACATGCACGATACTAAGTATTACTAACTGCGATTCAAAAAGGGAACAAGGCCTCAGATGTACTTTCAGCTTGTGATTTTGGACAACCTTGAAATAAATGAAGTTGTTACATGCCAACATTTTTTTCTTAACATAGTCATAAAGACATAAACCAAATGAATTTTTACTCAAGAAATGACAAATATATATATAATGCACTAACTGCACTTATATCTCATGGAGCTATATAATTGAAGTTCTTTCCTTCTTGGGTACTCAAGATTTCAAAAGACCAAAAATTGCTTGACTGGGTTTAGCCCCTTTCACAAGCACAGTAGTGGGTATTGGGTTCATTCTAAATGTTTATAAAAAGCTACATGTCAACTGTAGCCCTACTAGTTTTTTTTTTACTGCAGAAAAATAAATGCCAAATTTGTTTCGAAATTCAAATGACAGTCCACTTATATTGATATATCAGGAAATTACTATAGGCCTTAGACTATCTTGTAGAAAATAATGAATGTCAAGATGTTTTATCATAATTTAGCAAACATGTCAACTTGGTTTCTTGTAATTTTTAATCATTATTTGGCTGAGTATTTCAAAAATTTAGCTCCAGCAGTCCTGAGTGCGATCAACTGATAAAATAACATATGATATATATATATATAGATTGATTGATGCTTTACTTACTACAAACCAAGCTTGATTTCAATTTTCATAAAATAAAGATGAGATATATATGCCTTGCAATATATGCATTGCAATCTATCTAATCATAAGGTGCATCCTCATCCCACTGCTAAGGCTTTTCCCTCTCAGCCCATAACACCTTAAATTCTACCCCTAAGCCCCTCAGCTCACCTGAGGATTAACACTTGGCAACTTTTACCCATCAAAGTTCATTAGTTCCACAAATATATCCTGCGATTTTGGCCAAAAACACATTTTTCCTCAATTAAAGTATGGGAGCTATATATTTAGCTCGCACAACAAGGGTAATGCATTTCATATTGAAGGCCATTCAATTCCCCATCTTTTGATATGCTGACTGACCCTCTGTGACCAATATATGTTAGGTCTAATAGATATGCCTCTAACTACCCAGTTCCTAGAAATTAATTGGAATTTGGCAAAAACATTTTCCACATAAAAATCACATAAAAATCTCTTTCTGTCCTAATTTGAGACAGTTCCGTGGTAACTGTGCAACATCAGCCAGCTTTAAAGTTTAGCCAGCATTATGCATCATGGCATTTACCAAAACATATCATTAAAAAAAATTTGTTCAGCACATGAAAAAAAGTTTGTTTCCACTTATCGCTAGGGTACCGTAATGTAAATATTGCAATAATAAAGTTTGTTGCTTGTCTGCTTGCGAAAAAAATTGTTCGTCGTTGCTTTGTGAACAAAAAAAAAATCCATAGCCCTCCCCCACTATCATCTGGTCGGCCCCTAAATACAAGACATACTAAACCCTCAATCATCCATCCATTCATTCTTCACAAAACAAACTTGAGGCATAAAGGTGCACTTGTAAGATTTTTCATGTTTGTATACCGACTGACTGAATGGGACTGCCCGGCATAAAATCACTGTATCTTTGGCATATTTTTTCTCTCTCTTGGACAGCTCAGTATGCCTACTTTCACACAGCCAAGAGTAACCCAAGAGTACCTTGGCGAGAGCAAAATTCAGAAATCACGAATTCACTCCCAGAGTATAGCTTTTTACTCTCAGAGTGAAAATTTAGCTCCCAGGGTGAAAGTTGACACTCCCAGAGCAAAAGTTGATGCTCCCAGAGCAAATATTTCACTCCCAGAGCAATTCCATACTCTCAGAAAATTTTAAACTGTTCAAAATTTCCAAGAGTTTTCCAAGAGTGTGGGAATGATCTGGGAGCACCATGTTTTACTATGGGAGTGAAATGTTCACTCTTGAGAGTGAAAAACTATACTCTGGGAGTGAATTCACGATTTCTGATAGTTTGCTCTTGCCAAGATACTCTTGCCAAAGTCTTGTCTGTGTGAATGGGGCTTTAGCAATTTTAATTTTACTTTATGCAACCTAGAAACCTTGAAATATGAAGCAATGTTGAAATAGCCATGACTAGGTTATTGGGCAATGATATCTGGGACATAAATGGGGAATATATTGACAGAACCCTTATTGGAACTGCACTAGTTATAAAAACCAAACATGGCCTATTAGCAAAAGAATATAGGGTATTGTGATGCAGTATTCCTTGAAAACATTTAAAAGAGCATTTTCATACATTTGCTGCACAGGCTATATGCATTAGGCCACTGAGGGAGTACTCCAATAGGGTGGGCTGAAAATTACTTGTTTTGGAATTTCAATATGCCAGTGGTACAGAAAGTTGGTTATGGCCAAAAAATGAAAATTGGTGCAAAAAAAATTTGTGGCATGCGACTTGTGCTGGGCCACTCCGGCTTTTATGAAAATGCAAATTTTCAGCCATTTTGCATGCTTTTTTAAAAAAGACCATTTTTTTTACCCGAGTCAGCTTCCTTGGTTTCAGAGGGCTCAATGGCATAGGCCTACTTAAATCTTCTTCAGTACACTTAAATTTCTTCCTGCAGCTGCATATTCTGCAATAGAAACTGCAGAATTCTACAGAAAACTGCAGAATTCTACAGTTCTGCAAAAAAATTCTGCAGTTCTGTAGGAAACTGCAGAATTCTGCAGAAAACTGCAGAATTCTGCAGTTCTGCAAAAAATTCTGCAGTTTTGAAGGAAACTGCAGAATTCTGCAGGAAGCTGCAGAATTCTGCAGGAAGCTGCAGAATTCTGCAGTTCTGCAATAAATTCTGCAGTTCTGTAGGAAACTGCAGAATTCTGCAGTTCTGCAGCTCCATTAATACCTATACAAGAATGAGGATTGTGAGGAAACAAATGGGATCACAAAAATGTCATTTTACAAACTGCTCTATCAAAATAAACTTCAATGGACGCTTTGCCTCTCTGCTCGGTCAATTCTCAACCAAATTTCATTCAGAAAAATGTTTCAGGTACCCAACAACCAGGTCTATTGACTACACTAGTCAGTCTTTGTCTGTCGTTGTTTTTTTTGCCGTACGACCCGTTTTTCGGCGATCGGTCAGCTCGCAAAAATGTCATTTTATAAACTACTGACAGTGCTCTATCAAAATAAACTTCAATGGACGTTTTGCCTCTCTGCTCGGTTAATTCTCAACCAAATTTCATTCCGAAAAAAGTTTCAGATACTCTGCAACCAGGTCTATTTAATACAATAGTCAGTCTTTGTCCGTCGTTGTTTCTTTTTGCCGTACGACCCGTTTTTCGGCGATCGGTCAGCTCGCAAAAATGTCATTTCATAAACTGCTGACAGTGCTCTATCATAATGAACTTCCATGGACATTTTTCCTCTCTGCTCGGTCAATTCTCAACCAAATTTAATTCCGAAAAAAGTTTCAGGTACTCTGCAACCAGGTCTATTTAATACAGCAGTCAGTCTTTGTCCGTCGTTGTTTCTTTTTGCCGTACGGCACTTTTTTCGTCGATCTGTGTGCTCGCAAAAATGTCATTCCACAAACTGCTACCTGGTAGAACTGCAGAATTTGCTACAGAACTGCAGAATTCTGCAGCTTCCTGCAGAGTTTTTTTTTACTGCAGAATTCTGCAGATTTTTTTGGAACTGCAGAATTCTGCAGCTTCCTGCAGAATTCTGCAGCTTCCTGCAGAATTCTGCAGTTTTCTGCAGAATTCTGCAGTTTTTCGCAGAACTGCATAAAACCTCCCAGGCTGCATATCTCCTACAGGATTACAGATTTTGCTGCAGAAACTTTTCAGAAACGCTGCAATGACAGAGGACTACCAAAACCTCGACCCCCCAAATAAATGTTTCCTTGGTAGCAGCAAGCCCAATGTCAAAGAGGTCTGAACTGTACAGATGCAATACACTGGAGGAAGTAACAGAGGTTCAGAAATCATGCAGTTAGCTGCAGAATTCTGCAGCTTCCTGCAGAGTTTTTTTTGAAACTGCAGAATTCTGCAGATTTTTTTGGAACTGCAGAATTCTGCAGCTTCCTGCAGAATTCTGCAGTTTTTTGCAGAATTCTGCAGTTTTTTGCAGAATTCTGCAGCTTCCTGCAGAATTCTGCAGTTTTCTGCAGAATTCTGCAGTTTTTTGCAGAACTGCATAAAACCTCCCAGGCTGCATATCTCCTACAGGATTACAGATTTTGCTGCAGAAACTTTTCAGAAACGCTGAAATGACAGAGGACTACCAAAACCCCGACCTCCCAAACCACAACCCCCCAAACCAACCCCCCTAATCAATGTTTCCTTGGTAGCGGCAAGCCCAATGTCAAAGAGGTCTGAACTGTACAGATGCAATACACTGGAGGAAGTAACAGATGTTCAGAAATCATGCAGTTAGCTGCAGAATTCTGCAGCTTCCTGCAGAGCTTTTTTTTGAAACTGCAGAATTCTGCAGATTTTTTGGAGCTGCAGAATTCTGAAGCTTCCTGCAGAATTCTGCAGTTTCCTGCAGAATTCTGCAGTTTTTTGCAGAATTCTGCAGTTTTTTGTAGAAATGCAGGATTCTGCAGTTGTCTGCAGGATTCTGCAGTTTTCTGCAGAATTCTGCAGTTTTTTGCAGAACTGCATAAAACCTCCCAGGCTGCATATCTCCTACAGAATTACAGATTTTGCTGCAGAAACTTTTCAGAAACGCTGCAGTGACAGAGGACTAACAAAAAACCTGATCCCTCATACAAGAATCCCCCAAACCACGTTTCCTTGGTAGCGGCAAGCCCCATGTCAGAGAGGTCTGAACTTTGAAGATGCATTGCAATAAACTGCAGGAAGTAACAGAGGTTCAGAAATCATGCAGGGAGCTACAGAACTGCAGAATTCTGCAGCTTCCTGCAGAGTTTTTTTTGAAACTGCAGAATTTTTTTTGGAACTGCAGAATTCTGCAGTTTTTTTGTAGAACTGCAGAATTCTGCAGTTTCCTGCAGAATTCTGCAGTTTCCTACAGAATTCTGCAGTTTTTTGCAGAATTCTGCAGCTTTTTGCAGAACTGCAGGAAGAAATTATATACTCCTCTCTTTGAAGGCCATTTTGGATATGAAACACCATAAACAGGTTGCTTATATTCAAGATATAGTCATTTCTGGGTAAATGTTGGGAATCAGAATTTGGCTTTTTTTGTGTGCTAAAAATGGCCAAAAAAATTGAAAATATCAGAATTTGACCCCACAAAAATTGATTCCAAGTGAATTGTAATTCCTCTCAAGTCCTCCCCAACACCCTAAAAAACATTTCCGGCGTATTATCTGCGTTTATCTGTGGTTTTAGTTTCCAGAATAGGGGCAATTCCGTAAAGTCAGATTTGCAGATTTGACACTTAAGCAGCTTGTGTAGTCCTACCATTACATCTCAGTTATTTATTGTTGAATAGGGATGAGGCCAGGTAGATAGATAGATAGACAAACCATCAACCAAAGCTCAAAGTGCAATAGGAGCTGAGCTACAAGGTGAAATATCATCTTGTCGGACGTGCTTACGTGCTGTGCCACTGGCATATTGAAATTCCAAAAAAAGATTTTTTCAGCCCACCCTAGTTAGTCCTCCAAGTGCCTGTTACTATGCAATAGTACTTTAGCCGTAAAGGTCACATTAACCATAATGATCCACCTCATTCAATTTGAACATGCATTCACCAGAAACACTTGAACAATTTTCATTTGAAAGTTTCTGGACAATGAAAAATATAATCTTTGCTTCAAAACCTTAGACCATCATTTAAAACCAAATTCTTTAACTCTTAATTGAAATTCTGAGATTGTGGTGAACACTGACACAAACCTTAACTTGACGTTGCCAATTACTAACAACCGATAAAAGTTCCGTATTTTTTTCAGAAAAGAGATGAACTAAAATAAAAATAAAACTAAGATTTTTAACCAAATTATAAAAAATATACCCTAAACCCATGCAGATTCTATATGTGCCAATAAAAAAGCAAAGCAGACATCACATGCCAGTTAATGTTAGCTTTTTCTGTACCACAATGGTGGGAAAAAAGCACTCCAACACATCTAACAATTAATATTATATATTATGTTGACACCTTGGATAGGCCTCTTCAAAAAGGCTTTCGATACTTTTAGTACTCTTAACAAGATAGTAGCACTCTTAGAGTGCATAGGCCCGCCATATTTATATACCTCACAAGCAAGCTGGACATTTCTGGGAAACTGTCTCATGTGCTATTTAATATTTATAGCTGAGGATCACTGATGCAGTGACGCATCAAGCCCATGTGGAGTAAATGCAGGCAAGGTAGTTATTAGTGACAAAGCATAAAGCTGTATCAATCTGATCATTGTGGTGTATATACACTGCATGGATCTTAACCAAAAATCCTATGGCAGGCCTAAAAATGAAAGTTTGGGGTATACAAACTTAGAGAAGGCTTGATGTGGCACAATATTTCAAGCCAGTAAGTGTTCACTGTTCAGTAAAATGACAAGAAATAAAAAATTTAGCTGTTGTGCAGAGAGAAAAACTGTTTACGAACTGCCATTCCCTAATTTCTCAACATTTTTTTATTGTCCTAAAATTGTCGGTAAATTCTTTGCAATATTGACAAAAATCACCTGAAAATTGCTTCGCTTTTCAATTCCAATATACAAACATTATTCGATATTTTGATGTATTGATCGCTACATGTTTCTTCGGTTTGTCTTTTCAGGACCTCAACGTGACATGGTACACAAATGAACCGGACTTCACACCATGTTTCCAGAACACAGTCTTAGTATGGGTGCCCTGTGGCTTCTTATGGTTGATCCTTCCATTTTACATTTACTATTTAAGCAGCGTTCAAGGGCCAGGGAACCGGGTGAACAAGCTCAACACCTCAAAAACTGTAAGTGTTCATTTGTTTTCCTCAACAAAATCTACATTAAACAATTAATACATGTGTACTTATATAAACCACATTTAAATGTTGTGTGTAAACCTACCCAAAAGTATGACAATACACAGCCACCTGACCTCTACTCCTCCGCTCTCTCATTGTTACTGACCTATGATAGTAAAACTATTCCTTGTCAATTTCATAGCAATTTATTCTATAGAAGACATCCAGGTTAATAGTTTGTTACTCATTTTCACTTTGAAGGATGCTCTACCTATCACCAAACACTGAGTAGATTATAGAAATTTAATGTCATTAAAAACTCATTATAAATATCAGTGATGAGTAATTTTACCATAAGAATGACTCTTCAACCAAATGACATAAGAAAAAAGAAATCAAGAACATGACGGCTAAAAGACGCTCGACTTACAAATTAAAACACTGAGTACATTTAATGTCATTTTAAATATTAGTGAACAGACATTTTACCACAAGCATGACTTTTCAGCCACATGACATAAGATAAAATAAATCAAGAACATTATGTTAAAAGATGCTCTGGCAGTCATCAAACCTCAAGCATGACTTTTCATTAAAATTACATAATGTTTACGAAATCATCCAGAACATTTTTTCGAACTTGCACAAATTCGGGACAATAAACATTTTTATGTAGGACACTATAGCATGTCGTTATCTGGAAGTGCTCCAGTTATCGATTCCCAGCAGAATCCCAGGTGATGATATCGAGAGCTTTATCATGTAGGGTTATATATTTACACTCTGTTAGTTTTCTTGAGCAGGTTTAACATGCATATATATATTAGAATGTCAGATAAATTTCACTTATTCTAGTCTATCAGTGCAATGACTGGTTTATTAGGAATTCACTGAGCTTCAGCGAACTCCGTTAATGATAGCACAATATTTTTTTACTCACTTGTTGAAGTATGTCATCAATTCGCAATTGCAAACAAAACCCAAATGTCCCTTCAGTAAAATGCATGCATTATCAATTTTGTCAGGACATTAAATAAATCTTGCAAGGTAAATCAAAAAAGTCACAGAATGTATTGTACCTCAAGGCAGTGTACTGTTAGCTTATACTGTAAACAAATCCCATACCTGCAAAATAAACAGAATACAAAGGTTTACAATCTACAACTAAGGGCACACATAACTTGATGCAGCATATGCCAAGGGATTGTTTGGCCCATGGATTGCTGTCCAACAGGGACGAAATGTCGGCCAAATATTTGAAGTGATTTACAAAAATAAGTAATAATTTCCTGCAGAGACCCCCAAGTCCCCCTGATTATTAAATGGTCGCCCTAACTTAGAAACACCAGGCTGTTAAAATGTATCCCCACCAGGAATTATTTATTTCAAGACCAGACTGTTCAGAAAGAATTTGTTTCATCAAAAGTGAGCAAGAAATTATTTACTAAAAAAAAAAAAAATTCAAGCCCTCCCCCTGCCTGGATATGAAATGGTCACCCCCTTACACCAGGAATGATTTGTTTCAAGACCAGACTGTTCAGAAAAAATGTGTTTCATCAAAAGTGAGCACGAAATTATTTACTAAAAAAAACTCCAAGCCCTCCCCCTCCCTGGATATGAAATGGTCACCCCCTACTGCTGATTCTTGATACATGTAAATTCAGGCCACTGGGACCTTAGTTACAGTACATTAAAGAAACTGGAATGGCATTATAGGGTGTTAACAGTGTGGTTTTGACAGAAATGCCTGGACAAAAATCCTTTCTACAACGTGACAGCCTCACCACAGAGTCGGTCCCTATATTACGTATAGGCCGACAATTATTTTTAGCTTCTCAGATGGACCGAGACATATTTTCAGTCAGCCAAAAAAATAAAAGAAGGTTACCCATGATTTGTTTAATTTTGACTGCAATAAAAAGAGACTAAAGCTCTTTTTCTGTCCAAATGATCGACCTTACAAAAAGTGCCATGAGAAGATCAGAGAGACTAAAAATTATGTCTCGCCTAAAATATCTGCATAATATCAATCACTTTATTTTATTCTTAGATTTGTCTTGCAATTGAACTTATGTTAAATCTTGATTTTTTTTCATCTTTCTTCAGCTGCTTGGTGTTTTACTAGTCTGTGTATCAGGGCTGAATCTGATCAAAGCTGGCAGCGATTACGGGCAAGATAGCGAAAACCAAGCTCTTGCTACAATAGTCAGTCCAGCAGTCTTAACGGCTACATTGGTAAGATATTTGAATTTACTTATGTACAGTATTAGTATTTTTAAAATGGGCTTTACAATTTGCCATGGATATTGCTTAAAGTTTTCTTTTAAATCTGTCAGGGGATATCAGATGCAGGTAACATTCAACACAAGATAACTGATAGTGTTAATGAAGGGCCATCCCATAAGACAAACAATCCTGACAATAGAAAAAGGCAACTGAGGCCAGTGGTCCATATATTTTAAACGACATATTAAAATGATAACATAGTAATGATATATGCATGGACCCTTTTAAAGTAATATTAATCTTTTTTTGTTGTTATCAAATGCGATACATTTTTTAGAATAGTTTTAACCTGTTTTTATTGTTTTACTGGGTCAGGTGAAAAAAATTATTTCTTGTGATCCGGTTATCCAGCCTATAATATTATGTTTTTGAAAAAAAGAAAAGTTTAACTCTAGATCAGCACAATTAATGAATTAAAAACTTCTTTCTTTTGTCACTTCCAGCTGTTGGCTACAATTCTCATACAAGTCGAGAGAACAAAAGGGTTTATCACCTCAGGGGTTCTGTTCCTCTTCTGGTTCTTTTTGACCGTAGCAGGAATTGTACCTTTCTACTCAAAAATATTACACGCCCGTCATTCAGTAAGTATTTCACTATCTTTAGTAGGATTACCATTACAATACCTGTATCAATTATTGTGTCATAAAGAATTATGTAAACCTTATTGAATTTCCAGTAGATGTCACATACTATAAAATGGCCACAGTAAAATATTTTGATTGTCCCGGTCAGTCAATGGCTAGTTGGCTACCACATGTTTATTAAAACTAGAGACATTGACTGGCTGTGATGATAATGTCGTACATGATGAGTTATCAGCAGGGAAAGTATGTGCTGTGTGTCTATAAATAGCTCACTACCCTGCAGCTCCCTCTCTGACCCCAGCTGTGTGAAGACCCCAAACATCTTAGCACAAAGTGAGACATGGCTAAATGATGCAACCTTTAGCCAAATTAATTGTCTAAGGTGTTGGACTTGGCTGAACAAAACAACAATAATATTTACATCAATAGCAATAAATAACTGTATTCCTGCATTGTAACATGGTGGAGAATCCACTTTGCTGAGGGAAAAAACATCTTGTAGAACAATTTAATATAATATGGTTTTAATTTGATATTGCATGAACAGTATCTATTATGTAATACTTAGACAAACCGGTTAAATAATCAACATTTTTTGTTCTTTTCAGGAGGGCATTGAGAATTTTTTCTTTTTTGTAACTTTTTATATTTATTATGGATTAGTATTAATACAACTTATACTATCATGTATTGTTGATGAGAATCCCTCACCACCCAATGACCCAACAAAGGTATGTTCTCGCTCATCACAATTAAATAACACTTGTTAGAAAGTCATTATACCAAGAACATTTTTCTTGGGACATATATAATCACTTTCATTGACTTGTTCCAAAGAATGACTTGTAATATATATACAAATATTTTTTTGTTTCAGCAAGCATGCCCAGAAATAGAAGCTTCATTTTTATCTCGTATGACATATTGGTGGATAAACGGGTAAGTTAACTTAGGAATAACTACGAATGGTACTTCTAAACAACATACTTCAAAAGAAAAGTAATGATAAAATCAGTTTTCATTGGCAACATCTGAAGGCCGATACCAGTCTGAAACTAAAATACTGTCATGAATGACCAACATGCCCCCCCCCAACCATACTTCGTAGGGGGGGGGGGGCATAATTAACATATCGGTTACCTTAACAAATTTTAACACTAAACCAATTACAGTTCTTTGGACTAGATGAAAGATGACATACAAATAATGAAATGAAATTTTGTGAAATTGCATTTCTTTGCAGGTTGGTGCTCACAGGAGCCAAGCAAGGATTAACGGAGTCAAATATCTGGGGACTCCATCCTAGAGACACAACATCAACTAACGCCCCACTCTTTGAGAGAGAATGGGAAGAAGAATTAAGAAAATGCAACTGGTAAATATTCAACTTCCTTATGGTTTGAATAATTATATAAGATGAGCATTATGGCTGACCTTGAGAGTCTACAACGCACTTCTAAAAGCTTGGTAGTATTTTATATCCAGGAACATTAACATGGCCCCATATTCCACAGAAATATAGTAGCTATATCTTTAGCTATTTCTACACACTCGTTTTCAAGACACGCGTAGTTTGGTTTAGAAATATATACACAATGAGATGTTAGATGGCTACACACAATATTAAAAGCATGACGCTTTCAAGGCAACTACTTGCTGCTAATGAGGTGCCTACCTAGAATAGTTGGAGAGAGTCGTTATAAAGTGCCTTATAAGAAATTACACTAAAGACAGTAATGATTTTATCAACAGAATTTACAGACCAAATTATTAACAACCTGTCTTGACCTTTCAGGAAAAACACCAAACCAAAAGAAGACTCCAGAAATGGATCTGGTTACCAGTCTTTCAAAACTAGCAACAAGCGAAGAAGGACAATGAGTACAGTAAAAGTAAATGTTGATGAAAAAACCCCTTTGATGGATGGGGGAAGTGTAACAATGGAGTACGAGGATGTAGACCCCAAGAAAAAGAAGAAGCCATCCATGGCAAAAGTGTTAGCGAAAGTGTATGGGACTACCTTGTTACGGGCTCATTTATGTAAATTTGTCTATGATCTCCTTACCTTTGTTGGACCAGTATTACAAAAGTAAGTGAAAACTTGTTTTCTTCAAAATGCAAACATTCATTATATCATTTGATTGACGTGCCACTTACTATGCCACTTACTATTTCGAACACTTCAAAGTTGATGTTGAGAATTTTGCAAAAAGTTAGATTTCTAAAACTGTTCTTGTGTTATATTTTGCAGTGCTTTTGAGACAATTGCAAGAAAACTGTCAAAAATAGAAAATATCCCCTGGTGTTATGCATCAACAATTCAACATGTAGTACTTTGATAAAGACTGTTCCAAAAACTGAGTCACGCATTCGGTGGAAATTTTGAAGTCATTCTTAGTGAACGATGTAAAACATTGTCAACTTAACAAATATTTTACATTTCATAACTATAGAAACAAGAGCAGGTATCGCCTCTACATCCCCCATGCCCTGCACAATCTGCATCAACCTCAAAAACAGTGAAGGGAGACTTGGGGAGAAGGCTTATAGTACATTCCCACAGTTTTCATTCATGAGTGTGTAGTTCCATAAACACCACCAGGGGCGCAATTGTGCATACCTGCATGTGGTGACACCTATGAATGGCCTGGGCTTACCAAATTTAGAAATGGTGACAGTCCCAGCCACACCCACGAAGAATAGCTGGGAAATAAGTTAGCTTCCTACGTTTGATGATTTCATTGTAGATTTGGCAAGTTAAAGGAGTTATAAGAACTTGCGGAAAGTATGAACATTGTGCATGGTGAGCCATTGGAGATTTTTGATGGAAACCATGACATGGAGACTGAAACCATATCCTTCATGCCATAGCATGGGGGATAATTAGAAACTACATGTGAATACTTGGTAACACATTTTCCATTTTCAATTGCTCAGCCAATTAATCGCCTTTACTGAAACACCTGAAGAGTATGCATGGAAAGGATACATGTTCGCAGCTCTATTCTTTGTCAACGGAGTTGTCCAGTCAATATTTTTCCACCAATTGTTCCATGTTGGGATGACCCTGGGCATGAGGGTCAAAGCAGCTGTTATTGCTTCAGTATACAAAAAGGTTTGTTGCATTTCATTTCCTAAAATTCCTAAAAAAAAAACTAAGAGAAGACCACGAGTATGCAATTGATCCAATGAAAAGTCACGCCCCTTCACCAGATGAATTCTAGTATTCTAGGCTGGGGGAAAAATAATAATTTGAGAAAAGAGAACATATTTGACAGTTTCATTATATGTTTTAGTTATTAGCAGATTAGTCGACTCATTGTGCAATCATAAATTTTATAGCAGATGAAATATAATCTTATTCAACCTATAAAACTGCACGCGTCATTTTATTTCAGGCTCTTACGATGAGCAATGAGTCTCGGAAGGATGTGACAGTAGGAGAGATCGTCAACATTATGTCAGTAGATGCTCAGCGCCTACAAGATGTGGCCGGATACCTGTGGATGATCTGGTCCTCCCCTCTGCAGATTGTCATTGCAGTGTATATGTTATGGGGCATTGTGGGACCTTCCGTATTGGCAGGTCTAGCGGTCATGATTCTTTTGATCCCTGTAAATGGAGTACTGGCTACAATGCAGAGAAAACTGCAGGTAAGAGAAAGTGACAGACCTATATTGTTCCGAACTACTATCAGAGAAATAAGTTAGGAGTGAGATGTAAAAATAAGCTATGTTATTATCTTAATAATCCATGGAAAATTTATAATGGGAGTACTTACAATCGACGATCAACTGGCGCCATTCTCAAGTTTTTTTACCATGGATAACAAAATACCATACATATATTCAGAAAATAGTAAAGACATAGCCAAGCCTAAATAGCTTGTCACTATCAATTAAACTTGATGATTACCAATTTACCACAAATGTCAACTAGCAGGATTGATTCCATTGAAAATGTTAAATGTAATTATGTAAACAAAGTTAATATTGATTGTGGGCTGAAAATATAGCACTGTTTATCTAACTGTAATATCAGCTATGACTCTTGAGTAACAGTGCATCAATGTCATTAGCACCTTACTATTGTTAACACACTGTGAAATTGATAAGAAACATCTGAGGTTGGGTTTATGTTTACACAGCAAGACACTGTCCCTGTTTAAATCTGATAAATATTGCCTTGCTGATCAATAATTTTTTTTTCAATTCGGAAGTTCGAAGTACCAAACAGGAGAATTAAGTAAATGACTAAATTTACTAGTACTAATTAATCAAGATTTGAGAATACTTCCGAGGCAGTAGAGCTTGGTTGTGGAAATGGAGACAAATATTTGAATAATTTTTTTACCCCTCACTTGGAACGCCCTACATTATTCAATTTTTTTTCTCATTGAAATACAGATAGCTCAGATGAAGCAGAAAGATGAAAGAATCAAACTTATGAATGAAGTATTGAACGGGATGAAGGTGCGTATAATGACTTGTTTCATTTAACCCTCCCAATTTTTCAGTTCGTGAATTTCTAAAAAATTAGCCTTCAAATTCATTTATAGGTGCTGAAGCTGTACGCATGGGAAGCTTCTTTTCAAAAAAAGATTGAGGACATCAGGAACAGAGAGCTTGACACTTTGAGAAAATATTCTTACATTGGAGCAGTTGGAACATTCACATGGACGTGTGCGCCATTCCTCGTTAGTATCTCTGTCACTACATATTTGTCACCACACAGTATGAGTATATATATATCACATTTGTTATGGCAGCCAATTGTCCAGTATCAGGTATTCAAAAAAGTTGGTCCAATCCACACAAATTGAGGAAAACTTTCTCGTCTTCAACATCAGATCTCTCTTGTTCGAAGTTGTATTGGACATTGGTGGTTCAAATAAATGACATCCATACTATCTTTACTCAATTTATCTGACTGTGAGACATCTAGGCAGCTCTTTTGGTAATCTTTGAAACTCCTTTGAGGTTGTATGATTTCCTTTTGGGATACAACTTGAAATTATTTCAGATAGGTTACTTCTCACAATGCATGTAATCCATTTGTTTTCCATTTCTCAGGTAACTCTTGCTACATTCACATCATATGTTCTGTCTGGCAACAATCTGGATGCTACCACAGCTTTTGTGTCATTGTCACTTTTCAACATTCTTCGTTTTCCCATTAATCTTCTGCCAATGATGGTTTCTTATATCGTCACAGTAAGTAAAGATTACTATTATTACACTGTGTTATAATACATTTTCTTGTTTTGACTTCATTTTATCCTATTTGCGGTCTTATCCAATTTGCGATGAATTCCATTTGTGGGATACCAGTCTTCTTCTTCAAAGTTCCTGTGTTGGTTTATATGAAATCCTGATGACTCATATTCAATTTTACATTTTCATCATTTCAGGCTAGCGTTTCAATTGGACGCATAAATAAGTTCCTCCAAACAGGTGACCTTGATTCATCTAATGTTTCTCATGATTACTCTGCTGAGCATCCAATCCAGATCAAGATGGGCACATTTGCTTGGGGGACAACAGAGGATGATCTTCTCACACTTAGGGGGTAAGTCGTTGGACAGGCCAAATCAAATTTAATATACATATCTGATTTGTAAGATCCATTCAGTCACTGTTTTCAGTGTCTTGAGTAGTCACCTCTGGTCTTTCAAAACCTTTGCAGTATTAATCTAACGATCAAGGATGGAGAGCTACTAGCCGTTGTGGGTCAAGTCGGAAGCGGAAAATCATCTTTGATATCGGCTATCTTGGGAGAAATGGAAAAGATAGAAGGATCCGTTAACGTCAGGGTAAGTAAATCATGAATTGTTAGGGCACTGTTAGTATGGTGTTGCTAATGTGGAAATCCAGTGATTGCAAGCCTGTGAAATTTATTTTTTCATTCTTTGCAGGGTAGCATAGCGTACGTTGCTCAACAAGCCTGGATCCAAAATGCAACTCTCCGAGATAACATCTTGTTTGGCAAGCCATATGATGCCAAGAAGTATGATAAAGTTTTGGAAGTATGTGCTTTGAAGCCAGATTTGGAGATTCTCCCCGGAGGTGACCAGACAGAAATTGGTGAAAAGGTATGGCAAGCGTTGCAAATATTTTTGTAATAATTCTTCAGAGCAGCACATTTCTTAAACATATACATGTATGTATCTTCACAGTCCTGTGTTTCTCGGACGTACATATTAATGTTCAATTGTAATTATTCTTCAGGGTATTAACTTGTCTGGAGGTCAGAAACAAAGAGTGTCCCTGGCAAGAGCGGTTTACGCTGACAGTGATATCTATCTTCTGGATGATCCCTTGTCAGCAGTGGATTCTCATGTTGGCAAACACATCATGGATAATGTGATAGGACCATCAGGCGTGCTGAGCAAAAAGGTATACTGCAGTATTTCTCTCAATCAAAACATACCCGTAATTGTCCCATTTAGTGAGCACCATCTCATAGTTGCGCACTCCTCTCCATGCAGAATTGAAAATAAAGCACTTGATTAATTTCAGTTCATTCAATTTTGATTGCCTTTCATTGAATTATGGTACAATTAACAATAAAGCAAGTATCTATGATTCTACATGCACATACATGTACCAAGACCAGCATTCGCTTTACACTCTATGAGCCAACATGTGCCATACTGGCACTAATATAAGTGCTACTCCTAGACATCTTACAATACAAATGCTGAAACAAGATTTGTTAATTTCAGACGCGTATATTGGTGACCCATGGATTGCACTGGCTGCCTCAGTGTGACAATGTTGTTGTACTGGTTGGTGGTGACATTACGGAGTATGGTGCTTATGACGATCTGCTCAATGAGAATGGAGCTCTTGCACAGTTCATCAAGCAGTACCTCATCACAAGTGCGGAGGAAGAAGAGGAGGAGGAGTTGGACCCTGAGGGTAAATATTTTTAGTTGGAAACATTGTCCTCGGAACTTAAATGCATTAGAATCAATTGAACTAACAAGGTCAGAGGATACAGCATTATTTGCGCCTTTAATCTGAAGATGTGGATTTTAATCACTGTTGAACTTACTGATCAATGTTCTTTTGCATGCCTGTCAATTGAACTGACTTCTATCACAACTTCCGTATTCTTGCAGTGTTGGAGGCAAGGAAAAACATGCTACAGAGGATGGAGTCTATTTCTGGTGACTCGAGCGTTGGCGCCTTAATTCGACAATTGTCAACTGCATCAGGTCATTCGGATAGCGACCAGCATGGATCAGACACAGGAAGACAAAGGTATATAAGGGAATTGTTTCTTTGGTGAAGGACAAAAGGAAATGGCATTGGTGAAGCACAAATGCTGATAATTTATATGCCTGTGAATTGTAGCACTTAGGAACTTCACTATGCTCCATAGAAAACCTACTAGGCCCTTAGAAGATAACAAGCGAATTTTTTTTTTGCAGGAAGAAGTCACGCAAAAAGAGCACAGCCAAAAGTCCAGAAAAACAGATATCCAGGACTGTGAGCACTGTGAAAGATCCAGATCAGAAGATTCCAGAACAGAAGGAAGGAGAAAAACTTATCCTTGAGGAGAAGTCTCAAACGGGTGATGTAAGGATGTATCCAACGTTACAAATTACGAGCAAGCTTGCCGTTCTCTGTGTTATAACTGAGACACATAATTTCGTCTATGGGGATGTACACTATCCCGGCATATTAATTTCATTTTGGTAATTCTTTACACAGGTGAAGCTCACAGTGTTCATTGAGTATGGCAGGGCATTAGGTTCAGTGTTTGCCCTCATTCTGATGTTTTTCTTCATGCTCTACCAACTGGGTTCAGTGGCTTCCAACTTGTGGCTCAGTGCATGGACAGAAGATGAGACTCTCAAAACTGCCCCTACTAACAGCTCAGAGTATGAGGCTGCCCAGAACAAGTATCTGGGAGTATATGGTGCATTGGGAGGAATTCAAGGTAATCTAAAACAGATTCCGTCAATATTTTTATTCAGGGGCCAGAGGCTAAGATTGGGTTTGGTTGAACTTGATCCTGAAGTTGTACATACTTAAAATCATGTGCTTACAAGTTGAGAAAGCATTGTTATGTAACCATTTGATTGCCTCTTTATTTCAGCTGCTTTCGTATTGGTTTATGCGATTATCGCTGCTATAAGCATGGTTAGGGCCTCCAGAGCTCTGCATTCAAAGATGTTAATAAACATCCTCAAGTCTCCTATGTCATTCTTCGACACCACTCCAATTGGTCGCATTCTCAACAGATTCTCCAGGGACATCGAAACTATTGACAACATCTTGCCAAATTTAATCCGCAGTTGGCTCAATACCTTCTTCACAGTCATCAGCACTGTCGCTGTCATCGGCTACAGTACTCCCATTTTCCTTTCCATCGTTGTTCCAGTCGCTCTGCTATACTACTTTGTACAGGTAATTTTCAGTTAACTTACAGTATACAATTGTGCAGGCCTACCATCCAGATGTTGTAAGTTTCTTTTCACACAGTGTCGTTGTATAAATTAACTTTTGAGATTAAAACTTGCTTTCAAATTGCAGCGATTCTACATCCCCACGTCCAGACAACTGAAACGAATTGAGTCAACAACGAGATCGCCCATCTACACCAATTTCAGCGAAACCATTACTGGTGCGAGTACTATCAGAGCGTATGGAGCACAGGCTAATTTCATCAGCAAGAGTGACGATCTTGTCGACCACAACCTTGTTTACTATTTTGCCAGTATTGCTTCAAACAGGTGAGTGTGTTGAGATAGCTGAGATCGTTGACGATCCTTGTTTCAGTTTTCGAACTAAATACCCTTTTGTAAGCTACAAAAGCTCAGTTTTAGAATGTGACACACATTTAAATTACTACATTTTCGTCTCATATTTTTCATAAATGTTATCAACTTTGCCAAATATATACTGTATGACTACAATTATTTTTCATTTTCAGATGGCTAGGATTCAGACTTGAGTTTCTGGCATCAGTAGTGGTACTGTCCGCAGCTCTCTTTGCTGTCATTGGCAAGAGTTCCCTAAGCGGTGGATTAGTTGGTCTTTCCATATCATATGCTTTGCAGGTATGGTCCTAATTTATGTCTGTATAGTTAGGCGCATATATATATAAATAGCAGTCAAATCAACAATACTATAAGTGCAATTTGGGGATGCCTAAATAGGTATTTTTCATCCAGGTTACTTATTTACATGACTAGCCCCCACATGCAAATTCTATAATACTAATTCTGACTTCAGACTACAGAGTATCCTTACTTAATCTCATCAGTAAAATAAAATCACTTATCTTAATATTTCTACTCAGGTGACCCAGTCACTGAACTGGATGGTGCGCATGACCAGTGACTTGGAAACCAACGTTGTGTCAGTAGAGAGAATCAAAGAATATTCTGAAACTGAGCAAGAGGTAAGTCGTTAGCTCGGTAGTTTTATCAGACAAAAATTATATATTTTTCTTTCTCTACTTGTAGTTAAGACAGTGACTCAAATATTGTATGCATGCTTCTTTCAGGCAGAATGGTATGTTGACAGCACCAAACCATCACCAGACTGGCCACCAGAGGGTAAAGTAGCGTTTGAGGATTACCAAACTAGATATCGCCCAGGCCTTGACCTCGTCTTACGGGGAATAGATGTGAATATTGCAGGGGGCGAAAAGGTAATGTTTCTTTTCATCGACTGACTGATGATTTTCATGGAGTGGTGATATACTGTAAAGTGATTATAAACATAAATTTTCTGTTTCTCTATATCAGAAAATATCAAGAGAGTATTATTTCGAAACAATCCATAAAATTGGTGCATTATTTGAAAAGCCACATTCTAATCATTTCCAGTCCATTATTTCCATATATCATTTCAGATTGGCATAGTGGGGCGCACAGGAGCCGGAAAGTCATCTTTGACTCTGGGTCTCTTCAGAATAATAGAATCAGCAGGAGGCAGAATCGTTATTGACGGCCATGATATTGGAGGATTGGGTTTGCATCAACTGCGGTCAAAACTGACAATCCTACCTCAGGTACTTTTTAAAATTCAGCTATATAAAAGAGATGTACATATATTCCAAGGTATGACTTGTACATTTATATTGAATGATAAATAATACAATTTTCATCTGGTTTCGTTGCATAAGACTTTCTTAAGTCTTCCACTTGAGATTCCACCCCATCCTTATTTTTAAACCTACACTTGAAAAAAAAACTGTAAATTATTGACAAAAATAATATCACCCCCCTTATATCTAAGTAACAGTACATGTACATTTTTGCTGAAATGTTGTCGTTTATTACGCCCAGGCCAAATCAGACCATAGTGCGGGACAGGTAGGTGAAGCAATGAAGCATGTGAAAGTATAGGAATTTATTACTGCATGCATGAGCATAGAAAAAGCTTGGTCATGCCTTCCTCTCACATCAAAATGCATGATACTATATTTAAGTGGCATGTCATGAACTATAAAAGTTTGAATAGTATACTGCAGTGCAGTTCTCGCTAACCTGTAAAGGATATTAACAACCATAAGTACAGGCAATAATGCGATGAATACTAACTATATTTTAAAATTATTTTATAACAACTATGCCGCTACTTGTATTTTTTAAAATTTCAATTACTACTGTGGTGACATGAAAATAACAGTATAATAATTATTTCATATGTAAAACAGTTCAGAGAGTGTATTTGAAGTTACAGCTATCATTAACCTACGCTAAATTACTCCCAACTATATAATAATGAGTATATATCTGTTTTAAAAAGACCAAGAAAGTTTTAATTGCGGTGCAGACGACAGGTCTGATACTCGAAAAAAGGCTAATCTCAAACTTGTATGTTTACAAGGCATTAATCGGCAAGATCTGAATGAAAGTTCCTCATGGGGGAGGGGAGAGATACTACTTTTTGGGTGTAAGGTCATGAGTTTTCCCCCCAAATTAGTTTCTATAGCAAGTGAAACATGCAAATATATTAATTCAATTTTCCGGAGTTTTTCTTTCAAACTCATTTTACTTTTGGTACAGATAAGAACACTGGCTAGTATGGTGCAGACATTTAAGTCTAACTTTCATGAATTTCAGGATCCTGTCTTGTTCTCTGGAACTCTACGAATGAATTTGGACCCTTTTGAATCATACAGTGATACGGAACTGTGGAAAGTCTTGGAACTGGCACATCTCAAAGAATTTGTCCTCTCACTTCCACCCCAACTGAGATATGAATGTGGAGAGGGAGGACAAAATTTAAGGTACTGTTCTGATGAAAATTGGATAAAAATTGTTTTAATTTGTGAACAACTTTTTTGCATCCACCAAGTTAACTTCATTGTAGCATTGTTGCCAGTGCTCATATGAAGAAACTGCTAAGAGACATAATAACCTTATTCCATCCATGGTTGCACATATCCAAAAAGATTTTAAGTACACAGTTTAGGCTATTTCATAGGTGACCTGCTAACCAGAATGAGCTCGAAGTAGGCATTCTAGATAGATTTCCAACAAATTAGCAAAATGTGTCAAAAAGTCACCCAATAAAAAGGTTTCTATCATACTTTTCAGTGTTGGTCAAAGACAACTTGTGTGTCTTGCTCGTGCACTGTTGCGAAAGACCAAGATTTTGATCTTGGACGAAGCGACAGCAGCTATAGACTTAGAGACAGATGAACTTATCCAGGCAACCATCCGACAGGAATTTGCTGATTGCACAGTATTGACAATAGCCCATAGGCTAAATACCATTATGGACAGTGACAGGTAGGTGTTGTTCTTTGTTAGATAAGTAAGAGGGTTTTTGTCAGTATGATCCACAAAGAAAAAGACATCCCGGAACAGAATTGTAAGATTAATTATTACTTTAAATGGGTATAACTACAACTGTAAATGACTTGTAAAACATCACTAAATATAAGAATTATTTCTATATGAGGCCTATA
This sequence comes from Platynereis dumerilii, assembly GCA_026936325.1. Classification (NCBI taxonomy): domain Eukaryota; kingdom Metazoa; phylum Annelida; class Polychaeta; order Phyllodocida; family Nereididae; genus Platynereis; species Platynereis dumerilii. The sequence continues at coordinate 188,645 of JAPTHN010000139.1, forward strand.
TGTCTAAATGCATATACAGCTAATTTACTAACAAATCAGTTTCTTGCAATTTACAAATTATAGGTTGCAGACTGAAACTAACTATGATACGTGAGCGATGTATGCAACTGACATCTTTCTATTTTCTTTAAAAATGGGTGACATCATCTTATTTCAGAATAATTGTTTTGGACACTGGAAAGATAGCTGAGATTGGTGCACCATCAGACCTACTGAAGGACAAAAAGGGAGTCTTTTACGCCATGGCAAAGGATGCTGCTCTCGTCTGATAACTTTATATTGTTAAATGATTCCATTGTTTAGCGAAAATTGCATGGACCTCACTCATGCAACTTCTCATGATCTTTTTCTACATTTTGTTTTCCAAAGATTCTCCTCTCCATGTCAAAGATGACAGGAGAGCGACATTTATATTCAAAGTTCCATGTGTGGAATGGCTATATTGATATATTGACTGTAGTTAAAGGTTGATATGAATGGGAAAGCGAAAAGTAAAATAGCTCAACATTGATATGAGAAAAAAAAAAAACTGCTCTTGTTTTTTGGAAAAATGCATCAAACTAAGAACAAACTTGCCTAATTAAAAGTTTAAACAAATTACCAAACTGACTTTCAAAGCAATTTGTTTACCAAAATGAATAATTGAATTATTGTTAATTTTTGCATTTGTGCATCGTACTTAATGTTTTATTTTAATGTTATTGCATGTTTGTGAGTGTAAATGATGTATTGAAAGTTTGCATAGTTTAGTGTTTGCTGTAGTTGGTTGAATACGTAGAAATTTTGTTGATGAAATCCATTTGCACCTTGTAAAAAATACAAATTTGTAAAGAATGTTTTATAATTTGATAAAATTTACTTTTTGTAAACAAAATGTTTGTCCTTCTTTTATGACACCACATTACAGTTTATTGTGTGTTTAATGGAATAATCAAGACTTCACTAGCCTTCAAACTTCAAACACAGCTTGCCGTCATTGACCCTGGAAAAGACAAAAGAGCTAAACTAGAATACTGTCACAAACTACAAATATGCCCGTCCCCCCCCCCCCCCAGACATCTGGTGTACATTTTAGATTGACCAAGCAACAGCACCTTGGATGGCATAGTGAGAAAGGCCCAAAACATCGCTCACAGACAGGCATGATAGACAGATATCCAGACAGACAAGCTGAAAACAGTGGAGGGGGGGGGACATAAGAAGATGACCATTTAATCTCCAAGGAGCTTGGGAACTTTTTAAGGTAGCGTTTCTGGCTATTCTTTTAGTTGCCCGGCACAGATGCTGATACGAGACCCACCAACTTATTGTTAAAATAACATCCAACTAGGACTTTTCTCTTGAAGGCCCGACAAAAACATTTTCGGTTCACCACTCAGGGTTTGAATCTGTGCAGGGAAGACATTCAGTGGAGCATGCCCGGACTTTAAACTCTCAGTGCGCACAGCCACTCAAAAACCACCTCTTTCCCAAAAATACATAGATGATTTCATAGAATTTGAAATATTCTAATATTGTTGGCTTGTGCCCATATAGATGACAACTTAAATTTAGATTGACGCACATTTATTCACTCAGGATACAAAGCAGCTGCTGGTAATCTGAAATTTTACATAAATCATCGTAAATACATTTGATAAAAAAAAAAAATAAGAAATAAAGACAAAAGATCATGTGATAAACACTCAAAATTGACAAGTAAAAGACTCATAAAGCCATTACAATTAATCATGCTCAAAATACATGTAAAGAGAAGAGCAGATAAAATTATGCAGTTTGTATAACCAAAAGTTATTTATAAACATCATTGGCTGGCTAGTAATTAATATAATTTAGTTTCTCCCAAAGAACCATTCATATGAAAGAACAATAAACCAATAAAATAAAATACATAAGCATGGAACTTACAAGGATGTGCAACAGCCTTAGCATGTACATACATCTGGGCACAGCCAGGAAATTGACCTTTTCACAAACTCATTATTCTAAAATACAATAGAAATACAATCTATTAGAACACAGTAGAAAGTGGATTGAAATTCACTATATTATAAACTATTTCTATAAATTTGTATAAGATTGGACTAAAATAATTAATTTGACATACCTTTGACATGTGTAGCTTTTAGATGGACTTCCCATCTTGACAGTTCAAATGACTATTTCCAAGTGAATTTACAGCTCTATAATTTAGCATTAGGACTATGTTTCCTGATATCAAAAACTGTGAATAACCTCACTAGAACACAGAAACTAAGGATTCTACAGCTTATTTTGACAGTTATACTGAAACAGTTTGGCAAATTCTCACAATAGCACAGCAAATACAATCAATGATCAATGACTGAAATATACAAAGTAAATTGAATTATAAAAATTATAAAAATTGTATTTTAAATTCAACAAATATATATATAACTAGAATTACCCAGTGATAAAGGAATAAAGGAGGAGGACTGGAATTGTAATTTTTGTTTTGTGGGGGAGGGGGGTTGGTAATGTGGCTGAGACACAGTGATGTGGCCAGGACATGCCTAATGGCAGCCCTGTGAGAGAGAGTGATAAAATGTTATGTCCGTGTTTCTATCTGTGTATCTTTCGGTGTGTCTGTCTATCTATGTGTCTATCTATCTGGCAATCTATGTGGGTCAGTGGCGGATCCAGACAGGGTCATCTAGGGGGGCCCGGGCGTCTTTCAGCATTCGCGGGGCCACATCTCGGCATATTCTCTTAAAAACACCATTATTAATCTCAGTGGTCTAGGGGGGGGGGGCCGTGCCCCCTAGCCCCCCCTGTATCCGCCACTATGGGTATCTGTTTAATAGTGTTTATCTATCTGTTGATCTACCTACGCGTGGGACTGTATCTATGACTATCTGTCTATGGCTATATCTATCTGGCTATCGATATCTATGTTTGACTATCTTGCTGTGGCATGGCTATGGCTATCTATGTATCTATCTGTGTATGCATGCATATATATATGTATATCAAGAGATTCATCATTCATGTGAAGTTAGAAAATGGATGATTAAATTGGTAATTGTCTGGTTCGACTGTGGATAGGTGTGAATGTGACGTACATTCGAGCAAGTGACACATGAAGTGGCGTTCAGGCAATATATTTTTCATTATATAGATGCACTTTGCAGGGAAAGGTAAACTTGTGTTATGCAGGTCTACATTTGTACTTACATTAAGATGGAGACATAAGGTATCATGGGTATTGTGTAAGGAATAAAAGTAAGTTTTGTAACAGTAAACTCATAGATAAGCAGTAAAATCACACATCAAAGAGCATTAATTCAGATAAGAGGAATATAATGTAAAACATGAAAATATTTTCCATAAATGACCTTGAAGCCGTCTAAAAGTTGTCTTAAAAAATTGTGGACAAAGTAATTTTAATTTGTTGGAATGGTTCTTTATGAAAGTGCAAATTGCCATCAATGCTTAAGTGCACTTCAAGTGTGTCCAATGATAATTAAGTTGTGTGCTGCACTGTTTGTACAATTCAATCCAATCAGAAACCAAGATCCAGTTGAACAAAGCAGCAATTGAAGCCAGAAAATATATCATAGAGAAATGGCCATTGAATGACACATCTATACTATAGGGTAATTAGACAGAAAATGATAATCGTTTCTTTGGGAGTTTGGTTGCAGTGAATTAAATACACAAAACGGCGCGAAATTCTGGATCCAGCCTGGATCAAAACAAACTCTTCAGACCGGAAGTATGATCACGAAGGGATGGCCTGCTTGCTGTGGTATTGCTAGTTATATGAATCCATGGACATTTGAATCGAAGGGATAGGGCCATCAGGAATCGATTTGCATGTGGATTCATCAGAAGGGCATGTTTGAAAAAAGAGGAAATGTGCACATTAGATGGTGTGAGGAGTAGCAGGGCTGTTGAAGGTTGTGGACAAAAAGTGGACTGTGAGACCAGGCAGAGGCTGATCCAGATACTGGGGGAGGGGGCTAAAAAGAGCTGTGTTTGAAATGAGAAATTTGGACGGTATGGGTGAGTATGTTATGTGGATATGACATGTGAAAAATATTTTGATTGATATGGGGAGTGGTGAATGCGAAAGAGGTGAAAATTGGGTGATTTTGATGATGTCAGAGGTGGCAGCCCAAGTGTCGAATGTGCCACTGGCGCTGCACTTTTATTTAAATAGATAGATAGATAGATAGATAGATGCTCACTTACCTCCAAGGATGTTTGTTCCATTGAAGAGCCTGCATCTTCAGACAAGAAAAATCCATGAAAAACTGACACGCAGTGTTCACCATTCAATCTGAACTCCTAGGCATTATAGTCTCATATATTTGAGCGAACCGGCAAGGTGAGCCGCTTTTAATTCCATTTTCAACCACGACAGGGGGACCAAATGCCAAGAAAATCGCCGGAGTGAGAAGGGGAGAACATGTTTTGAAAGCAACAGAAACAGTCAGGAACTTGTAGTGGATAGTTTAATTTCTGAAGACAGTGTCACAGAACAAATTCTGACTTGAAGGAGTTATTCAAAAGATCCCTAGGCCTATATAAGGCTAAATTCACTTCCGAGATGATCCGACGATCTGAAGTCCTGTTGAACTGATGGGCAGGTTTGAGAGACATCAAGTGTCTTGTCTGACCCAATCAGCAGTTATACACTCTCAATTCATCCTGCAGGCTAGTCTGACAGGTCCATAAGCTTAGCTGAATCACTTGGCACACTATTGTCTTACTTGTCAAAACGGGTAGGTCTGACGAGTATTGTGGCTAACCTGATCCGACAGGCAGGGCCTTGGCCAAGAGAGCAGTCTAAGATGCATGGTGGCTCACCTGACCCGGCGGGCACATCAAAGTCTTGGGGGTAGTTCCTCATCAGTCCCTATGCCTTTTGGGTCAGATGAGTCCCAATTTTCAAAACCTGCCCATTGGGTCTGCTGAGAAACTGTTTGTCTCACACCTGCCCATTGGGTCAGCTGAGCATATGAACCTCTTTGACATCAGACCATTGGGTCAGATGAGCCACAAATACTCTCATAACTGCCAGTTGAGCATTTTGAGTCAGACTGTGTCTTTACCCACCAGTCCCACCTGTTGGGTCAACTGAGCTTATGACCTAGTCAGACCTGCCTGTTTGGTCAGCCAAGTCACTATTATATGCCTCTCAGACCAACTGTGAGTACATGAACCAGCCCTGCTACCTGCCCTTTGGGTGAGATGAAAAGTAAGAGTGTAAATTTAGGGCCAAAGGCCCAAGCTTGATTGGTGATGAGAAACTTATCCTCTCTTATCTACTCTAGTGCCTAGCTGTGCATGCTTGTACCTACCCATGGCTGCAGCCTCGATATAGCCCCAGAGGCTTTAAACCCATACACACACACACACACACACACCCATGGCTGACCTCTGGCTGGTGAAAGAAAATAGTTGCATCAGACGAGCCAATCAACCCGAGATGTAGCCATAAATTTTAAGAGCCACTATTTCCGTTGACAAATGTTCTGTCCATTCACTAGAGGAGGCCCTCAGCCACTGAGACCAACCAATTTTTCCTATGAGCCACTTGGTAAGATGAGCCAGGTAGTCCCCAAGATTGCCTGGCAACTATATCCTAAGAGGAGCCACCAAGCCCACCATGCCTCTCATACCTACCCCATTGGGTCAGTTAAGAAACTGCATAGAGTCAGACTGTAAGAGACAACAAGCAGTACAATGTTATATTTGGTTGTTCACACCTTTGTGTTTGCTGCTTGACTCTGTGTTAATTTGTTCCATTGTTTTTAGTTGTGTTTCACACGTGGTTCTTGCCACATGTCATTATCGGCAAATTCCTAGCATTTTGAAGTGATGTCTGGATAGATGTAAGACTATCAACTGAATTACTTGTATAAGAACTGCCAGAAAAAAGGTATACTATGCATTATTAGTACTTTTGCAATCTTACTTAATGTACATTGTATGACTCTTGGCTTTTCCTTTATTGCAGTGTTACAAAATGAACTGGACAGAATAAACTTGTAAACTATAAATGGCAGTATTGTGTGTTCCCTGATATTAAGCAGGGTTGGGCACGAGTACATGCAAATGTACTCGAGTACGAGTACGAGCCACGTCTACGAGTACGAGTACGAGTACAGCCTTTTCTGAATGTACTCGAGTACGAGTACGAGTACTTTCAAATGTACTCGAGTACGAATACGAGTACATTTATGCTGTTTCGAACCTTATTTATGCAATATTTAAAGAAATAAAATTATTACTGAGATAAAACAATTGAGCAACAACACATATTGGTAGTGAATGCTACTACTTACATTCCTTTGTTAATCAAAAGTGAACTGTGTCAATTAAAAAGGGCCTTTTGAAAATACTTGCTGGGCTGCCAATCGCTGGGTCAAGGGTTCGAATCCAGCTCTAGCCAGATTGAGTAACCGGGGCCTATACGGGACGACAGATTCAGTAATCCTTTGCTCATTGGCCTGTCCTGTCTTAATTAGCCCTACAAGTGCATAAATATAGGATGTAAAGGCCCAATCATCCATTCATCCTTAGAAGCTATTTGGATTGAGATCTAGTCTGTTGGACTTCAGATCGGCATTCAAATGCAAAATGAAAGATAACATGCAAGCACTTTAAGTGGTGCTTGTAGATACTATCTATCTATCTATCTATCTATCTATCTATCTATCTATCTATCTATCTATCTATCTATCTATCTATCTATCTATCTGTCTATCAATCTGTCTATCTCTCTGTCCGTCTATCTCACTATCTATCTGTCTATCTAGCTGGCTATCTATCTATCTATCTATCTGTCTATCAATCTGTCTATCTCTCTGTCCGTCTATCTCACTATCTATCTGTCTATCTAGCTGGCTATCTATCGATCTATGATTCCTTCCTTCCTTCCTTCCTTCTTCTATGGTGTTTTGTGAGCTGCTGCTATCACTGCTGCTATCACTGCAGTAGCACATTTGAAATTCGCGGGAAAAACGAACATTTTAGTTTAGAAAATAACCAATTTGTTGTCACAAAAGTGTACCAAAAGTTGATGGAAGTAACATAAAATTATGTTGAGACTATTTGCAGAGTTTCAATGAAATAGGTGAAATAGTGCGACCTCCAGAGTGTTGACGAGCTTTCCCCTCATGCCTTCAACAAGAGAGGTTCGCTTGCAAGCAAGCACCTCTAAAAACTAAGTGACTACAGTGCTGAAGTATGGGAGAAATTATTAACTTTTTGCAGGTTATTTTAAAATTAGTATTCAAGATGGCCATAATCATTGACAGGACAGTCCCATGCTATCTGCAAGTAATAATTTCATTTCAATATATTTTCTTAGTACCAAGAATTCGTTAAAAACACGTATACATATCAAAGCCTGGCAAGGTAGATTTACTGAAAATAAATACAATATAAATTTATTGCAAGTATAGAAATGGTTATTTCGTTCAACTAAGAACATTTTTCGTTAGATAAAATCATAATATAGTGTCAGAAAATTAGAAGAGACTATGCCCTGGTAGCCTTCAAAAGAAATTTTGATATATATAGATTATTATAACAATTTGTGTTCAATACACAAAGTTTCTGTGCACACTTAACAATTTAATAAATAAACGAAAATAAACTAATATCAACATGCCATGTATCATTTAATAAATGGAAATTATAAATGTGATCAATTTGTATTCAGTTCTTCCTTAAAATCGCAATATTTAAATTTTAGATAAACCTGTATTGTGTTCTGATTTCCGTAAAAACGTCAATTTAACCAAAAAAGGTTAAAACGGAAAATAGTGTATCTCAAACAATTAGGCCAGTATTAGCCTGTAAGTTATGATGTTTTGATTTGCGCTAAAAGGTGTGAAAAAAGCAAATGGCGGCCATGTGATCAAATCAAAATGAAAATGGTATATCCTTCGGATTGCTTCAAATATGATCATATTTATGTTTTACTGAATGAATAATTTATTTAAGACTTGATATGGAAAAAAGGCATTGTAGTTATAAATAGATGACAACAAATGTGGTAGATATATGTTGCCCTTGTGCCCTCATGTGTAACGAATACAAACGACGGGATACAGGTTCAAAACCATTTATTCACGAATCAATAATCGATATAAATCAATCGATCAATCCACACTCCTATTTGGAAATGCGTTTAATCGATTCCCAATCACTGGACATAGGACACCAGGAAAACCAGACCTATTTGCAATGTAAAACCAAGGAGCAAGAGCTCCTCTCTCCCAGAAAGTTTGTAGCAGAATGACAGCCTGCCTCTGTCACATGACCAAAGTTTGAAACAGTTAGCCAAGTGACAGCCAGGTGTCTCTGCAAAAACAAATGTGGTTTGATGCTGCTCCAAGTGACAAAACACCAAGAATAATCAACCAATTCCACAAGTTTAACTACAGGTAACATATACCCCCCTAAAAAAAGATGGTGACCTCACCAACTCGATCCACAGCAAAAGATGCTAACGTCAAGACAAGAATGAAAGAAACAAGAAAAACAACTAATCATTCAATAAAGACAGAAGAGAACTAACTAACTCAAATTTCTCTCGCTGTGACGGAACATTAAGCTGAAAATCTGTGACGTATTCACCAGATGTCATCCATGCTGGTCTCTGAGTTCTGACTGACCGTCTTGGTGCAGGCACTGGCCTATCCATTTGCATCACTTCTTCAGATGCTGGATCTTCTTGCTCTTGCTGACCTCTGACCGGCTCCACCACTTCGTGACCCACGGCACCTCCTTCATCAACTTCAACATTTTCTTCGTCCACATAATCAATGCCTTCAGTGTACATGTCAGCAACTGACCTCGTATCTGCTTCCTCATCAGACTCACTTTCAGCTCTGTCTGATGGAATTCAGTCCTCAATGAGCAATAGCAGATTCCCATGAAGCTTTCTGATCTTGCCTTTCCCTACTTCCTTCTTCACACTGTACACTGGGACATCCGGATGGCATTCAACTATGACGTAAACGTCCTCTTCCCAAAAATCTTCCAGCTTGTGCTTTCCTTCTCCAAACCGAACTCTCTTCACCAAAACTCTATCCCCTGACTCTAACTTACGACCTCTAAGATGCGAATTGTATCTACCCAACATTTTGTTGATAGAACCAGCTATATTCCGACCTGCCTTGATGTAAGCTTCCTTAAGCCTTTTTTCAAGGTTCGCAACATACTCAGAGTAAGAAGAAGATGACTGAGAGGGATGATTGAGACCCAGAACCAAATCTATAGGAAGACGGGGCTTCCGACCAAACATGAGCTCGAAGGGAGCAAAACCGGTGGTATCATGCCTCGTACAATTGTACGCATGTACCATTGGTAACACATGAACTTTCCACCTAGATTTCTTCTCCATTGTCAGCGTCCCCAACATTGACAACAAAGATCGATTCATGCGCTTGCACTGGCCATTCGACATAGGATGATATGGCGTCGTGTGCGACCGCTCAATGCCTAATAACTGGCATAACTCAGCAATGACTTTGGACTCAAAACTAGGTCCCTGGTCACTATGCAACCGCAGAGGAAGTCCATAGTGCTGAACAAACAGTTCCACAAGACATTTAGCTGTAGTCAATGCCGTTTGATTTCTTGTGGGAACAGCCATTGCAAATCTGGTGAAATGATCTGTCAAAACAAGGATGGAATTATACCCACCAACGGATGTTTCCAAACCCAAAAAATCCATACAAACAACCTCCATAGGCTGCGAAGAAGAAATTGGATGCAAAGGGGCTTTGTCAACAATTCTAGACTTATTCCTACGCAAACACCTGTCACAAGATTTTATCCATGCTTCCACATTCGCCAACATTCTGGGCCAGTAGAATCTATCGCGAAGCAATTCTACAACCCGATCCTTACCTAGGTGACCCATGTTACCATGTGCCAAATCGAATACCATTCGACGCTTGGCCATTGGTAGCACCAGCTGAAATTGGTCTACACCAGAAACATGTCTCTTACGGAACAAAACATTCTCATGAACATAGAGACGACGGCGTTCCCTCCATAACAATTGTGCCTCCTCACTGTCATCCGACAAATTGGAGAGGTCTTTCTGCAAAGCATCTACCACACAACTGATATGCGGATCTTCCTGTTGAAGATCAGCCCAATTCTCAACTGTTACGGACCCTAAAGGAAGATCAAACAGCCCTTCGAATGAAGGTAATTCTGGCAAAACATGCGACAAACAAACAGAAGTGAACAATTCATCAACATCTTTCAAATCAATGATGGCTTTGACAGTTTCTTCTGACAAAGTCTTCATTTCATCTTTACGTGACAGTGCATCGGCTACTACATTTTTCTGACCCGATCGATACCGAATAGAAAACCTGAACTGCGAAAGATCTGCAACCCACCGATGCGTCATAGCATCTAATTTGGCTGTAGAAAGCAAGTACGTCAAGGGATTATTGTCCGTTGTCAAAAGAAAAGGAGGAGCGCCATAAAGGTAATCACGAAATTTCTCACAAATGGCCATTTCAGAGCCAGACACTCGAGTTTATGGGCTGGATATTTGCTCTCAGCCGCATTCAGAGTCCTTGAAGCATAGGCTATTACCCGTTTCTGACCCAAAATACGCTGATAAAGCACAGCTCCGAGCCCTGATGAGCTAGCATCAGTTTCAACTTCAAATGGCTCCTCAAAGTTAGCAAAAGCCAAAACAGGCGTATTTGTGAGGCACCTGATCAACTCATCAAAAGCCTGCTGATGACATGGCAACCATTCAAATTTAACTTTGGGATCAATTTTTCCCTTTTTAAGAAGACTGCCCTTGAGCAAGGAATGCAAAGGTTTTGCTATTTGCGCAAAGGATTTGATAAATTTCCGGAAATATCCGGCGAAACCAAGAAATCTCCTCAACTGAACAAAATTTGATGGCCTTGGCCAGTTTACAACAGAATTGATTTTATCAGGATCAGCTTCGACTCCACTTTCCGACACAATAAACCCAAGATACTTCAATCTTTCACGGAAAAAATTGCATTTGCTCGGTTTTAATTTTAACCCATATTCATTGAGCTTTGCAAGTACACGAGATAGCTTGTCTAAATGACTTTCAATGGTATCACTGAAAATGACAATGTCATCCAAATATAGTTGACACGCCTCGAAATTCAGCGATCCCATCACCATTTCCATCATTCTCTGAAAACTTCCACAAGCCGCCGATAGGCCCATAGGCATCCTTAAAAAATGCCAGAAACCAAGACCACCTGCAGTAAATGCAGTCTTGTGGTAGTCTTTTGGGTCTAAAGGGATTTGCCAGTAACCAGTTTTCAAATCGAGACTGGTGAAGTATTTTGCACCAGCTAGGCGATCCAAAGTCGACTGAACAGATGGTACCTGGAACTGATCTATTCTCGTTCTACTGTTCAAAGATCGAAAATCTACACAAATGCGTAAAGAGGAATCTGGCTTCCTAATCAGAACTAGAGGAGAGGAATACTGACTGTGACTGGGCTGGATGACGCCAGTCTTCTGCATAGTCAGCAGATGCTCCCGAACCTCATCAACCATGTAGTGAGGAATATGAGTCCTCCTACTTTTAAATGGTGTATCATCAATCAAGTCAATAGAATGTTTGTAACCCTTCACTAACCCTAAGTCAAGATCATTCACAGAAAACACAGATTTCCATTTGAGCAAGAGCTCAGAAGTACTATTCTGAACTTCCTGATCAAGATGGTCTAAACTAAACATATCTAAAAATTCTTTGTCATTCAAAGATTCAGAAGTAATCTGATGTACATGGGATTGCGGACTCTGATGATCCATATGCTTAACTACTTGAGAAACAGGAAATGCTCGACAAACCTCAGTGAATGCTGGAAGCTTCACATTCTTCAAAGAAATGTTTCTAAGTTCTACCTGAAACCTTGGAGAGATACTATCCTTATCTACCCACAGAGGAGTCATCAAAACACCAGACGGCAAACTCATGTTACCATCAGCCTCTAAACAGATAGACTTGCCTCCAGTTATACCTGGCATCAATTGTGCTTCCACATCTACAAGTGTCGACTTACCAAAAGGAAGATCAACTGCAACCGAAGAGTACACAGGAATACCTTCTGACTGAACTTGCAATTGGAACTGACAAGTTCTAAAAACATCATTCCACACACTGGGGAATTTACATTGATCAGAGACCAAGGACTTGCAAGAATAAATCACATTCGTCCCCAACAAAACCGGTGTACTAGAATTGTAACTGGTTGTGGGGACAACAAGTAACAAAGCTGGGATAGAACGAACTCCCGAACCCAACAACTTTCCTGGAAACTCCAACTCCACCTCTACATACCCGAGATAAGATAAAGTTGCTCCACCCGCAACTTCAACACGAAGCAAATCATTTAATGGTTTCAACAAAACATTCGACAAATTATTTTCAAAAAAATCTAAACTAATAGTGGATACTTGTGACCCAGTATCTAGAAGTGCTGTTGAACTTGTACCGTTTACCTTAATTGGCGTCTCGTTGGCAGGACCAATTAACTTCTCAAATAAATTAGAAGGTTTTCTAACTTGACTTCTGCCTACATAACCCTCATTCATGCAGACAGATGATCTTTTAAACTAACTTTACAATCTGCTGCTTTGTGACCATATTTTTTGCACTTATGGCACCTTCCTTTGAATCGCCCAACTGAAGACTTGGTTGACTGTTTGTCCTTTTCTAATTTTGAAATTCTCTCGGTCAAAGTCTCAATCGCTGATGTCAATTTTGCAAGATGATCAGTACTCGGAACTTGTACTGGCTGATGTTGGGCTGTAGCTCCGACCTCATCTGCTATTAATCTTGCTGACTTTAACAAATCCACAGAACTCTCATTAGCATCAAACTTGTGACGAAGACTGCTCTTAATAGATTCCTTGACTAAACCTTTCCAAAATCTAGCCCTAAGCATCTTTTCCTTCTGATCAGCATCGAGAGCTAAAGATGGAACATCAAGCAAACCTTCCAAACGGATATACCATTCAGAAATGGATTCTTCACTATTTTGTGAAGCGGAATAGAACTTGCCATAAACGGCTTCAACATCGGCCGAAGGAAGAAATAATTTATCAAATTTGACTAATATTTCATCCACAGTCGCTTCTTTCGGGATTGACATAAATGACTCAGCAGCCGAACCAAAAAGTGATTTCTGAATAGCTCTTCTGAGCTTTGCATCAGGACAATTAGCACTCTTAAGTTCACTGACCTCAAACTTCCACTTTTTGTAAGTGGATTCACCCTTTGCCTTGCCTCCAGAAAACTTAACAAGAGCAGGCAATTTACGATCATCACAGGTATAACCTTCATTTTCAACCGCAGGCTCTAACTCAGTCTTTAAATGCTGAAGAACTTGCCTCTTTTGCTCCTCATTTAAACCAGCCACATGATCTGCCATAATTGGAACTAAATAGGTAAAGCACTCAATGTAAAATGAGACCCAAAAAATTGATAAAGTAAAAATATTTCTACCAATTTTGATCACTATAATCTAGTTGTTCTCGTGTCCAGTCAACACTAATTACTAATACACTAATCTAATAATAAAATATTAAAATTTGAACATACACTGTAATACCAAAAAGTAATGTACTCTTAAATATAACACAGCCGTAACACTAAGTTATAGGCTGTCACTGTAACTTATCAAAAGAGTTGGAAATTTACCAAAAAATTACAAGTTATTGAATAACTTATAACTTAAAGAAATTACTACTAACTTAAATGACAATTAACTTAACCAATAACAAATAACTTAACCAAATAACTAAGTCAACCAAATAACTAAGTCAACCAAATGACTAAGTCAACCAAATGACTAAGTCAACCAAATGACTAAGTTAACCAAATGACTAAGTTAACCAAATGACTAAGTTAACTTAATAATTAATCATAAATGTAAAACAGAATTCAACCAAAATATCAAAGTTAACATGAACAAAATGTGTAAAACAATTATGCAAACAATTATTGCAAACAATTCAAGATTTAATTTTGTTGAAGAAAGTCAGTGGTTATTCTTATTTTCAAAATGAACAACCAAACTTGAAGATTAGCTGCTTAAAAGTAATAAGTTGTCGTTTGTTGAAAAGTCTTTAAGCTTGCAACTTCAAATCTCTTAGCAGCTTAAGTTGTAATCCGTTGTTAGTTGAAGGGATTAAGCTCAACAGGCTTAAATTAGAGTCTTATCTCAGTCTTTAAAATTAAAAATTTTCTTAGCATAAATTTCACCTTGATGCTCCACAAATATCGGTCTGTAAATTGATGATGTCCGTGTCTTCAGCGATTTTCAATTGTCGAACTGCGCCATTGTTGCCCTTGTGCCCTCATGTGTAACGAATACAAACGACGGGATATAGGTTCAAAACCATTTATTCACGAATCAATAGAACTCGATATAAATCAATCGATCAATCCACACTCCTATTTGGAAATGCGTTTAATCGATTCCCAATCACTGGACATAGGACACCAGGAAAACCAGACCTATTTGCAATGTAAACCTAGGAGCAAAAGCTCCTCTCTCCCAGAGAGTTTGTAGCAGAATGACAGCCTGCCTCTGTCACATGACCAAAGTTTGAAACACTTAGCCAAGTGACAGCCAGGTGTCTCTGCGAAAACAAATGTTGTTTGGTGCTGCTCCAAGTGGACAACACACCAAGAATAATCAACCAATTCCACAAGTTTAACTACAGGTAACATATAATTATTCCACAATTTTGGCCAATTGATTACAAAAGACTGCTCACTATATCATTTAATGTTTTAAACGCATAGGCGTATGGGACGCGCGATTTTTGGGGGGGCGAAGGGCATTTGCCCGAATTTCAAGATCTAAATTTAATACCATTTCAAATGATATAGCCTGGAAATCACTAATTTAAAATAGTTTTTCCCTAATCATCTGCCCAAATTTTTTTAGCCTTTTTGCCCGAATCTTACTGTTTCCCAAACTTTTGGGGGGGCGACCGCCCCCCCTGCCCCCCTCCCATACGCCTATGTTTAAACTACTAGTATTCGCATGAAACTTTTAATATATATGTTACTTTAACTGTGAAATAATGTAAAAAGCATCTTTGATGGCTTTTAGAAATTAAACTATGGCATTAAATAAAATATTTTGTTATGTTAGACACTTGTTTTGATCAATTTTCCTCTTTTGAAGTGTCAATTGTACTCATGATGTACTCACTACGAGTACGAGTACTTTAGCAATGTATTCGAGTACGAGTACAAGTACTGTACTCATGATTTGGCACGAGTACTGAGTACATGCGAGTACTTGGGAAAATGTACTCGAGTACACGAGTACACGAGTACTTGTGTACTCGTGCCCAACCCTGATATTAAGTGTTCTCTAACGGCTCCCCTGCTGTTACAGTAACACTTTTTTGTGAGAACACTTATTGAGAACACACAAATAGTCAACCATATGCCATGAAAGTTTGATGAAACATCGAGAGTAACGGCCTGGCTATCAACACAAGCGCATCCACAAACAACAAGCTCATCATGGCTGATGGAAATGGTGAACGGGCCGATGGTACCAGTGAGGCAAAATCTCAGGACACAAACGCTTCAGTGGTTGAAGATCAGAAAGTTGAAGTTGAATCCCCCTCAAGTGAACCAGACAAGTGCCAAATGGTACCCAAGCGCAATTGGATCAAGGAGCTACCCATGAACTTGGAGGGCCTCACTCTGCCCTCACCAGAAGGCCATCTCGTACGAAAACCCTTACGCCACAGGGTCATCAATATCATCTTGAAAAATCGCTGATAGACTTTCGAAACTCGATGAAGCATCACAAGAAACTTGTCACCGAGACAAGGTCGTTGACTGCTGACCCAAATGTAAGTCTGTCACAACTCTGCGCTGCTCGTGAAAGGCTTGAGAAGGTAATGTTGACAGTTTCTAGCAATTATTACAAGATTGGAGAATATTCAACTCATGAACTCGCTCAAAGCAAGGGTCTCTTTGATGAAACATTGGATAGAAACTCTGTGGTTTTGCTAGAATTAACGGAAGCTATGAGACCTAGTCAAGTACAAAACCACATGGACACTAATATGCAAAATGATTTTGATAGTAAATCGAAACATAGTTCCAGACACAGTTCTAAGAATAGTTCAAGGTCAAGTAAATCCAGAAAATCCAGTAGATCAAGTGGACACTCTGGTTCTGTTTCATCCACTGCATCCTTGAAAGCTAATGCTGCTGCTAAAGCTGCTGCTCTTAAAGCAAGGTTGGAATTCTATGATGTTGAAGTCGAACAAAGGTCTATGGTAGATAAATTGAAGTCTAACCTAGATAAAATAAGACTTATTCGTGATCTAAAGGTTGAGCAGGCTAAAGTGGTAGCAATGACTGAATTAGAAGGTGGTGAAACAAATTCAGGGAAACTAGGTGTTGTTGTTGATTTTCCTGTTAATAGAAACTCGAATGATCTCATTAATTCTTGTGAGTCTGGTTTTGTAGATAGCATCAGGTTGTTAGACAACCCCACTGGTTTTAAGAAATTGTTGGTTTATAAGTTGAATGATGGAAAGTCAAATGTGTCTAAACCTGATGTCAGTTGTTCACAAAATGTTTCTGATCATTCAGAAAAGGTTGTTGGTCACAGTGTGTTAACACCATCAGTGTTTGTTAATCATGACGATGTTGTTGTTCAGCCTAGGAACAGTGTAAATGCACACAGCTTAGTAACAAATAGTGTTAATTTAAGTAACCAAACAGTGACAAATCCAACTGTCGCAACTAGCTGGCTGGATCAAAATTCTCCAGTCTTTGTGCCCAGAAGGGATGTCAACCAGGGTTCAACTCATTTCCAAATTTCTGAAGTTCAAGGTCTAAATAGCATTTCAAAACAATTATGAGAGTTCCTTAGCACTAGTAGATTACCAGTTCCTGAGCCGAGCAAATTTGGTGGTGATCCTCTTGAATACCCAGCTTGGAGGAGTGCCTTTTCAGCACTCATGGAAAGACATAAAATTGATCCTTCAGATCGAATACTTTACTTAAAAACTTTCCTTAAAGATGCAGCATTAAAATGTGTAGCTGGTTACTTTCTTGTCCCCACCGCTCAGTCGTATACTGAAGCTATGGCCCTAATTGATAAACGTTTTGGCAATAACCTCACTGTAGCTCAGGTCTTCAAACACAAAGTTGAGACATGGCCTAAGATAGCAAAACAAGATGCTTATGGCCTGCGGGAGTTCAGTGACTTTCTTCGGCAGTGTGAGGTTGCATCCTGGAGCAACAGTAGTTTCAATGTTCTAAATGATGATGTTCAGAATCAAAAAATGTGTTCTAAATTACCTGACCGGCTTGTTGGCCGCTGGGCTCGGGAAGTCCATAGAATCCGAGAAATAACTGGTGATTTTCCTCCATTTTCCAGTTTTGTAACTTTCCTAGCGAAGGAAGCTGATATTGCCTGTGACCCAGTATGTGTGACCCATTCAAACAAAGGTGCAATTCACGCTGGTGGCAGAACTCTGAAGACCATTGGTGTACGGGAACAACAGTCCCTTTGCAACTATTGTGGAGAAACGACCCATGAGACGTGTAAATGTCACAAATTCAATCATATCCCATTACATGAAAGACAGGAATTTGTACTGAAGAATGGATTATGTTTTGGTTGCTTGTGTAAAGGTCACCTATCCAAGGAGTGTAAGCAACGTTTGACATGTGACACTTGCAGCAGAAGGCACCCTACAGTCCTGCATGGTGAATTGAGTGACAAGAAAATGGTCAAAGATGGCTCTACCTCATCTAGCAATGAAGGAACAATAGCTGGGCATCACACCTCCCTGGTAACTCGAGCTTCTGCAGTGAGCAAAAGCACCATGGTGCTCCCTGTGTATTTGTCTCATGTCCAAAGTGGAAGTAATGAAGTGTTAACCTACGCCTTGTTGGATACCCAGTCAGATGCCTCATTTATTAAGAAGTCCACAGCTGATGCACTTGGGATCGAAGGAGTGGAGACAATGTTGCAGCTTTCAACTTTGGCTGCACAGAATAGCCTGATTAACTGCAGAGAAATAGCTGGTCTGCAGGTCCGTGGATACAATTGTGACATCCATATTGAACTTCCTGCATTGTTCACCCATGAAATTCCGCCTTGTCATGACTGCATCCCGACATCTGAGATAGCTGAACATTGGCCATATTTAAAACCAGTGGTCAGTCAGTTAATGCCCAAGCAGGATATTGATGTTGGCTTATTGTTGGGCTTCAATTGTCCCCAGGCTCTTGCTCCTCGTGAGGTGATACCACCTTGTTGTGGTGGTCCATTTGCACAAAGAACCGACCTCGGCTGGAGTATTGCGGGATTAACAAATATGAATGTTTTGGATGACACCAGTTTTTCTAGTCACAGAGATATTCTCCATGCAATTAACAAGGCCGATTCACATTCAACCATTCTATTGTCTTCCTCAAGGGGAGAGGAGGATGTCATCCAAGATTGGATGGCAGTTGTAAAATTCCATGATGATATAGCTATGGATGACTTGGGCAGTGAAGTGAAAAATGTTGATTGGTCAGTGACAAGTCCTGCAGATGTTTCTTCTTATGTCAGTGACACCTGGTGGCTCAACTGGAAGGATGTCCAGAATTCATTTACCATTTTTACTCTCTTCTTTGTCATCTTGTATTGTCTTTATCTGTTGCATTTGACTACTTCAGAGTTGGCAGACGTTGAATCCTTCATTGATGCGCAAGGAAAGGTCTTTAGCATTTTGACATTCGGCTGGCTGAATGTTAAATTGGTCATGAAGAATACTTCAGTATTGCAGACCTCTGCTATAAATTCTGTGGTACAGTTCAGCAGTTGAGTGACATGATTTGGCCACGGAGGAAGAAGGTTCTTTGGAAACGCCCCCATGCACCACTGAGAATCTCTGGGACAGCTGTGTGAGGAAGCTGAAGCTAGGAGTTGGAGTATTTTGATCATCCTGAAAGCCATTGTAATGGAAACATTATGTCTTGATTGTGCATCCAAAAGCTTGAATTCTTCCATGAAAGTGAATAAACTGGTAGATTGAAAATTGATATGTGTTGGTGGTGTTATTTCTCTCATTTACGTCTTGTCCTTGTAGTACTCTAAGGTTTTCTCACATGATTGAATTTTCTGACATTTTCCTTTGTAGCATAAACTACTGAGTTGAACAAATGGCATATTTTCTGGGAAATTTCAAAATTGCTCGTTTATTGCATTAATTGATTTCTATTGTGTGTCTTTACATTGTCTATGGTTGATGCTTGCTTGTCTACAAATTATTCATATATTCGTCTTTTAATTTAATATGTGTATTTGATCATTGATCCTTTGAATCTGTGAGATCCATTTTGGTTGAGGGAGTGTTAGAGACAGCAAGCAGTACAATGTTATATTTGGTTGTTCACACCTTTGTGTTTGCTGCTTGACTCTTTGTTAATTTGTTCCATTGTTTTTAGTTGTGTTTCACACGTGGTTCTTGACACATGTCATTATTGGCAAATTCCTAACATTTTGAAGTGATGTCTGGATAGATGTAAGACTATCAACTGAATTACTTGTATAAGAACTGCCAGAAAAAAGGTATGCTATGCATTATTAGTACTTTGTCCTTCTATTGTTTGATTAGTCAATTTAGCAATCTTACTTAATGTACATTGTATGACTCTTGGCTTTTCCTTTATTGCAGTGTTACAAAATGTATTGTGTGTTCCCTGATATTAAGTGTTCTCTAACGGCCCCCCTGCTGTTACACAGAGGAATGTGTACATTTACTTCCTTGTCTCCATTCCCCCTCCTTTCTAGTAAATTTGAGAATAGGACAAGTCACCGTTGGGTCAAGTCACTGATATCTCAGGTGAGTCATTTCACCCTAGTCACACTGCCACCTCTTTTCTAGTTACCTTTCTCCCTGCCTCCATCTTCAATGCATATTTGATCCCATTTCATACCATACATGAAGTGTTTTCAATCTCAGCTTCTCAATATTAAGCACTCTACTCCTTCCTGACATCTAAGCTCCCTGCCACCTATTTTATAGTTACCTTTCCCCTGCCTCCTCCTTTTATGCATCCTCATTCTATGTATCCCATTTCCTACATGAAGTGTTCTCCATCTCTGCCTACAAATACTAAGGCCTATCATCCTTCTTGGTGTCCCAAGTTCACTGCCACCTCTTTTCTAGAACTTTATCTTCCTGCTCTCTCCTTCTATGCAATAGTATGCATCCTGGCATATTTTCCAATTTCCTACATTAAGTGTTCGCCATCCCAGCCTCCCAACATTAACCCATTTTCTCTTTCCTGGTCTCCCAAGCTCCCGCCACCTCATTTCTAGTTGCAAACCTTTTTCCCTCCAAGGCTACAGCAGCGTGCTCATTTGTAACCATGAGGAAGTAGGCTATAATTTTTCACTTGAACTGAGCTGTATTTCACATGCTTACATTAATCTTAGAACAGCACAGCAAAGTTCTGCTAAGTTCTGCTGAGCGTGGATCTGAGAGACAGCTGTCCCACTGGTCTTCAACTTTCCAATTCCCTTCCGCTTCTTTTCTAATGTTCATCCTCTTTCTATTTATCCTGGTATTATATCATATTAATACCTCATTTCCTAATTGCGCATCCTCCCTGCCTGCCTCAGTGCCTCCCTATAACGCCCTTTTTTTTATATCAATGCTTTCTGTCTCCCGCAATCCAAGTCACCAAGCTCCCTGCCTGCTCCTTTTCTGAGGACGCACGGGGAGGAGGTATGGGGAAACGCGGCATGGGGAGAGGAGGCATGGGGAGAGCGGGCATAGGGAGAGGAGGTATGGGGAGAGAAGGTATGGGGAGAGGAGGTATGGGGTGAGGAGGTATGAAGAGAGGAGGTATCGGTTGACGAGTCAAAGGGAAAGGAGGCATGGGGAGAGCAGACATGGGCAGAGGAGGTATGGGTTGAGGAGGCATAGGGTGAGTAGGTATGGGGAGAGGAGGTATGGGAGAGGAGGTATGGGTTGAGGAGGAAAGGGGAGAGGAGGAATGGGGAGAGGAGGTATGGGGAGAGGAGGTATGGGGAGAGGAGGTATGGGGAGAGGAGGTATGGGGAGAGCGAGCATGGGAGAGGAGGTATGGGGAGAGCGGGCATGGGTAGAGGAGGTATGGGGTGAGGAGATATGGGGAAAGGAGGCATGGGGAGAGCGGGCATGGGTAGAGGAGGTATGGGGTGAGGAGATATGGGGAGAGTGGCATGGGGAGAGGAGGTATGAAGAGAGGAGGTATGGGTTGAGGAGGCAAAGGGAAAGGAGGCATAAGAAGGCATGGGGAGAGCAGTTATGGGGAGAGGAGGTATGGGTTGAGGAGGCAAGGGGAGAGGAGGCATTGGGAGAGCGGACATGAGGAGAGGAGGTATAGAATGAGGAGGCATTGGGTGAGTAGGTATGGGGAGAGGAGGTATAGGGAGAGGAGGCATTGGGAGAGGAGGTATGGGAGAGGAGGTGTGGGGAGAGCGAGCATGGGGAGAGGACGTATTGGAAAAGGAGGCATGGGGAGAGCGGGCATGGTGAGAGGAGGTATGTGGAGAGGAGGTATTGGGAGAGGAGGTATGGGGAGAGGAGGTATGAGGAGAGTGGCATGGGGAGAGGAGGTATGAAGAGAGCAGGTATGGGTTGAGGAGGCAAAGGGAAAGGAGGCATAAGGAGGCATGGGGAGAGCAGTTATGGGGAGAGGAGGTATGGGAGAACGAGCATGGGGAGAGGAGGTATGGGGAGAGGAGGTATGGGAAAAGGAGGCATGGGGAGAGCGGCCATGGGGAGAGGGGGTATGGGGAGAGGAGGTATGGGGAGAGTGGCATGGGGAGAGGAAGTTTGGGGAGAGTGGGCATGGGGTGATGAGGTATAGAATGAGGAGGCATTGGGAGAGGAGGTATGGGGAGAGGAGGTATGGGGAGAGGAGGTATTGGGAGAGGAGGTATGGGGAGAAGAGGTATGGGGAGAAGAGGTATGGGGAGAGGAAGCATTGGGAGAGGGGGTGTGGGGAGAGGAGGTATGGGGAAAGGAGGCATGGGGAGAGCGGGCATGGGTAGAGGAGGTATGGGGTGAGGAGATATGGGGAGAGTGGCATGGGGAGAGGAGGTATGAGGAGAAGAGGCATGGGTTGAGGAGGCAAGGGGAAAGGAGGCATTGGGATTGGGGAGAGCAGGCATGGGGAGAGGAGGTATGGGTTGAAGAGGCAAGGGGTGAGGAGGCATGGGGAGAGCGGGCATGAGGAGAGGAGGTATAGAATGAGGAGGCATTGGATGAGTAGGTATGGGGAGAGGAGGTATAGGGAGAAGAGGTATGGGGAGAGGAGGTATGGGGAGAGTGGCATGGGGAGAGGAGGTATGGGTTGAGGAGGCAAAGGGAAAGGAGGCATAAGGAGGCATGGGGAGAGCAGTTATGGGGAGAGGAGGTATGGGTTGAGGAGGCAAGGGGAGAGGAGGCATTGGGAGAGAGTGCAATAGGAGAGGAGGTATAGAATGAGGAGGCATTTGGTGAGGAGGTATGGGGAGAGGAGGTATGGGGAGAGGAGGTATGGGTTGGGAAGGCAAGTGGAGAGAAGGTTTAGGGAGAAGAGGCATGGGGAAAGGAGGCACACTCTTAGGAGTACAGTCTTATCTAGGGATGTCATTGAAAACAACTTTGTTCCGATGCGATTATCGGAAAAAACTTTTTCGATGCACCAAAGTATCAATATCTTTTCACAAACCTTGAAAAATGGCAAAATCCCAACTTTATTTGTTAGTTTTACGCTGAAAATCGCAAAATATCTGAATTCGCCTCACTCCCGTCCTCCATGTTGAATCACGTTCTCGTTCAACGAGATTTCAGACGAGAACAGAAAATGGAGTGGCGCGGTTTTGATGAAAACCACGCAAATTTTTGTGGATTTCTTGATATATTTCTCAATAAATACGCCAACTGGTATGTAAATAATATATTCGATACTTGCTGCTTTGTATCGATACATTATCGATGCAGACAGTTTTTCCGATGCATTGATTATGGCTATATCGATGACAGTCCTAGTCATATCCCCTACCCGCAGCAACAAATGACCCTCCCTTATAGCATACGGATAACCTCCCAGCCCAAGGTACTAGGAACAAAAATATCTAGAGGATTTCCATATCTGATGGAAGTATTCTATGTCCCTTTCTGATGAAAATGCAGGTGCTCTTGACTGGGAAAGTATCAAACCATTTCAGTGTCTTCACTTTTGCTATGGTAATGAATTCTGAGATTTTTCTCTCCGAGACGCTCCTGCCAATACCAATCTTTATTTTTTTCAAAGCAGCCAAATTACATGATCTATGTTAACCCTTCCAAAGTGTGTGGCACATTTACAGTACACTTTTTGAAACCTCCCTCCTGTTTCTGCCACTCCCCTACTGTATTTTTTGCTGGGGCGGGTGGTTATGCCACTATTGGGGTAAAACAGCCACTACCCCTATTATCACTCATGACGTAATTTAATGACAGTTAAATTCCTTTTAAAAATTAGTTGGAATATGAACCAACACATTGCCTATCACCGGTGCCTTGCATCTCCTTTATGTTGAATGTCATCACAAATACCGTCACATGTAAAAATAACAAGTTGCTCAAAGGAGCATAAAAACAAACTGAGCTGTTCAGTTTGGTGCTGCCTTTTGTTTGCACCCCATCCAGTACAATGTTGTCTCACACAAGTAAAATCACCTGCACTAACAATATGTTTACTATGAGGCACCAATCACTTGGAACCACTGGGCGGGTGGTTATGCCCGGGGGGGGGGGGTTGTTATGCCCCACTCTCCCTATGGGGAGAAGAGGCATGGGGAAAGGAGGCAATGGGAGAGGAGGTGTGGGGGAGAGGAGGTATGGGGAGAGGAGGTATGGGGAGAGGAGGTATGGGGAGAGGAGGTATGGGGAGAGGAGGTATGGGTTGAGGAGGTAAGGGTTGAGGAGGCAAGGGGAGAGGAGGTATGGGGAGAAGAGGCATGGGGAAAGGAGGCATGGGGATTGGGGAGAGGAGGTATGGGAGAGGAGGTATGGGTTGAGGAGGCAAGGGGAGAGGAGGTACGGGGAAAAGAGGCATGAGGAAAGGAGGTATGGAGAGAGGAGGTATGGGTTGAGGAGGCAAGGGGAGAGGAGGTATTGGGAAAAGAGGCATTGGGAGAGGAGGTATGGGAGAGGAGGTATAGGTCGAGGCAAGTGGAGAGGAGGTATGGGGAGAAGAGGCATGAGGAAAGGAGGTATGGAGAGAGGATGTATGGGTTGAGGAGGCAAGGGGAGAGGAGGTATTGGGAAAAGAGGCATTGGGAGAGGAGGTATGGGAGAGGAGGTATAGGTCGAGGCAAGTGGAGAGGAGGTATGGGGAGTAGAGGCATGGGGAAAGGAGGTATGGAGAGAGGATGTATGGGTTGAGGAGGCAAGGGGAGAGGAGGTATGGGGAAAGGAGGCATTGGGAGAGGAGGTATGGGAGAGGAGGTGAGTGTTGATGCAAGTGGAGAGGAGGTATGGGGAGAAGAGGCACTGGGAGAGGAGGTATGGGAGAGGAGGTATGGGTTGAGGAGGCAAGGGGAGAGGAGGTATTGGGAAAGGAGGCATTGGGAGAGGAGGTATTGGGAGAGGAGGTATGGGAAAGGAGGCATGGGGAGAGGAGGTATGGGAGAGCTGGAATGGGTTGAGGCAAGTGGAGAGGAGGTATGAGGAGAAGAGGCATGGGGAAAGGAGGCATTGGAAGAGGAGTCATTGGAAGAGGAGGTATGGTAGAGGAGGTATGGGTTGAGGCAAGTGGAGAGGAGGTATGATGAGAAGAGGCATGGGGAAAGGAGGCATCGGCAGAGGAGGTATGGGTCCCCAGGGAGAGGAGGTGTAGGTTGAGGCAAGTGGAGAGGAGGTATGGGGAAAAGAGGCATGGGGAAAGGAGGTATGGAGAGAGGATGTATGGGTTGAGGAGGTATGGGGAGAAGAGGTATGGGGAAAGGAGGCATTGGGAGAGGAGGTATGGGAGAGGAGGTATGGGTTGAGGCAAGTGGAGAGGAGGTATGAGGAGAAGAGGCATGGGGAAAGGAGGCATTGGGAGAGGAGGTATGGGAGAGGAGGTGTGGGTTGAGGCAAGTGGAGAGGAGGTATGGGGAGAAGAGGCATGGGGAAAGGAGGCATTGGGAGAGGAGGTATGGCAGAGGAGGTATGGGTTGAGGCAAGTGGAGAGGAGGTATGGGGAGAAGAGGCATGGGGAAAGGAGGCATCGGCAGAGGAGGTATGGGTCCCCAGGGAGAGGAGGTGTAGGTTGAGGCAAGTGGAGAGAAGGTATGGGGAGGAGAGGCATGGGGAAAGGAGGTATGGAGAGAGGATGTATGGATTGAGGAGGTATGGGGAGAAGAGGTATGGGGAAAGGAGGCATTGGGAGAGGAGGTATGGGAGAGGAGGTATGGGTTGAGGCAAGTGGAGAGGAGGTATGAGGAGAAGAGGCATGGGGAAAGGAGGCATTGGGAGAGGAGGTATGGGAGAGGAGGTGTGGGTTGAGACAAGAGGAGAGGAGGTATGGGGAGAAGAGGCATGGGGAAAGGAGGCATTCAGAGAGGAGGTATGGCAGAGGAGGTATGGGTTGAGACAAGTGGAGAGGAGGTATGAGGAGAAGAGGCATGGGGAAAGGAGGCATTGGGAGAAGAGTAATGAGAGAGGAGGTGTGGGTTGAGGCAAGTGGAGAGGAGGTATGAGGAAAAGAGGCATGGGGAAAGGAGGCATTGGAAGAAGAGGGGAGAGGAGGTGTGGGTTGAGGCAAGTGGAGAGGAGGTATGGGGAGAAGAGGCATGGGGAAAGGAGGCATCGGGAGAGGAGGTATGGGTCCCCAGGGAGAGGAGGTGTAGGTTGAGGCAAGTGGAGAGGAGGTATGGGGAGGAGAGGCATGGGGAAAGGAGGTATGGAGAGAGGATGTATGGGTTGAGGAGGTATGGGGAGAAGAGGTATGGGGAGAGGAGGCATTGGGAGAGGAGGTATGGGAGAGGAGGTATGGGTTGAGGCAAGTGGAGAGGAGGTATGAGGAGAAGAGGCATGGGGAAAGGAGGCATTGGGAGAGGAGGTATGGGAGAGGAGGTGTGGGTTGAGGCAAGTGGAGAGGAGGTATGGGGAGAAGAGGCATGGGGAAAGGAGGCATTCAGAGAGGAGGTATGGCAGAGGAGGTATGGGTTGAGACAAGTGGAGAGGAGGTATGAGGAGAAGAGGCATTGGGAAAGGAGGCATTGGAAGAGGAGGCATTGGAATAGGAGGTATGGGAGAGGAGGTAGGCCTATGGGTTGAGGCAAGTGGAGAGGAGGTATGAGGAGAAGAGGCATGGGGAAAGGAGGCATTGGGAGAAGAGTAATGAGAGAGGAGGTGTGGTTTCAAGCAAGTGGAGAGGAGGTATGAGGAAAAGAGGCATGGGGAAAGGAGGCATTGGGAGAAGAGTTATGGGAGAGGAGGTGTGGTTTGAGGCAAGTGGAGAGGAGGTATGGGGAGAAGAGGCATGGGGAAAGGAGGCATGGGGAGAAGAGTTATGAGAGAGGAGGTGTGGTTTGAGGCAAGTTGAGAGGAGGTAGGGGGAGCAGAGACCTGTATGGGGAAAGGAGGAATTGGGAGAAGAGGTATGGGGAAAGGAGGCATGGGGACAGAGGGCATGGGTAGAGGGGGCATGCGAAGAGGAGGCAAGGGGACAGGTATGGGGTGAGGCGGCATTTGGTGAAGAGGTATAGGGAGAGGTGGAGTGGGGAGAGAAGGTATGGGGAGAGAAGGTATGGGGTGAGGAGGTATTGGGTGAGAAGGCATGGGGAGAGCTGGCATGGGGTGAGTAGTATGGGCAGAGGGGGTATGGGGAAGCGGGCATGGGGCAGACTCTACGAGTCCTCTGGAGTTAGGCGATGGCATGCAATGCTGCTCATTGCTGCCTGAATCTCGTCTTGTAGAGACTGGGCATGGGGAGAGGACTCAGAGGAGGTATTGGTTCAGGAGGTATGGGGAAAGGAGGTATGAGGAGGAGGTATGGGGAGAGGTACAGGGACACGACTTGGAAGGAGGCAATTATATTTGTTTTACTGGTACCCGTGTTTAATCATTTAATTTGATGACTTGGTCTAACTGAGAATTTTTCTCCGCAAACTAGCAAACTAATTATCAAATCCTCTGATCAGTGCTGACTCAGCTACAATGCACAGCAACTACAAGAAAGTTCCCTGTGTATATAGCCAAGACAGACAAAACACTTCCAACTCCAACCGTTTGCAAATTGCAATTTAGTCTATAATCATGATAACAGAAAACAAAGAGGAAATGCTTTCTTACCTGAACTTGCATCTCTGTGTATAAGTAAATCTTCTGCATGAACATGATGAAGTGTAGAAGATTTGGTTAGTACAGACATGTTCCCTCATTTACAAGTTTCCTACTCAGGGCCTATTCCCAAAAAACAGATGACTCCCGGCATGGGAGACGAAGCACATGTCTATTGTCTGACATGGTTCGACATGCCTGAGAAATGCATAAAATGTAGAATGTCTTCCTCTCCCTCATCTCATCAAATTTTTCAATCCACGATCGTGAGCAGTAGGTAGCTACTTGACTCATTTAGGTCCTTCTGAAAAGAAAAGGACATAATTCTAGGATGCTTCAGAGTTCTGGGCCCCCAACTCCAAGAAAGGCTGATTTTGAGAATGGCAACCAGATTATGTCACTATTTTTGGGATAACAAGATGGGTGTCCTCACTCTCCTGAGAGTTCAAACGCTTCAATTAAGGTTCTCAGAATTTCCAAACATCATTTTCCATCATTTTATTATTATCCAATTATTGTATAGGTTATACAGTAATCTAGGCTCCATAAAACAATTAATTAAATTAATCAAGTTAATTGGATCCCTGAGGTACACCTTTTAGCTCCTTTTCAACAGTTCAACAAGGTTGATGTTATCATCATGCATCAGGATCTGATTCTTCCAAGTTCCAGAATGACTGAAGCAGGAGATGATCAACAAATCTTTCATTTGCATTTGGTATATACAAAGAAAAAGAAAAATGTTTGAGACGATTTCTGAGTTTCAAGACAGACCACATGCTCATCATCTGACATAATATTATTGATCATTTGATGCTCATTGAACTTGGAAGTTTCTATTTTTTGTTTACTTATCAGTGACTTTGGACCTCTAACATAAATTCAAAAGGCCCTGCATGACTGTCATGAAGTGGCTGATGACCTCATCTTCCAAGCCCTTTCACTTTCCTTTGCAAGTTTTGGTCCAAAATGCCCTCATGCTGCAGGTGGCGTGCACTTGTTTGCAGCGACCTCTAGTTTATCACAAATTAGTTGTACTCTCTAACTAATTAGCATATGTGATATAATTATCTTAGTAATGAATCGATTTAATTGGTTTGGCAATAATTAGAGATTTTAGTCTAGACGAATAGCTTTGCCAGTTTAAAACTGGTTTTTGACGAGAAATGAGGAAAAATGATTGGAATTTAGAGGCTACTTGGACGCAACTCATCTGTGTCAACGCGGCGGCCTCATTTATATCCTTGCCGCCTCTCGGAATACCTATTGAAATATAACTGCTATATGGGGACGTAATACCACAAGGTTTTCACCATGTTCAAAAATAAATTAGTGAAGAAGTCTCCTAAGACTTACGAGGACATTAAATACACATGCAGCATACGGTTCTTGGATGACTCCGAATCCATCACAGTCTCGTTTCAGGTAAGGAGATTCATTGTTGTTGTTGACAGCGTCTCAAAATGCTACACAAACGTTGCTACAGCCGGTCTGTGTTTGATCTCTTTGATCTTGATCATTTATGCTGATTGCAATATTGGTGATTTGTTTCGTGTTTCATTTGTAACATTTCTACGATTTTCTAAAGATCTAGCAAATTACTAGAACTGGGGATCTGTCACAAGTGTCATTGTCACACCCAGTTGACACATTGTTGTTGTTGTCATGCATCCCAAGCTGTCAGTGTCAGATCCAGAGAAATAATCTGAATATTGTTGACAAGCAATGGTCAGGACCTCATGCAGTTTAATTTGTTCATAAAGAAATGTTAGAAATAGACTGAAGAGCAATTAAAACTGCTATTTAAATACCAGTAATAATAGCTGCTAATGAGGTGTAATAAGGTGTCTATCTAATTATCCCCTATGCTATGCTATGGGGGATTTACTTTTAGTCTCCATGTCATGGCGTCCATCAAATATCTCAAACACCACACCATGCACAATGCTCATCCTTTCCCAACATTCAAAGACCCCCCTAAACTTGTCAAATCTGACCATAAATCAATAAATATCATAACCATTTCCACATTCCAAATACTTTTTGCTGTGCTTTTGGCCTGCAGCCATGTTATTTTTAAAAGCGAACTCCACCCCCAGGTGTCTCCACATCCTTACATAATATGCACAGTTGTGCACCTGGTGGAAATATTTGGCATAACTAAAATTGGAATTCTTGTGGGTATTAGCTCTGCTACGAGAGTAGCACAGCTCTTGTTGATCCTGGCTTCCCCAGATAGGTGTTGGCACCAGGTGCAAGTGTTGGCACCGGGTGCAAGTGTTGGCAACGGGTGCAAAAGTTGGCAACGGGTGCAAGTGTTGGCACCGGGTGCAAGTGTTGGCACCGGGTGCAAGTGTTGGCACGGGTTGCAAGTGTTGGCACGGGGTGCAAGTGTTGGCACCGGGTGCAAGTGTTGGCACCGGGTGCAAGTGTTGGCAACGGGTGCAAGTGTTGGCACCGGGTGCAAGTGTTGGCACCGGGTGCAAGTGTTGGCACCGGGTGCAAGTGTTGGCAGGGGGTGCAAGTGTTGGCAACGGGTGCAAGTGTTGGCACGGGGTGCAAGTGTTGGCATGGGGTGCAAGTGTTGGCACGGGATACAAGTGTTGGCAACGGGTGCAAGTGTTGGCACCGGGTGCAAGTGTTGGCACGGGGTGCAAGTGTTGGCAACGGGTGCAAGTGTTGGCACCGGGTGCAAGTGTTGGCCCTGGGTGCAAGTGTTGGCAACCGGTGCAAAAGTTGGCAACGGGTGCAAGTGTTGGCACCGGGTGCAAGTGTTGGAACGGGTTGCAAGTGTTGGCAACGGGTGCAAGTGTTGGCACCGGGTGCAAGTGTTGGCACCGGGTGCAAGTGTCTGCAACGGGTGCAAGTGTTGGCACCGGGTGCAAGTGTTGGCACGGGGTGCAAGTGTTGGCACGGGTTGCAAGTGTTGGCACGGGGTGCAAGTGTTGGCAACGGGTGCAAGTGTTGGCAACGGGTGCAAGTGTTGGCACCAGGTGCAAGTGTTGGCAACAGGTGCAAGTGTTGGCACCGGGTGCAAGTGTTGGCATGGGGTGCAAGTGTTGGCACCGGGTGCAAGTGTTGGCAGGGGGTGCAAGTGTTGGCAGGGGGTGCAAGTGTTGGCAGGGGTGCAAGTGTTGGCAACGGGTGCAAGTGTTGGCACGGGGTGCAAGTGTTGGCACGGGGTGCAAGTGTTGGCACGGGGTGCAAGTGTTGGCACGGGGTGCAAGTGTTGGCAACGGGTGCAAGTGTTGGCAACGGGTGCAAGTGTTGGCACGGGATGCAAGTGTTGGCAACGGGTGCAAGTGTTGGCAACGGGTGCAAGTGTTGGCAACGGGTGCAAGTGTTGGCAACGGGTGCAAGTGTTGGCACGGGGTGCAAGTGTTGGCAATTGGTGCAAGTGTTGGCAACGGGTGCAAGTGTTGGCATGGGGTGCAAGTGTTGGCAATGGGTGCAAGTGTTGGCACCGGGTGCAAGTGTTGGCACTGGATGCAAGTGTTGGTAACGGGTGCAAGTGTTGGCAGGGGGTGCAAGTGTTGGCATGGAGTGCAAGTGTTGGCACGGGGTGCAAGTGTTGGCGCGGGTGCAAGTGTTGGCAACGGGTGCAAGTGTTGGCAACGGGTGCAAGTGTTGGCAACGTATATGTTTACCAATGTGTGTATACATTCCCTAAGGGTGTATACTGTACCAAAGGATGTATACATACTAAAGGGTGTACGCGGACCGAATGATGTACATGTACCAAAGGGTGTATGTGTTAAAAATAATAATGCTTACCAATGGATGTATACATTCCAAAGGCTGTATACTGACTGATGAGTGTATGCCAACCGTTGGGTGTTCGCTGACCGCTGGGTGTCTATTGACCGATGGGTGTCTACCGAGTTGTATCTACCGATGATGGGTTTCTATTGATGAGTGTATATCCATGGGTGTATACTGATGGGTGTATTCTGTCTTCAAGCAAGCCTTCAAGTGGTTGCACAGTATTTTAATGCGATGTCGTGCACTGGTAGCAGAGCTACGTTTGTGCATCTCATGCACTCCGTTCTAGTTGGTAGATGTGTAGGGCATGGGGGATATGGAGGCAGTATAACTGCTCTTGTTTACTGTCTATAACTGACTAATTTGATCAAATTGATTATTCTAATCAGTATTCAGTAAATCAGTAATGCCACTTTTTTTGGCATAAAACCTGGTAATTGCTGAAATTCTTACAGGGCCTATATAATTGGCTGTTAAGATGGTTTGCATTTTAAGGTGGCCAATGTCAATGAAGTAATTATGACAAACTGTAAAATATTTAATCAAATTTTGTCAGCCTGATCAATATATACCAGGTAGCAGAAAATTAGTTGAATACTGGATGAAAATCTGCCTTTTTACAGAGATTTAGGTGACTACATACTACATAGTGTGCTGAAATAGAGTTGATCACTGATCATTTTGGGCTTGTCAAGTTTCACTTGAACTTCTTGACTGATTTATATCTTTTGTCATTGTTCATCCCATTGGGTGTCAATCAATAATAGGTTTAATACATTCTCCTGTTTTGAACTGTAACTTAAATAAATATATATTTAAAGCAACTTTTACGTATGTGGTAGTAAGTTTTTATTAGGTTTTGTCTCATCAATTTATTGGGAAATAAATATTTTAAGTTAATACCTCATAAGCAGAGGTGTAATATTTTCTTAGAAGGGATGTGTTTGATGCAGAAGACGGGTATTATCCAAGAATATTTAAGTCAACATGTACTTAGTACTTGACTATCATAAGAAAATAATAGTCTAGACTGACATGTGATGACATAATTTGTTTGCAAGCATGTCTGACATGTTAAACATAATCATTTCCTGATCTTACACGGTCATTTATTTGCTTGAGGCTTGATTGGCTAGTTATGGTCAAGAGTTGTTGAGTAAATGTTTGTCAGCGTGTCTTTAATTACCTTTGACTGTCTTGTCAACTTGTCAAAAGACCCACGTGTAAATGGAGAGAGCCTATTAGTGTCAGTGTGTCACTCTTTTCTGACATGTGTGGGTAGAGTGTTGGCGTAATGCTTTATTTCCGTTACAGTAAATTCCTTCAATTGTAATATTGTACTCATAATTAACCACTCCTTGGTGCTTGTAGGCTAGAGTATAATAAGATTGACTCTTACGTATATTTATTGTGCAATGTGTGTCTTTGGAATTGCATATAATCAAGATTTAAGTTTGTATGGCACGGATAAGTAATTGACACACATTAATTTTTGACATAGTTTATTTTGTAGTACAAATTGTACAATAAGACATCATGGAATCTAGATAGTACTGTTTGAAGTGCATATCTCTATATGATCATAATCATAATGCATGTTACCTGTAATGATAAAGGTTCAAATCAATAACATTGGCACATTGCCTGCAAATGTGGATGGCAGGTGTATGGTAATTGTGTTCATGATGATTTGAAATTGTGTGATAATTAAATTATTAATTATTTTAAGTTATTAGTTTCTGTCAATAAAGAGTAGAACCGTAATCCATAAATGGTTAGCTTGGTGAACTCATTTTTGATTGTCAATGATGAAAGAGTATATATTTGTAGGTCATCAGTTTATGGTTTTCAAAATTAATTGAAAGGCTTGAACTTTGTAGGTATTGAAAACTATGAAAGCTGTCATGTATTGATACGTATTAAATGTTGGTTATATATGTCTTCTAGGTGTGATGATTTGAAGTATGGAATATGTAGTGTTGTCTGACATTGTCATGTTTGTAGGCGGTAAAGGCATCCCACCTTTCGTTGGGTGGGACAATTTGATGATGATCTCAGAATCAAGCTTCGATATATACAGTTTGATGTTTGCTTAGCTGGACAAGTATTCTCTACACTTTACTCTGCTACAGGATTCTGATTAAACTTCGCTTTGCCTGGACATTTCACTACAATATATTATGCTCAAGTTTTAATGTGGTCTGTAAACTTTTCTCTGTGTTGAGACAAATTATTCTCTCTACATGATGTGATTGGTGTTTCACATTGCACATTGTATTTGAAGTTTTTAATTGAGCAGCTAAGTGGTTTTCTCTGGGAGATGTAAATGTGACAGACCGATGAAATAGTCATAATGATTTGTTAGTTTTGTGTTAAATTTGTATGCATTGCCTCTGGCATGTTTGACAATGGTCACACACGTACTGACAGAATATTCTCACCCATACGCAAGGATTAGCCATATTTTTAGGATGTCTTAACAAGAAATTGATCATGGAGAATGATAATACAACAACTTTGACCCTTTCATGTTAGTTACCAATGAACACTGCCAAGATTTCTAACCTGTTTTCCTATTTATCAATAACCAAAATATATGCTGTTACCATGGTCACAGAGATTTGAAATTTGGATCGTTTGATTCAGAAAAAATTTTAATATTTTATCACCTGCATTAATTCAATATTTTGAAAAAAGTCCTGAGAAACTTCAACTGAATAGTTATGATTAGACAGATTTTCTTGATAAAGGAATGTTAAAAGATCCTAGTAGATCATCCTACTTATTTTATGCAGGTGTGTTGTGAACTTTTCAGGTCAGAAAACCAAAATAGACATGGTGATTAAGCTTTAACGGAGTGACATGTTTGTCTAATGGGCAATTCCGTAAAGTCTAATTCACAAATTTGACACTTTAGCAGCTTGTTTAGCCTTACCATTATGGCTTAGCTATTTCATTGTTATCCAGGCATGAGGGCAGGTAATAGGGGTATCAGACAAGCCACCAACCAAAGCTTCAAGTGTAACAGGAGTCGAGCTATGGCAAAATATCATGGTGTCGGACGTACACCGTGTGATGTACGTCCGACACCATGATATTTGCTTTGTAGCTCAGCTCCTGTTACACTTGGAGCTTTGGTTGGTGGCTTGTCTGATACCCCTTTTACCTGCCCTCATCCCTGTTTAACAATGAAATAGCTGAGGCATAATGGTAGGGCTACACAAGCTGCTAAAGTGTCAAATCTGTGAATCAGACTTTACGGAATTGCCCTAATGTTGCTGCTGTAGCAGGTGATGCCTGGATTTGTGTCTATACAATGTATATCATGTATATGTACAGTATGGTGTACTAACATGTGACTTAGCTACATTTTATGATATTTATCTGTTATCATCAGTTTCATGTATATAGATTGTATGTGATTGTGCCACTATGTGGTATACATGCTGTTATTTGTTTTCATTTTAAATGTTAATTGGTGAGGTGCATGTAAATCGAAAAAAAAAGTAAACAGTAATGAACTTTGCTTTAAGCTACTTGACGACTGAAAAGATATGATCACTTTCTTCTTGTATCTGTGTATGGTCATCAGCTATAATCTTTTCTAAAGTTAGTCTTTAGCTTGGAGGAGGATTGGTATAGTTGTAGCGTGCTGGTCTCATTGCTGTGTCCCCCTCCTGTCCTAATTAGCCTACCAAGTGCATAAATGCAGGGCGTAAAGCCCCAATGGTGATGATCCATCTTAAGCTTGATAAATATGCTGGTATGACAGAGGTCAATTGAGCAGCTAAACATGCTCCAATTTTGGTTTTACATTTTGTGTATTGTGTGCTTCATCAATGTGTATTATGGTGTGTATTCGATATCATATTCTATGCTAAATCAGTGATCATATGACATCCAATCATGGCTGCCAGGTGAGCACACATGTGAATGAGCTCCTACCTTTTCTTGATTTTTGATGGAGTTAACAATATCCTAAACATCTGGAAATTGCTCAGCAACCTATTCCGGTGTCCTGGGAGGGATTACTGACAATTGGAGATCTATTGGAAGAATCCTTGGAATATTATCAATGATTTTAAATTTCAATAGGGAATATAAGGCATTGCTGTTTACTCATCCATAACAATGCACATGAACATTATGTTGAAATAATCATGTGAACAACACAAGGGCCATGGAAATACCTGTGAAAATGAGTGTCAGCTGAGAACAACATAGACTTGACACATATTTGTACATGACTTCATGACCTGACACATTAACATACTTGGATGCTTTACAGTCACATGTGAATTTTGTAAACAAACTGACTTGTGCCCCATTACTGCCCAAGACCTTCCATGCAAAAGCAGACAAGATATCAGAAGAAAAGGCAAGTCGCTGAAAATACTGAAGCTGGTGATACTGATACGAATATGGATAAAGCAGTGGAAGCAGCCATTCAGAAAATAATGCATGACTCACAAGAAAAGATGACTTAGATCTTCAAAGACGAGATTGCTGAAGTCAGAAAAGATGTCCAAGAATTGAAAAGGTCTCTTGAACAGGAAATACAGCATGCAGTCACCAATTCGAACACTGCTCTATCAGAGGTAAACAATCTGAAAGCTGAAAATGTTGAAATGAAAAAGCAGATTAAAGAACTCCAAGATGAACTTAATGTATCACGAAAAAAAGAATTCACTCTCTCTTCAACTTGTGACACACTCGCTCAGAAAGTCACAGCACTGGCATCATACAGCCGTCGCGTTAATCTCCTGATTGGTGGAATTACAAAACTCCCAAATGAAAACTGCGAAAAGCAAGTTAAGATATTTTTTATTCAAGCCCTCCAAATGCTGCC
Organism: Platynereis dumerilii; assembly: GCA_026936325.1. NCBI lineage: Eukaryota > Metazoa > Annelida > Polychaeta > Phyllodocida > Nereididae > Platynereis > Platynereis dumerilii. The sequence goes on from JAPTHN010000139.1 coordinate 224,598, forward strand.
TGTGGAAGCAAATGAAATTAAATTTCAAGATTGTCATCGTACGTCATCTGACAAAAATGCATCCATCATATGCCAATTCTGCTTGCGCCAAGACCGTGAAAAAGTGTGGAGCCTCCGTTCCAAACTAGCGGGGACCAACTACTCTATGAATGAAGATTTCCCATCTGAAGTAATCGAAAATAGGCGTGTGCTATACCCTATCATGAAAGAAGCCCGAAAACAGGGAAAAAGAGCTGGTCTGTCTGCTGATAAACTCCTTATCGATGGACAAGCGTACACCGTAAAGACCCTCGCCAACTTACCTCGTGAACTTGATCCTACAAGTCTCTCCACAAGAAAATACAATGATGTCATTGCCTTCTACTCGCGATCATCCCCTCTCTCAAATTTTCATGCAGTTCCTAACTTGGTAATCGATGGAATCCGTTATGACCATGTTGAACAATTTTACCAGTCGCAAAAGGCAATATTCGCAGACAAACAAGACATCGCCCAGACCATCCGCAAGACAACAAGTCCCGCGAAGTGCAAAAGTCTCGGTGACTCCGTGAAAGTCAATACAGATGAATGGCTCCCTGAAGCCAATCGAATTATGACTCGAGCTTGTAGAGCTAAATTTGAACTAAATGAGCATGCGAAGCAATTTTTGCTAGACACAAAGGACTACCGCCTAGCCGAAGCGACCACTGACAAAATCTGGGGGGCAGGTCTCAAAATAGATAATGCAACTCTGGGCTCAGGCAAGTGGCCCGGAGAAAACCGCTTGGGAAGTATTCTTGAGTCAATTAGAGATGCCCTACTTGATTAAATGTAAAATCATCAAACATTCTTAATTTGATTATTGTTCTTTGAATTTATGTTATATACTTATGTGTTTTTGTGTCATGCTGATTATTATTTTACCTTGTTGTACCATGATGCATCGCTGGACTGCTCACTGCTTAATTCTTATTGTGATGACGCCAACATTGATATTGGATAACTGATAATTTGCATTGATATGAACTTTACGCATTGATATGAACTGTATCATTTAATGAAAAAAACGTTGTATTGTAGTCAATGTTTTAATAATGGACTGTTTTATTTCCCTTAAAACAAATAATTATGTGTATTGATTAGCCTGTGACTATGCAATTTAATTCATTTTTTGTTTGTTTTTTTTCAATGTATATTTAAACTGTGAAATGAATATTGAGCTTCTTCGTTGTAACAAATGACATCTAATGAACTACACTGATTCTTATGTGGAAACTTATGTAAAAAATGTATATATATTTATATTCTCGTAATTTATGCTGGATTAATGTTATGAATTTATTCGGCTTTCTCGCCAATTTAACTTTAAAATTATAAAGTCTACCTTTCTAATCATTATCAGGCTCTATTGGCTGCAAATAGATCTAAACATTTGTTAAAGCTGATGTTTGGATTGACATTTAGTAAATAGACTGAATCTATTTTGTCACCTCATTATGATTGATGCAAAAGTATTTTTTTTAAATCTTATTTCAACAATGAATTGAATTTTCTGCCATGTCATTTATAAAATTGATCCCTAATGCCAGAATCCTATTTTTGAAGTCTGTATACTTAATAAATATGCTTTGATTATAATTTGCGAGCTTTACATCCAGCTCTTTTAAATCATATTGAACAATGAATTGAATATATATCCAGCTTTTCTATTGACACAATTCCACGGATACAATTGACTCTCAATGATCTATATTGATTCTTTGTGTGAATAATGAACTGAACTTACTGTTTTTTACTGAGTGTTCTGATCTTGATGTTTCAACTTTAATGCTAGAAACAGTATAATTAGATCTTAGTATAACATATTAAATTTTTAATTTTCCCAATGCATTGGACATATTTTCGCCATCTCAAAACCTCAAACTTGATGAGATATATATTGTATTTCTTGGACAATAATTATATGTATAGATACACTGTTCGTACAAATGAAAAATGAACATAGTTAAGAGCTAGTGTTATTAAAGCTGCCAAAAAATGTGTAATTGTCCTTTCTTTTATATATTTGTATAAAGATAAATCTAATAGTGTATACACTGGATCACTGGACAATCTTTTAAATTTTCACTCAATCGTACAATAACTTAAGTTCTGGATTTAAAATAAAACAAAATTTAAAACAAAAAACAAAAATGATAACTGTCAGTATGACAATGCTCTATATTAATTCTTAACCTTTGTTTTTAAAAATATCCTCTAAAATTTGATCAGCTGATGAGTGTTTCTAACAAAGGATTGTTGTGGTTATCTTTGTGTTGTTTATCAGGTCGTATAACATTGTTGTGGTGAATTTTTGTTTTACTTCGTTGACTTATTTCTTGCATGCTAAACGTTAAACTACGGTATTAAGACTTATGAAATAATGAATACGGAGTTGTGGTATTTAAGTCCAATATTATATTAATTAGTTTATAAAGTAATGATCACTAACATAAATTTAGGTCTGTGTCTTGACTATTTGATTGGGCAAAGCAGCTGGCTTTATGCATTGTTATGTATAAGATTGTTTTATGTATCTTAACTCCTTGTTGATACTTTAATCTGATATCTGATTTTTTTTTTTTTTTCCCCTCTTTATTTCCAATGGCCCTGTGATGTTTTCATGTTTTTTTTTTTTAACCATGTTTGTGTTTTCTAATCCTAGTACTATATTTATTGACTACAATGTTTGTTTGTTTAACCCTGTTTATGTTCATAACTTCTGTGGAAAGGGACCTGTCTTGCATCTGATCATGGACTGCTGCCCTCTAGTGTATAATGACTTCACTTGATCATGTTATGCTAGATCGCATAGGAGGCATAGCTGCTAACTCTCTTAGCCAACTTATTGAACCAGACACAGATGAAAATGTTGATGAAGAACCTATTTTACTAAAACACTCCCCTTATGTAGATCATGATTTATTAATTCAAACCATAAAAGAAAAAGATGATGTTTTTAAATGTCTTAGTATGAACATACAAAGTCTTAATTCTAAAATTGACCAATTAAGAATTTATTGTCAACAGCTACAACTTTCCAATTGTAAATTTGATGCTATTTGTGTTCAGGAGACTTGGTTGGCGAGTGACGTCTGTGACTCTCATCTGCAAATTGAAGGCTATACTCTTCTCAACAAGCCTTGCCAGCTAACTTCTCATGGTGGACTAGCCATATATTTGAAAAATGAATATGACTATAAAGAAATAATTACTGACCCTAGCGAGTCAGAAACTTGGGAAAAACAATTTATTCAAATACATTTTTCCAACAATAAAAAAGTAATCTTAGGAAACATATATCGCCCACCGCGTGATATCATTGATAATTATAGAAATTTTATTCAAGAATTCAACATGACTGTACAATCACTTAGAGGTGAATTATTGATTGCTGGTGATTTCAACATAGACTTACTGAAATTCAATGAAAAGCCAATAATTAATGAATACCTTGAATCAATTTTGAGCAATAGCCTGGTTCCCAAAGTTACTTTGCCTACTCGTTTTTCAAGAAATAATGGCTCACTTATTGATAATTTCTTAAGTAGAATATCGAATGACTTCTCTAATACCACAAGCGGCATTCTAACACACCAACTATCGGATCATCAACCATACTTCATCTGTCTTGATTATCTTAAAACTTCAAAGTCACATCAACAATACATTAAAGTAACAAATAAAAGCCCTGTCAAAATGGAAAATTTGAGAAAAGACTTAAATGATGTAAAGATACTAACTAAACTTAATACAGATCTGAATACTGATCCAAATGAAAACTACAAATTGCTAAATGAAATTCTTAAAAACTCGTTTGAAAAACATATGCCAACCAGATATGTAAAATATAAAAAGCACAAACATAAAAACAGCTCATGGATAACAAATGGTATTATTAAATCAATTCGTTTCCGTGATAAAATGTACCTTAGACTAAAATGGACTGATCCAAATATACCTCTCTATAATACTTTAAAAGTTAACTTAAAATGCTACAATAGAATTCTACGGAATCTAATACGAAATGCTAAAACTGAATACTATCACAACCAATTCAAAAAGTTTCAGCACGATATCAAAAAGACATGGACAACAATAAAAGAAGTCATTAACAAATCAGATAATAAAAGGACCGTCCCTACTTCAATGAATTTAGATGGAAATATAGTTACTGACTCCTCAACTATAGCTAATGAATTCAATAAATTTTTCGTAGAAATAGGCCCTTCACTTGCATCTCAGATCACAGTTCCAGCTAATAGGTCATTTGAACAATATCTTATGAATCCAATAAATAACGTATTTAAATTCCAAACCATCTCTCAAAAGGATGTACTAGATATAATTAATCAGTTAAAACCGAAAACAAGTCATGGAAAAGATAACATTTCAACAGTTTGTTTAAAGTTCCTAAAAGATGTACTCTGTGGCCCCCTGACTTTAATCATTAACCAGACTATAACAACAGGCGTCTTTCCTGATCTCCTGAAAATAGCAAAAATTGTGCCAATCTACAAAAAAGATGATCCGACCCTTCTTAATAACTACCGTCCTATCTCGCTCTTAAATTCCATCTCCAAAATATTTGAAAAGGCACTATTTAAACAAATACATAATTATTTTAAAGTAAATGGCCTATATTATACAAGTCAATATGGTTTCCGAGAGGGGCATTCAACACAGCTAGCAGCATTAGAATTAATCGACTTAATACTACTTGATATGGATAAAGGTAAAACTCCGTTAAACATATTCATTGACCTGTCCAAAGCATTTGACACCATAGATCATAAAATCCTTCTATCAAAATTATCTCACTATGGCTTTAAAGACAACTCTTACAAATTAATGGAAGACTACCTCAGTAACAGAAAACAATATGTAGAACTAAATGAAAGTCGATCAACAGAATTAACAATTAAAACAGGGGTGCCACAGGGTTCAATACTGGGACCACTCTTATTCATTATCTACATCAATGACCTCTGCAATTCCACCAAACTTTTTAAAACCATAAGCTATGCAGATGATACTACCCTTTTTGTCTCTCTAAATAACAATAATAATCAATTCAATAATGACCAAATCAATAACGAACTGAAGAACGTCAGTGAATGGTTAGACTTGAACAAACTGTCATTAAATGTATCAAAGACAAAATTCATGGTATTTCATCCCAGAACAAGGTGGTAAAACTCCCAAACATCGAAATATAAAATCGCAGAAAATAGAACATGTTACAGAATTTGACTTTTTGGGTATTGTTCTTGACACTCAACTAAAATGGAAAGGACATATTAATAAAATCAGTAAAAAAATGTCTAAAGCAACTGGTATCTTGTCAAAATTGAAAAATTTTATTCCCCAAAACACACTAAAAATTTTGTATTTCTCGCTTATAAATTCATACATTGACTATGGTATATTATGTTGGGGTCATAAAGGTAACAAACTTTCTACCCTTCAAAAAAAGGCACTTAGAATAATAACAAGAAGCAAGTACAATGCCCACACTGACCCCCTCTTTAAAAAACTTAATATCTTAAAAGTCCAGGACCTGCACATACTTAAACAGTACAAATTCTATTTTAAACTTAAGCACAATGGTCTTCCTGAGTACTTTAGCTGTGAAAATTTTCTTCCCATACAACAGGCTACTCATGCCTATTTTACAAGAGGTACAACATTTATCAAACCGAGAGTTAGGCATGCTTTTGCAGAAGGGTGCATACGCCATCAGCTACCAAGTCTACTGAATGATAGTCCCTCAAACATTTTAGATAAAATTCATACACACAGCGAATACGGCTTTGCCTCCTATGCAAAACATATATTAATAGATAAATACACAACTGAATGTCAAATAATAAATTGTTACATTTGCAACTAGCGACACTTTATATAGATATAATTATTTATAAATGGATCAAGGCAACCCCACCCCCTCCCCATCCACCCCTCAACTTATCTTTCTCCCACTTCCTCCACCTCCCATCATTCTATAATAAGAACTTTGAACAGTTTATGGCAGTCCATGATTAGATGAAAGTCCTGAACCATAAAAAGTTTATAGGCGGTGCTTGGAAAAGCGTTCTAAATAGGACATCTCAAGCATCGCCTAGCCAATTGTTTTTTAAATGAAAAAGTCCAATGCATGATAATGTATCGTAAATGGCTGAAATAAAAACCTGTCTGTCTGTCTGTCTGTCTGTCTAATATTTATCAGTGAATAGCAACCAAATGGATACAGTCTGCTAACAGAAGTTTACAGAACAAGTAACTTGTGATTGCCTGATTGCCTACAGTCTGTTTTCTACCTTGTCATGCACTTTCTGTTGTTCATGATTCATGAATGACAGCAATAGACGGAATACAACATTTGGCTGACTAGGCAATTGCCTCTATGTGTATTCAGTGACTATTCACAGAAGTCTGGTGTCACCATACTAAAAATAGACATATTTCCTGGAGCATAGGGGTGGTGTTACATTGGGGTGTTAACCATGAACATATATGGAGAAGTCTTGCTTCAGTGACCAAAAAAAATGAAATGTAAAGTTTATGTTTTTGTTTAAATTAATGCTTTCCTTAATTTTAACGTCTACGCAATGTTGTTCTTTCAATTTAATTGTCTTGTCTTGGTTGGTGACTTCGATCACCTTTGACATTTTGCAAATTAAAACTTTGAAACAACTTGAAAACAGTCAAGTTATGATCATATGATGACAGTAAGCAACCAGGCTATGTTTTCACTTCCATTTCGCAAAATAGATCTCCCATCATATTTCCAAAAATTGTGGGTTTTTTTATTATCGTCATTCTATAAGTTTGTAAGTTCTACTTTATCAATATCATGATGATGTATAGATGTACAATGGACCTTAATCATGTTAATGGTCAAAAAATATTCCATTGTCAACTCAACTTCTCAAGAATGCAGCTTATCAAGGCAGGGCCTTTTTAAGATTCAAAATATGTCCATAAATCATGATACTTTACATGTATGATGCCCTCTTTCATCTTTGATGTACATTCTAATTGACTCCATACATCATGTACAATGAATTAAAAGCTGTAACTCTATATCTGTCTGAATTGAATTCATCAGTTCAATTGATCATGTTGATGCTGGCTGATAGACATGTTTCTAAAATCTTGTAACAGGATACTTTTACTTGTCTTGAAAAGTCCTTTTGGTTTCCTAAATCTTTCCTTGTATCATTCACAGTAAGTTGTAACACAGATTGTACAGTAAGCTAGCACTGTGTTTATAAATTGATACCAGAAAATGTTATTCAAAGTATGTGATCTTGAATATTATATGGCTGATTTGAGTAATTTTACAATCTTGAATTACAAATAGGCTATCATCATGGCTAAAGAATGTGTTTTAATTCAATCTGCTGACTGCAGACTGCAGACAATAATCTAAGAATGATAATTTTAGCTCCTTTCTTTATGGTTGTAAAATGTAATATGTGAGGAAAGAATTGACATGTATCATGGATTCATGTTGTTATTCAGAAGTTAATTTGCCAGACTTATGGAGATACATTACAGCCACACAATATTTTCTTTTTTGTGGTTGGTGTATTTTTGGAAGCTCCGATTTCAATTCTGTCATCATGTTCATATACATGATGCATTTTTCTTGTAAATTTTACAAAAATGGTTTACTAGCCAGACTGCAGACAATTCAAGATATAAATAGCTCTGATATACTTGCACTCCCATTATGTATTTATACTATTTTATAGTGATTTGTTTCTCTCCGAGGTGACATTTTGACATGCAGGTTCATACAGGTTGTCTCAGCTCAGGTTGATGACCTGGCTCAGCTGCTTGTGAGCAGTGTTTTGTAACGTTGTTTTGTAAATTATAGCACTTCTATGTCACCCTGCTTGGGAGCATTATACTTTGTGTTGTGCCTCAGGTGTTTATTTGCTAGCTTCAGGTGTTGGCTTCAGGTAGAACTGTTAGCACATTAACTTTTTCTTTTTCCCTTCCTTCTTTTTTGATTCTGATTGACTCAGCCTGTTAAAACGTTTTATGAAGTGATTTGCCTCCTCCAGTTGCCCCAGGCATGCTATTAACAGCTCCGCATGGTACCAAGCAATTTCTGAAAGGAAAAGGAAGAATTGGAGATAATACGAGGTAATTAAAAAGAGAAGTGAAGCAATATCTTCCATACATATAAAAGTAGAACTTTCAGGTGCAAAATCTTGGTGTGAAAGACAGTGGTGTTATGGAAAAAAGAGGAAAACTTCATAAACTTCATAAACAACTTGCCACAACTCAATCATTCTTGCCAATTTACTTGGTGTGTTGTTTCTTTCTTTATTGTGATCGATTATACTAATTTATCGCCATCATTCACCAAATCTAACAAAAAAGGGACTATTTGATTTCTCACTCTGTATCAGACTATCAGTGTATGAGAAATGTATACTGCTTCACTAATTGGTATGCATACCTGTTTATTTATTTAAACGGTTGAAATTACTCATTATGCATAAAACAACACCAAAATGTTTAAGAACTTAGAAAGAATGGTTCATTAGCCTGTTTTATGATGAAAAAAAAAATTTAAAAATGTTCAAAAAACTTTCTTTTTATGGTGTTGCTGTTTTTGGAGTAGCCTTTGTTTCATGCTTGTCCTAAACTGCAGTTGCCTGCTGAGCTATTTCCATCTCTCCAGAGCAGCTGATTATGAATGTATTGTGTAATCTTGGGAGAGCCAGGAATTGTTGTTTTGATGCTAGATCTAGGTTGAGCATCATTATATCAAGATAGCTTTTATCAACATTTTTCAAATTTTTGTTACTGTTTTCCACTAAGCTATTTAATAACAGATGAAGCTGAGTCATTGCTGTTGGAACCTGACTTTATAAAGTTCTTTTCTGTAGTCATTGATATCTGTAATCTGGATATGTGGTAACTCTGTTCAATTTTACTTCTGCAGAATAGGCCTAACGATATGAAGAGTGTAACTCAATGTCATCAAATGGTCTAGGACTCTTGGTGTATATTGGAACCTATGACCACAAATCACACAATTTTCAAGTTTAAATTAAAAAAAAAAAATTTTTTATATTTTATTTGAGCAAGTATGGTATTTGGTTGAGTATCATCTCCCAATACTGTAGCTCATAGCTCAATAGCCAGCTTCAGCATGTTTAGTTTGCTTGGCAGCCCTCGGTGCTTCTTTTGTACTGCTCTTATTGATTCCAATTCATTTGCTGATCAATGATGGCACGTATTACTCTGAGGATGGTACTGCCTGTAGTTGATCAATGTTTGACTAAAAACAAAGTGATCTTGTATTCTGTCAAAGACATTAAATTTTATGAGATAATTATAATAGTCTCTCAGAGTCTAAAAATTTTAGCTTACCAAAGCTTTCAGCCATCTCTCATGGCTTTCTTCAGTGTTGTGAAATAGCTCAGCTGACTGGTGTTGTTGTCACTTCTTTAGTTTATATATACATTGGTTCACATTAAATCTTGTTAAGTAATAGATAACGCCCTCGTTTGTGACAATGTTTTGAAAATGGATATAAACATAGAACATGATGCATTGAAATATTTAATCACAAACTTCAGCTTTGATCTGATGATCATGATTGTATGAACATTCACCATATACCCGCTTGCTTGCTATGCTGTTGGGTGTTAAATCGTTGGAAGAACGACATTTTGGAACCATTAGGCCCATACATGTTACAAATTGAGCATTGTTGACTTTAGTGTGACAATTAGGTGACTGTAGTGAGTGACTAGTGTGCATCTGGCCTCTTGATAGCTCTTGATGTGCATCAGCATCCATCCTGCAGCTTCCCTGCTTCAGCAGCCACAATGATGAGAGATGAGTCATCATCAAATGCTATAGTTGCATCCAGCAATGAGGCCTGCAGGCTTATTCACTCACTTTCACTGCACTTTTCATGTCAGGTGGCTCTTTTCACACATATTTAGCCATTATGTGGGATTCCATGGCATTAGCACCATAAACTAGTGGTGCAATAAAATTGTTAAATGAGAAACTGGCCCATTGTAGGGTGTTGTATTACTGGAGATTTGAGAATTTGAAGTAACGTTTTGAGCCTAATCGCTAATTTGGGAATTCTCTTCATTAGTTAGTACAATTCGAGCTTTTAATTCGACTTTAGTTTGATGGCTATTTTGAGAGCGTAAACGGTCTTTTTTGACATTTCTCACATGTAGGCCTACTTCCCTGACCAGTTTATCTACAACGTATGAGCACATCGTTTGCTGTTTGATACCTGGGAATTTATATGGCATATGTGCCATTATTGTTTGTTATTATATTTGTAACAAATTTGCCATTTGAAAAAGCATTTCACAATCGGAATCTTATTTTGGTTGTTTATTGCAAAATTGTTAAGTTGTAACATTCATTTTGAGGTCAGGTATTTATTCAGCCAATCATTCCTAGGTTTTAGTGAGCATTTGAGCCTAATTGGTTGAGTTTAGTAAATTTTAAATTGGTTGCTCTTTGTAGGTTTTGCTAATCAGCTGCTAATTGTAAAAGCTGGGTAATGATATAATCATTTGAGTTATGACCTTTCAGCTCATGCCACAGGTTTCATTGTTGGAAACCTGCCACATTTGTTGTTCAGTTCATTTAGCATTTGTTCAACTGGCAAAGTAAATTTGACTCACCTGTTAAAATCGTTTAAACCATGAAAAATAAATGCAAAAGTCTGAGGATGAAAGGCTAATATGGGAATAGAAAAAGAAAGCCACACTCCCAAAAATAAGGATGTGTTGTTTGCTTGCTCACAGTGCAATTTGCTGGATCACAGAACATTCAGCAATTCACTGGTTATAATTGATCCTGAACTTTTTCTTTTCCAGCAAGTTTCTTACCTGAAAAATTCATTTGGTGGAGTGTTTAAGATGGTTGGGTTGACATTGATACACATGGATGTAGAGATACTGAGCATGCTGAGATCGGCATTGTCGCCTTTAGTCATGATTGATAGATATGGATATCCGATAAGGATGAACTGTCAGATCTACAGTGCCGCCTGTAAGTAAGTGAAACGCATGAAATGGTGCCATTGCGTCAATGCTAAACATCCTCAGCAGAACTGCTTGTGGAAGCATGAATTCTCATCCGATGAGAGCAAAACATATTAGGTCATAAAGGCCGATATGTGAGGCATGTGGGATAACAATGGCAGCAAATTTTCTTTGCTGTAGTTGGAGTTAGGTATGGGTCAAAGTCTTTGATAAGTAAGTGAAACACAGGCTCAATGTTATTTAATAGGGAAGGATGGTTCACTTAATTATCAAAGACCTTGACCTATACCTAATTCCGACTACAGCAAATAAAATTGGCTACCGTTGTTATTCCACATGCCTCACATGTCAGCCTTTATGACCCAATATGTTTTCCTCTCATGGGATGAGAATTCATGTCTCCGCAATCAGTTTGATTGAGGATGATTAGCATTGATCCAATGGCACAATGTCATGTGTTTCACTTACTTACAGGCAGCACTGTAGATACAGACAGACATATAGGTGGATGAATGGTGTGCAACTGGATAGATAGATGGATAGATGGATAGATAGATAGATGATGGATAGATAGATGGATAGACAGATAGATAGATAGATAGATAGATAGGTAGATAGATAGATAGATAGATAGATAGGTAGATAGATAGATAGATAGATAGATAGATAGATAGATAGGTAGATAGATAGATAGATAGATAGATAGATAGATAGATAGATAGTCCAGGATAGATAGATAGATAGATAGATAGTGCAGTACCTATTGAAGTGTTGAGAGGACATAATCGGCTGAAATTATTCATATTCATAGCCAAGTACTGAAATACTGGTTAGCCCTTTAGACATTTGTACAAAGAAGAAATATGAGTTTAATATGTTGTACATTGTTTATCATGCCAATTTCAGATCTGTGGCTCTTTCGAAATCAAGATTTACATTTACCTGCTTCTAATCGCAAGTGAAACAGGTAAACTGGAAGTTTTGGATGCCATACAATGATAGAATATCAATTTACAAGTTACATTAGTGCTTTTATTAAAGGTAAAATGGCTGTGTTGAATAGATATTATGTCTGAATGTCTCTATGTAGTAATTAGCTATTGATATACATATATGCTCACTTACTGGCAATGATGTATAATTGGGCAAATGAAGTTTGGTTAATGGATTTTGTGTCGAAATGTCATTATGGACATATCACTAATCATCATATTATATAGTGGTGTACATGCTTGTAAGGTGTCACGCTGAACATTGTTGATCTGTGTACATGCTATAGCTTTCGTGTTTATATTAGCTTAGTAAGCTTACCAGTATATGACCAGCTGCCAGGGGCAGAAGTCATGATGAGGTGATGGAGCTGTGAGTCCACTGCAAGGTGCTGTTTATGCCCAGGGTGGGGTCTTCGTTCATTAACTTGCCCCAGCATAGGTAATGTAGGCCTATTGCATTTGGTATTGTCTCAGAACCTGCAGTCTCCAGTGTACATGGTATATGAGACCAGTTGCCTTTCATTTATCAACCTGTCTATTTATTCATTTGATGTAGGCCTACAGCGGAGCAGCTGAGTCTGGGGAGGAGGACGACGGAGGTTTGGTCTAGTGGTAGTGCAGGCTGCAATCGCTGGATCAAGGGTTCGAATCCAGCTTTTGTCGGGTCACCTGGGTCTATGTTGGATGGCTGTTTCAATCATCCTTCGCCTCATTGCCGTGTCCTCTTCCTGTCCTAATTAACCTACCAAGTGAATAAATGCAGGACATAAAGCCCAAATCATCCATCTGAGCTGACTCAGCCAGCTTTTCAGTGTGATGGTATCAATTAGCTGGATGTAAATGATCCCAAGCATGAACTGACATCATATCTGTGACATGATAGTTGCATGTAAATTTGTGATATGTTGCTTATGTATTCAACATGTTGAATCGACCCATGAAATGCATGTCTGGCTTGTTAACATGGCTAATGTGATCAAAGCAATTTGCATGGAATGAACAAGTGCTAATTACATTTTGACATGTATGTGTAAATTATTGTGTTTGCATGCCTGTCCATGCCATGCTTGGCACTTTTCTGCGGATGACTCTAATGAGCAATGGTGGTCCTGAGCGCAATCCTCTATATTCATAAATATTGCCATTGTAATGTAGAAATAGCCATAAATGAGTTGTTCAGTGATTGCATGGCCAGATAATGTTAATTATATTACTAATAAAATTTTTCAGAAAATGGTATATGTAGGCCTAATAATTTTCCTGTCTGAAACCAATGGTTGGCAAAAAATTGTCAATGTGAATTTTGTATTTTTTGTTTAAACGAAGAAAAACTGAATACTTTGATTTCATTGTTCAGGTTTACGAATTAAAACATGGTGTTATCACTTATCAGGCGTATGCTAGAATTTGATCAGTTAAATATATTTATAGTTAGTCCAATAAGTTACCAAATGAGGGTAAGCTATATCTTTTGCTTCAAAAGCTCAGCAATGAAATGACTAAATAGACATGATAGGTGGGGAAATCAGAGTTCTAGGATTCCTGGTGCTTCATGAGTTCAGTGTTCTGTTAATTATTTATTGTGTGGCACTTAGGCCACGTGCATGATCCAGAAAGTGGCTCTTTTGCCAATTGAGTAATTTGAGTTGCCAATTTAGTTACTGAGGCTGTTGAAATATTGAGTGCTCTCTGGAGGGAAGTATCCCTTGAGGGAAAATAGTCAGCTACATGCTCATTGCTCAATGGGCCAAGTAATATGGCATTGTGTTCCTTTTATGCAGTTCAAGGGTTCTGAAGTATTTTAAACTAGTGATTATACATTTGACTGTCAATTAAACAGAAAATTTCACGAAGAATGTATAGTGCACATGAAAGAAGGGCGTAAAAGGAAATACATTGTTGTGGCATGTTGTCATTGTGACTTTTTATATTTATCTTTTAGTCGGACAATTCTTTTTTACATATATATTTTTATAACCTTGGAGGCAGTAGGCCCTATAGTCCTCCGCCTGTAAGAATTTATAGGCCTAATGCTTTCATCCAGGTGAATTCACATCCTATACTTACTGCATGGACATGGTCTAGTTTTCCTGAACTACTGGGGATGAAATATGTCAGTAGACATTTTAAGGGCATTCACTGGTTTTGTCAGGCACCAAAGCAATTGAGTCCTATATGTGTATTTAATAATATTTATATAATCAGAGGTCCAATGGAATATAATGTGCACCTTATCACTGCTTATACCATCCTCATAACTCAGGGCTCCCTAACCAAGTGAAGTCAAGCTCTGTGGTAGGAGAATGGCTTATACAGAAAATATTACCCTTCAAAGATGATATCGCTGCCAAGATGGACATTAAAGTCAAAATGCGTTCTTGAGTACGAATACAACGATGGATTTCCACAATGCAGGGTTCTTTATATTCTGCAATCTGTAATTCTACATTATCATGATTAGATACAGTTTGTTGAATAAGAAATATATGTGCAAGATACTGGCAAAGGATGGATGAGATGGGCTCTAAAATATAACATATCATATATAGATATTGCTATTCATATGTATTGAAAACTGCATATCCAATGAAATGATATTATACATATGTAACTATTGATCCTTATTGATATTTTTGCTCTAATAATTGGGATTTGTAATGCAATACATACAATAGTAAATAGTGACTATGAAAAAGGTTTACATGCATCTGTAGCCTGTGGAATGTGGATGGTATTGATCAATTGTTATTCTAGGTCATCATGGTCAATGATATGTTTAATAGATAATAGTATAGATTAAAGCTTTTGAATTGATAAAGCTCTTCCCCTTTCACTTAGTTGACTGATCTTCATTTAGTATTGTAGAGTGTCACTAGAGTGTGTAATGACCAAGGAAACTGGCCCAATGTTATGGCTGATTTGGCCTTTTGAATATGTATTTTCATTTCTATATTTGAAAGGATGTGAATATAAATTGGACTAATTGTAGAATTGAGACTTGTAAATGAACTTGCTAAACAGTTGACTGGTGGTACGTAGTTTTGAATCTGTGGCTTTGTCCTATATTTCAATGAGGCAAGCAATGAGGCTTATATGGCCTATATATGTGTGCTCCAAATACAAATGGTCTTATTTCTGCAATTCTGTCCACATTGTATTCAGGATGGTACTGGTTGAATTGACTGTTTACCACCAAGCCTACTTAGAGGATCTGTCGAAGTTTGTCATACTTTTATCTAGGTATATCCACTGTCTAATCCCCTTTTCTTGTATATCCATTATCTTCTGCTAATCTGGTCAACACTCTGTGAGCCCATAAGTGATACTGTGCATTCTTCAAACAGCTGAATTAATTAATTTCTAATTTAATTCTAAACCAATGCCAGATTAATGCTTTGTGGTCTCCACTAGAACAAATGAGATGTATTCATGCTATTATTAGCACAGGTGAGAATGCACAAATTTATATCGATGAAAACCAAATCCCCTTCTCTTCTTCCATCTGTCAATGGCAGATGGCCACATCTCCTATACAATTGATTTATTTAATTTATTGCATGTGAACAACATGAATGGCTAATGCTTGCTTTGATGTATTTTGACTATATAAGTCATTATTTGTCATGGTGTTTTGTCTTTCTGAGCTCCTTTGTATTGTAATACATGGTTTGGGCCTATATTGAATTGTTCCGTCATTATCTTTCAGAAGAGCTAAACTTGCGGTTGATTAATTATTTTGTAACTGGCCGTAACCTCGATTTGGCTTGTGTTGGGACATAAACCGTGCCTGGGACTATGTTGGATTAGCCCACTTGTTACAGCACAGTCCTTTATTTGGTACCCAGAGATTAGACACACCCGTTAATCCATTGCTAATTCTTGTTAGCAGATTTGGTGAGAAACCTTTTATGGCAAATTTGCTCACATAAAGCCATTCTGTTATACTCCTGTGTCAATGACTATGATCATGACAGATAGTAGTATAATCAGATGGGTGAAATATTGTGTAGCCAGATTTTGAAGCATTTGAACCTGCCAGCCAATGATTCGTGGGGGCTTGTCTGCATATATAAAGTGCTGGCATTAGACTCTCGCACTTCATAATAGTGCTATCGTCAATTCATCATTAGGCTTATCAAAATCCTAACATATTTCAGTCTCAATGATGACTCATTCTGCAATGTAAACCAGTCTTTGAATCCTCAGATTCTTGTTCCATAATTTAATTTAGGCTAAATCACAGATTACCATCTTGACAAACTAATGTCATTTGTCACAAATGATGTCCTGGTGTCTGTGGTGACTCCAATTTCAGATTTAATGCTGAATCCTTTAATGTTGAAGCACTGCAGGCACAGCAGCATGAGCTGTCTAGTTTCTCTTTCTCATGGGCGTGGTCATGGCTGTTTTCATGCAACGGAGTCATGCCAATCACCCCATGACCTTGTGACCTGTAAGAAGGTCATTAGAGGTCATGCTCTAATTTGGTTGGATCATGGGAGTAAACGGGCGGGGGGGTAGTAGCTATTGTTATCAATGTGGTCCTGCACTATGCACCCTTTGCCAGCTGATGGGGTTCAATCATACCATTTAGGATGATACTGTTAAAGCTGCAGTTGACCATTAACCAGGCTAGTCCAGCTACTAAATTTTGCATCAGTTTAATACTGATTACATCCCCCCCACCCGATGACTTGGGATGCTGTGACATTATAATTTCATAAATGACCAATAAATAATGTCGCATATTGAAAGTTGTCAAATAGACCAATTGTAAATATTGAAAATTATCAAGTAGACCAGTCGTAAATATTTACTGTGTTCAAATTGATTACAGAGAGGTTGAGAGAGCTGGACATTTATCAAAGATACCGAAAAAAACTTTGTTTACTCTGGTTTATTACTCATTTTCATTTGGAAAATTAAAATAAAGATTCCAACTAAAGTACTAGGAATTAGAGAAACACCAATTTTGGGAAATGAGGATAAGAAAGCACCAATATTAGGTCAATGGAAAAATGTGTTTAATATTATTCACTATCCCATTGTTATGCTAAATGCTTGATTATGGGCGTTTTTGGAGGTTTGTTTTGAAAACCCATGGGGGTAAAAAGGGTTGGTAATCAGGGTTCCAGCTTGATGCCACACTTCCCCAATCAATAAATTGATTTGGAATGCATCAGTGCATTTAGGCATTTTGGGGTTTTCATTGACTACAAACATCACATTGATACACTGTCCAGTGGATTCACATTGAATGTTTTTGTTCCTCAAATTTTTAATGTGGTGCAATATAAAAGGGTTATCGTGAGTTGTTTGGATGATGAATGACTTTGAAAATTGATTCTGGAAATCGCATGATTTTGAGGATTCTAGAACATGGATGGAATTAAAATCGTGACACAATACAGTGTTATAGTTATACATGTGTGTGTGTGTCATTGGGTGGTAATACATCTTTGAAATTCTTATGGAATAACAATAGTGATAACCCATGTGATATCACATTTCTCACAATATTAAATACACATTTATCATATTACCATTTCTACATCCCAGAGGGACCAGAAAAATCAAGCCTCATAATAATAATATTCGCGCAGCGAAACTTAGCACAAGAAAGGTTTCAAAAATCTGTGCAGTGATGGTCTCAACATCAATGGTCGACAGCAGGAAATTAGGTCAAGTGGGACCAGCTTCTTATCAATGATTTAGTTTCGAATTTAACAAAACATGACATATTCATATTCAAAAGTGTCTTAAAAATTCAATTTTCTCCATTAATATTCCCTGTATCTATTATTTTTGTGGAATAGTTAATTATAAGCTTTGACAAGCTAAATTAAATATTAACATGTGATACATTTCATTTCAAAACAGACAACAAGAAAACATAACAAAATTAACACTGGGTGCTACATCACAATGTTGTTACCTATTGTTTAAGAAATAGGTCATGTTTATGTCAACACATTGTGACTATGAATTTGACCCAGAAATCGTATGTCAAGTAGGAAAATCATTTTTGTGACAATTCAATCAAATATTTTTACACAAAAAGGTTGACAATGACTAAAACAAAGCCTCAAGTAACAAAAATGATTTCAATTTTGAGTATTTGACCAGCATATTTGGAGGAGATAGCTCTATAAGTTTGCAAGGCCACAGAATTTTCTCTCAGGAAAGTTTTATATGCTGTAAAATATCACTGAAGTACATTTCTATTAGAGTTTCCAGTTTAACTGTTAACTTGCTTAACAGTTAACTGTTCCATTTCTAAACAGTTAACAGTTAACTGCCAGTTAACTGTTATGCAAGTTATCAGTTTGGTGTGATTGCCAAACTACCTCAAACAGTAAACAATTGGATTAAACTGTTCATAATCTTCTTTTCATAAATCTCTGGAGTTGTTGTACTCAGTTGTTGATGGTTGATTTGTTCCAGCAAACAATCAAACAAACAATTTGTCATAAAGAAAACATAACTATCCAAATGCCAGATTTTAGGCAAATTTAAGGCCCCAAGACACCGAAAATGAGCTGACAAGTAGCTTAGACCTCATCTGGTTGTTTAACTATATTTTTAGATTGAAATAAATGCAATAACTACAGACAATTAACTTTTAATTTCTAAACAAATAACAACAGGTCGTTAACAAGATTTTGATCAAGCTTTTCCACTGATAAATATCAACAATATCGACTAGATTATCACAGTTTCAGCATTCTTGTGTATGCCATTTAAAATACTAGAACTAATTTTAAGTGCTGGATTTATTTTTATTAAAAAATGTTTAGTAGCCTTAAGACTGTCACTATGATAAAACAGTTAACTGTTAGGTTAACAGTTAACAGTTCCGCTGACCCAATCTCATTTCAATGCTATTTCAAACAGTTAACTGTCACAGTTAACTGTTACAGTTAACTGGCTGGAAACTCTAATTTCTATGCAAATTATTGCTTCTTTACAGACTATAGACTAAAGAAAAGACACCTTGACACAAAAAAGATCATTCAATGATGTAATAAGTTCTCAACATGCATAACAAGTTATTGTAGCGACATTGTGCTCATTGTCAAGACATTGTGTGATACTTCTGACCTTCTAGTTCAAGAAGCAACAACGTATTGGGCCCAGTATGATGGAAGTTCAACAGACTGAGGCATGTAGTTAAAGAAAAAAAGACTGATGGGGCACTGTAGGGGTTTATGGGTAAATATCAACACAGCAACACAGGCCTTCTTAAAAAAAAAGACATTGCGACGTAGAGCCCCTTATCTACAAACAGACGCAATTTTTTTCCGACCTCAAAAAGTGACAGGAAAAACGTAAATTCCCTTTTATTTTATGAGTGAAACTTCACTTCCAAATTTTTAATGGCTTTCATGATGTCATATAGACAAGGAAAGGTCTCTATCAATTCAATGTGGTGGGGGATGCAACACAAACAAGGCTCAAATGAAGCCATCAGTGGTTTTTCCTCTAATTTTACTCGGATATACCATATTTATTCACTATTATAAATTGAATCTCATTCAAGAAGTACAGCTTACTGTTGTATAGAATTCAATTGAAAAGAGAATATGGTACTTCTTGATTAATGTTGTGTCAGGAATCACTCTTTGACTGCTGGAGTAACCTTAGTAACGCAACCAAGAAAATGCTTATCATGTTGGGCAGATGATTAAAAAGTATTGTCTTTGAATTTGAAATGTATTAAATCAAGTTAATCAACATCACAAAATATGGGCAAAGGTCACTCACCCCCCCCCCCCCAAAGCACATTTTAACTTCTTTCAAGGACAGATGGGGTTCAAGATTCAGGGAATGACAAGGCTGAGTTGTCAAAAATACTCCCTATAGTGTGCCATTTCCAAAAAACTAAGATTAAAAGCATAGAAAAAACAACTTTTTTAAATTTGCAATATTTTTATTAACATCAGTTTATGTAAAACAATAACAAAATCATTCATGACTGCAACTTCAAAGGACAATATTTTGAGCTCTATAATATGAGTGTTTATAATGACAAGCGATGACTACAAGTGACCAGTGTGTATCTTCAATATTAAAGCAAGTAAAAAAAAACCATACAAATAAATCAACAAAAATGTTCAAGAAACCCCACAAAATGATGGATGTGGTGTGTAGATGCAGCTGGAGGAAAATAATAAGAAATGTCTGTTGTTTTAAATTAGCGGACTCCAAACAAAGGGAAAAATACTTTATTCATCAGTTTACTGATAAGCACGAAATACAAGAATATTTGGCGGAGTCTTTCCCAGCTGATTCGTCCCTGCATGACACACTGTTAAATTATTCTGCACATCCTGCAGTCCAGCATCTTCTTGGCCAAAGAGGAAATCTACAACATGAAAATATACTATTTAATGGTCTACCACTCAAAAATGCCATAAATATCCCAGGAAATTGACATTTAGTTCAGTGATCTTATTTAATGTAACTCAGCTTAAACTGTGACACAATGTTGTAACAGTTCTCACAATGTTGCTACAGATATTGTTTTGGACTCTGGATAAAGTAATTCTGCATTTCTGCAAGTAAGATCTTAGGAGCACTACTATTTTGATAATTAGAAGGCAGCCAGGTGACTGTTGCTATTTTATGGAGACAGTAAAATGCATTTAAAAGCATGATAACCATTCACACATGTTAGATTGTATTGAGGTCGCCATTTATAATGCTATCTTCTCCCAATACAGACCTTTTTGCAGATAAAATACATTGCAGATATTTTGTATAGGCATATTACTAGTCATTAGGCCTGTTGTACATTGTCTTGAGTGAGAGGAATTAGGTATTAATAAATAAAACTCACCTTCAAACCACCAATCAATCTACTAATTGTGTCAAGTTCTGCAGCACAATGTCTTTACATAAACATGACCTATTTCTAAAACAATAGGTAACAACATTGTGATGTAGCACCCGGTGTTAAGGTCACATAATCTTTCAACTGATGATTATGTAACAGTGAGCAATTAATCTACATGATCATGTTATTGTTCTAATTATCACTATTATGTAATAACAACAATCTAGCATAGACTTAAATTTGGCAGCTTTCAGTGTTGTCTTTCTTTTTAGTAAGTTTTTACTATTTAGCTGATCTATCAATTCTATTTATTCTTAATCCTATTATTATTTTATTTGCTATCCTATCTATCTATCTATCTATCTAGTATCTATCTATCTATCTATCTATCTATCTATCTATTCTATTTTTTTATCTATTTTATCTTTCTAATAGTTTCTAGTCTAAATTTCTCTCTATTTTTCTATATATATCCGTCATTCAATTTTTTTGAAACAGTAACACAACTGCCTTTTGAATGTGAAATAAATTTAATGAAAGTTATGGTAAAACCATAAGTCCTAAAAAAACTTTTTAAGAGCTGCGCGAATTTCATGGCTGTGCCATTTACATATTAGTGGAATAATGGAATTCCCTTTCTGAAACTATCAATTTGCCATAAAATACATATTTTGAATCAGTCTCCCAATGAATGCCATCTGCAGGTAGACTGTCTGTTTGAACTTTCTGAATAATAGTAAGGTACACTGTAAAATTTGAAATTTTGAGTAAGCTCAAATGATTGAGTTAGATGGTTGCACAATTTTTTTGAACTATGATGGCTTGCCGTTTTGAGTTATGATAATCTTTATGTTGTTATAACTTGCAAACAACAAGCTATCTTGGCTCAAAGGAATTGTGCAACCATCTCACTCAATCAATTAAGCTGAGTCAAAATTCAAAATTTACAGTGTAAGAATGATGGCCAGAATTAGTTCTGTTATAAACACATGTTGAGACAGAGAGCAACTGGGCATGTTGCAAAAATGATTGAATATCACCATTTCTCATTGACATGCCCAGCAGCTGATTGCCATGATGGGTGCTGGAACTTTTCCAGTTGATATCCCTTCTGATGGTGGCTCCAGAGAAATGGCCAGGTTTAACGATTATGAATCATCATCTGGCAAAAAAATGATTAATGGAAGGCAGACAATGATGATTAAATGTTTTTAGACAGTCTCTTGTGGGATTTTCATGTCACTCATATTCATCATAATGTGATTTTATCAAATGCTGCCTTTATGGACCTGATGAAATAAAATTGTGTCCAAATGTTTGATGCCACACAATGATAGTCTTTCAAAAATGAGTTTGAAATGCCCCAATTAGATTTGCTTGACATATCTTCTTGTTTGTCAGAAAAAAATAAAATAAAGTCACATGCAATTCTAGAGCATTTTGGGGAAGTTCTAATCTGTAGGTATTCTGCATCATCTCAATCTTTCACTAAATCTGAAATACGTAATTTATGACCCTTATCCAATTTTCTTAGCTCCTCTAGACACTACAGGCATTTTCTGAATAACCCCTGAGTAAGCAGAAATATTCTATACTAAACATGCCAAACTTAAATTTCTATTAACAAATTTGCCATGTCTGCTATTTTTCAAGTGTCTTGAATTTCAAAACGGTTTCTGTGCATTGTATCATGATATAAATCACATTTAAGTTAATGTGGCTTGTTTAGTCTGGCATGTGAATCACAGTTGGCTTCTTGTAGTTTAGACATGAGCATACTTGAACATCAGACACATGAACAAACTTGAAAATACATCATCTAGACATAGCCACATGATACTACATGTAGAACATGGCTATATTGATGTCATGTCTAGGCATGTGGCATGTACCAAAGGTATACCATGTATACTGGCTACAGGTTATTGATTGTCATTGATGTGCATACAATACATGGCATGTATCTGTTTGATCCCTTTGTTATTTTTTTCCTCTAATGACTGTCAGGTCATCACCTGTGGGCTGTGACAGGTGATCACAGATCCCTCATCAGCCCCCTGGCCCTGTCCCCTGTAACAATGCATGGCAATGTTATCATTCTTGGATATACATGGGAAGCTGTGATAACTATGTATTTTCTTGGCTATTGATCATTACTTATCACTGCTTATGCCATAAGTTATAGGCCCCGTGAGATACCTATGAAAAAATATGATCTTACACGAGTAATATTGTGCTAGCTTATTACTCAACATTGATGTGACTCACTTTGAGGGAAATATATGTGAATGATATATGTAAAAGCTCTTCAGGATCAAGACTCAAGAGTCATGTCATATACCTGTAGTTTCCAATTTTCCATTAAAAACACAATGTATTTTGATGACACATAACCCTGAAAATTAATCATATTTTATACTCATATTATTATTAGCCCCTGATGTCAGTGAGTCATATGTAGCACTCGCCAGTGATGTCACGTTTCGCTCAGTGACAAAGTAACTCATTTCAATACAGTGTACAGGCATAAATATTATAATCATGATAATACGACATTCTAGTGATTCTAAGTGGACATATTCATTCTTCAAGACTGTCAAATGTAACCACTTGTGTTTCCCTGGCTGTAAAGCATGTTAAGTCTTAAGACAAATTGACAATATTTAGCTTCAAGCAGCTTGAGCCTGCTGAACATGTGGAGGTGCCTCCATATTATGACCCAAGTATATATTATGGTGTTTGTATTTTAATTTTAAAAATATGTTATCAATATCACTGATTAAATCTGGGGATTTTTGTCTCTCATCCTCATGAAGAGGCCTAACTGAGCTAAGAAAATGGGAAATGCTATTTTTGTGATTCAAATTTATTTGTACATATTTCTTAACCTTTGTCAGGTTATCACAATCCAGTCACGTATTATATCTTTCATATATACGTCAGTGTGTTAAGTTTATGTTTAAAAAAAATATTAATCTTTTTACTCCAGCACTTCACACATTCTGCCAACAGAAATATTTTTGAAAAAAAGTTACAATTTGTTTTGGATGCTTCTATGTACTGCATTATGTTAGTCTTTTTTAGATAACCAAAAAATTACAACTGAATTGTAGGTGTACATTATCATGATTGAGAGAATTTGTGTAGTGGGTTGCAGGATGCATTCCTGTGAGTTTTGTGGGACTTAGCACTTACAGTGGTTTGTTTAGGAATGTGATGCTCTCAGCAAACTAGTAGATTTACCTGTGCTTTTATGTTAGGACTTGGCAGGTCTTCTCACTGAGCATGCTAAGTAAGAGTTGTTTGAGTATCAAGTATGAGTCCAGAAGACTGTCAGAGGAGTTTCAATGGTCTGCTGAATTAGAAGAGGTTGGCATGTGGTATACTCATGTGCCATTTCACTGACATTGGCTGCCTCCATGGCTTTATATTCAGCATGGATAGAGAGATCATGCTGACAGGTCAGACCACAATTATTGAATAACTGTCACAATGTGGTGACAATCAGGTCCAACTTTTTCATTCTGCTTATCCACTTTGGTACACTGGTGCCTGCTTTCCAATATCACATGGAAGCATCATTACTAAAGACATTACATGAGTGATCAATGGTAAATAGACTAAATGGTCTGTAGTCTGTAGTGTTGTGCAGTGCTGAAAGCATGTATTGACAGTTTGCTAAAAATATTTGTATTGCCCCTCTTTCTTCATGCACTTTCAATGAAAAAATTGAAAAATGACCCAAAAAAACATGAAATTCTCTTGACGAAATTAAGGTAAACTCTCCTCCTCTCTTCTCTGTCTACCAGAGAAAACAAAGCGGCATGACAAAACACTGAAAAAAAAAAGGTTTGCTGAATGATTCATTCTAAAAAGAAATCAGCCAGAAAAAAATTGACTAGAAAAAAAATACAAGGGACTAGGCCACCAACAGTTCAATGTAATCCTAGGCATAGGGTGTAAAGAGGTGTTTGACTAGAACAAATATTATGGAATGGTTGTGAGCAAAGCTAGGAAATAGTATTGTCATGGCAACCTGTGTGTGTGTGTAAAGACAGCTAAACACTGCATGTTCTGTGCTGAAGAGAACCAATATTTAGCATCTGTGCCATGCCCCTGCTGCTGTAGCACTTGCCAAACATGGAGTTGGTACTAATCAATGTCTTATGAAAGAAACTGCTATTTTACAGGTCATTCACCTCAAGCGATCTGTGTGAAATCATTGAAGCTCTGTTTCAACCTCTTGATAAGTTGATATTGTATATTTTATTTTGGGGATGTACCGATCCGATACCAAGTACGCCAAGTAGGCCTCTCGGTGTGTTAGGTTGGACAAGTTTGTGACTTGTGACTTGTTCGTCAGCTCATTTGAGTATTTGCTTTAGAAATGTATGATCAGTAGCAATTAATGCAATGTTAAGAAGCTGAATATTTAGGGTATGTGTTTGAGGTTTAATAATGACTTTCCAGATTGCAGAATGCAGATTGCAGAGGTATCCTTTAACCCATTTTGCAATATCCCTGTTCTGTTGTTGGGGTGAATGCATTGCACAAGATTAAGCTCTTACATACATGTACATAGGAAAGTTGTCAGAGCTTTATTGTGCAGGACTGGGAAACATCTTATGTGGATAAAAATAAATTATGCAGAATATCATGGTTATATGAGCCTATAAGTTTACTTATCCAGACATGACTGTCTTGTATAAAAAGCTGAACAGTTTATAAAGAATCATGTTTCTTCAGAGTTTTGGCAAGGTGTTAGGTGTCATTTTCAGGTTTGGTGGTGTCACTTTCCTGAGCTTAACATGTTTAAGCAAAAGTCCAAGTAAAATGAAGAAAAATATTATAAATATTTATAAAGTGGAAGAAACATGCTGTAGCCAGATTAGGGATAACATAAAAAGTGGTCTTTTACGTATATGGAATGTATAACATGTTATTTGATGAAACATGTTAGATATTGTAAGAATGATAGAAAATTGAATCTTGGCTATACATTGTATATACAAAAATAAAATATTATCGTTTAATCCAACTAAATTTACGAATGTATGTCTCCAGGACGCCTCGTTTGGTTCTGAATAAGATTGATAATCGCCTAATTGGTATTCAGTAAACACAACTAAATATTGTGATTAACATTGTTTGCTGCTATCTTAAACAATTTAAGACACATCAAGACAACGTTTTCTCCTGGGTTGCACAAAAATGGATGAAATATTGCTTGAGCCACACCAGGGTTCGTGGGAGGGGACACCATTCTGTGAAATGTGTAATATCTTCCCCTCCTCTGCCTTGCTCTCTGATCAGTCGGGGAAATTACCAGCATATGAGGACAATTGCAATTCCAGCCAAGTTATGGCCCTGACAGGATGATTGAGTGAGTGGGGTTGATCAGTTGGGTCTCAGAAGAAAGTCTGATCTCTTTGCAGCCATCCTCGCCACAAAGCAACATGTCCGTTGCGGGACTTAATTATATCCAATTTCACGAAATACTGCAAAGTCATCAGCAGCTGATGACAATTTCTTAATTTCTCTGGAGCCTTCGGGTTCTTTAGCTCATTATGTAATGGATAGGTCTGCCAAAATTCACAGAGTTAGTTGACACTGTGATACAACTTTATACCAAGTTTGGAAGTGATAGTTGCAGTAGTTCTTTTTAAATAGCCAGTCAAAGATGATTTTGAACACTGCCAAAGTCATGGCTAGGCCATGACACTTCAAGAGTGTCATGGGAAGGTGATGACAGTGCTAGGGTGATTGTCATGTGGGGCTGAGGACATTGGTTGTCATCAGCTGGTGATAATTTCCCTGACTGCTGATCTATAATGTTACCTAAAATAGAAGTCTGGGTGTCTGTGGGTGGATGTCTGATATGGGGTTAATGACCTTTTGTATAAGATCGTATTCATGGCCATTCATGGGGTAAATGTGTAGGATGTTACAGACTCCTTTCTCACTGGATCATCGTCTAATTCATCTTTAGGTGGGGGGAGGGTTTTGTTTAGTGGTAACGTGCTGGACTGCCAATCGCTGGGTTCAGGGTTCGAATCCAGCTCTTGACGGGTCACCTGGGCCTATGTTGGACGGCTGTTTCAATCATCCTTTGCCTCATTGCCGTGTCGTCCTCCTGTGCATAAATACAGGACGTAAAGCCCCAACCATCCATCCATCTAATTCATCTTTATACCTCATCAGTCAATCTCTATGAAGAAAGAAGTGGCCTCTAGAACGCTACACAGCCTGCACTACTACCCGTACCTATCTATGTATTGTATACCATTGCTACAACGCCAAGAGCCGGATTCGAACCCTGGTCTGTGGTTAGCTTAGTTGGCACATTGCTGCCAATCGCTGGATCCCGGGTTTGATTACCGCTCTTTGTGTCCTCCTGCTGTCCTAGCTTGCCAAGTGCATAATTACAAGACGTAAAACATCGATCATCTATCAACATCAATATAATAATGTTACAAAATAACTTTTTACGTACCAATTCCATATGACTTAGTGAAGGGTATCATGCTGGTTTTCAGCAAACTTCCACTCCTGGAGATGTGATTGAACCCGCATGCTCAAACAATATTGAAGCACGAGGAACCAGGAGGCAGAGATACCAACTTACTGCATGAGGCTGCTTCAAATGATAGTAGACTAGGCCTAATTCTCTGCTTTCTGAAGGTCTTGAAATAATTATACTGTGGAGGTCTTCAAAAATTATGCAATGCAGTACCTATCACACCCAAAGGCATCACTAAGCTGCTCAATTAATGTCAATTTCCTATGTACTGATGTATCGGATATATCGTTACCAATTAGTCGACAGATATGCTGAAGAAGTATATTCCGTCGCTGATGATGGAATAAACGAGACCTGCAAGATGATTCGACTTCGGTAGAATCTGTGCTTATATTTTCGACCAAGAAAAGAGTGGCAGCATAATGAGCATATAAGGTTTACAGAAAAGAAAAAGAGACTGAAAAAGTCAAATAGATGTCTATTGGGCTGTCTGAATTTCTCCTTTCAGTCATTGGATGCTATAGAACCTCCTAGGACAAGCTGAACGAGTTCCAATGCTGTTGAAAGAGGGGATGTAGTTTTCTGTTTGAAGTGAGAAAAAAACATCCTCAGGTGTGCCCTGAATGTCATTGTGGTAGCCTAAGTATTCTTGTCTTGTGCCTTTAATGAATGAGCCTCACCCAAGCTGTCAAGTCCAGCAGATTGGATTTCTCTACTAATAGCACTAGACTTGCTCTGTTGGCATTTTGCTGAGGAAAAATTAGATGGATAGACCAGTAGTAATTCTGTTTCATTAATAGACATATAGATAGTTATTAGCTGGTTACTTAAATTACTTTAGTATCAGATAGTTTCAGACTGAAGACATTTTGTCGCATACAGAATACAGAAAATTTGGCGACAAGAAAAAATGATCAATGAGTTTTGCTTTCAGAAAGAAAGGTGTTATGAGCGCATAGCCTACATCATTTGGGTGTACATTAATGGTTAGAAAAATTGAAGAAATAGCATCTTAAGTGGTTCGCAACATGCACAAGGAATGATACTACACTGTAAAAGTCAGCTTTCTGATTTCGATAAGCTGACAAAAAGCCAGAACACGATCAGGGAAAATGTCTGGCGATGAAGCGAGGAAAGGTACAGGGAATTTTGTTCTTTAATTTCTGTAGGTGGCCAGTTTAACACTGGAACTATAATGGAAGTTCTGCTTGTTCCATATGTATTCTAGAAAAAGTTCTTCTCGATGTTATAGTTTTCGAATTTTCGTCGGCTGATGAGTTGTTGATGGCAAACAACAGTGAACTGTATATGTGTCTGTATATAGCAGCTCATTGCCTTATTCTCTTCGATCAACGGCCCTGCCCAAATCAATGATTTATCAGTTTGTCCCAGCAACAGCAGTCCTGACACTGAATTACACAATGTTATATATATCCTTGCCTATCAATCAGAACTGACAATCTTTTTTGCTCGTTCAATGAAAGCTTTTGAGTTGTTAATGAGGTAGTAACTGACCAATCTGGCAAATATGTGTCTGTTCAGTCAACACAATGTACAGGTGTATGTATATACACAACATGTATATTGTATATGGATATGCAGCATATCCATATGAGTTTCATGTCCAGAGTTTTCAGTGAAAGATATAGAATAGTGCACAGTGAGTCGGTGAATAAAAAATTGGACATTTTTATGACCTCACAAATCTGATATTTTCTCTGTCTCCGTATGCATGATATGGAGTTGTGACTCTCTGCGTTTGCTTGCAAAATTAATATTTTATTTTGATCTTACTGATCTAATGTTCAACAAATGGAGATACCTGATTCAACATGCATGTTAAACATGCATGAAGTCAGAAATCATAAAAAGTAATTTCACTCATTTATGAAATTCTGCTCAGTGCTCATGGTGCCCGTGAAAACAGGTTTACAAACATTTGTTATCTAATGTTTGTTTTGTGTACATCATGTACATGTGCATATTGCCTTGTCCAGACTGGGATATTAGCAGTAACTTCAGCAGCTGGTGTTTTGTGGCAACAAATGTAGTTGATGAGAAAAATAGTTGAAACACTTTCAACCTCTTGTGAAGTTGCGAATGAGAAAATGTTTCAAAATATTCGCATGCAAATTTGATGCAGTCGAGATTCATGTTGCGTTGATTTCATGTCGAATCGGGAGAAAAAAATAGCAAAAATTTGCAAAACGGCAAAAGGGAATCGATGGGCTTACAAAAACATATGATAGAATTGGACCAAGGTAACATGTGCACTGATGAAACTATGCGGTTGTCTGAGCAATCAATAGTTATACACTAATACATGCATCTAACTTGGAAAATATGCTCTATATATGTCCTATATATAGTTATATGGTGGCGTAATGATGCTCAATGTATATATTTATGTCTGCCTGTATACCTCTTTTATGAGGTGTTCTATGGGTGCATGAAGAGCATGAGTAATTTGATAGAATTTGATACATTTCTCCAGGGGCCACCAGTTGAAATCCCACATGTTATTGAATCTGGTCTGTGCAGATGCGTTTCACAAGGTGACAACTTCACCTCACCTACAAATAAAGCAATTAATTGTGAATTTAACTGTGTGTTTAGTATTCTGTGTGAATGAAAATCAGCTGACAATGAGCAGAATGGTCAGAATATCTGTGAATCATTGCTGGAGTATCATGAAGATGTAAATGAATTTTGATGCTACATGTAAATTGTAATGGCCATGTATTGGGGCTACCTTAAACTACCTTACAATATTTTTGTTTTTCCATATCATCATTCATAGATAAGCTTAATAATGTTAATGGAACACTGATTGGAAGGCCTGATGCATACTGCACAATTTGAAATTTATTACACATAATCTCCTGAAAACTTGGTGCCCACAGTGTCCACTTATGAATAGAAAATTTTGTGATGTGTAAAAATGTAATGCTACCTCATTAGAACAGCTCCCCAGCAGGCCAGCACCATTCAGAATACTTGAATTGAATTTCACAATGTGTTATATTTTATCAACATATTTGGTATTATATCATACTATTTTGTAATATTCTGGAGTTGTCCGCGAAACATGTCTAACCAATATGCAATATGAAATCCAAAAAAGCTTGCATGATGCACAATGCCTGGTGTTTGTTTACTTCACTTCTCAACATTCTGATCATATTTTCGAAGCGCATTGCCTTGGTTAAATCAATATGTATATATATTGAATGTAAAAAAATTAAAAAGAGAAAAATGTATAATATTGGCCCTATGTATGTTTTACACATCTTGTACAAGGTACACAGGCTTACATGTACATTAATAGTATTTCTAAAAATAACATGATTTCCCATATTTTGCTAATACTTTGAAAATTTATCAATTGTGATTTGTAAGAGCTAAATGTGCTTGGATTATTGTCGATGGCATGTTTGTGCAGCACATAGCACCATCCTGCAAATTTAGCCTCAACTTGACTCGCCTGAGTAAGGTTAAATTAGTGCTAGTTGACTTTCAGTGATAGAACTTTGCAAAAAGTCAGTGTATTGCATTAGGTTTCTGAGTTAACAGCAATTTTGAGCTCTAAAGATTTTAAACAATTAAACTCCATGCTATTTGAAGGCTCATGAACCATGAACCATGGTGGTATTATTTACATGATCTAAATTATGAAATATCTCAATCTGTCATACAATATAATTAATATGTCTGGCACTTCTCATAACTTAATCTATATGCTTAGTCAGTCCAGGCTTTTCAAGAAATTCAACCTGCAGAAATGGTATAGCATGTCTAGGACTTCTAAAAAGAACTTGACTGCTTAGTGACGTTAGTCACATTACTGAAATTAAGGGAGTTGCTTCCTGATGCAATTAGATTTAAATGGATATTAGATACCTTTGTCTTATATTGGCTACATATATTTCAGGCAAGCATAAAAGTCTGTTAAAAAGATATAGATGTTAGTATTAACTTAGTAAGCCTTGCTTGTAAGCTTTTCAAATATATCACCAGACTGTCCAGACATCGTCATCTTCTTCAGTTCTTTGCACTGATCTTAGCTGATTTATGAAATATAATGCATACAATTATTTGGTGTAAACTTTTCTTGTCTTGAGAGTCCTGACTTGAAAGCCACCTGCTAGTCTTATGCTCTAAAGCATCTTTTGGCGTCACCTCTTCCTGATGCTTCATATTGTGCAAGTTTGCTAAGGCTATAGGGACACCAGACTAGATACAATGTATTGGCCTGGGTCTCCAGACTCTCCAAGTTGCTAAAATGGTCTATACTCCCACTAAAGGCATCAAGCTCCCTTCTGTCCCTTGTGCTTTCTTGTTTGCTACTTTTTCCCCAGGTTATGTTGTATCTCTTTTCTCATTGCAACAATGTGCAAACCACATCTCTGTGGTGCAAACTTGCTTCTTGCTGCATTTTGCACATCTCTTTATATGGAGAATATAATTATGCTCCATCAAATAATTATGTTGATTATGACAATTTACCTGCTCTCAATTGTTGAATTTGTTGTAATTTTCTGCAATTTCAACAATTGCTACTACATTAACCTTCAGACTTTTTCATTGGTTTCAAATCTCTTCTTGGAATCAGTTGTCACGATTATGGACCACTTGCCTTGAAATGCCAGAAAGTGCTTGTATATCTCATAGGACATTTATAGTTTCATGCATGTCATTATATTGTTCAATTTGATAATAATGCCACTAAATAACTTTTAAGTGCCGATTCAATATGACTTAGTGAATGGTGTCATGCTGGTTTTCTGTAAAACTCACATTCTTGGAGATGTGATTGAACCCTCGTCCTCGAAGCAAGAGATACTAGAACTTTCCAGGAGGCAGAGATACCAACTTACTGCATTAGGCTGCTTCAAATCCTGATGGTAGACTAGGCGTAATTCTCTGATTTCTGAAGGTCTTGATTCTTAAAGTAATTATACTCTGCAGCTGTGGAGGTCTTCAAAAGTTGCAATGTAGTATCACACCCAAAGGCATGGACTGCAAAGCTGCGAAGTGTCTATGTATGAGCTTTTGTAAATATATGTCGGATGATTAATATGGTTATGTACACAACAAAACAGCAGTGCGATACTATGCATATATACATGTACAATATATACATAATGACCAGCACTGGATCATATAGATAGACTGGCCCTTTACCATATATATTTATGGCAAATTGTTTGTCCACAACTGTATGCATATTGTGCTGGGGCACTAAAAGACAGATTGGCCATAATTTGTGCATACACATCCATCCGGTCATCATGCGAAAGGAGATAGAGGGTTAAATACTGCAGAACGGTGCCTGAGACAGACTCAGCCAGACCACCAAATGTATAATGTGCCAGTCTAGAATTGTGGGAGCCTTGTGTTTTAGAGCCGATTGATGCGATATAGAGTTAGGCTCTCTAGAGCTTACAGAGTTCAGCTTTGTAAGGGCATCTGGGAGAACAGAAAGGTCATCAATGATCCAACCAAGGTTGGGAAGTCATTATTCTACATCATTCCAGACAAATTCAATTAGTGAGAGATCTTAGAGACTCAAGAAGTTTCAACTTTGGCACTTAAAATCACTGTCATTAACTTTCAGCTTTGATTGATTGTTAACTAGCACAGTACCCATTTAAGTTTAAAGAACCAAACTCAGATAAGGTTATTGTAGGAAGTGAAAGAAAGCAGCTTGCAAGTTATCATGCAGGAGCAATGAGTAGTTTGGCTGGAGTAGTGTAAAACAATTGTGAATTTATAATAGTCCTCTTTAAAATGACAATTTAATTGATTTGAAATGGACTTCTTGATAGACAAGTTCCTTTACAAATGGTTAAGATGTAAATCAAAACTCAAATGGAACGCATGTCGCGGGCAAGTAATAATCAAATGAAAATTTTATCTTCTCTAAATGAACATTGCATTCTCATTGGGCATTATCATATCATTATCATAATTAGCAGCATTATCTCAATTGAGTTGCAACAATTTCGTAATCAGCCTAGTAATCGGATATTGGGATATTAGGAGTATCGACACCCTGTCGGTACTTATCGAAGCTCAAATGCTTAAGAGTATGTCTGGTGGTTGTCAGCTAATATGCAGTTCTCACTTCATTTGCCTATTTGACTTGGTGATCATTTGTATGCATTTCCTTTGTGATTCCTTCATGTATTAAGTGACTAAATTATGCTAAGCTCTTTACTTATGGCATTATAACTTGCAAAGTGGCAAGCAGTGGCTAAATAGTCTGCTAATAGGCTTAGATAGTGATATTCAATGAGCAATAACATGAATAAGGAATTGTCCTCAGTCAGTTGAATGTGTAATTGATAAGTAGATTGCTGGATCACATTACAAGCACTTGGAGAACTATTTGCTGAATGTGATAGTTGATATATACTTGTGAGTGTATAACGAAACAAAACTAATTCGTGTTATAAATAGGCCAAAATACTGGAAGAACTTCCGAAAAAGTAGATCAGGCAGTTTTAATAAAGTAACTTGTGTGGTTTACTGCCTACTATACTAACATCCCCATTTACTGAATTAAAATTATTCATGCAAGGCAACTTACCATCGCAAGAATTCTCCCTGACACGATGCAAATCACAATCAGGAAATCAGAATGCAATCATAATTTTGCTCATGGCATACACCATTTTGGTGCTGCCAATCAGCAGCCAATGTGCTTTAAAGTTAAATCAATTTATAACATGGAATTCAATACCTCAAATCCTCAGTCTTTCATGCCTTGATACTGATCTGATGATTGATGTTAATGGCTAACCTAAAGACGAGCTGACAATGAAAATTTATACCTTTCACTTGATTAGCAGACATTTTGCAAACCTCAATTGTTTTTGATGAGGCTGCTGTTCTGTAAATTTAATCAACTGTTAAAAATTGTATTTGAGTTTTATTTCTTATGTACTCAATATGTTCTTTCTCTTTTGTCTTTCAGAAAGAAACTAAAGGCCAGTGGCTGTTAGATTATGTTTGTACGGAACTTAACCTTGTGGAAAAAGATTATTTTGGTCTACGATTTGTCGATACAGAAAAGCAGAGGGTAAGTCGATCTGAAAAGTCAATGTTTATTGTTGGATGGAGGGACATTATTGGGAAATATAGAATATACATGATAACATCTTCTGCACGGATACCTCTCATGTCCTCTCATAGTAATACAGTAATATATTTCAGGACACTTGGTGGATCAGTTCTTTCGAAATTTCTGATTTTGTACTGGTCTGGCATATTTCTAATGAGTTGCAATAATATTTATTATCTCAATAAAGAATGAATGATTAATGCTCTTGTATATCATGTATATAGGACTACCATTTTGATGTATGTAGCCATCAATCTTATTCATGATGAGTATTTATTACTGTATTTCTGAGGGTCCTCTCTATTTCATTGCTGTTCGAAATATGTCGGATGCAATTTCTTTGAAATAAATGTATTGGTATTGGCTTCTTCTCTTTTTCAGCATTGGTTAGATCCAACAAAAGCTATACATAGACAACTCCGGAGTAAGTACTTCTTATAGTGTGATTTGTTTGTCCCTGTACTTACAGGCACTTATCATTATACGGAATGAAGACACATGCTGCGAGTACAATACTCTGTGCCTTTGATGTACAGTAGTCCCTGCACTATGAGACCGCCCCTTCTGGAGTCATGAAGTGGTCTCTCGTGGGGGTGCGGTCTCTCGTCGGGGTGCAAAATGCATTAAAAATACTACTTTCTGCGGAAGGAAAGGCGGTCACATAAGGCAAGGCGGTCTTACAACAGGGGGTCTCATAACGCAAGGACTACTGTGCATGTACTGTATAATTGAAAAAGTACATAAATTTTGTGTTCTAACGTCATTCCAATATCATTTGAAGACAATGAAGCGTCTTTAATCGATGTTTGTTAGTTTGCATTGTATTTATATTTGACTGTGTCTATTGAGTTTGTCAAATGATTAACAACATGGTTACTGTATCAATTTTTGTCCATTCACACAGACACAGTTCACTGATAAGTGGTTTATGTACCCTTGTCAGGCTTGTGGAGGAAATTTCATCTAAGTAACCTTACATTGTTTAGTGTTACATATTTGTTTAAATAGCAGATCAGCAGGTTTGCTGGACAGTCTAAATTTTGTAAACACATTTTATAACCATTGATGAGATCATGCTTTTGTACCAGATGCATATCATAATAGTGTTTTAGTATTTTTATTATTGTTGTAAAACTGTATCTGCCTCGCAGTGCAAAATGATGCTCCTCTAGAAATGCTGCTTAGTGTGAACATCAACTGTAATATTTATAATATAAAAAGAAAACCTATGCAAAAATGTATATTAAAAGAATTTCATTGATCTTTATTTGAGGTAACGTTAAGGTCATGCGTGTTTGTTATTCTATATTTTGATCTGATCAAGGTTCAACTTTAACGCATATGTCATAATTTGTAATCGATTTTTCAGATGTGAGTCCCATTGTATTATGTTTTCGAGTCAAGTTTTACCCAGCAGATCCCATGAAGTTAAAGGAGGAAATAACAAGGTGAGGCACTTTAAGAGATGTGAGATGAGTTTTAGAGACCAATTCGCCACAGGCAAAGACAACCTGTGATTGGATAATCAATCAGATTAGCAGCCAAAGTTATCACTGTATATACAAACAATATCTAAAATTTCGGGAGTTTTTTTTTGTTGACAAAATGGTATACATTAATTACATTTGGCTAAAGGTGTGAAGTTCCCCCGTGGCCTAATTGGTAAGTGCGCTTGTCAACTGGCTTTGAGGGCGTGGGTTCAAATCTCACCGCGGTAACTCACTTTAGTCCGAGCCCATGGGACATTAAATGGAGGCGGGTTGTATCCAGTATTCTATGCTGGGACAACGGAAAGACCCTGGGCATCCCTTAATTAATAGAGCATGTGCCAGACTCACAGTCTTCTCATCTCATCATTATACGGCGAACGCCTGCATTGATATAGCCCACTAAGGTGCTGCAGAGGCGTAAAACACAAACAAACAAACAAACTAAACTGTCTGAAATACTAACAGCAGTCCAGCTGTACCAAAATCAGCCCATACTGGGTCGAAGGTTGACCAACCAGCATAATATGGACAGACAAATGCAGTGAGGCTATACATACTTTCTTTTAAAAATGAAAGTTTAACTGACATTCAAAATTTAATCTTGCGAACTGGAAATGCTTCCAGTCCGGTCCTCACTCCACTGAACTCTGTAAGATTTACTCAGCTCATGTCATTGATGTGAGATGGGGCTTTAAATGCACAAAGCAACCTCCTGTTTGAAATAGTGTCCTACTACTTCCCGGTCATAACATGAGCACTTAGCAGGCTACTTGTAGCTTGGATCTGTAGTGTACTGGCTGCTAATCATGCTAATCAAACATTCCCATCTTTAGATAATTCTGAGAATTTTCCAATATCGGATACCTAATCAGGCTAATCTGCTTTTTGGTTAGACCGTATGACATCACAACATTGAGAGTATTGGTAAAATTGCTGTTGCCACCAGAGACAACTAGCCTTGGTTTTGATGGACTTCTTTTCATATACTGTGAAATTCTATCATCAGATTCAGATCTATCCCTTATCAATGTCTTTGATGTAGGTCTATTTAATGTAAACTATACGAAGTGCAATAAATAACTTGAACTTGTATGTGGTATGTAGACTGTAATTCAGTCATTCAATGTTGAGATTTACAACCTAGCACCTGACTTACATTGCTACTGTATTAAGATTTTGGTGGCAATGCAGGTCTGACTCAGATAGAACTGTCTGAAAGTGGTGCCCTGAAACCGTTTGGGTGTTTCATTGAACTGCACGCTATACAATATATTATCTCAAAAGTGAAGTAATGTCCTATTGCCAATATGCAATCTGGTGGGAGGGCTAGCCTTGTGGTAGCGTGCTTGTCTGCCTATCACTGGGTCCTGGGTTCAAATCCAGCTCTTTCCGGGTCCCTTTGGCCAATGTTAGACAGCTGTTTCAATCATTCTTCATCTCATTGCCGTGTCCTCCTCCTGTCCTGATTAGCCTACTTAGTGCATAAATACAGGATGTAAAGCCCCAATTATCCGTCCTATTACCCATGTAAAAAACAATCATGTAAAACTGGTCATGGCATATGGATCAAGTGCATGAACTTTTGTTTTAGTGTGTTGACATGTTAACGTTCTTTGGGTTAGAAAATATTTAGGGTAGTTAATTAAACTGAATCTAGTGATTTAGGAACGAAACGAGAAGTATTTTTAATCCATTTATTACTTTGTTTCTTCAGATACTTCTTGTTCCTCCAATTAAGACGGGACTTGCATCACGGACGATTATTATGTTCCCCACAAGACGCCATTCAACTTGCAGCCTACATAATCCAATGTGAGTGATTTATTTCCTACATAACTCAAGTAATTAGAAGTGAATTAATAGACATTCTTTATAATTTGTTTGCTATTTGAAAGATGTGTTATCATTGGAGAGTAATCTTGATTTATGTTTTAATTTGATTACTTGAAGATTTTTCGTGGAAACCGAATTGTTACGTTGTTCCACTTGAAAAGATATTGATGACATGGATAAGTTTGATAAGCGAACAGCTGACTGAGACACTGAGTTACATATTTCCCTTTTGACATGAACAGCATTGCCTTTGAACAGACTTGACTCCAGTCGACATTTTAGGCTAAAGTATCGTTTTCCAACTGACTCAAGTTGACATTTGATTGTAGTGTCATGTTCCACTGTCGCCAAAATTGATTGATTTCCTTGAAATCTATGTACATGTACTATCATGGAATGTCTTTGAGTAGACTGAAATTTAAAAACTATGCTATAGTACAGAAATCTTGAAATTGTAGACGACAGATGAAAAAATACACTTCAGAAGGAAGCCGCCCACATTTTGTAATTTATAACATTTCAAGTTGAAATATTACTTTATTCTTTTTGAAATGTTGGGAGGATGGTTATACATATTGCTATGTACTGTTATTGCATTTCATGTTGGCTGTTTCTATTAACAAATATATATCCAAATTTAGCAGCATAGTAGTAGCTGAGTAGTGTCAGGAGTAAGATATAGTATGACATAGTGTCATTTCCGTAACTCTTTCTTTTGCAATTTTAGATATAACAGATCTTTTTAGCTCGTCTGTTTTCTTTGAAAACGAAGAGCTATTGTCGTCACTCGATCGGCGTCGTCCTCGTTGTCCCGGTTAAAGTTTTTGTAAGTGTCCATTTGTGACCTTAGTTTTCAACATAGAGTTATGAAATTTGGTACAGGTATTGGGCTATGGGTATGGATCGGGACCATATCGAGAAATCCAAGATGGCTGCCATTTTGTGGCGGCCATTTTGGCAGCCATCTTTCTTCATTCTTGAACTGCCCATTGTGACCTTAATATTGTCGGCCTATATGTATATATAGGACCGACTCTGTGGTGAGGCTGTCACGTTGTAGATCATAGATTTTGTCCAGCCATTTCTGTCAAAGTGGCATTGCTTACTTCACCAAATGTCATATATAAGTTTCATAAATGTGGCCTAACTTAGGTTCCTGAACCTACTTGCATACGTTTGCAAAGTATTTTCCCACATATTTTGCATTTCTTTCACAAATTCACTCCCCTCTTCGCTTCATGTCCACACTGCAAGCCCACCGCTTGCCGACTGAAGATTTCTCGGTAAACATGGAGAAATATTGGCTTTTGACCCTATGAGCAGCCACATCATGGCTAGCCATCTGGTGGATTGTATGTGAACTACAGCAATGACCACTGGTTGGATAGAAGTGGGTTGATAGAAGTTGGGCAGATAGAAGTTGGATGGATAGAAGTTGGGTGGATAGGAGTTGGGAGTTGGTGGATAGGAGTCGGGGGTGGACATCAACGACACTGGTTGGATAGAAGTGGTTGGATAGATGTTGGGATAGAATTTGGTGGATGAAAGTTGGTGGATGGGAGTTGGTGGAAAGGAGTCGGGGTGGATAGGAGTGGGGGGTGGATAGGAGTCGGGGATGGATAGGAGTCGGGTGGATAGGAGTCGGGGGATAGGAGTCGGGGGATAGGAGTCGGGGGATAGGAGTCGGGGGATAGGAGTCGGGGGATAGGAGTCGGGGGATAGGATGGAAGTCAGGGGATGGGAGTCGGGGCGGATAGGAGTCTGGGGCAGATAGGAGTCGGGGCGGATAGGAGTCTGGGGTGGATAGGAGTCGGGAGTGGATAGGAGTCGGGAGCGGATAGGAGTCTGGGGTGGATAGGAGTCGGGAGTGGATAGGAGTCGGGAGCGGATAGGAGTCTGGGGCGGATAGGAGTCGGGAGTGGATAGGAGTCTGGGGTGGATAGGAGTCTGGGGTGGATAGGAGTCGGGAGTGGATAGGAGTCGGGAGTGGATAGGAGTCGGGAGTGGATAAGAGTCTGGGGTGGATAGGAGTCGGGAGTGTATAGGAGTCGGGAGTGGATAGGAGTCGGGAGTGGATAGGAGTCGGGGGCGGATAGGAATCGGGAGTGGATAGGAGTCGGGAGTGGATAGGAGTCGGGAGTGGATAGGAGTCGGGAGTGGATAGGAGTCTGGGGTGGATAAGAGTCTGGGGTGGATAGGAATCGGGGGTGGATAGGAGTCGGGGGTGGATAGGAGTCTGGGGGCGGATAGGAGTCGGGAGTGGATAGCAGTAGGGAGTGGATAGGAGTCTGGGGCGCATAGGAGTCGGGGTGGATAGGAGTCAGGAGTGGATAGGAGTCTGGGGCGGATAGGAGTCGGGGGTGGATAGGAGTCTGGGGTGGATAGGAGTCGGGAGCGGATAGGAGTCTGGGGCGGATAGGAGTCGGGAGTGGATAGGAGTCTGGGGTGGATAGGAGTCGGGAGTGGATAGGAGTCGGGAGTGGATAGGAGTCGGGAGTGGATAAGAGTCTGGGGTGGATAGGAGTCGGGAGTGGATAGGAGTCGGGAGTGGATCGGAGTCGGGAGTGGATAAGAGTCGGGGGTGGATAAGAGTCGGGGGCGGATAGGAATCGGGAGTGGATAGGAGTCGGGAGTGGATAGGAGTCTGGGGTGGATAAGAGTCTGGGGTGGATAGGAATCGGGGGTGGGTAGGAGTCGGGGGTGGATAGGAGTCTGGGGGCGGATAGGAGTCGGGAGTGGATAGCAGTAGGGAGTGGATAGGAGTCTGGGGCGCATAGGAGTCGGGGTGGATAGGAGTCAGGAGTGGATAGGAGTCTGGGGCGGATAGGAGTCGGGAGTGGATAGGAGTCGGGAGTGGATAGGAGTCGGGAGTGGATAGGAGTCTGGGGCGGATAGGAGTCGGGAGTGGATAGGAGTCGGGAGTGGATAGGAGTCGGGAGTGGATAGGAGTCGGGAGTGGATAGGAGTCGGGAGTGGATAGGAGTCTGGGGTGGGTAGGAGTCGGGAGTGAATAGGAGTCGGGTGTGGATAGCAATCGGGTGGATAGGAGTCGGG
The DNA here is from genome assembly GCA_026936325.1 of Platynereis dumerilii. Lineage (NCBI taxonomy): Eukaryota > Metazoa > Annelida > Polychaeta > Phyllodocida > Nereididae > Platynereis > Platynereis dumerilii. The sequence continues at coordinate 265,515 of JAPTHN010000139.1, forward strand.
TGTGGATAGCAATCGGGTGGATAGGAGTCGGGGTGGATAGGAGTCGGGGTTGATAGGAGTCTGGGGGTGGATAGGAGTCGGGAGTGGATAGGAGTCTGGGGCGGGTAGGAGTCGGGAGTGAATAGGAGTCGGGTGTGGATAGGAATCGGGTGGATAGGAGTCGGGGGTGGATAGGAGTCGGAGGTGGATAGGAGTTGGGGTGGATAGGAGTCGGAGGTGGATAGGAGTCGGGGGTGGATAGGAGTCGGGGATGGATAGGAGTCGGGGATGGATAGGAGTCGGGGGTGGATAGGAGTCGGGGGATTGGAGTCAGGGGATGGGAGTCGGGGTGGATAGGAGTCGAGGGTGGATATGAGTCTGGGGGCGGATAGGAGTCTGAGGTGGATAGGAGTCTGAGCTGGATAGGAGTCGGGAGTGGATAGGAGTCTGAGGTGGATAGGAGTCTGAGGTGGATAGGAGTCGGGAGCGGATAGGAGTCGGGAGCGGATAGGAGTCGGGAGCGGATAGGAGTCGGGAGCGGATAGGAGTCGGGAGTGGATAGGAGTCGGGGGTGGAAGGTTGGGGGTGGATAGGAGTCGGGGGATTGGAGTCAGGGGATGGGAGTCGGGGATGGATAGGAGTCATAGTCGGATAGGAGTCGGAGTCGGATAGGAGTCGGGGGCGGATAGGAGTCGGGGATAGGAGTCGGGGATGGATAGGAGTCGGGGGTGGATAGGAGTCGGGGGTGGATAGGAGTTGGGGTGGATAGGAGTCGCGTTGGATAGGATTCGGGGATGGTTAGGAGTCGGGGTGGATAGGAGTCTACATTTCACTTCACATATTTGGCCGACATTTCGTCCCTGTGGGACAGCATTCCATGGACCAGACAGTCCCTTATCATATGCTTCATCTAGTTTCACTTACATTTATGAAATTTGGTACAGGTATGGGCCTCTGGGTATGGATCGGGAACATGTTGAGAAATCCAAGATGGCGGCCATTTTGTGGCGGCCATTTTGTCAGCCATCTTTCTTCATTCTTTAACCTGCCCATTGTGACCTTAATATTTCACTTACAGTTACAAGATTTGGTACAGGTATTGGCCTGTGGGTATGGATCAGGAACATGTTGAGAAATCAAAGATGGCGGCCATTTTGGCAGCCATCTTTCTTCATTTCTTGAACTGGCCATAGTGTCCTCAATATTGCGCTTAGAGTTATGAAATTTGGTACAGGTATGGGCCTGTTGGTATCAATTGGGAACATGTTGAGAAATCCAAGATGGCTGCCATTTTGTGGTGGCCATTTTGGCAGCCATCTTTCTTCATTCTTGAACTGCCTATTGTGACCTTAATATTTCACTTACAGTTATGAAATTTGGTACAGGTATTGGGCTATGGGTATTGATAAGGAACATGTTGAGAAATCAAAGATGGCGGCCATTTTGGCGGCCATCTTTCTTCATTTCTTGAGCTGCCCATTGTGAACTCAATATTGCGCTTAGAGTAATGAAATTTGGTACAAGTATGGGTTTGAGGGTTTTGATCTGCCACATGTTGAGAAATCCAAGATGGCGGCCATTTTGTGGTGGCCATTTTGGCAGCCATCTTTCTTTATTCTTGACCTGCCCATTGTGATCTCAATATTTCGCTAAGAGTTATGAAATTCGGTACAGGCATTGGCCTATGTGTATCGATCGGGCAATTTTGAGAAACCCAAGTTGGTGGCCATTTTGTGGTGGCCATTTTCGCAGCCATCTTTCTTCTTGAACTGCCCATTGTAACCTTAAAATATCGCTTAGTGTTATGAAATTAGGTATTGGCCTGTAGGTGATAATCTGGCACACATTGATAGATTTCACATTAACAGACGAGCGTTGAAACCGCTTGCGGTTCTGGTTTGTCTTAAATAGTATTGCTTTCATATTGTGATGTCCTATATAATAGTGAATATGCGTACGATGAATGCTAGCACAACCCCTATATATATGTGTGTTGTGCTTCTTGGAAAGCTTGAACTCTTCAGGTCGCTACTTGAAAATGTCCAAGAAAAATGCTCAGATAGCAGGACTTATTTGAAGGATATTTGAAGGATAGTTGTACACGTGTGTTGAGCGAGTAGAGTGCTCCTTATCCCTGTTTTTTCACTGCCTACATCTTCCTGTAGGAAGTGGGTTGTTGTCAGTGCATTGTATAACCATATTTACCTTTTTGCTCCCATGATTGCCCCTCCCCCTCGATCAAAGCACATTTTGAAAACTTCCAATGAAACTGCCCAATGTGGTCTCCTCAGCAAAAAAGATTCTCAGGGTTAATGCTATGTCATTCTTCTAAAAGTCACGACCAATTTTGGTTTTGAGTTGAAGATGCAGGCCTGAAACTGTAAAATATATATATATAGAAGTAGGCCTACAGCTGGTCACCTTAAAAATAAGAATGAGTGAGAAATTATAATTGGGTAAATACAAACACAAGTGGCATAACCCTGTGTTAGAGGTTTTGCTGTTGGTGAAGACTGATTGTTGTCGATATTTGCAGAATGTAAACATGACAATTACTTGGTATGACTAATAGATTTGACTATGCTATAGACTGTGTGAATGAAATGAATATGCTCTGTTACCTTCGAAGAATAGGGGTTTTATGAGTTGGAATACATGTATGTCTGCAATATTGCCTCAGATGCATCTTCATGTATTTGAAATGACCTATTTCTTATCTCTTTGATGTTTCAGAAATTTGTCAGATCCAGATAGTCCATATGTCTCTATTTTACAAATCTTTGAATGCAGCTGACTTTCAGTTTTCTCTCCGAACACGTACATTATAGTATTGTATAACTGCATGCCGGTATTACGCTTGCTAGTACATACATAGTACAGTGTGTGGTTTTCCTATTTTCAGTCGCATACTTTAGATATAGTTAGTTAGCTTGGTATTCTGTTCAGTTTTGGAGGGTAATTAGTTGATGTAAGACCTTAGGTTGGCAAAATGCCTTATACTTCTGGGAGATCAATCCCTTGAGTTGGTCTGGCCATTCTGGCTTGTAGCCAGACAGTAATGGGATGACGGAAGGTTGCGTTGAGAAAAAGCAAAAAGTCCAACACTTTGGTAGCAGACAGAATCCCTGGAGGTCATTCACAAAAAATAAAGTGCATCTCACTGGAATTGATTCAATAAATCAGAACTATAGAAGCTGCTGTGTTAGCATACTTTGCTTTTAAAATGGATTTATATGTGGATAGTGATATTTAAGCCATATGGTAGTTAGTTCAATGGTTAGAGTGGATGACTATGAAGTTATACATTGGAGGTTGTGGGTTCTAGATCAGTGCATTGACCATTCCCGTAGGTCTTTTTTGTGACAGGAAAAACTAGGGTTAAAGCAGATGTTATATATGTAGAATTGGCACTGTGTGTATATAAAATTATGCTATCAATAGCCAACATTTTCATGGTTATTGTCACAATTATAGTACTACTACACTTGACCACTACAGCGTGTATTTATCTGACCCATAGCTGACCATGGTGGTCATTATTTGTCTAAATTGTAGATTGTCCCAGTCTGTTTGCCTCTATTCATAACATGTATTTGCAACACGGCTTGCCATACAATGGGTTCAATAAGAACAGTCACTGAAATGCTGACACAGACCTGTGGACAACCCACAAAATAAGGTTGAAGATATGCCCAAGATGGTATGTAAATATAGCAAGTGTATAGGGACCTTCTTACATAACTCTCAGACTGTTTTCTTTGTAAATTTGAGTTTATCTATCTGTTGTTAAAGGTGCCAATCAAAAGGTGTATTTCTGTAGTTGTTCGTGGGAGGAGGGTTGGATTTGTCTAGGTGGTTGGGTGCAAGGCTGCCAATCGCTGTGTCCAGGGTTCGAATGCAGCTCTTGCCGCGTCGCCTGGGCCTATGTTGGATGGCTGTTTCATAATCCTTTGCCTCACTGCTGAGTCCTCCTGTCCTTATAGGTCTGTCTCCACATGTGTGGGGATTAGGACAGGTATTATTGGTAGGTGGCACTACGATAAGGGGGTAGGGCTATTTCTCTCTTTGGGGAAGCCCACCAAGTGACACATTATCTGGTTTGTTTGCAAAGTAAGTGGAAATCCTGTGACCAACAGTTAATAATAATCTGGTAAAATAAAAGATTTTTGAATTTGACTTTGTTGTTAACACGTTGCATCCCCCCCCCCCCCCCCCCCCCGATGTGTATGATGACAACACGCTTTTCTGTTGAACTGCTGTTTTGAGAACATAATCAATACAGTGTAGCTGACCCAAACAATGAAACATTCAACAAACACACTCATTAAATTAGAATCCTTGGCTTGGTCAACAACACCAATCACATTGTTGAAAGGCAAAGGGGATTCCATCAGAGCTCCTATTGCTTGGAGACACCACCTGTACATGAATTCAGAACTAAAAACGGAGACAGTCCTATTGGCCTACTTAGTGCATAAGTACAGGAATTAAAGCCCCAATCATCCGTCCATCCATCTGTAGTTAGTTCATTGATATGAAAAACTTTGCACTTGAGGTCTGTGCTACCGCTACTTTACAGTGATAACTGATAAATACGTGGATCAGATTGTATCATTGTACTTACAAAAGTTCATCTCATTCTTTTCCGCTTTGATGCGTTATATTTCATGTACAATGTAGCCTACACGAATATGTCATCTCACCATGCTCATTAGTCGTGGTATAGTGAAATTGGAGAGAGCTATTGCACCCGGTGAAAAAAGCATCATTGTTGAATTTTTGTAGGTAACTTAATCCTTGTAATAGGCCTACAGTCTGATTAACACATTGTTACAGAAGTAATCTAGTTTCTGACAGGCAGTGTTAGACACGTTACTTTTAATTGTTTCTAGTGACTTCTGATCTTGTTTCTTGCCACTGAATCTTATTAGTGATCTGAGGCATTGTCTTTTACCATCTAGATTTATTGGCATTTCTGTGAAGTCCTAGATTTAATGAAGTTAATATGATGATCTTAATGTGCTTCCTTGGCGATTTTAAATTGACTGCAGATTAGTGTTGGGCGGTTCTGATATATTTGATTTGGTTCGGTTTTCGGTTATTTCTGTCCCCAGAACCTCGATTTCGGTTCTTGGAGAATCGGTAAAGAAAGCTGTGATCCGCAATGTGAACAACAATTTTGTGGTCCGCGGTTCAGTGCATGGTCTGCAATCCTTTTTTCGGCCCAATTTTTCAAATGAATTAAATTTGATTGCACGTCTTACAGAACAGCGATCAATTACAATTCACACCCAAGACACTCCCAGAATTGGATCAATTTGGATGACAAGAATATGATGCAACAGACAGATTACATAAGAATTTTAATAACTTGCTTCTCTTAATGGATTGGCTAAGGTTGCACATGTCTAGACATAAGTTTACATAACTGTCTCCATTTTACCTGTGTTTAAAAATGGTGGTTGTTAAATCCTGTATTTTGAATTAGTGAGATGGAGGAAAAGAAAAAGCAATGTAATTTCAGGAATGAATTTAATGGAACATGATTTTTGTCAAACTGATTCTAAATGGTTTTATTCCTGTATCGTAGAAATTCAAGAATGAAGTAGGTCTCTTATGAAACAGTAAATTTTTTGGTTTGACAATGGGGAAATCCTGCCAGAGGTTACCCTGTCACCTAAACTAATTTGTTGCTATAGCAACAGAATGTTTAGCTGGCATTATCTCTGGCAGATAACACAAGTTTTCTATCTGCTTCACCTGGTCAATTCTTGTTTGCCAGGGCTGCCATTTGTTATGCGTTCAGGCAAGAAAGGTTGACATTACCACATTCACCTGAATACATCTTTCCACACATCAGAGGTTGATAAATGGATAAATATGGTAACTGCAGCCATCTAAGGCTGGTTTTCATCGCTCATGAGAGTTGGTAGATGAGATGGGAGAGAGAGCAGAAGTCCTCAATTACCTGCAGTGTCTAAATGGGAATGGCATCTTTTTAAAGGCTTCTATTCGAGGAAATACTATACCTACCTTCTGGTACCTAGTACCAACTACACGCTATTATCTCAATTTTATCTTTAGGTGCCACTCTTTTGAGCTTAAAATGCCAGGCTTCCTTCTGTTCTGTCTTCAGATGTTACTTCTTCGAAATCAATCGGTCTTATAAGTTCTTGTGTGGATATCATTCTATTCTGGTTAATTCCCATTTTCCAATTTGGTTGAATGACCACCCTTTGTATTAGGCATTTGGAGGGCCAAGTTAGTGCAATGCTGATCACAGTGTTCAGTCCTGGTTCTCTGAAGATCCTGTTAGTTTGAGTATCTTCCACCTAATGATAAAGTCCATTAAGAGGTCCCGAGTTCCATCCCTGGTCTCTGAACCATTTATTGGGTGATTTTCATGGGCAGCATTCCTGCTGGATGTTGCTTGAATGTGTTTCTGGGCAAGTAAAAGATGCTTCACATATTATGATAATGTGAATGTTTATTTGTGTTTCCAGTATTCAGTCAGGGAAATTACCAGCATATGAGGACAATTGTAATTCCAGCCAAGTCCTGGCCCTGACAGGATGATTGAGTGTATGGGGTTGATCAGTTGGGTCTCAGAAGAAAGTCTGATCTCTTTGCAGCCATCCTCACCACACAGCAGCATGTCAGTGGCGGGATTTAATTCTATCCAATTTCACGAAATACAGCAAAGTCATCAGCAGCTGATGACAATTTCCTAATTTCTCTGGAGCCTTCGGGTTCTTTTCCTCATTATGTAATGGATAGGTCTGCCAAAAATCATAGAGTTAGTTGACACTGTGATACAACTTTATACCAAGTTTGGAAGTGATAGTTGCAGTAGTTCTTTTTAAATAGCCAGTCAAAGATGATTTTGAGCACTGCCTAAGTCATGGCTAGGCCATGACACTGTGACAGTGTCATTGGAGGGTGATGACAATGCTAGGGTGATTGTCATGTGAGGCTGAGGACATTGGCTGTCATGAGCTGGTGATAATTTCCCCTACTGGTATTGCCATGTTTAAATGGCCTCTCTCCTCTAGTATCTCATTAGTCAACTCTTCATGAGCTGGCAAGAAATAGCCTAAGAGGGCTGCACTATTCATAAATTCCATATACTTACCTGTCAAAATCAGCATGATCATGGGACAAGGCTGCATTCTTCATACTTACCAATAATAATCAGTGACACCCTCTCTTTTTAAAACCTAGCCATTGAGAACTATATTACATATCGATAATGCCAAGTTTTCTCAATTTTTAATCAAAGAAATACTGCATGTTCTGAGAGAGGCTTGGTGGAAACCAGGAATCAAGGTTCAACCGGGTTGCTCGATAAATGAATATGGTTGTCTGGATAGGCAGTAGTGGCCAAGGCTGTGTAGATGCTAGAACTGCACAACTGCTGGGCATACTATTGGAAAAGGGAAAGATCGAAAGTAAAAAATAGTTCTGGGGGAAAAAAATAGGACAAGCTGAGTGCAATGGTTATAAAAAAGAAAATTCTCAAAAAGCAGGTGGAATGGTAGATTGCTGAGAAACACGAGCTTGTGTACAGTCAGATAGCAAATATACAAGGTTGAATTGTAGAGACACGAAAAAGGGAATAAAAAATATTTTAAAGATATAAAAAAGATAGGTGGGAAGGACTTGGAAGAGAGTGTGTTAGATGATTTATGATGCTATCTGTAATTATCTGCTTTTATTTTTATTTAGCTCTTTAAGTTCTTTTAAGTACGTCAGTGTTTCACTCCCAAGATATTTTTTGAGTGAGAAAGAGAGCAAGAAAAGCTTGCGTGATTCATGTGATTTGTGCATCTCTTAAAAATGACTAGTTCATATTTTATGTCATATTTTTATCACTTCTTTAGTGCTTTTATTTAGTACAACATCATGGTCAACCATTAAGTTTCAGAAAGTGCAAACAATGTTCACATAATTTATGGTTACCGTGGATAATCTCACAGACTGCTGACTGCCAATGGCTGGGTCAAGGGTTCGAATCCAGCCCTTGCTGATCCTGTTACTAGATTGCAGGCTACAGTAGCCTGCTAAATGAGTTGCGAGCGTTAGCGAGCAGGATACAACATTTCACTGGTGGTGCTGTATTTCATTTCCTCGCACACATGAATTTCTGAAGCAGCCCATCTCATTCCTGCTGAGTTCTGCTGAGCGCGGACCTGACAGACAGCAGCGTGGACCTTAGGGGCAGCAGTTCCACTTACCCAGATGCCAATTCGATACCCAATTCGATGTGAATTTTGTCAGTCTGCAGCCTCGCTCGCCTGCTTTACAGCAGACTGGCTTGTCAGTCAGACTAGATTGCACTGATGATGATCTTGGTATTTTTAGGAGAAACTTTAGCTTAGTGCTGTCACAGTCGATCAAAGAGTATGGAACAAACTTCATTAATCATTCAAGAATCAAGAATCAAGAGCCTCCAAGAATATGAGCCACTTTGAGTCTTGAGACTATAGAATTCAATAAAGTGCCCTTCCTCCTGCCCTTCCTGCCATAAGTCTTCTATTTGCGTCGTGACTTAGCTCCATCACCTGTTAGAAGCTCACCGAGCTAAGGCGTTTTCCTGCCAATATTGATTGATTTTGTTTGATGCTGGAGATTATTAGACTGCTAATGTATATGGCACCGACCTAGTTCAAGGTTTCAGTAAGGAAGTAGTGCGATAAAAGAAGAAACAGTAAAAGAAATCTATATCTAGGGCAATCATGGCTTTTCCTAGTTTAAAAGAAATCTATTTTTAGGGCGATCATAGCTTTTCCTGGTTTACACGGTACTAAATGACTGACAAATCAAGTAAAAATGGAAGTAAAAGAAATGGCAGAAACGAGTGCTTTTCTCTGTTTGAGCATAGATAGTAATAGGAGCTCACTGTATATTTGTGATTTTCAGATTTTTTAATTGCGTGCAGACCTAGTTTATAATGTTTGGCTCAGGAGTCAAGACAAATTTTAATAGAGGAAAATAAAAAGGACTGTTGGAATTTATAGTTTTCAGTAGACCTGTGTGCACAATTCTTGGTATGATTTGTTTTTAGGCCCACCATGTAAAATCATGAAGAGTTTGTTTGAAATATAAGCTAAGAAGTCCTTTGCCTGTTGAAAAGCGAACATGATATATCATGCTTATGTGCAAACATCACTTTTTGTTTTGACAACGGAATATTATAGGGGTGGTGTGAGAGCACACAAATCATGACAGTCGTGTGTATATATTTTAGGTGTTTTTGTTTGATTTAGTACAAAGATCCAGTGCTTTCGAAAATGGATTTTCTCTTTCAATATTCTTGTCCCTTTTAGCCAACTCAGTGATAAAGCTTTAAAAACATTTGTTTCTTAATGATATTATACAAATTTTCATGCAAAATTTGCATAGGCCTACACTTGCGCATCAAGAGTAGGTTTTACGTTTTGACTATTCTTGCTTTTCTGGTGATTATTTTTGCCCTAAAATAAACATAAATTCAGATACAAAGGTGCAATAAAAATTGGATTGCTTGTTAATGCAGACACTGAACTGTGCAAGTGTCTGTATTTGCATTTATATTAACTTATATTTCGAGTATGGAATGTTTGGTAAAAATACAATGTTATTCAATGACGGTGACAGATTGACTTCAATATCTTTCAGTTATAATGGCTGCCATTCCTCGTTACGCTAGAATTCTACAGTTTTGACAAACATCTGACTTCTGGTGGTTTATCCAGCTCTTAGCAGCAAGTGAACCGACACTGACTCCGGACTACTTTGGCATCCTAACAAACAACTTTCACTTCGATTACGACTCTGACTTCCTGATTTCTGACTCCGACTCCCAACTCCCCGGCATTATTCAACCAAATATAAATTGCAATGTATCTGTATCACTTGGTCTACAAATACTCAAAAAAGTATTGAAAGCAGTTTATATTGATGCAAATGTTCCTTTTCAAAAAACAATTTGGATGTCTGGCGTCACCAGATTAATTCACGGCTCATACAACTTCTCGAAGTCGACGACTTTCGACTTCTAACTCCTGAAAAACATCAGACTCCCAAGCACTGGATTTGTCATCATAACTTACAAATTTCTTTTCCATTTCAGCCGAGGTAGGTGACTATGACCCTGAGGACCACCCAGCGGGGTACGTGGCCCAGTTCAAGATGCTGCCCAAACAGAACCTGAAGCAGGAGGAGAAGATCGCAGAAGTCCACAAGGGATTGACGTGAGTGAAATTGAATTGAATTGTTTGCATTTGTATACTTTTCAGCAAGTTCCTGAGGTCTCAGACTTAGCAGCCTCCATATTTTTTCATCCTTACTTTGTCTAGATATTAGTGATTTGTTTGAAACTAGCCATTAAAAGAATATTTTAGAATTTTAAGGCACTAGGATAAGTAATTAATCACATTTTTAACACAAAAGGAGTATAGGGGTAAGGTTCCTTGAGTCGGACACTTATATTCTGTACATTTTAAAAAAGTGATATTTGGCTTGGCCTATGAGTTATTTATTGTCAAACAAGGCCTCAAATTACATGTTTTTACTAAATCTAACAGAAAATTGAGAACTTGCACAACAGAAGAACTAAATTAGGGTTAAATTTCTGAAATAAAAAATGACATAGGGCATCTTTGAGTCGGACACCTGTGTTCTAAAAACTTGGCATCAATTATACAGGTGCTTTAGAGTCTTCTCTTCGATTAAGAAAGCCCATATTAGAGCACAGAAGAGGTTAACCTTACTCCTTAGTGAATGACAAAGAAACTGAAGACAGATCAATACCATAGGCCAGCAAAAGATGCCTGGAACCAGACAAAATTCTACTAAAATTCACAAATTTCCGACACAAATTTGAGAGAAAAACGTTTTTTTTAACCCCATTTATAGGGCCATGAAAAACCATCTTTATGTGTTAGCATCATGCTGATACTTTCTGAACAGATAAAGGAAGTCGTAAGCTAAAGCTCTCAATTGGCCAATACATCCCAACAAAAAGTGTCCGACTCAAGGTAACACCCTCTAAGTGTCCGACTCAAAGAACATTACCGTATGTGGAGTCCAAGTGTAATATTTAGTGGATATGACAGTAATATATATAATGTAAAGCACAGGCCTCCTACCTATAATAAAGTTCTTTCCCAAGTCATTGCATTACTAAAGTCGCGAAAAAGTTAAAAACATAACATAGAGAACAGATAAGGGCCTTATCAATTAGTTGAGTATGGTTATTCAATGATTTTATCTTGGTGATGGTTATTGCTTTATGGAAGACGAACACTTCACCATGTTTATGGGGTTTATTTCTTTGTTTTCCAGGTCTCAAGTACCATCTGAGGCTGAAGGCAACTTTTTGAAGAAAGCGTGTTCTCTCGATACTTACGGGGTAGACCCTCACGCAGTCAAGGTGAATATTTACTCTATTCGAAGTTAATATTTTGTGGTAAAATTTACATTTCTTGTACATGTATTTACTTATAATGGTGTGCTGTCTATAGATAGACTGTGTTGAAAGCTTTTAATTTGCAAAAATTAAAAAATTTCGAATCAAGTTTGTGCGTGGCAGCTAGAGTTTTCGCAAGAAGCACTAAATTTGCTGCAGTATTATAAGTACAGTGAAGTGTTTTTGAGCTTGCATTATATATATAAATGTTTAAATTTGCAATTACGTCTTGTCTATAAATGTACCCAATGGAGATCAAATGAAAATTGAAGTCAAAATATTTTCAAATTTCATTGATCTTCATCAAGTATCTGAATATGAATACAATGAATCTACTCTCAATATTGATTTCATTGTTTTACTTTAGGAAAGGGTTTGTAGATCATTTTAAATTGACAATGAAGTTTTGCCTTTTGCCGGAGCTTTTGATCAATGAATCGAGTGTTTTTTACAGGCGTACGGCAGCAAGGTATTTTGCTAGTTTTGTCCGAAGAACACCCAAGGCCAAAATAGATCGCTAACAATGGTTCTGAACAGAAATCCATCACATGCCAATAAATATAGAAATGTAGTAATTTGAAAATTACAACCATAACATAATGACTTCGGCTGCTGATAGTGTTTGATTTCATGTGTTCTCTTGTAAAAATTTAATCAGATATTTGCAGTCAAGGAAGTCATTATTTAATGCTTTAAAACAGTTCTCTTGAATGAAGTTTTGTTGCTTGCCTATGACTATGATAATGCTCTGACTTTTCACACTTGATGGAGCCACTGCTTTGTCTGATTCTGAAAGAAGGTTGACATCACAGGATTGAGTCCCAGTTCTTGCGGAGATCTGAACTCCGGCATGGAAATTTTAGTTATTTTTTTTCTTTTCACAAATTTATTTTAATGCATCAAATTAAAAAATTTAGGCCTGGTTTGCCGGACAGTTGTTTATACCAGAAATCTTTGCAAAGGCTGGGACTGAGCCTCTGTACCTGTCTATTTGTGAAATCTCAAGCTTTTCTTGATGGGCAGTACTGAAGCTTAATAGTGTTTGAAACTGGTGTGTGGAATCTGTGGATGAATGAAAGTAACCAAGTGTTTTCTCGCTGATAATGGAGAACCAAGTGTTGTTCTAATTAAATCAACCAAGTCAAGAGAACCGTTTTAAATAAACATAATATTCCGATATTGACCCTTTCAATTAACTCATGGCATCGGATGGATTGCAGAAATAGGCCTAGAAATAATGACACCTCCCTGTGCAAGTGAGGATTTATTAACTTCCATTTTAAGCAGAAGTTTTGTTTAAAACAAGTCAATTTTGGAGACACGGGCATCAAGCAATTAACTTAAGTTGCACGGTTGACTTTTGATAGGTTTTTGCACTGTGTGTTAGTGTTTCCTAAGTAGTTCTACTGTTAACTGGAATATCAAATTCACTTTATGATAGCAGTTTTGACATACAAGGAAAAGGTATCGGGATAAGTGAAAGGAAATTATTCAGAAATTTTGAGTTTTCGCTCGCTTCTGCATGGTTAATTGGTTATATTACAGGTAAACATGTGTCAAAAAGTAAAGCAAAAATAAATCCAATATGATGTTTGGATTACAATGACAAGACTGATGTACTTTTCAGTTACCGTACATATTAAGCACATTCAATAATGATAATTACAACAATTAGTTTGTTGTCTTAATGTAGGTGTACCTTTAATGAAATTTCAAAATCTGCCAATGTTGTGTTGATTAATTCTGAAACTTGTTATTCTAAGTGAGTTACAATTTATCTGACTCTTCATCTATTTTTGATCATTTTCATGTCAGTCGTGTGAAATCTTTTGGATGAGTGTGAATTTAACATTTATGTCTTCTCTCCAATGAATAATTCAAAGGTATCATTGAATCAGTGAAATTGTTATTGTTAATATGCACAAATTACGAATGTAGGCCTTGCCAGTTCACTTCAAGCGGTTTAGGCGTCTGGTGAGTTTGATCGAGTTATTCGTAATTCTGGAGAAAGGAATTGAACTGGTGGTTTAAAAAAATGAAGGATTTTGGCTCCTACTTTTCTGTGTTATGTCCCCTTTACCTTCTTCTCTATGATTTTTACTGCTGGCTTATGTATCAATGTGTCATGGCTCTAAAATATTGACATTTCTATAAATGTATCGTACGATCTCGGTTGCTCTTTTTTAAAAATTGGAAATTGTGTTTCATTTCTTTGTTTCTTTATGCCTAACCAGCGTATTTCATATTTTTGTTTCTATTTTGTTATATCATTTTTCTTTATTTACCTCCTTGAAATTATTATCCAATTTCAGTGTATGGACCCCTCTTATGAGTTATTTTGCTACATTTATTTATTTGTTTCTTTGGTGGGGTGAATTTGGTATTATCGAAAAATGACACCTTATCTTATGCATAGGTTTGGTATTATGATGAATTTATTTGATTTGAGCATTCAGTTAACTGTTGCGAAATGGCGATTTTGAGTGAATTTGAAGCTTTTTTGTTGATGGCTGATATTTTGTTTTGTAACCATCGCTCAGCCCAAGTTCAAGTGGGATAGATTGGAGAGAAAGGTAACTAGTACATCATAATAATAAACACTTCCTTCTTCAACTCCAAATTAAATTTTGTCAAGTTATAATCTTCAAAATCTGCGACAACTCATTTCTGAGTTCTCTATTCAGCGCTTCTCAATGGATAGTTTCTTAAAGTTGACTTAAGTGACTTTAAAGTAACCTTCTAAAGTGATTTTATACATAATTTTATAAATTGGTGTATGCTTATATGTCTACCATCACAATTCTTAAATAATTTAAAAGGAAAGATTTCACAAATTTTCTTTTGTCCGTAATAAATCACTTATTTGTTTTTTCTTGGTGTCCCTTAAATAAAGTGCATTTCTGTGAGTCCATTTTTACGACAATCCCGTAAAGCCTGCTCAAGAGAACTCTTGTAATATTCTGTGTAAAGGAGCAATTGGTTGCAATTTCTAACATTGTTTAAATATCAGCTGAAATACAAATATATCAGTTAGAACAGACGGCCAGTGGGCTGCCTTGAAAAACCTGAAAATGTTTCTAACAATGGCCTATGATTTGATAGCTTGTCTGTAACTTGACCAAGCTCAATCTGAATTAATGGTCTTCCGTTTCTAATTCTAAAGGAGTGTTTCTTAGTTTTCAGAAGCTTACTTTGTTATATGATGCGTTGTTGAGAAAATCTTTCAAAATATAATTATTCTTCACGCCCGTGTTTTAACTTAACTGGAAAAAAAATTAGGTCAGTTCTGGTTGTCAGTGCTCCTGAATCAATAACCTTTTAACGGGAAAGCAACAAAGATTAGCTACAATTTTGGGGAGAAAAATGGACTCGTAGAAAGCACCGTTTTTTCTTTCTTAAAGTTTTGACAAATTGATCTTATTGATTGAAGACAAATCTAATTAGCTGGAGGATAAGTACCTGAGTGTTGTTGGTGTTCTTATTTCCGAACCACTCACCATTTTATTTCAGCAGATTGAAGAATAGAAACACAACTAGCTATGGTGGTCACTTTACATTTTTTCCAAAATGTTTGAACCCCTGCAACTTCACCACCCCCTAAATGAAGATTTTCTTTTAGATGGCCATTTTGAATGAAATGGAACTAGATATAGGACCGTGTTTTGCCTTTTTAATGGTGTTTAAGTTAAGCGATGTTGTCTATGCACTGATTGGTCTATGACAATTGAACTTGATAATAAAATTAAAAGTTTTGGATCCAGATCCTGGCACTACTCTTAAAAATAACTGGTAATTTAATGCTGCATATCTGTTTTTAAGATAGTTGGATAAGTCAGGAATCCTGCGTTGAAGGAAAATTTAACCTTAAATGTTCAGTCTAACATTAATCTAATTACAAATGAAGTTTCATAGGGATGAGTACACTGTTAGATTTTCATTCTTGTGTGAATGTGATCACTTAATTACTCCCAACTGCTTGTTAATTTGTTTTAAAACATTCATTTTTTGCACCCTCGGTAGAACTGGGTCTGGTCATTCATAACACATTATGTATGTCATGTAAACGACGTACATTGACTTCAGTTTGTTTGGAGCGATGTGCCTGGCCATTTTAAAATGCTGTATACAGCTTTTAATTGCTATATGAATTTTGTTGCTGCTTGTTATATGTACATGGTACCATGCTTATATCTTCTGAATTATAATTGTGATTGTCTGTCTCACTTTTAAAAAATTCAGATTTAAATTTTTTTGGATCATTACTGAGCATTTGACACAAATGGTTCTTCATTATTTTCATGGCAATGGCTTCTTAACCTAGTGCTTTGAAACAGTTTTGAGTAATTATTTATAGGATACTTCCTTCTTGCAGGACCAGAAAGGCAACCAGATGTACCTGGGAGTAACACACCTGGGCATCGTCACTTTCCAGGGCAACAAACGAACTCACCTGTTCAAGTGGTAAGTCTGGGAGTCCGTGCTAGTTTGTTGTCTGTGTTGGTAGGTTGACAGAAAGATAGTATAAATCTAGTAAATAGTTATGGATACATTATTGCTTGCATGTATTGTCGATGCATGTTGAAACATTGATAAGCCTTAGATACATTAGCTTTCGTTGATCGATGGATATTTTGGTTCTTAGTTTCAGATATAATTTATCATGTGTTATAAATGATTATAATAAAGATTTGTTAAATGTTAAGACAGGATGATATTATATATTTTGTCAATAAAACTGGGAAATGGCGGATTAACCTTGAAATGAATGGTTGATGTATTTTGTACTGCTTTTACATGAACTCGTACTTTGAAAGAGTGATATTCCTTGATCAATGATCATGCTTGATGTTGTTTAGAACTAAAGGAATGCATTTAGAATTAGTTTATAACTATGTTTTGCTGATACTAGCAGATGGTCATATTGTGTCTGTGGTAATGATACATGGTCCTTTGCATGCCCAGAATTCTTATTTGACGGACTGTATTGTCAATCAGTCTTTAGTGTCTGCCTCTTTTCATTTATTTTGATCTGAAGCCTGTATGTATGTGACAAACCATTGAGAATTTTACGATATTATACTAAATGTATTAAATTGAATTGACATTTACGTGGAGGAAAACATGAGTTGTAAGCCACGGCTGTAAAACAGGTAAATGAAAAGTACCTGGTGGTATGTAAAAGAAGACTGGTTAAAATCATTCATGGGGCTGACGAAATGTAATTTTGGGCTGAAGGCCCGAGACTAATTTGGGCACGGAGCCCCTGTAACCTGAAGCATATTAATTTGGCTTCATACATTTTTAAATGTTATTTGCTTACAGGGACCAGGTCAACAAGATCGCCTTGGAAGGGAAGATGTTCATTGTGCATGTGACAGTCAATGAGGTACGTGTCAAATTATTAAAAATCTAAAAATCATATTGTGATCTAACAGTGTTCCTCAGCATGTGAATGCAAGAGCGTGTTATATTAGATAGTCCCACTCTTTCATTCTGAATGCTGTATCGATTGTAAAACTCCAAATTCTGCGAAATATGTATTCTATTGTATAGTGCTGCTGTGCAGATCCTTTGTTTTGTGAATCTAGTCTTTGATCCTCAAGTCATAGATGTATAGACCTTTTATTGTACAAGCTGTATTCTTATGATGTGTTTTGAATTATTTACCCTTATTCCATGCATTGATACTTTAATACTTTATACTTAAACATTTTGATTTTACTATTTTTTGTTTATCATAACTTCTACTCATACAACTTGATGTATATTTTATGTTTCGCCCTTTGCATGATGAATTTGCTTGTGTATTATTTTGCAAATAGATTTTTTGAACAATAGACAGAGGTTTGGTTTACATTTAACCAGAATAAGTTGTATCATAATATGTTTTTTCCAGGGAGAAGAAAACTCTCTTAGCTTCAAGAGAGTAAGTTTGTGTGCAGTGTGAAATGCAGTTTGCCCCAAAAGCTAGAAAAAATATCTCTGATCATTGTCTTTGCTCTGAGCTTTTGAAACTTGATAATACAGTAAATTATGTTACACACTTTATATTTAGAAAGTATTGAAAATTCCGATATCAAAACTCTTTTATTTTGATGTTCTATTCATAAAATTTTCAAATTAAGTTGTTTTGGAATTCTGAATCAAACCTCAAAAAGTAAACTACTGGCAATCTTGAGAATCATTTTTCTAGTTCTGATTAAAAATTCTCTTTCTTCAAAAATGCCCTGCATTGTTGCCAAAAAGGCTTAAAGTCCATATTGTCCAAGACATTGGGATTGCTTGTATCACCTTACTTATAAGGGACAACAATTCCAGTTGAACCTCTTCAAATCAAAACTTTTCAATATTTAACATTAGCAGCATCAATTGAGCATTGACTTTGACTGGAGATTTTGGTTTTTGCATTTGTATATGTTTAGCAAACTGAATTTGCTGCATAATTCTACAGGTGTATGTTTGCCAACACCTTTCTTGCAAGTTGCAATGCCCTCTTTCTTTTCTTTTGACTCTTGAATTTCTTGATGATGCGTTCCGTGTTATCTCGCTCACTCCTCTCTCTGTATAATGTCATTACTGTACATTGTGGACTCGTGGGTGAAGGAATAGTGGTTGTGCTGTGCTGTTTCTCATAATGATATAATTGTTGGTGGTGATCACATTGTAACGTTTTGCGCATGGTACAATATCACAATTTGAAGTGTGAAACGTGAAATCTCTTTTCGAGTCTCCTGGTCATTTGTGCGTTACGTAAATTGTTGAAATGTCATCAGTCCATTTCTTTAAAATTTATATACATGTATATATATCGATCTGAAAGTTTCTTTTAATTATCTGTGTTTACACTGTGTTACGCCAATCTATATTTGCCAGTTTCTTTTGTTCTGAAATTGAAACTTCATTCAAAATCTGAAGTGATATCAATTTGACTTAAAACAGCACAGATATATATCTTAGATGATGAATTGGAAAAATTTTGAATTATATTAATTTAGTACTTCAAAATACTAACACTATTCCTTCACGTACTCCCCTTGTGCGGTTGTGCATGGTCATGAATCAATTTGACATTAACAGTATATATATTACAATGCTTAAATCTGTATGTTAAAAGTAAGAACGATCTTGTACGATTTGATTGGTAGGGATTAAGGCTTTTCCATGCAATGCTATTCTCCTGCCCGCCATGATGTCAATATATGATGTCAATATAATATAGACCCTAGGATTGATTCGAAGCATTTTGTATCTTGCTGGCAATTTACTTTTCTCTGGTGAGACGTGGGATCTATTCAAAACTCCTTCTATTCAACATGTAGCCTTGGGTTGGTCTTATTTCGATTCTTTTATTATTTATTTCTTTACTATTTTCTTTATTAAACTGAGGTGTCAGGAAAAACTCATCGGCTCTGTGTGATTGCACCTGGAGTATAATGTTTTAAATAATTCAGTCAAATGAAGATTGATCATTATAATCAATACAGTGTATTTATCACATTAATTTTGTTATTACCAAATTTTTATCAGGCTTTATTTAGTGTCCCCAATTTATTTAAATATAATTTGTACACATGTGTACATATATGAATTTCACTGTAGGCTATCATGTATATTATAGATTGCAACCCTTCGGCCTTTTAGATATAGCTTTGGTTAGCCATAGATATCCTCTGTATTACAATCTGTATATAATATCCTCAAAAATTCCACATTTTAGCATGTATAAATAAATAAAAAATATCAAAACATTAAACGCTGTCATATAATATTATTATTCATACATTCAAAGCCAATATCGCTTTTTAAATAAGATTCATTAATGCATTTTTGTGATAAATTTAAATATTGTACTTGTGGCGCACTAACAAGTCTGCTTTTTGCCCATATAATTGTGTCAGTTCATGTTCTGCACTATCTATGTATTTTTAAAAATATTATTTCTACTCTTAAAATATGGCAATACCACAACGAAATTTTTAATAAATTAGGTTACATTTATTATATACAAAACATTATCAATATTTCCTTAGTTTTACAACAATATATATTGTTCACTAACCATGATTATATTATAAATTTATTTTGCCTACATTTGCTTTGAAAATGAAAGGTTTCTTACTCTTTCGTGTTTATTTTTTGGAGTTTCTTGTTAGTTTTGCCATCGTTGATTCTTTCAATAAATTGAATGGATAGAACAAATCTATATACCTACCTCAATACTTATCAACAACATTTACAACAATCTTATACTTATTCATTATCAGAACATTCTATGGCCTTATATTATAATCATTATCCCCCTGATGTTCTCCATTCACCGATATGCTTGTTTACATTTTAGACTCTTGCTCAAATATTAGTAATTTGGGTATTTTGATGAAGAGCATGTACGACCATTAATTAAGAAACCTGAGCATGTGTCCCTGTTTCTCTTGTAGAAGAAGCATGCCTGCGGATTCAAGTGTCAAACTTTCTCTGCCTGTAAACACTTGTGGAAGTGTGCCATCGAGCAACAGTACTTTTTCACGTAAGTGTTTTTATGCCGAATTTCACAAAAATTTAAGTTTCTGTGCTTCCTATCAAATTTTAAGATCATTGATTTAATACTCATATTTTCCTTTATTGAAGGGATGCTTGGTTTTGTGATGAACCAATTTATTGAGTCGAAACCTGTTAGAAATTGTTAGTCTGGAAGTTAATGTTTTCATTAAAATCCATAGATCTGACAATTGGCTGGTGAATTGTTGACACATTGATATAGCTATTGATTTTAAATTAAATTCAATACCAAGGTACTAGCTAGTGTCACTTAGAACTGAAGCAACAATTAAAATGTTAATTAGTATTTTGGCGCCAGTGCTACAAATATTTACCGAAATCTTTTAATTTGAATAGACGTAACACTGGATGTATAATGATTTGCAAACTCCTGAGAATCTTGAAAGCCGCAGCGAGTCTCAGAGGTTGACTCCCCTTACTTCTGAACCCTGTGACTTGCATGTAATTACTCAAGAAATGCCGTTGGCCATAATAACATCTTGCGCAATTTGCAGGCTTCAGAATTCAACTGAAGCACCCAAGGTCACCTCAGCAGGAGGATGGTTCACCCGAGGAGCCAAATTTCGATACAGGTCAGTTGCAACGTTTTGTAAGGGAAGTTTTAAATGGCTGTTACAAAATTCAAATTTTACCTGTAAATTACGCTCAAGAAGATTTTAATGTGTTGTCACATATATTTATGTATTACAACATTTTGCAAAGCATTTGAATGATTTTGTGTCTTTAACAGTGGAAGATGTCAGAAGGAAGTTTATACGGACAGCGCTGGAATTACACGAGATCCTCCCAACTTTACAAGGTAGGCATTTGCAAGGTTATTCTAAAGTAACGTTTGTGTAATAATTACCTTGTCGGCAAGTTGTCGCTGAATAGAAAATAATATGTCATGTTCGAGTATCAAATTTCTATTGAAAGTGTACTACCTTTGTGCGTTCTGATGCACTTTAGTGATGAACTGCTACCCCAAAATATCCTGTTCATTTCCATGGTCCCAAAGCATCACAATTCTCTTTTGTTATACGCTCCAAATAGTTTTCTAAAATTGTGATTTTCTAGCATTTTAAATCCATTAAACTTTTAACTCTCATGATATTTCTTTCTTGTGCAGATCTGCCTCAAATCCTCAGTTGGTGCGGTCCCTGAACAAATCAAGATCTGCAACTCTGCCGTCGAAGCTGAGAAGAGAAAGAGAGAGTGAACAAGGTAAGACGATCTGCTGTCAACTTTGTTTTCAAAGATTTAGTTTTGGACCTGTGGATAAGAATAACAGTTGCATTTAATGTCATAAGATAAATGGATCAGTAGCTCCAAGTAGGGTTGGCAAAGTTGGGGCTATTTTTGCCCAATTCAAAGAGACAGTAAATTTAGAAATTTAATTGATTTTGCTGATGCAATGAACAGTAATACTCGAAGTTTAATATTGGTTAGTTTCGTACCCTTATATAGGAATTATATTTTAATCCTGATCAAGTGGTTTATGACAATATTTTGTTAATTTAACAGAGAAAGCTCTGCAGAGGTCTTCTGCCGGGGACATCCAGAAAGTGGCGACGGAAGAGCAGAACTTGTCGATCCCTGAGGAGGTTCCGGTGGTCATGTCGAGTATTCCTTACCAACCTGTTGACTCTCCGGTCAAGGAGGACCTGCCCCCGATACCCGGAGATAAGACGGACGGATCCCCGGACAAGATTGACCTGGACACGCAGATACAGGAGCTGACGAAAGAGCTGGAGTTGGAGAAATGCAAAGCGGAGATAACCGGAAGCGGAGATGCTACTTTAGCGGAGCCAGCAGCGAAGGAGAACCACGTACAAGAGAAGAACGCCAAGAATGCCCCTGAAAAGAAAGCGGAAGCCGCCCCCCTCTTAGACGAAGCCCCACAGGACGCCAAGCCCAAAGGAAACAAGTCGAGATCGTGTCTGCGAGCGCTGATGATCTCCTTATTCATCACGTTCATCCTGATCGGAATCCTCGCATTCCTCGTGTTGGAGACGGAAGTTGCCGCCCCTGTCGTCACAGACATCCGAGACATGCCGGAAATACAGGACTTCAAGTCGAACCACTACGACCCCTTCAAGACATCCGTGAGCAGCCAGGTGGGGGGATGGTTCAAACAGTAAACGCCAATTCAGTCATTCACTTCGCGTTCTTCTAACCACTTTGGTCTCTATTTGTAAATCCAATTGTCCGCATCCTGACTACCTGTGAACATATTTATAACGGTCAAGCTGGTCAATTGTAGATAGAGGAAAGGATGAACGGTGAAGGATTTTTGTACAGAAATTTTTCTGGAAGTAACGGACATGCACCTGTTATTCGTCTTGCTGAAAGCTTATTCTTTTTCCCGTCATACGTTCAAGTGGAAGTGTCGTCTTTTTGTCTGTCTCTGATTGTCTGGTGTCTCTGAGTAAACCTAGGGTTTAAGAGTTAGTGTGCCTGTCCTGCCACCTCAGGTATGTCTTCATGGACAGGGAAATTCCGCTAGTTTAGTCATATAGTGTTTCTAGTCCTATGTGTGTAAACAAAACGCTGTATAGAATTATCAAATCTTCATTCCATGTATCTGTAAAATAACAATAGCATTCTCTGTGGGCTTCTCTGGGGGTTTTTCAATTTCGAATGAATATAATTATCATAAATTATGAAATGCATGAGTTATATAATGAGTTATATAATCCTGTATATTAACCTATGGAAGGTATACTTAAGGTTGTTTAAGTCCTCACGAGGTTGATGGTTTTATTATGGACAATTTTGATTTCAATGTGGTGATGGTAGCCTCATTTCATGAAAAGGTTTCGCCATTACTGACCAAACAAGTGACAATTATCGAATATTGGAACTACTGGAATACTATCAAGGAATTACGGAATTCTTTCGCAGAATTCTATCTCGAAATCTCTCACAGAATTCTATCACGGATCACTCATGGAATGACTTTCACGAATTAAGACGACAAGGCTTAGATTTTATCACTTACACGCGTCTGCTATTTCTACTTCACTGACTACTAAGCGTATTGTGTCAAATTTCGTCAAAGTGTATCAGAGTTTTAAGTCTCTGAATCTAAATCCTAGCTGTAATGAGCTTCGCCAATGTTTTTTGAAAGGCAATCTGTATTCAACTTGTGTCATTTGTCCGGAAAAGTAACTAGTCTTGATTGCCGTAGTTAATCTGCTAAATCTATATATTGAAATTGCTAAAAAAGTCGAAAATCATTGTATCCAATCTATTCATAAGTAATTTATAAGTAATTAAAATTAAATATTACGCTTGATGCAAAGTATTTAATCGTGAAATATATGAAAGTACAATATGAGTTATTACATTATGTGATCCTCTTTCAGTGAATTATTACAAATTAATGGAGAAAAAATTCCTTTCAAATAAGTACACTTGATCTCATTGTAACATCTGTGTCACCATAGAACTATGTTTATTTTCAGTGATCAATGTTTATTATGTGATGTTTAGATTGTTATATCTCTTATATATTTACAGAAACTTATGTTTTGTAATCACTGTTGTATATATTATTGTTTTATGTTTAGTGGTTGTTTTCGTCGAATGTTGAGTTTATTGAGAAGCCTCTGAGTCTCTTGCAGCATATATGTTCACAAATGACTTCATAATATTATGTACAACATAATAGTCTGCATTTTTAGCCTGTCCCTTGTCTCTTTCTTTGTACTCTTTGTCGCTAGCTAGCTTCCCACTAATACCTTCGCTGAAGTCTTTCTTAAACTAAACTTACACCAGCATTTTGATTGTCATTTGTGTCAGCTGTAGTTTTGCTGCCAGGTGCAGTACTTACATCTTATCACTGCACTAATCCCAACACCAAGGGCCCACCAGTTTGTAAAAGAGTCATTTCCGAGTCTGTCACATTAAAATAGTTCTGAGTATGTAAGAAAAAAGTGAGTAGTATTGAAAACGCAGGCAAACTTATCTTTAAACAGTCCGAAGCTGCATAAAGTTACATCCTGTGCGCAGTGTCCCACATTCATGTAACGGCGGAGCTCTGCTTTGCCCTACATCAAACCTTGAGGGCTTTTTAGCAGTGTGAGAGAGTGATGACACCTGCTTGATGGTGGGTCTTTGGTGTGCTGGTGTAAGGTTAGTTTTGACCAGACTTCAGTGACCTGCAATGCTCTCCCTTTCTTTGCTGTAGACCCGTCGTCCTATTTAAACTGGAAATTAATTTACTGGTCCTCTTTAACCCTTGGGGTAAACTTCAGGCTTCATGCTTTTGGTCGGCCATAAGCAGCGAACTAAATTATATTTTGTTGACTGTTAATACACGACGACAGTCTTTTCGATATGTGGGCGCCTCTTTGCTGTTTTCTTTATTAATCTCAACTAATGAGGGTGTGCGGTTTATCTTTTTATTCTTCACGATATTCTTCACGATTTATCATGAACAGATTATGATTTTCAATTGCTTCAAATCCTCCATGCATGCATTTTACACCTGCACAATTTTACGTTTCTTGGATTTCAATCAGGTTGGTGTGGTAAGAAAGGAGAAGGCACGTATCTTGATGTAGTGTGGGATCACCTTGATATAGTGTACGAGATATTTAATTCAAATTACATACTGGTACGATTGTAAGTAAGGTATTAAATCAACTGTTGACGAGGGAATGATTGACGTCGTTTCCATCTGATTTGATTGCAACAGGTGCTGTTGTATTTTTCCCGATCTATTTAATTTTTTCATGATTTCAATTTTTACAAATGATTGATTTGATTTTCAAGTTTGATGTGTAATATTTAATCACCCCAGTCTGTTTCTTTTCTCTTATGGATGTGGTTCAGCAAAGGGGGGCTGCCAGGACTCTAGTCCGATACCATACCACCCCACTGATTAGTTGAAGACTTCTTGCCCGAGGGGTTAATGATACGACCAAAGGTTGCTATAAATGTTTGTCAGCTCAGGATCACAATTCAGAATCACATCACAGTACTAACAGTAAAACTCTCCTTTACACTACATTCTACAATCTACATTCTCTTACAACACTCCTTTCATGAGCACTGACCGTAGAACGGGGTAAAGTTGGCAATCCGGGGGAAAGTTGGCAAGCTGTTTTAACCCACTTAATGGCAGAAATGCCAACATTCCTCACTGACATATGTTTCTTTGGCATATTTGCCACCTGTGTCAGTGAGGAAAGTTGGCATTTCTGCCATTAAGTGAGTTAAAATAGCTTGCCAACTTTCCCCCGGATTGCCAACTTTACTCAGTTTTACGGTATGTGTATTATATGTATATTATATAAGCTCTTGTGTTGTCTTTTAGTTCTTCTTTCATTAACTCTTTCATTCCAAGAAGAAAAAAGCATTCAAATTGTCTCAAAAGTTTCTTATTGTCTTGTTATGTTTGTTTGTTACGTTGGTCAGTTTTAACCAAAACTGCTTGCACTGTTACAGAGCATATCATGGCTTAGGTTTAGTAGATATGACGCGTATTTTATGCTTGGCTGCTATGTGATACTTAAGCAAAACTAGTATGCTTTGTATTATTTTTGAACAGACCTGCTTGCTTGGATATGTCGAGTGTGTACCAGTATTTTTCTAAAGTAACCCTCTATAGCAGAAGCCTTCGGTGAAAGTTGAAGCTTAATTGTGTGAAATGTTATACAAAATATATATATTGTATCAATATATCCATGATTGTTTGAGAGAAAAATACGGTCGTTAAAGGAAAACATCTGGAGAAAATATATATGAAATGTTTTCCTTTAATTGCCGTAAGAATTAGCCAATGCAACGGCAGAAGGTTCCTGCTCTTAAATGTGTTTTAAGGGGTGAAATTAAGATCTTTTAGTTGTGCTGACATCTTTATGGTTCTGTAACGAGACTCCGAGGCTGTCTCAATTTTGAAATGCATCTATTATTAATTTACTGGAAGGAAAAGGGATTTTGTCTTATTTGTCCGTGCCATATGTTATTTATTCCTGATGTTATGAATTTTTACAATTTATTTGTTTATTTATAAGACTGTATTATTGCATGAAATGTCTCATGTTGAGTGTTTAGATTATTTTAATTGTAATAATTCTTGTTAGAGTAAGTCATTGTAACAAAATTAAGTACTTATATTGAAAATAACTATTATATCTAAAGTTATGTCTAAATTACTTGTACTATTCCAAATTCTGCTTTAGCATGATATACATGTTTCTCTTCTAAACTAATATATTTGTAATTCCGAATGTAATGGCATTCATAAAAGTTTAAAGAATGTACTGCTTGTGGCCTTCTTGTGATGTTATATCATGTCTTCGCTTGCTCAGAAAGAAATTGCTTGAATTTTCAAATTATGAAAAGTATCATTAAATCCTAGAGCCAACCCATTATATGTGCTCAGTGTCAAAGATAGGAGTTAGTTTCTGTTATATTATGTAGAAATTTTACATTCCAAAATGTTAAGTGTATATGTTTCATTCTTTAATATTTATTGTTAGTTACTTATATTTATCAAAGTTCCTATAAATATATTGTATTAAGTTTGGTTATGTTCTAGTTGTGTATAGTGGCTTAATGTAATAAAGAAATTTTACAGTGTACCTCACAAAATGTTTTAGTAAGTTGTTGAATAGTAGGCCTACTTGTGTTGATGACATAATAAATGTCGTAATATATTTCTTCGAGGTCATAAGAGACAATTGGAATATGTTCTGGCTCCAAGATATTTTACTTTGAAAATGGGTTTAAAATTGTTCTCTGAATGTGACAAACCCACTGAGTCAAATGTGCAGAAGGTTTTGATCATGCCTGGATGATTGCTGTTTGGCAAAAGACTGTGATCAGTCTGGGATCTGATTTGCATATTTTTGTATAACTCTGGCTTTTTCTCAAAAGTGTGCCTGAAGTTAATAATTGATCCAGTGGTCACTAAAATGTAGTGTACGAGATAGCACGTGTACACCTGGTGACAGGAATGTTGTGATTTTTGCTCGCATCAATTCCTGGATGAGTCTTGGTCCCCAGTATATAACAAGTCAGTGGTTTAAAAAATTGAAGGCATTTTGAAGCTTTTGTTGTGACACTGAAAACTTATTGCTGAAAGGGACAATCACATCTCTTGCCTCAATTGTGAGGCTCATTATGTTATCCTTGCTGGTGAATTTCTCCGTTATAAACGAGGTCTTGTGATGGAGATAAGGCTAATTGATGAAACCTCGTTGGCCAGCGAAGATAGCCTAATTGGCAAGGAGCCTCGATCTTTGCCGAGCATAGCCTTGTTTGCAAAGGCTCGCCAGGGCAAGGCTGTCTGGGTACACAGTGAGATAAAGTCTCGCAACCTATATGTGCGATGTCTCATCATAGGTACATATATATGCAATGTCTCACACATGCTCTACTGCAAGGTCTTGCAGGTGAGGCATGAGTGTCCCTTTAAGCTTCCTATAATCAAGGTGGAGATCTCAGATCTGTATGCTATCGACCTGGTCGCAGGATTCAACCTCGAATCATCTGATTCTTCTTGAAATTTGAAGCCGCTTTTCCATCATAGCCATCATAGGTGTTTTCGGGAGTCGGCTGCTCAAATTCAATCTATTTAGAATGTAATTGGGTTTGGACTAACCGAGGGGTTATGTGGCCCCAGCTTGGGCTCGAACCTATGCAGGCTGAGACCAACCCAGTGGAACCCAACACTCTACAAACTGAGCTATCTCCCTAAATTTTGACACAGGGCGCCCTCTTTAGCCAATGAATTTTTAACTCCCATGCAAGTACTACCTCTTTTGGTAAATCTGGAACTATAATAATATTGCTGGCCTGTCAGTTTACCTGAGCCAAGCAGATCAAGCCAACAACATGGGTTTGCTGAGTCATGCTAGCTTGAACATTTTTTTAGAATGGGTATTCTAGAATTCTAGAAAGGTGGTATATGAAGTCATTGAAGTTGCAGGAGCTGTCAGTCCTCAGGAATAGCTGCAGCAAGGCACATTGCAGGTAATATAATTAATCATTAATGTCAATTGTAATGTCATGGCATGATCATGATCTAGGACACACTGGCCCACATCTAGGGCATCACAACATATTAGCAAATGGTCTGACAGTGGCTGTCAGTGTCCTGTTGGCTGTTTGTGTTTTTATTATTTTGTCAGTAATGACAGTATGAATGAAATTATTGAAGTCTTGACTAGACAATTATTGGCAGACTTTTAATAATAAGCCTAAGGGACCGTTCAGAATTTATGACTGGGGGGGGGTGGGAGTTTTGGCCGAGGGGGTACTAACTTTCACACGTGTTTCAAGGGGGGGTATTAATTTTTGATAACACTTCCAAGGGGGGTAAGAAATTTTAACAAAGAAAAATTTTTTAAAAACACGCATTCACTCAATTTGGA
Source organism: Platynereis dumerilii (assembly GCA_026936325.1). Lineage (NCBI taxonomy): Eukaryota > Metazoa > Annelida > Polychaeta > Phyllodocida > Nereididae > Platynereis > Platynereis dumerilii. The sequence goes on from JAPTHN010000139.1 coordinate 293,868, forward strand.
CTTTTTTATGCGCAAAAGTCCGCGAATCTGTTTGCGTGGCCATGTATAACAGTATATATGTGTATATTGCTTTGTCCATCGAGGGGGGGGGGTACTAAAAATATGCATGAAATCTAAGGGTGGGGTACTAAAAATCCGCATGAAACTCAAGGGGGGTATCAATTTTTGACGGGAAGTTCCAGCAAAACTCCCACCCCCCCCCAGTCATAAATTCTGAACGGTCCCTAATTCACTTTTGATGCTGGTAATAATAATAAATTAATTAATTTTTTGTAGTAAATTAATTTTTTTTTGTTTCAACTCTTAATCAGTCAGGGAAATTACCAGCATATGAGGACAATTGCAATTCCAGGCAAGTCCTGGCCCTGACAGGATGATTGAGTGTGTGGCAGACCTGCCAAGTATTTAATTCCGACTTGCTGGATATTTCAATGAATTTTGCTGGAGATTCCTGTCTCAATGCTGGAGACCTGATATTTTATCGACTTAGCGTATTTTTAAATAAATACAATTAATGATTTCCAGACTTGAAGGTTGTAAAAGCTGCTAATTGCATCTGAAAATGTGTTGACTTGAGGTACAATGACTTCGCTTGACAAAATGGATTACAAAAACTTGAAAAACATCATAAAATGCAATATATATAATGGTCTAGATCGGCTGAAAATCGTCCGATTTTGATGATTTTAGTACCATTGGAATCGTCTGGATGATGCTGGAGGATTGATAGTGCTTGCTGGAGTGCGGGAGAACACATTAAAATGCGGGAGACTCCCGCGAAATGCGGGAGAGTTGGCAGGTCTGGTGTGGGGTTGATCAGTTGGGTCTCAGAAGAAAGTCTGATCTCTTTGCAGCCATCTTCACCACACAGCAGCATGTCAGTTGCGGGACTTAATTCTATCCAATTTCACGAAATACTGCAAAGTCATCAGCAGCTGATGACAATTTCCTAATTTCTCTGTAGCCTTCGGGTTCTTTTCCTCATTATGTAATGGATAGGTCTGCCAAAATTCATAGAGTTAGTTGACACTGTGATACAACTTTATACCAAGTTTGGAAGTGATAGTTGCAGTAGTTCTTTTTAAATAACCAGTCAAAGATGATTTTGAGCACTGCCAAAGTCATGGCTAGGCCATGACACTGTGAGAGTGTCATGGGAGGGTGATGACGGTGCTAGGGTGATTGTCATGTGGGGCTGAGGACATTGATTGTCATCAGCTGGTGATAATTTGCCTGACTGTTAATTGCAATAAAATTTAATGTTATAATAGCCATATTAAAAGCATTGTATCCGTGTGACAAAGACAAATATATGGCCTGAGCAGCGTTTATAAAAATAATGTAAATTTAACCTGAGCTGCATAGCAGAGACTGGCCGTGTTCACTGCAAGTACTGCAAGCCAAACTGCATGTGATATAGGACAATTCTAACCTGTATACTTAACTGTTAAGGAGTGAATTGCTGCACTAGATAAGCTAAGATAGGCCTACTGCAATAAATTAAAAAAATTTGTAGACCTCTGGCTATGTATTTCTTGACTTCATTCATCTGTAAGCCTGCATGTCTCGATCAGTTGTGCGCATATTATGAACACAAAGACCCTCAAATTGCACTTAATAAGGTGTAGACATATATACTTTTTAATAGTAAATGCCAAAGCATGAAGACGGGAAGAGGAAGACTCTAATTTGAGCTAATTTGTAATTATCTAAATTATTTCTTGAAATTTATTTTCAGGTTTGTTCAATAAAAAGTTGAGAAATATAAAAGAAAATGTTTAGAAAAAGTTTTGAGGGAAAATGCAACTTTTTTTTTTGGACGGGAAGAGGAAGACTCTAATTTGTAATTATCTCAATTATTTCTTGAAATTTATTTTCAGGTTTGTTTTTTTTGGAAAATTTTTTTTCAAACAATTTCATTTTTTGGAAAACTTTTTTTTTTTGGGGAAATTTTTTTTTTTTTTTCGAACATTTTTTTTTTTCAAAAATGTTTGGTAGTCATGCGTGATGAGAAAAAAGTGCCAGGATCATATCATGGGATGTCTGAATCACTTCTTTTGATTGAACCATCTGGTTCACTCCTTGCATGTTTGCCATAAGGTCTGCTCGGTGAGCCGGTGACTCTGTCCAGTCTATAAGTTAGTGTTACTGATATTTTACTTCATTTTTTGCAGGTATTGGCAGCAGAGCTTTGCTCTTTTCATCATCACTTTAAGTCAACTCGCTTTATCTTCATCACAACAACAAACTCGGGAAGGAAATTTGATATTTCAACCGGAATCTCCACATAGCCATTGGAAGTTCAAGACATCCGTGAACATGACATCAAGAACAGTGAGCAAATCCGTTTTGAGCAAATGGATGGACGAGGGTCAGGGAGCAAGGGTGCGCAGAAGTGTGGGACGAAGAGAGGTACTTCCTTCTTTTGACAGTACACAAATACAGGGTTGCCACTGGTCAGGGAAAAGTCAGGGAAATTCAAGGTCAGGGAAAAGTCAGGGAGCTTTGAAATTAGTCAGGGAAATTTGTGATTTTGCAAAAAGTCAGGGAAATCTCACCTTGGTCAGGGAAATTCTGCATAAAAACTAATTTACGACACGAAAGTCGATGATTTCGTGATGAGAACGGCAGAGAAATGTATGACATTTGCCAGTTTAACCTGTTTGATGGGTATGAAGTGGGCTTAAAATCAAGAATCTATAGCTTGAGGCGTCTTGAGTGAGCAACCCAGCATTATCCACTTTCTTTTTGTTTCAAATGGAAACGCAAATTCACGAAAGCCCGCGAATTGCGATCCAAAATTTTGTGCGAGAGCCATTTTGTTGTCAGGGAAAACTTGTTTCGAGACAGGGAAAAGTCAGTGAAAAGTCAGGGAATTTCGAAATCCGACTCGAGTGGCAACCCTGAAATACAATATGTACATGTACATTATTATTGAATTGAATTGAGGTATTTCTATCGCCATACAACAAATTGCAAGTAAGGTATGAATTTTGTCGTACCATATTTATCAATCAGAGAAATACATCAATCACATACCGTGATCTGTAGGCCTATCAACGCGTTTCACATTTTTGTGTTGTACAATTGGAACTTCACATCTATTTGAATACATTATAAGTTAAAAGAACCAAATTACATAAATACATAGGCCTAGGCCTAATTCATTATTTTTTCATTCTAAAACATACTCTTTTTTTTTCAGCTTAAGAATCTTGACCCTTTTCTGATGCTTGACGAATTCCTTGTACAACAACCAGCAGGGTTCCCTGACCATCCTCACAGGGGATTTGAAACTGTAAGTTTGTCTTAAAATATTTTCCTGATGCTACTTTTTTAACTTTGCAAAGTTTGCATATATGTGAGCTAAATGGATTTGTGTCCCTTAGGTTGTGTGGGACTACTTTTTGTGGAAAGGCTATTAATATAATTCTACCCAATGCCATTGACATTAATTTAATCGTTTCCTCATTTCACCTCCAGGTTACATACATGTTGGAAGGATCATTTCGTCATGAAGATTTTGTTGGCCATGCCGGAACCATCAATGCTGGTGATTTACAGGTTAGCTTAATGCACTTTTTTCAAAAATTACTCAATGCCAAAATTAATTTGAGTTGACCAAGTCAGGGGCAAAGCAGGAAGTGGAATTATATTTTTATTGATGCTCTGGTGCAATCCCCATGTGGCATAGTGGTTAATGCTTAGCCTCAACTGTGAATCCATGGATTCTTGTTTAGATAAGTTCTATTCAGTCCATCCACAGCTATACAATGTGGCCTTGATGTTTTGATCATGTTTTCCCTTCTAATAAGTATGAGGCTACAGTATATATATAGCCTGCTTTATTTGTGACTATGAGGAAGCAGGCAACCTTTCACCAGAGCTGCTCTTCTTTCCCCGCACACATAAATTTCCGAAGCAGCCCAACTCACTTCTGCTGAGGTCTGCTGGACTCGAACCTGAAAGGCAGCTGTCCCAGTTACCTAGAAATATAACAGCAGACTGTTGTCAGTCAGAATAAACATTCCTTTGAATTCTTTTTTCAGTGGATGACAGCCGGCAGAGGAATCCTGCACTGTGAAATGCCAGTTGGCGACAAGCCAAATCGTGGACTCCAGCTGTGGGTCAATTTAAAGAAAACAGAGAAGATGGTCAAACCAGCCTATCAAGAACTATTGGACAAAGACATTCCCCAGGTCACCAAAAATGGCGTCAGAGTAAAGGTCATTGCTGGGGAATCCATGGGCATTACGGTAAATATTTTTGAAAGTGCTTTATAATTTGTTGTTAAAATAAATAGCATGTATTATGCAGCTTAAATTTATGAAGGAAGCTGATTATTTGATGATTGCAATATGTATTATTTTTTCGAGTTTTTCATCTGTAATTCTGTAATTCCTACATACTATGATATGAGCTCTTGATTTATATGAAATATTTTTCTGAATTCGCAGTAATCTTGTGTATGCTTTAATTTTGCATTAAATAAATAATTGTCTTTTTTCAGAGCCCTGTTTATACTCGAACACCCACATCCTACCTGGACTTCAAAGTTGACCCAGGAGCAAAATTCAGCCAACCCATACCAGAGGGGTGGACAGCATTTGCATATATTTTGGCAGGGAAAGTACATTTTGGTACGTGAACAGATATTCTTGTCTTTCGGCTGCATCTACAATATATTTGGAACTATCCTTAATTCATTTTATTTTTTTGCAAATTTTAGGACCAGCAGGAAACCAGAAGGAAGAGGACGCTCATCACACAGTTGTGTTCAGTGATGGAAACCTTATTGAATTTGACAATAAGGTAAATCTTCATTACTAGTTTACTTCAAGTATAACATACAAAAATTAAGGCACCAAATATTTAGTCTTTGAAGTAATATCAAAAAGTTAAGTTACCATCTCAAGGTAATCAAAATTAAAACATTTACAAAATTTTAAACTGTATCTATCGCATATGTCAACTCGTTTTAAAATCTTAGCCTGGCTTGGAATCTATGGATTCTTGTTATGTATAAAAACTTCTTAAATTGTTGAATTGTTTTGTCAGTGTAATGTGCGAACTAAAACGTCCTTTCTTTATTTTTCAGGGTAATGAAGTTTGTCATTTTGTTCTAATCAGTGGGGAACCCATCAAGGAACCTATCGTGCAGCATGGTAAGCGTCAATATAACTTGATAAATCATCATACAAATCACAGAAGTACTTGCTTGTGTATTAGTTGTATCGGTACTGCTTGCATAAAAGGCTTTTCATTTCAGTTATATTTGTCATGTAATAGACCATGCTGATGCATGCTGTGGATTTGGACATTTAAAACTGCTGAATGCTTTTCATCCAGTCATAAGATAATACCATAGTAACTTGTGTACAAACTCAAATATCTAAATGCAAGTTTTTTTTACCAGGTCCCTTCGTAATGAACTCTCAGGAAGAAATCTACCAAGCGATTTCTGATTACCAGAACGGCATGAACGGATTTGAAAATGCTAACAAGTGGAAGTCGAGTGTCTACAAACGATGAACACAAATTTTTATCCAGCTACCTCGGGCTTTATATCTGATTCCGTGCCATATTGTACACATTTTAATATTGCAAAAGAGACTATAAATGCGATATTAACCGATGGTTGAAATTACTCAAAATGCAGACCAAATTCTCTTAATTTTTACCACAATTTACTGACAAGTGACTCTGGAGATTCAGGGACCATGCAAAAATTATTGGAGCTGCGGCCTCACAGGCCTTATTAAACCTGGCAACTGTTCAGGTTTCAGTACGTGCCCTCTGTTTATTTTGCACATATACTTTATTGAGGTCTTTTGTGCAATGTTTTGTTTGAAAAAATTTTAATAGAATTATTGATTTTTTTGTTTACACATTTACACATTACATGTATTTCATATACTGTGCTTTACAATTATTACCTCCAAGAACATGTACTTACTATTGTTTTCTTCGTTATGTATACACTATTTTGTGATGCCAAGTGAAATAAATACTCCACAAATTGAAATCCAAGTAATTTGTTTATGTATAAGCTGATAAGGATTGTTTTCACCTGCCATCTTGAGGACGAGTTTTAGAATCTGTGACTGTCTGTGATTGAGTGCCTGTCTAATTGGTCAGCAAGTTGCATAGAGCAGGCCAAAAGTATGGTGAAGTCAGATCGAGAGCCTACTATACACCTAGGCCTATCAAAATTGTATCACTGAAAATTGAGACGTAATTGTCGTAATTTCTGCTCAAAAGTGACACTTGATACTGACTGGCAAGCCAATCTGCAGTGCACCATCTGTAGGCTCATGATCGAAGTGAGGCTGCAGGTGCTTACAATAATGTCTATGCAACTACTTGTGCCAGATTCAGCACTTCATGTAAAAGTGGACTTTAAATAGGCCCAGAGCCAATTTGATATTCAGTTGGATTTGAATTTTATCAGTCCGTAGCCTCACTTCCATACGCCTGCTAGTGGCGTCTCAGTGAGACGAGACATAAAATTAGGAGGGAATGTCATTTGTTTTGCTCAAATCCAACTATCAAACACCTTAGAGATTCAGCTTAAGATTGCAACCTCTAGCCAAGGGCCAAGGTGTAGGGGTGCTTCGAACAGCTCGGATCAGAAAGGGAGTGCACAGTAGGGTGTGTCAATTTTTAATTTTTAGGCAAATTCAAATAGCACTAGTGCCCAAAATGTGCATTTTGACCTGGGGAATCCAAATCTGTTCTCGAAATGGCAATACGACAATTCTTACCTACTTCAATTTTGGTTCAAAGTTTCAATATTTTTTTCGTTTTTGACCATTTTCGCCAATCCGCGGTTCTCTGTAACTTTGTCAGTAATTGTCATACAGCATTCTTAATGCCATGGTTGAAAAGCTCTCAAAAAGACCTACATTTTGAATACCAACATCAATGGTCTAGGATGATATCTTGACTCCCATTGACTCTTCGGCCGGCACTTTTTAGAAATGAAAATGTTGTTGACTGTCTAATCCTGTTAAAAAAAGGCTTCTGAATTTTTTTCACTGATAATTTCTGTGATTCACATTCTTCAAGTTCCAGAATAAGCAAATAAAATATTTTTTTAATTTTTGGTCATGGAAAATCCTGCTTTATGAGCTTGGAAGTTTAATGCAAAATTTTGTTCGAATTATTGAAACAAATCGTGGAGGGGATGTTATACTTCATATTTTTACTTCATAAGAATTAAATATAGGCCAACATCATTGGTACCATGAGAATGCTAATAATATTTCCTTTCATGTGGTACCACTCATGTTGCCCTGCAGTAAAATCTGACGAAGATATTATATGAAATGCAACAGACCCCATCTCACATTTTACAAGTTTTCACTAACATTAACATTGAAACTTCATCACTCACAAACCAGGCCCTCCCATGGTAAAAATCAAAAAGTTTTTTGCATTTGGTCATTCTGGAACTTAGAGAATGTGAATCATTGCAATTCTCATAGTAAAACAAGAATCCATGGATTCAAAACCGGCCTTTGGCGATTGTATATTCGGGATTGAAATCTTGAAGAGGGTGATTTACATATCTATTATTACATGGACTGTTTTGTATTGAGCAGTGATTGCCAGACTGATAGTGTTTGCTGCAGGCATAAAAACTTTGTGGGGAACCTCTTAGCAAATGCCTACACCATATTTCAGAACTGTAAGTCATATTGGAAATTTTCTCATAATTTATGAGGGAACCCCTAAGCAAATCCCCAAACCAAATACTAAAGTCACAGTGGACAATTCAAAATATGGTGGCCATTTTGGCAGCCTTCTTGGATTTTTCCAAACATTTCTGAGGGGTCCCCTAAGTGAATATGTATACCAAATTGCATAACTCTAGGTGAAATACTAAAGTCACAGTGGACAATTCAAAACATTGGTGGCCATTTTGGCAGCCATCTTGGATTTTTCCAAAAATTTTTGAGGGAACCCCCAAGTGAATCCCTGTACCAAGTTTAATAAATCTAAGTGAAATACTAAAGTCACAGTGGGCAATTCAAAATATGGTGGCCATTTTGGCAGCCATCTTGGATTTTTCCAAAAAATTTTGAGGGGGACCCCAAAGTGAATCCCTACACCAAATTTCATAAATCCAAGTGATATACTGGTAGCCTTAAAATTAAAACTCACTCTGACCTTTCACAAGGCATGCGGGCTGGTAAAAACTGGTTTACCGGACCGCCAGAATTTTGACAGCTCCGTTTATGTGTGGTGGCAAGCGTCTTTTTGCAACCAGTTCTGCAGACCACTTTAGTTTACAATATGTAAAACTGATATCCAAACAGAGTGAGCTGTTGCACTGTGAAAATGGCACTTTGTGAATCATCATATTGATGATCTGTCACGATAGTTTTACTCTATTAGGTACATGACCTATCAAATAGCCTTCTCTTCGTCATGACTAATCAAACAGCCTCTATGTTTGCCATGGACATTAAATTTGGGGAGATGACACTTCATCAGTTATTATGACTCACAGTCACAGAGTGCCAAAATCTGTGGGAAGCAAACACTCATTTTATGCATATCAAATTTACAGGCTGTAATGATAAAGTTTGTCAAAATATTATGTCAGAATGAGAAATGCACTGAGAAAGGCTCTGGTCTCTTGGTGGAGTTTAGTGGATGGGTGTTGATAGACATTGCTTGCAGAAATAATTTGGCAATGGTACATAACTAAATCATAGCACTGTACAGGAAGCTGGTGAAGAAGTAGACAATGCCAAGTGTTATACAAACATAATGATCCACTGAGCAAACATGCCTCATCTAGGCATGAACAATTATTTTAAAACACAAGTACTGAAATGGTTTGACTCTCACAGTGCTTTGGAATTATAAGCAATCCTGACACAGGGGCACCTTCTCCAATGGGGCTCACAGGCTCACTGCTGGTTGCAGCTGTTCATTGCACCTGTAACCATGGTAACCCCTTACAGCAACCTGCATCCCCCATTCATAATGGGCAGGTCCATATTTGACATTGGCCCCCATTGCTCACTGGGTTGCAGCACTGTGTTCAGAGGGGCAAGGCAAGTGAAAAAGTGGACATGGACATGGACAGGACACATTTACACATGGACAAGTGGACAAGAGTCCCATTTCACCAAAAATCCGTTTAAGCCCTCCTCTAATAACTGGCCTTTGGCCGGTTAAAAATTCAAAGATCATTTTTCCAAGAGGATTAGACAATCTGCGTCAATTTCCTTCTAAAAAGTGCAGGCTGAAGGGCCAATGGGAGTCAAGATATCGTCCTAGACCATTGATGTTGGTATGCAAAATGAAGGTCTTTTTGAGAGCTTTTCAACCATGGCAATTAGAATGCTGTATGACAAATATTGACAAAGTTATAGAGAACCGCGAATTGGCGAAAATCGTCGAAAACAAAAAAAGTATTGAAACTTTGGATCAAAATTGAAGTAGGTAAGAATTGTCGTATCACAATTTCGAGAACAGATTTGGATTCTCCAGGTCAAAAGGAACCTTTTAGACACTAGTGCTTTTTGAAATTGCATAAAAATTAAAAATTGACACACCCTAGTGCACAGGGTAGTGAGCTTTTTATAGACAGCAGGAGTTCCACATGACAGGAGGATGCTCGGGCAATAGAGCTGTAGACAGTTTGAAAAGAGGAAGACCAGAACGGAAGGAGACTGCAGTTAGAGAAGACAATGAGGAAGGAAGTGACCGAAAGGCAAAGGAAGGTGTGCTTCATGTGAGGTCTTAGATAATCTCGGGATTATCTAAGACCTCACATGAAGCACACATCAATCTTCCATAGTGAATTAAGTCTGGGTGATCATCTCTGGAAAGTATATCCTCCTTCCTGCAAGGTTATCCATGTCTGTGAACCCTAGTCTCATCTCCATCAAGAGACCTATATAATTCAGATAATATCACTCAAGAGCCTCATAGGTAACTACATACTCGTGTGAAACCTCGCAGGTGAGGAGAACCTTGCCTCATGGGGGAAAATAAGGTGCAAGTGCTCCTTCCAGAGCTTCACAAGATCCTTAGTTCCATTCTACTCATCTGCTGAGTAGGCGTACTCCCTTCAACAAGAACAGAGGATAACGGGGAGCCATTTGCTCATAGGAATTTCATCTGCCTAATGCTCCAGCACTGCCAGTTTGTATAGTTTGCCTGGACCATTGTTCGAAACCATGATTGAGCTTAAACTGTGCAAACCACGCGATTGTCTCATCATGTCTATCATACTGTCAGGAGTGCACTGCCCATTGAAACGTCCAGTAGTTGTGGCACCTTTATATGCCACACAAATCACCTCTCAGAGCATAGGACAGAGATTGACGCTTTCATACATATGGAGACATATCTGGAGCCTGAAACTACCTGCGGCATCAATAACTTTGCAGTATTGAACGCACCACATAAACCAAGTCAGAAATTAACATACAGGGCATTTGAAGAACCCTTTTCATTTTCTTAACAATATTTCATTACGAAAGCCATCAGTATTCTTTCCAGTCAATAAGATTAAAAGGAAAACGAGAAGTATCGTCAATCAAAGAATTGAACCTCAGACCTGCAGAGGAGCAGGCGTGTGTCCTAACCATTGGACCACTAAAAATATTTTCCTATGAGCCTATCCTAAGTGCTACAACTAGAAAATATGAAAACAACCTCGTAAATAAAATAGTATGCACATTTTTATTTGAAATCTTTCTCTATAATAACAACAACTCAGGTATGTAGTCTTAATGTGTATCAATAAGTGCATGAAAATGCTATTTATCACAGATGGTCTTTGCATCGGTATACAACTGCTGATGACTACAACAAAATATACAGATTTATAATGAAGGGTGAAAATCCTGAGATTGAGGAATTATAATAATGAGATGGGATAAGATTCGTCAAGTAAATTAAAATAAAGTTAGCCATTCTCACCAACCAAATTATATGTAGACGCAAACTTAAATTTAAACAAACCTTGGCAAGACACTCACATCGATATGATATATCTTGAACCAAGACCAGTCAATTTAATTATGAAGTTCTTATGATATAAGTTACTCAAGGTTACTCTGATAACATTAATAACACATCCTAATCTGGTACAACGAAAAACAAATAAATATATGAAAAGAAAATATAAGAAATCATAAAACTGGAGTGTTTCTGGTATCGTATGTACAAATTAAAGCAAAGCCGAAGCCATCCAAACAGAATTTACAAATAAACATGTCAAAACATATGAAAATATTATCAAAATATATATCTTAAAGCTTATTGAGCTATGACAATTCAGTGTAAGCAATTTCTTCGAATATCTTACAAGGAACTTAGCAAATCACGAGGAATTTGGCAATCACTTTATACATTTTCAACGGCTGCAGTTTAAACTCTTTAACTCTAAACGCGAATTGGAAATACTGAATTAGAATTTAACAATTGATAATGACATTTTGCAATTAAAATTCAGTCCTTGAAATACTGATATCCTACAGTTGCAGATGCGAATACTCAGTAGAACAAAGTTCATGTCATTCCGGTACACTCAATATCCATGCCTTTATAAAAGACGTATTGGCTTTCTTGTCATTCTAATTCTTATGCAGTCTTTTTTCACATTCAAATTAAAGTATTTCTTGAATATTATGCGTTCTAATACTCGTCTACATTCAAATTGTTTACTTTATCACAAAATGCAGTTCATATAGTTAGAAATCCGAATAATTTAGTGTCCATTTTCAGTTATTTTGTCTTTTCACTCATATTTGTTCTTCAATCTACCATCTACGACTGAATACTCCTAAGACACTGCTGATTGGCTGGCCCATGTCCTCCACGTTTTCCTCAGTCTTAACTTGAGCAGCCGGGGAAGTTTTTGCAGAGGCGGGGGCGGAGGTAGTACCGGGAACGGGGGGTTCTTGAGTGTTGATGGGGGAGGCACGAGCAGACGAAGGGCCCTCGGAAAGGTCGGGGTTCAAACGCTGCTGAACCAGGGCCATGGGGTTGGTCGTAAGGGCTTCCTTGTTGAGCATAGAGAGCCGAGTAACGATCGGACTCGTGCTGTGGATTTGCCTCGCCAATGGAGACCCTGGAGGAGACATGGGTTCGTCCTGAAGAGGAGTCTTCGGCGACTCAAGAGGTTCGATGCTGACCATCAAATCGGGATCGTCATCCACTTCTTGGGACATTTGATCAGCCTCAGGTTCAGCTTGTGGCTCTGAATCTCCCGTTTCTTGCTCAGCAGAGTCCTCCGTATTTTGAGCAACCTCCGCTTCTTGCTCTCTTTCAGCTGCAATAACTGACGCTGGAACTTCAGAAATCATCTCCTCCTCCTGCGTTACGTCTCCCTCGGGGTGTATCGTTAGTTCCACACTGGGGGACCTGGCAGCGGAATCACCAGCAGAAACCGCTGGTTGTGAACTACTATCTTCTGTGGCGGGAATCGAGCTTCTCGAGCTCTCGTCCGTTTCAAAGAGTTTAACAGGGGTAGGCGCTTTAGGTTTGGGTGACAAAGCTTTCTCAGCTTCGGGTTCAGGCGTCGATGGTTTAGGTGAAGTAGATGCTACTTCCCTTGCTTCAGAAGCAGACTCACTACTGGCAACAACCTCTGTTTCCATCTTTTTACTTGAATCATCTTGAGAAGAGGATACAGCCTCATCACCTTTCTCTTCTGTATTTTTTTGCTCATTTTGTGGAGCTTCACCAGTAATGTTTCGCAATGGGTTAGGTCGCTCCTGGTCTGGGGTGGGTGTTTCCATCATGGAGGTTTCCCTGAAGTCCTCATAACATACTGGATGGTAGGTCTGAAATATCGAGTAGAGAGTATGAGAGTATTAGTCAAACATGTCAGAAAGCGAGAGACCCACAGAATGACGTTGCCAAATTATTTTTTCAAGAATATGACACTCAGACATTTGAATGTCTATGCTGGTAAAATTTATTAAATACCTATTTCACAAGATGCCAACACCTTCATTTGATTTAGCAGTACATATATGTTCCCAGCTAATTGAACAGGTCTTTCATGCACTGATACATTGCTGGTTCAAGTTAAGAATTTTAGCAACTGATTCTGACTCATACCTTTCCATCAGCCCTGATGGCATCCTTCAAATGCCAGGCCTCTGACTCTTCACTCCAGAATTGCTCAAAAGGATCTCCACAGACATCACAGACCTGCAAAAAATAATATTTATGAATGGATCTGGTGGGCTAATAGGACAAAAAGAGGAACAGAAATGACAAGAGGGATGACTGAAGCTGCTGTCCAACATACTCGCATTTTCAGCGGCACAGTTGAAATTTTTCTAGGAAAATATCTCAAAACACAGATTCGATTAATTTATATATAATATCCTTACATCATCCGCTTCATCGCCAGCAACAGGACACGAGGTAATCGTCTCCTCCTCCTTTTGCACAGGTGGGGTGTCCGTGCCGCTCTCTTGAGTTACTTGGGCCTGGGCTATCCTCTCGAAGTACGCACTTTGTGCTGTAGGGGGAAAAAAAGAACAGTTTAAAATGAAGTTCTGTACAAAATCACTATCAGCTAAAGCAATCAGGTTAAATGTAATTGGTGAAATATTTATCTTTCACCAACATGATATCGTTCTAATTCTTATAATTTTAGTATCAACAACAATATCATAATTGTTATTGTAACTTTCTTACCTCGGTCATCATCCGCACTGAACTCTTCGAACTGAATCCATTCCTGAAAATAATTTAAAGCATCAATCAGACATCAACTTATGAATTGAAAGAAAATGTTGTATTATTTTGCAATAGTCAGTACTTCAAATTTGTCTCTCAATGTTCGGATGCAATCAAGACTTAAAAGGCCAAAATTTGAGACAATCCATAATTATTAATAGTAGGATTTTGCATTCAATGAAATTTATGGAAAACTTTCGTTGAATTTTCGCGGCAAGCACATAATTTCCATGATCACACAGATCTCGACTTACCAGCATAGTGTAGTACCATCTCCTGAATTTGGTGACCTTGACCTCGTCCTTGTCCTTCTTGTTCTGCCTGAAGTGCCAATCCAAATGCTCTCTGTACTTGGCGGTGTCTTCAGCAATGAACCTCACTCCGCAAGACGAGCATTGGATGCCACTGTACAGCTTCTGCACAATGCCATTGTACTCCCTGAAATTTAAAATACATATATATTTACTAATAATATTTCTTCCATAATGTTAAAGGTAGGCTACATGATATTGTACATTTTAGGAGAGGGGCTTCATTTACGCACTCACACTGACCAAGCCCGCAGACCTCTTCAGGACAGAAATAGGTCACTTTTGAAGTTGGCCAATCAAAGAAGTTCTTACAACTGTGACCCTGGCAACATCCTCTCTGATTGGCCAATTCCAAGTTGGCCTATTTTCTATCTCGATGAAGTTTGCAGGCCCGGTCTGAGCATGGTTTCTTTGAATATACTTGTCGCAAACATTTATAAAGAAAAGACTCCCTTTATAAAGAAAATACCTCACTGCGTTTGCATGTCTGCTGCAGACTGGCTTAGAAGTCTTCTACTAGTTTTAGAGTGTATATCAAGCAAACAAGAAACATGTATACATTGACAATTTGACCGCATAGCAACTAGCGGCAAAACAAATTACAGAAAATAACTTACGTTTTCAATTTCTCAGGAGCCAATTCAGTGAGGTCAGGCACAGGTTCAAACACTTCCTCCTTCTTTTTCTGAAAATTAAACAACATTTTTGAACATTTAGTTGCATGACATTAAATTTAACACACTGCCCTTTCAGATCACATGGAGAGCAATAAATTCAGATTTTCAAAATTACAGCAGTGATGACAAAACAGCTACGTCTATTTTGAGGGATGGATGGATTATTGTGGTCTTACATCCTGTATTTATGCACAAATCTGGTATGCTATTTATTATTTAGGACAAAAAGAGGACACAGCAACATCTGTTTTGATGGTGTACATCAAAGACACACCGCTGTGAAATGTATCAACATTTTGGGTGAGAAACATGTACAGGAGTTCAAACTAACCGGAGGCTCTTTCCGGACGACTGAGTTGAGGAGCTGCAGGACTGGGTTGGGCTTATCTGGACCCGGTGGACCTTGTTGTTGCTGCTGTGGGTTCATTGGGTTCATCATGTTGTTGCCATGTTGTGGAGGTTGTTGAGGCATCTCCTCAACCTTCTGGGGACTGCCCTGGGAATCTTCGTTCTGGTTGATGATGCCAAACTGCAGCAGTTTACTGAACAGGTCGTTCACATTCACTTGGTTCTGCATGGGCTGGTTCATCATCGGTGGAGCACCCATACCTGAAAGGGGAAATTTCAAAATTTAGATTTATGCAAGTTCACACCAAGAGGAGTGCATCTCAGGCAACTTAAGTGGAGACTCTGGAGACAATAGTTTTCTATCCCGAAGATCCAGTTCATATACCATTTCATTCTCTATCTTACTGATAGATAATTAGTCAAAACGATTACAAGAATATAAAGACATTCATTGGATTGCCAAGACTGGATTAACAAGTCAGATTTTTTTCAACGCAGAATTTTGTGAACGTTTGGCATACCCATCTCCGTGTTCAATTATTCAATAAATTGTTGTGTGCAAATTCTCTACTAGCGGTTTCAGTTTTGACTTAATATGAAGTTTCATGAAATATATATTCTTCACTCCAATTCAATATCACTTCAACCATTAGTAATTTGTTATGTCAGTATTCTTACCATCATTGAAGTTATTCTGCATGGGCGGACCCTGGAATGGCAGAGGCGGCATGGGAGGTGGGCCAGGTGGACCTTGCGGGAAGTTATTTGGACCATTCGGACCCTGAGGGAAGTTAGGACCATTTGGACCTTGTGGGAAATTATTAGGACCATTTGGACCTTGAGGAAAGTTGTTGGGACCATTTGGACCTTGTGGGAAATTATTGGGACCATTTGGACCTTGTGGGAAGTTATTAGGACCGTTTGGACCCATGTTGTCATTCATTGGTGGGAATTGGTTCATCCTCGGTTCAAATTGCATTGGACCCTGAGGACCAAATTGCATGTTATTCGGGCCAGGGAATCGCTGATCATCTGAAAGTGAAATTCGATAATTTAGTTAATACTCATTCAACCAAAACACAAACTTTTTGAGCAAAGAATTTTATCAAGGTCACCAAAGAACTGGGCAACCGGCACAAGTCCTCATATAATTTGGAAATTAACAGTGACTAACTTGGGCTAGGATTTGAATAATACATCAAGATTTTGTCTTATTAATCATAAATGGTGTGTATTATACATAACTCTACCATTCTATCAGTTTATGTTGTGTGTTCTTTCATTTGCCAATTACAATTATTTAGCAAGATTGACAAAGTTAGGATGAAGCCTGTCAAGATATAGATGTTTTCATAAACTTACTGTTGAAGCCCATGTTGAATGGCATCCTAGCCCCTCTTGGTCCGTCCCTTCGGAATCTGCCTTGGTTGAAGTGGTTGTCCGGCCTCATTCCTCGCTGGTCATTGAAATGAGGACGCATCCCTGGATTTCCAAACCTCTCTTGTGGGTGCATGTTACCTCCGAACTGGTTAGAGAACCCAAATTCATTAGACTCTTGCTGGTTGAAGTTCTTGTTGTTGTTTCTGTGATCAAGTTGCACTGTTGTGTCTATAGCAGAACTGGGGTCAATACGGTAGCCATTTGTTAACTTGTCGATTATCAATGGGTCAGTGACAAGCTCTCCTAAAATCTTGACCTCAGGGGGTGGTCCGGTCAGCTTAATACTAATCTTGCGATGTCCCATCTGGATATATTTCTCAGTTTCTCCGAATTTAACCTCATGCCATTTACCATCAATAATAACCTCGTGGCCAGGCCCTCCTAACCCAATTATATGCACCCTCTTGCTCTCCAGTCGAGCCTTCCTGGGACGGTCTACATTCACAGCCCAGGGTCGTCCATTGATAAAGATCTGCCGAGGTGGCCCATCAAATCGAATACCGTGGGGTTTTCCTTTAATGAAGATGCAGGGATATTTAGTTGAGAAGTCTAACTCGCACAAAGAGCCGTCGATTAAGATCTGTCGAGCCGGTGGTGCGAACCTGATTTCGAACCTTTTACCAGCAATAAGAACAGTGTCCACCTTCTCTCCATAACCACAAATGATGTGCCCATCTACGATAACAGTGTTGTCCACAGAATCAATACGAAGGTCATGCTCACTCTCACCAAGTAGGATTTTCGTAGGGGGCGCATCAGATGCTATCTCGTACATGAAATTGGCAATCCAGATCTTCTTTAAGGGTCCACGATAAGATATACTGTAGCTTCGACCTTGTAGCATGATATTGCGCATTGGCTCACCGATTCTGTAAAACATCTGATCGTTGATGGTAACCTCCCGCGTGTAAGGATTCGCCCTAATGATCATTTTCTCGCCGGAGATTCTAATCGGGCGAGCTTTGTTGAGATATGGCACCTCCCAACTTTTGTGGTTTAGAACGACCTCGTGAGTGACCTCATGTCCATCGGAAGGAGAGTACCAGCGAGGGTCGTGAGCAGGAACGTAATTCTCCGTCATATCATAGGGCAAGCTCAATTGCCCGGGAGGCATCTGCCAGAGAGGGCGGTCCTCCTCTTCGTCCCTCTGAGAACCAAGTTTAGAGAATACTGAGTTCCGTCGGTTGAATTCACGCATGGGGCCTCTGTTCCTTTCAGCTCTGTCACCTCTATCTGGTCTGTCACCTCTGTCCGCCCTGTCACCTCGGTCTGGTCTGTCTGGTCTGTTACCCCTCTCTCTTTCTCTGTCTCCTCGCGAGCCGTAACCTTTCCTGCTCGGACTACCCTGGCGCCTCCTGTTGTCCCTTGGGTCATCAAACAAGGGCGATTGAGCTGACATATCTGCTCTGCGATCCCTCGGCTCCCGTTCGTTCTTGTCACCCATCTCTGCGATTGTCTCCCTGATCTTCGACGTGTGATCGTCAAAAGCTTTCTGGGCGGCTACGAACTGCTCATCGACCTCATTCTGCCTCAGATGATGCTTCAACGACTGCAGTTTAAACAGCTGATCCAACTGCTTCAGCAACTCCTGATGTTGGTCGTGACTAAGTTTCCCAGCCTCCAGTTGCATCTGCGCCTCCTTCAAGATCCCTTCTGCAGAATCAAGCAGCATCGGTTTGGGAATCACAATGTTCTCTTGTTCCGGGCTGAGAAGAGACCCTGAGGCAAATCTGGAATCACAAAGTTTACAAATGTTTAAAAATTTAGATCATGGCAATCCTGGACAGTAGAGTCAGTGTCACATCATGATACATAAAGGATTTGCAGTGATGATGTTGTGTTATGAAATAATAGAGAAGTTACATAGCTTTCAACATCTTGAGAAAATGTGTTATTAATTACAAACTTTGGGATTTAATCTTTCCTAATATTATGAAAGTCTTTCTTAAACACAACATCTGAGTTATCTGCTTCCTTTAATATAAATTAATTTAGTTAGATCACATGACTTATCTGTGGGGAGACTTAAATCACTTAATATATATGAACTCTAAATCATTTATCCATGTTAATATCAAAACATTCTGCAACACAACAAGTGTTCATCAGTTGCTCTGTTTGTGTTTCACACATAATATGACACTCAGAGCTGTGAAACACAATACATTGTAGCAGAATGCCAATGCCTTGCTGAAAGGCAGTGAGTGCCCTTTGTGTGAAGACACTTGATAAATAATTCTTTGCCCCATCAACGGCCATCATACTATCTCTTCTGTTTGTAATGAACATTTAATATTCAGATTTCTTTCCCAGTAGGTCTATATCAAACAGACTCAGAATTTTACAGTAACGCAAATCAAGATATTTAAACACAACAGACAAACATAACAAATACAAAGAACTCTTATAAACTATCAAAGCAAAATTTTAATATTAACACCATCAATAAGAATCCATACTTCCATTTTTTTAGGATAATTGGAGCACTTGATTATAGTGAATTATCCATAGCTTCAAATAAGTTTTATTGATTTCTTAAGACAGCATTAGGCCAATTTTGTTGAGGTTTTTCAATTTTTGAGAGTTTGCGACTTGAAGCAAGGAATTCAACATTGCATGCAACTAAGGAAACTTAAAACAAAAAGTGTAACAATTAACTTAAGCACAAACAGGACACGAGGGGGTTAATTGTTACAAACCTGGCCGCACCAAGTCTGTCGGGAGGAGGTATTACTGGAGGTAATGTTGATGTTTCGGTCGCACCATGAATGTAGTACAACCTTAAATATGAAAGGATACGGCCTGAATTGTGAGACCAAAAAATATCGAAAAGGGGAAATGTTAAAGACTTGAAGCAAATTTTCGATGGATATTTTTTAATTTGTTTAAATCAAATTTTCAACCGGACACCATGTCACTAATTATGAGTGTCATAGTATATATATGTAACAGTAAAAACATACAACTCCAGGACCAACATGAATCCGCCCTATAGATCTAGGCTCTATGCAAACTTACCCATTTTAACAAACAATTTAAGTTTATAACCTGACCCATTATTCATTTTAAATACCATCACTCCACCCACCATGTCCCACCAACCTATCAAACACAAATTGACCCTGTCGATTCAAGCTATTTAAGGTAAGACTAATAAGTTAAGTAATTTAGACCTCACAACTCAAACTTACCTAGAATTGGGAGAAGTGAGAGGGGGTGATGCCATCAGGTTGCCACCAACAGGAGGGGAGCGCATATCCACATCCATGCTGGGTCTTGGCTGGGAGAATGGGAATTCCTCAGGTCTGCTGGCTTTGAACTGGGCCCATCCAGCAGAATTGGGACTCGGGGAAACTAAAGATGATGATGAGGATGCGGCTGCAGCAGCGGCAGCTGTGTTGAGTTTTGGAATAGGAGGAAGACTCCTGTAGTCCTGGTCTTCATTACCAAACAATGCACTGCAATACAATCAGGGGTTTGATTGATTTATTTATTTCAAACAATTACGTTTCAGACGGAAGCCAGAGAAGCATAGCTGCTTATAGAACTGGCACCTGTTAGTAAGATGGTTTTACTTATTCTTATAGCCAATTTACCCACTATTGCTACTTGAGTGAGTTTGGGTTTAACGCCCCATCAACACCGGTGTGGGCTATTTAAAGGCAACTATTGCTACTTGAACATCTCCATATGACATTTTTCATAAGGAGGAATATTTATGCAAAGATAACAAGATGGAGTAAACCTTTTTAAGTCTTTCGCTTTTGTTCCAAAGTTAGCCTTTATCAGTATCTTTTCCAAGTGATATGTCAAGACATTCTCCTTAAACTCACTCAGTAAAAGGTGTGTAAAACAACAAATTTTTAGCTCAGTGTTCAGCAAGTGGTATGCTAAGTCCTACAATCTTCAAATAACTTCAGCTGTTTTGCATCACTTTTGATTGCTCTCTGAAGTTAGAGAGATCTTCAAAGCTCTCGAAATGACAATAATTATAATCATGAAGAATCAAATTCTGAAATAGAACACTCACGCAAGGTCCTCAGGCAACTTCTTATTCTCCTTGTCATCTCCTTTCTCGGCTTTAGACATCTTCGCAGGTGGCTCCTCTGTGTCCTTGTCTTTTCCGGAAGATCTCTTCTGGTCGCTCCGTCTGTTACTTCTGCGTCTGTCTTTGCCTGCTCCTCTTTCATCTTTGGATTTTTCCGCAGGAGCATCCGGTTGAGGAGATCTCGATCTGAAAGAGAAGAGTTCTGTGTCAATACTTGAGATCACTCTCATCATTTAGGGTAGACTCATGGTTTGGTCTTTAAGAGAACCTCTCTGCATTGACAGACAGTTACAATTTCCAACTCACTTTTATGTAACTAGCACTATAGTGAAGATACAACATAGAAGGAGATCAACCTCAAGTATCAAGCGAGAGTCCAAGAACCTGCTATTGCAATAGTACAGGCAAGCCGTTTGTCTGCACAAATAATATCATGTTCTATGAAATCTTATCATGTTCTATGAAATCAAGTCAAATGTCCCAAATACAAGAATACTTCCATACGCCTTAGCTGCACTGGCAAGTGAAAAGAAACATTCTTGAGAAATTTGCCTTCATAAATGGCTTAGTTATCACCTAATTCACTTTGACCTTGTAATCCCCACTAACATTTGAGTTAAAACTCAGGTCACATGACCACGCCAGTTGCCAGCTATAAACGCCTGTCACAGGCATGTCACTCACCCAAGCTATCCACCTATCCTACTTTTTTGCACTCATATTTCAGATGGGAGCCCACAACTATCTAACTCCTCTCATATTTCCGTTTGCCAACTCCACCACCAATCTCCCACCAGGAGTGCATGAAACAGCATATTCTCATATTTTACTCCTCCCCAGAGGGAGCCACTTCTCATAATCATTTTTCCACAGGTGGCAGCACTTATGTTCATCTGTTTTTGCCTGGAGCCAGCCCGAACCTTACGCAACAGCCAGGCTCTTCCTATGTTATCATTGATCAGCTCGCCTGATAACCTGGCTGTAACAAATCTTCTGCTGCTCTCTTTAGTACATGGCACCTACCACGACGAATTCCTCCTGCTACAACTCCGCCTGTCAGGTCTCACACAGGCCTCCAGCTAATATCTGCTTGCCATCTACACAAGCATGTCAACAATTAGCCACTTTCTAAACGCCTACACATCACTCTAAACACCATCTGTTCCTAAAATATTCCCTGATTTTAACATGACCACGTAGCCATGCAGCGTCACTTCACAATAATGCATTGTCAAACTTTTTCCACTAATGGGCATTTTCTAGTGATCTGTACATCCTAAGATGGCACAAACAACTTGGTCTTACCTGGACCTTTTAGTGTCAGCAGTTTCAACATCTTCTGGACTCTCTGATTCACGCTTGGCTCTGTAGGACCTAGACGACCGAGATTTTCTTGAAAAGGAGCTTTTTCTGCTGTCTGACGATGATTTCTCTGGGGTTTTACTTGGCTCTTTACTTGATGAGGATTTCTTTTGTTGATCCTTCTTTGAGCTGCGGGAAGATCTGGAGGCTGGTTTGTCCTTAGAGGTTGATTCTTGAGACTGCGATAGTTCACTGCTCGTTTCCATTTCCTCATCATCCTCAAGCCTGGTTGATGGAGTGGCAACTTTAGCACCTGCAAATTGAAAGGTTTTCTAATATTTATTTCTGAATTGTTTCAAATCCGAAAACGAAGTCTGTGAGTCCATAACACAAGTCTCTTCATCTTCAACTCAAACCAGCAATTCTTACAGGGAAACCGAGGGTCCAACATCAACAGGTCAAAATTGGCCCACAAATTTCTGGACATATTCTACTGAAATTGTATGTCAGTCTAGAATGATCTCAATGATATTCCAGTCTTCCAGTCATTATCAACCGACAGACTGATGATACATATCTGTACCACAACGCAGGGCTCCTTCTGGACAAACTCTAGACTCAACCAATATAGATGGAGATTATATAATTTAAAATATTTAAACTAACCTTGAGCAGGAGATGGTAAAGGTCTTTCTTGCTTTGCTAGCAATCTAGGATCAGTCATTCTCGGATCTGCTGCTCTGGGATCTGCTGATCTTGGATCTTGCAATCGTGGGTCTCTGGCGAGCCGTGGATCTTTGGCTGACATGTCGACCTTTGGAGCCGATTTGAAAGACGCTTTGATATCAGCTTCTTTCTTGTTTGCTGCAGCTTTCTGCTTTATCAACATTGCTCTTGCTTCCAGTTGCTTCTTTAACGCTTCAGCTTTCTCCTGTTCTCTCTTGAGAGCTGCTGCTCTTTCTTGCTCTTGTTTGGCTTTTAATATCTTGTCAGCTTCTTCTTTCTCGGCTTTTGCTTTCATCTCAGCTTCCAATTGCAACTGAAAGTTAGAAATTCCACCAGAATTAGTCATTACTGAAGAGAATATAGACTATTCTAGTTTTAAGTGTTGTTTCTAACATAATCCTGAAAAGCAGATCATTAAAAATTGCTACAATGCACATGGTATTGGCAAGAAACTCATGGTTCATAAAACGTTGTGGCAGGCTGACATTTCTCAGAGATGAATGCGCCATAAATAAATAAGACAATCCGCCATATCTAGCATTATCTACAAATCATCATTTTAGCAACAATTTGCTCATATTTTTTTACGAATAATTACTACTTTGAAAATACTTATTTCATCCTGAGATCGGAATAACACAGCATAAATTATTTAAATAAGAATGAACTCTGTTACCATACCCTTAATACTAGACTTAAAAGTTCTTATTTTACTATTGTGAAAATAAATTCATACTCGTTACTGTATCAGGATAACAAGGTTCTACGAACAACAGCAGGGTACAACACCAAGGAAGAGTTATAAATAAGGTACAGGCCACTACCTGTTGTTCTTTTAATTCCAGTTCTCTTTTCTGTTGATCTATTCTTGCCTTAGCTTCCTTGAGCTCCATTTCTAACTTCTGTTGTTGCAGTCGAAGAAGCTCTTGTTGTTTCTCAAACAGCTGCTGTTGCATCAAAGCATGAGCTGCTATTTCTTTCTGTTTCGCCTCTTCTACTGCGGAGGAAGCTTGACTGGCTTTTTTAGCGGCAGCAGCTTCCTCCGCAGCCTTCTTCTTCCTCGCCAGTTCTTCATCTTGTCGTTGCTGAATTTTAGAAACATTGCATAAATAAAAGTGCCCAGAAATTCAATTCCGATTAAATTTGGTCTAAATGCATGGTATCAAGGGTAAGTCTTGATAGCTCAATAAATGCATTCCTTTTTTCTTAGGGAGCAATTAAAACAATTCCATGAAAAACTTTATATAGCCATAAGCTGCCTTAAACTATTATGAGATCTCACAAAATTCAAATGAATTGCGTTTTTAACCAAGAATGCCTGTCTTGTTAAAGCTTACGAAATAATTGGTGACTTTGTAGAACTTGAAATTCAAGAAATATACAAACAACGGGCAATATTAATTCGTATAAATAGAAATATAGGTGTGGACGCTGCGCCACAGCTCTTTCGAGGAGACAGACACATGAGGACGCCGATTTGATGGCTCATGACAGAACTGCATTCATCTTGGACTAATGAAGTAAAGAAGATCTACCAACTGGTGTAAATGGGTCTCCTGACCAGAAATTCCACCCAGGACCTTCCTTCACAAGAGCGAGCCTTGAGTGCTTTTTACAAACACCTCAATCAAAATGCCCACAAATCTGATCCAGGCACAACACTGCTACATCCGTCCTCAAAAAGGTGACCTCAGTAAAATACCATTTATTATCTTAAGACTGCCATGCACAAGGATGACTCAGAAAGACACATAGCAACTAGGTTATTGTTGCAAGACAGCCTTACTTGCAACTTCATGGGTCATTCAGTCGATATTTTTACGAAAGACAGAGTATAACCGCCGAATTCGACACCACCATGGCTGGAAAAAGTAGGGTATTTGGACATGTCACTACCTTGAAATATCTAAATCTCACAGGAAAATTTAAACTTGGAAATAATCGCTAGATCAGAACCGAGTGGTTTGAAATTTTGCCATACTGCATTGAATTGCCTGGAAATTCACATTTTTTTCTAGCCCTGGACACCCAGTGGTGTAACAGGGGGGGTCTCGAACGGGGGGGCACGCGATTCTCTGGGGGCCCCCTGTGCCTCCCATAGGGACGCCACTGTGGACACCACCTAGTCCAATGCTGGGGGCGTGACAAGTTTACTGTCCCAAACCTTGCTCCATGGATGAAGAGCAAGTGAACGAGTTGTCAAAGGACTCTTACCGACACCCAGGTATGGACCTTACTGCATACCCAAAGCAGAGAAAGAGAAATGGATCATGCTCATTACCTTCTTTAAATATCAAGAATCTTTAATCTTCCGTCAAACCGCAGGATTACAAAGGTCTTACCCAGTTTTCCTGCTAAGGAATATACTGGACTTTTCATTATGCCGATTAGGAACGAAGTTTTTACTCTTGAATCACTATGGGACTTTCCAAAATTTCCCCAGACTCCAAAATATTCCGACAGACCAAATTTTTTCCGTTCTGGCCATTTATCCGAGTTTAATCACGTCGAGAAACAACGAAGACTCCCAACTGCCCAATTGATTCAATTTCGAGCAACAAAAAGAGACCAAATATTGGAACTCCAACCATCCTTCAGATTACTTGAACAGTTTACCTCCAGATGCCCAATCCATCGGGCAAGACCAATTCATTGACGAAGACCAGACCTCAGAACAGACCTCAGAACAACCAGACTCAAAACCTCGTGAACTAATACGAAAAATCCATTTCAAGTTTTCAACTCACCTTCAGGAACTTGGGGTTGACGTGGATGTCTTTCGGTTTAGCCTCAGGAGTAGTGGCAGTAACTGGCCATGCAGGATCCAACTGCTGTACCCCCATGTCTAAAGAGTAGAGTTTGCTGTTGGAGAATATTGCAGGCCAAGTCTGTCGTAGTTTAAACATAGCCTGCCTCGTCTTCTCATCAACCTAAGGGACAATTTTAAAAGTTCTCAATTTTGCCAAATTTTGACAACAAAAATTAAACCATCCTCTTTCCGAAAGTCATAAATAAAGCATTAAGTTTAAAATAAGAAATATGTTATTTGAAAACTTTTATTGTCACTATTATAAAGATACCGAAATCACTGAACTTTACAAATAGTAAATAGTTTCATAACAGGGGCATTTTTTTTCAAACTAGCTAATGCAGTCATCAACACACAAGAGAAGACATCGGTTTATATTGGTAACTTTATTTTCTCTACAAGCAATAATTAAAAGAGTGGGGATCATCAAAAAAGAAAAGGAGTGCATGAGTCAGCCTGCAAATCGAGAAGTCTTCATTCCTGAAAATATGCCATTAAACATTTTGTTCACAAAAAAACGTATGAAGTCCATAAAGACAAAACATCGCAAGAAAGGCAATCAACAATTATCTTATAAGATTTTTGGAGATTACATTCGACACAACCTGCAAAGATAAGCATTAACAGCACACCATAAAACAAGTCCGTTTTAAAAAGTGACCAGAAGTTGTGCAACTTTTCCTTCTTCTACGTCGGCATTCCAGGATATCAGAAGCTCTGTTTGCAGGCTGACCAAGCACACATGTATGAGCATATTATAGGCACCAATACTGTGTCCCTTTTCTTGAGTATCTAAAGTATAAATATGCCTCCTGCTATAAACACTAACTTTCAGAAAGAGGATAATTTAGCAAATTTGGTAATTTCAAGTTTTTCTTTTCGGAACCCATGCTGACCTTTTCAAAGACGCCACAAAATGTTTTCACTAAATTCTTCGCAAATAACTCTCGATAAGAACCTTGCTGTATATTCTTAACTATGGAGTCAATCAAATACATCACAGGAAGCATATGAGTCGGCTGTACCTGAAATCACATAAGCATAAACATGGTATTGCAATTTTAAAACATTCTTTCGATCCCCGGACCTCCACAGCCTTCCATTTACCTGAGCCACCAAGGACACCTGCAAACAATCATAATTAGAACAGCAAAACAAACTTTAATATCAATTATCATGTTGTAAATAATTTACTTTTTCATATTTCCAAGAGCTGAAATAATTGCGAAACTGAATCGAAATGTTGACCATAAAATTGCCAAGTGACTTCAATTTATTTAAGAAACTTAGACTTTCAATTTGAAAGAAATTATGATTTGTCGATTTATTTGAAATATCTTCAAAGTAACCCATACCATCCTCGAAGCTATCAAGTATTTCTGTGAACATTTATTTGAATGCAAGATAGCTCTAGAGATCAACCTTGTTATTTGTTGCCTTAAAGTGGTTCTTCTGCTTATCATGAAAAAATCTGATGTCCTGTTCAATAAAATGAAAAGGAGTTAGGCCTTAAATGTAGCGAGAGAATTGTTGAAAATATCCACGGATTGCTCAGAAATCAACCTTAACCATATATAGTAGAGAGAGTCTAAGTGGAGCACAGAATTTGTTCTATCCAGTTTGCATGCATGCACAGGCTAAAGCAAAGTGTATCTGCGAAATTCTGCCTTCCAATTCTCATTTGTGATCCATGATTCTGCAAGTCCAGCATCCTACTGCTTCCCAGTTGCATTTTCTTCAGCGTTTCTCACTTTCTCTCTCGAACAAAGTGAAATAGTCTGCAGACCAGCACTTCACTAATCTTCTATCAGTTGAAATAGGTTCAGACAGCTTGCTAGACGAGTAACTAAAATAGTTAAATTGTGTTTCTGTCTTGGCCTATCATCAAGATGCAGTGTTCAACATTTTGTGAATCTCACTAAAATCTATTGAAGTTGGTCGCCACTAGTTCAGGTTGCCAACTGTACCTTGTCTTTGAAAGACATGTCCTAGTATATTGAACTTACAAAAATAAAATTCCCCTGGTGCTAGAAGCAAATGAATGTACGCTAGGTTTTGTTCCTAAAACTTTATTCAACCCAACTAAGAAATAAATCAATAGCTGACATGTCCCCCAACTAAGTCATCCCAAAGCATCACGTATCCATAGAAGAGCAATCATGCAAGTGATTTGAAGATGTAAAGAAGTTTCTCTCGTCATTCTCAGCAAAGCTTGTTCTTCCCAGCGCCTCCTTGTTAGTCAAGTCTTTGACGACTTAAAAAAAGTTGGTTCCAAATAGCATTCGACATCAGTCACCATGGTCCATGGACTTAGATCCACCATAGGTTGAAAACCATATCATCTAGTTACAATTATTAAAAATTTACAAGTTATTAAGATGTTTCAAGTAATTATACTTCGAAGCATCACAGCATAACTGAAACTCCATATCAGCATTTCAATTCGCCATTGGAGTCCAGTGCTTTCACTAAAGTGAAAGCGATCCAAACAATCATTAAACTCGTCAAAAGTTCCACTCAGAAAATGAGGGAGTCATCAGCGATAAATGACATCAAATGTGTCTCTCAATGCTTAATGTCAAAGAGATGTAATCATGTATAACCCTATTTAAATACCAAGTGAATAGTACAAGCTTTCACACATGCAATCATTTAAACTCAGCCTCATCACAAAAACCACAACATGTTTTAACAAGTATTTATTAAATGTAACAACCAAGTTACACACAGTCACCAATAAGTATTCACATGCAGTATGTAAGAATGCAATACATTCATGGAATGTGACAAATGCAATAATTATGAGGATTGGATCATAACGAGATCAACTTTACACATTATGTTGACGATAAATAGGGATATTTGAATAATTTTTTTTTTTTAATATATCCGTAACCATGTATTTTATTTATTTATTTATAAATAACATTACTCATTTATTGAAATATAGTAACTTAGGACTTTATTGACATCACCAGAGAAAACAATATTGCACCATGTGAGAAGTTCCAACTCTTGCCACAGGGGGCGCACCATTTCAATCATGACGTCAATTTTCCTTGACATTACACGACAATTTGCTCGCCAGGGGTCGTTCCTCCCACCTTTGCCTTCACTGGATTGCTATGAGGCCGATCCCAACATGCGCATACTAATTAGGAAGATGACCCAGTTTGTGACACCATTCAGTATCGTGATGACAATGCAGTTGAAAATGTCCTCAACTTGTGTTGTCAATGCTCCCACATACGAAATGCTTAATTAAATCAACTGACTTGATGTACAACTGGAAATATGCTAGCTCATTGCAAAGGCATAGTTCCAGCCTGAGTGCAGCAATTTTGAAACTTCAGATTCATCCTCACGCACGTGCGAGCCTCTCCGGTGTGATTGGCCAAGACGTCACTCTCCTGTCACGAAGTTAGACTTGGTGAAGCAAGTCCGTTGGATTTGTTTACAATTCACGGGAACATTTACACTGCAATTTCGGCCGTTTTAGCGTTGGTAGACTGTTCCTGATGACATGAATGGGTTCCTGTACATCTACTAACTTGACAACAAGCCTATGGTAGGTGCGACAATCCAAATCCTTTGATTTGGCAATTTTGACAGATCTGAGCACATGGCCTCTACGGAATATTTTCGGCAGTGGAGGCAGCGATGGAAGGAGGCACGATGGGAGGCGCTGCAAGCAGCTTGATTACACGAGTCATATGATTCTGACTGCGAATATTCCTTTTCCTAGATTACCTTCCAACCAATCTTACCATTACAATGACATAATAAAAACATGAACCTGTTGCAAATGCTGCTCAATAGCTTTCACAATAGCCCCGGCATGGACAGTGTTTTCTTCAGCGATCATCGTCAACATGTTGATGTGCGGTTTGCTATTGAAGGTCAGGTCGCCCAGCGACGATTTGTAGTCATCTATGATCTGATCCGCCATCCTGGAGCTGTGCCTCCTTGTTCCTTGACTTCTTAACTATACATGTACGGTAAATTTAGAGTTCATACTACACTATATCAGGCGGACTTCGATGTTTTTCCTCGATTTCTCCTTCTCCGTCTTTCCAATATGGCGTGTTCTCCGAAGTGGCTACGTTATGGAAACGACGTCATTGGTCGATCCCATTTTTGACCTACATCTTTCGACCAATCAGAGCGACTTCCGTCGTCAATGAACCGTGACCAAAATGATTCAATGATGGATGAGCCATGAGGAGGGAGGATTGTTTACCATTTTGTGCTGAAATGGCTTTAGAAACGTGGGTATAACTGTGTGTTGTATCCCTAACGTGTACATGGAACTCCATGGCATCTAATTAGTAATTAGTGTAGCCATCACTGTGCTAGCTGTGTAGATTCAGATGCATGTTGATGGCCATTCTCTGCCTGCACTGACTGAAACTGCAGCAGATGCAGATGAATGCATGCAATCAGAAACCCATTGATGCAGTGATGCAACATGAAAGAATAGTTGATACAGTCAGGTTGTCGGTCCAGTGTTGTGTGTGAGTGATGTTATGTCACCGGGAGGTCAGATTTCTTGACCATGCACATTTTGTGTATTGCATGCAGTAGGCCTATTTGTTGGCCTACCCAATAATAAAAGGCAAAAATAGTAAAATAAAACTTTAGGTTTCCTAAACAGTCCTACCTGATTTTATCCATTGACATTGTTCTGGGCATAGACAGCTGATAGTAGACTTGTCCGGCATATAGTTTTGCATAGGATGATATACCAGTACATCATACATAGGCCTATTGATCACACATTTTATTGGCGAAGAGTGCATGGAATTGACGAAAGGCTTTAAATCAGCGCCCTGACCCTAATTTCTAAATGGCTTTCATTGTAGTGTAAGTTCTTTTTGTTGTGTGTGTGTAGTAGGCCTATTATGCCTTAATACTAAAACTCTTAAAAAAGTATGTTTTAAAATCAAATGGGTGGATAATATAATGGATATAGTGTCCATGTGAAAAAGTCACCAAAGAATCTATTGGGTCGTAGATCAAAGACTGGGCAAACTGGCACTACTGTCTGTCTCACAACATGCGAACTGGTGTTTGGTCTGATTTCTCCTCATCTACAGATCACACAGTCAAAATACACATACTCACGGGTAGAACTTCAGAAGAGCCAATTTGTTATTTATTTAGCTATCATATTTTTGTGACGTTTTGATGCTGTTTTTGTCAGATATTTGACGATGGCCGCCCATTCTAGAAATGAGACAGACTGTAATTAAATCATTTTTGTAATGTAAGTAGGTGACTCCTCATTTAAATATTTGATAGCAGAGGCGGACGGTGATTGGTTGAAGACAAATCCCCGCAGTTGTTGCCCTCTCACATTTGCTTTTCTGGTTTGCTTCACACTACTTTAGTAAAGCTTGTATTGGCTCTCTGATTGTTTGGAAGAAAGGAAAGGTAGTAATATTGGCATGGAAAATAAAATAGGTACTGGCATCAGTACATCCCAAATCTGTTTAGTCGAAAATGCAGTATGTAATAATGATACAAATTTACAACATTTTGAATATTGTTTGAACTAGGCCGCTGACATGGTCTAACAAGATAACATCACTTATGAAATTGCTTTCTCCTGGTTTTTCCATCATTTACAATTTTACATGTTGCAATTGTTGCATCTCTGATTCTGCATTGCTGTAAGCATGGTAAGATATTTATTCTTCGCTTTCAAAAGCCTCAAATGGTTTGTCAGACACCTTTGATGTCTCTGGCTAGATTTTTGTTTCGCTCCTGCCTAATTGAGTTACTGCGCCTCAGGCTCTCTGAAACTGCAGTATATTACACATTTTAGAAAATGTCTTTCTAGTAAGCTCGCCCAGGTTCTCATAATGATGGTGATTCTGAGTGTATACATTTTATACTATTATTTACCAACATGATTCATGAATTGGTTGGAGTAAGATAATTCAAAATCATACTTGGACCACTCTGACGATCAAGTTACTCTCCCTGAGTGACTTGGACAGCAGACCATTGCACACTTAATCACATAAGTTGATGCAAAGGCTGTGATAAACTTTTTCATGTCCTTAATGATAAAAAATCAAGAACAACTGCTGAGGCCTCCTAATACTTATAAAATCAGAAATTGGATATGTTTTCTTGTGCATGGATTTATCTGCAGTTGAATTTATTTATGTCACACTCACCACTCACTGGTTGGTATATATATATGTATTACAGCACTAAATGCTGGCCTGACATCAAGGTCAGTCCTATTAGTTCATCACTCTGATGTACTGCTATTTTTTATGGTTTAGTTTTTCGGAATTTGACAGCTGTAGAGGAAAGATATTTTATTCACTGATGGCTGATGCACCCAAGTGAACTTGTTAGGCATAACAATAGCTTTTAGCAATTCATTTATTTCTAGTATCTTGGCGTAAATATTATCATGCTAAAGATACTTAAATGTAACCTAATTACATAATATCTACCTCTTCTAAGGTTTATGTCTTTTGATTTTAGTAAAACTTGTTGCCTAATTTGATCATGAAGTTGGAATACAATTTGACTGCAAAATTTACGAATGCATTGTCTCCCTTCAACAGTGTTCAAGGTGATCCTTGGTCAAAGATCTAGAGTTGTTCTGAGCATGTCATGAGGATGATCATGACTATAGGATATAAGGTTAATCATGGAATCATGGTTTTCACTCTACAGTAATGTGTATTAGTATGTTCATGATGTTTAAGCCTTTAGTTGTTTACTTTGACTCCTGCAGTTGTAATGACATTCTCAATAGGATGGAGTGCCCCCGTGCAGACAATGCAAACAATGTTGTGTTTATTCTGTAATATTTACAAGTAATTACCTCGAATTTGAGAAATATGCCTTGTTAAGTCTGTGTGTCTATTGTTTATCAGCTGTCTACTGTTTGTTGCAACTCCTCCATTACCCGCATTGGCACATGTGTTCAACTTTGCAGGGGCGGATCCTGAAATTGTCAAGGGGGTGTGTTAAACTTCCTTAACTCCTCCCCCCCCCCCCCCCGGATCTGCTTCTGCTTGGACAGCCTCTTTGCCTGTCGGGCTCTTCTGATTGTTGTTATTACAGATGGGAACTCCTTGTGATCCTATTATTTATTCAATTTTAGCCTTTTACTGATAATTATGTACATTTGTGTTGTGAGACTATGGGGAGTGGGACACTATGGGGAAGTGGGTACATGTATTGTAAACACAAATTTCCTCTGCAATATTTACATACTTGTATGTATAGCATGTTAGACTTTACATCCATTTTGCGAAAATTGTATTTGAGGTGTACATGTTATATTCTACCTCATGATTATCAGATATATATATATTTTTTGACTTGTCGTAATACGTTAATTAATTTCGTACTTTGATTCAGTCTTATAATTATATGCCGAACTACTGTGATTATAAATTTGTTTCTCTTCGTGGAGCTACAATAATTATTCACCATGTTTACCCATTTACACAGTGTGTTGGAATATGATCACAAACCTGAGTGTAATGAATATTCATGGTTGGACTTTAGAATTATAAAAAGTCTGTTGAATTATAGGATCATGTATGTTTAGCATTAAGTAGACCTCTTTAAACTGTCAGCTTGACAAGCTTATCTTTTCAGAATAAATTTGCAAGAAAAAGTTGGTTGTAATCTTGTATTTTAATTTAGCAAAATATTGTCTAACGACCTTTGATCTTATTTCAGGTGAATGAATTGACAAGTTTTAATCATGGAGGATTACAAGTACTTATTCAAAGTGGTCCTCATTGGCAATGCTGGAGTGGGCAAGACCTGCTTAGTGCGCAGGTTTACACAGGTAAATATACATAAATATGTATTTCTACTGTGAATGTTTTGGCTAAAATGACTTTGTAGAACAAAGTTTGGTCTGCACATGCTGCTGGTGCGTCATTAAAAAAATAATAAGTGGGGGCTGATAAAGTTTCTTCTCTCTTTTGCTTATTTATAACAAAATTTCTGGTAGCTCAAATTGTAGTACCATTATTTTGAGAAAATTGGGAAGTCCCCCAAGGTTGGGAGTCCTGTAGCTGATAAATCAGTGGATATCCTTGGGGAAGGACCCCATACTTTTGTTCATTTGTCATTATAATAAGCAATAAGTAAATTTGTAACTTGGTTGTACTTAACATCCCCAGAGTATGGCCAATTTGAAAAACCAGTTCAAGACCCTGTTACTCAGTTATGAAACGTTTTTTCATTATCACGAATTTCGTTATTGTGTTTATCTCAAAAGTCAGAAATTTTCGTTTGTCTGCCAAATCTGGTAGTATTAATCTTGTTGAATTCAGATAAGACTTTAAGAGCCATTAGACAACAGTTTGTGTCACAAAAACTGGAAAATTTATTATCGCTTTCATGACTTAAAGACTGATTGAATGAATCAGCACTTTATTTGATTGTTGTATAATCTGCTGTATTTATTTAGAATCTCAGATCTAAGCATATTCATTGAAATTTTTTTTTGCCCATGGCAATTTACAGGCTAATTAACAGCTGAATAGCAGATTTGAAACTTGTAGAATTACACAAATGAATTTGTTATGAACCTATGGTTGGTAATTTAGTAGAATGACATATTGCATAAATTAACAACATTTTTGTTTGATTAACATGCATGTACATACATTATTCTACAAGCATATTTCAATGTCACCTTATCAGTCCATGTACTTGTACTGCTCAGATTGGTGTATTT
Source organism: Platynereis dumerilii (assembly GCA_026936325.1). Classification (NCBI taxonomy): domain Eukaryota; kingdom Metazoa; phylum Annelida; class Polychaeta; order Phyllodocida; family Nereididae; genus Platynereis; species Platynereis dumerilii. Next base: position 327,985 of record JAPTHN010000139.1, read on the forward strand.
GTGTATACTTGGGTATTTTAGAAAATTTGATTTGTGTCATCACATTTGAAAGTCTTCCTTCTAGTGCTTGTTTTAAAGACTTTTATGCAAAAGATACACTGAATACAATATCAAGTATAAATACAAATCTCTTGCTGATATTCAGGAAGTTTTATTTAGCTTTGGCCCTCATGTAAAATTAAAGAGATCGTTAGGTTGTTATGGGTAGGTAGGATGGTTTATGGTTTTATTGCGCCAGGCCCATAAAGCGGCAGAGTCTCTGTAGGTCACCCACCCAGGTATGTATCTATAGGCCTATAGCTGATCCATAGCCCTTGGAAATGAGGCTTGGATGAAAATGTGATTTTGTGTTTGCACAGTTAGTGAATTTAGTGATTCTTATCATTCTTTGTTGTGGTCATGGGCAGTATATCCATTGTGAGTTTGTAACACATGATCTGAGTGACTTCGGTCATTTTGTATCAAATTTTGTTTCAATGTGAACGATTATGACTGAGCAGCTGAGTCCATTCTTGTCAACTATGATTTATTTTAAAACTGGGTTAAACTGTCCAGGTGGTTTGAAAGTTTGGGTTTGAGTGTGCTGTCTGAACATGCTGAATGCATTCCATAATAATTATCTGGAATAAAAGTGTTAATGACCAAATACATATATTTATCAGTGTCTGTGTTCGGCAAATAAAAGATCCCTCACATGGGGTGAATGTGTAACATGTTGAGACTCCCGCTCTCTCTCCCAACTCATCAATCAACCCTCGCGAGCACCCAGACTCGGCTTAGAGGGCTGTACTATCTATCTATCTATCTATCTATCTATTCTATCTATCTATCTATCTATCTATCTATCTATCTATCTATCTATCTATTCTATCTATCTATCTATCTATATCTATCTATCTATCTATCTATCTATCTATCTATCTATCTATCTATCTATCTATCTATCTATCTATCTATCTATCCATTATGGTGTATGAAGCTGAGCATTTGTGTGGATTTAATTCCTTGCCATAATATTACATGATTATGGCATTAGTGTGATTTATCCCTGATGAAACTGTTATAAATGAGAAATGAGGAAATCCTAAAATTTGTTTTTTTCGCTCATTACCAAATTCCGAAAGATAGGGAGACTATTAAAGCCACATTTCCAGAAAGTGCTTCCAATGATTGCATCTACTGGTACCCTCCTCCCAGCCACACTTCATTACATTGAGCATGCTAAGTCCAGTGTTAACCAGTTAACAGAAGCAAAAATCGAGCTGGCCACCTTTCATATGATCATGTGAGGGACTTTCACAAAAGAAAGTAAGATATTTTTGTGGCTTAGAGGAACACTATGCTAAGGGACAGTGACTGGTAGATCGTTTTACGAAGACTAACTACTTCTTGATGAAATCGATGAATACCTTTAAAGTGTCCTGTAAATAACTTGAGGTGTAAGTGTTAATAGTTTTGAATTTATGTATTTTTGTCACCTATAGAATTTGAAAGAGAATATTTAGGGTTATGCTTGTAAACTCATTGTGTGGCTAATTTCACATGAAGTTGAGTGTTGAGACGGGTTCAAGCCTGGTCATGCCAGCTTGTCACTTGACTGAGGTAGTTTTATGTAAATATTTAGTAAGGTCATGAGGACTGGACTATACATGCTCTGTAAGTGGAAAAGACGGATAGAAAGGGGAACATGTACATCTGCAGAAAGACTGCATGAGGGCATGGCCTCATTCCTCAGCTCATGATGTGCTGTCTTAGACCATCTTCATCAATTATTTATATCAAATGTGAGAATGAGATGTATTATGTATCATCTGTTATTCTATAATGTATATAATCAGCTGAATCAGCTGATAATAGAGGCGACCCCACTGCTGATAATATTCACTCCAAAATATGTGTACTGAAAGGATTCCAATGATAACACATGGGACTGAGTAAACTCATTAGAATTGCCCTGGGTCCCTGTACATGCTGTACTACACAGCCCAGCAGTTGCTAGCACCAGGAGGTCATTGGCATAAATGAATTATTGCAGCCATCAGGCTGATTAGGCTGGCAGCTAGCTATAGAGGCCTTTAACGGAGGCCAGCATGTTGACACAGATCCAACCCAAACACTTGGCTTACAGCTACGTTACTTACAGGTCCTAAGATCCAGTGGCTAAATCAGCGGCCTAATTATATTAGTTTTCTTCAGGAGTATTTTGTGATAAGCATGATCATTGCTCAGTTCTTTCCTTGTCAGACCACTAGCCAACATGCCGATGGTAGTGCACTGCACTGCTAAGTTCTAATTCTTGGGACCTCAGGTTTGATGAGGGGAGGGTTGGTCTAGTGGTAGCGTGCTGGGCTGCCAATCGCTGGGTCCAGGTTTCGAATCCAGCTCTTGCCGGGTCACCTGGGCCTACCCGGTATGTTGGATGCCAATGGATGGCTGTTTCAATCACCCTTTGCCTCATTGCCGTGTCCTCCTCATGTCCTAATTAGTCTACCAAGCGCATAAATACAGGATTTACTGTAAAGCCCCAATCATCCATTCCTCCTCAGGTTTGCTTCCTGGTCCTGATAGCTGAAGTTCACTAGGCCTATATGTCACCCTGTGCCGACAGCCCGACACTGCTGAGAGTGTCCCTCCTATTCCTTTGGTCCCTGTCTATCCTAGTAACGATTAACATATTAACATATTAAGCCTTGTCCCTGCAAAAATACATCCACCCACCCTAGTTGAATAATGAATACTATCTAATTTTGATCTTTATCTTATGTTGACTTAATCTTGTTCATGGCCCACAAATTGTCATCTTCAATTCTTACAAATCCCTCAAAATAGCCCACACTGGTGCTGATGGAGCATAAAACACAAACACGCTCACTCATTTACAAATCCCAAATTCATGTTTTCTTTGATCATGTTGGATAATCGGGATACTTGTTAGATTTTCAATTGCTGAGTATTTTCGCGACAAGTCCAACTAAGTTGTGATTTGCCTGTAATGTCTTATTTATAAACCTACCAAATCTATCTATAGATATTACTCAGCCTGTGTTGTGTTTACCATGAACGGAGCCCTGGTCAATATGTTATTATCTCTGGGTTCCATGCTGAATCAATCTATAATTATAATCATGTTATATAACATAACATGTATGACTCAGAACTATTGATAGTTTTCCATTGATAGATACTATACAGATCTATAGATTAGATTCATTCAAGTTAACTATTGACGATCCATCCTAAATTAATTAAATTCAATCTCAGCCTTTAGATACTGCGTAATGTTTGAAATTCATGATTATTTAGTGATTGCTGGCAATTGTGTCTTATTTAAAGGTGATAGCTCTGTTTAGCGTAGTATGTAGTTGATAAAGGTCATTCCAACTTTCAAATTATAAACGCTATCAGATTATTTAATCAATCTGAAAATTTGAATACATGCAAAGCGAGTAAAACATGAGCATGTTGAGAATCAGATAAATAAATTTCCTTTCTAAATGTCATTTGTGTTATAAATAGTAGTTCCAAGCTATTTAAAGGGAGACATTCGGAGGTAAGATTGTTTCTATGTATTTCCCTGTGGGTGATACCCTCAATTAACCTGTTAACAAAGTTCATGTTTCCGAAGCCTGTAAATATGCATTTTGCCCCGAGGGGGATTTGTATCTTGGCTGTATTTTTCTGTCCTGGCATTAGGCGTACTGGGCTGTACACATGTGAAGGTTTTAGCAAACATCCATGAATGGCAATTTTATGTCTGTGGTCGGAGACAGGCATGACAGGGGCTCGTTCAATCTGATCTGAAGCTGGCTGGTAGTGGCTGTGGTTGCTCACTTGAGATCAGAGGGCCTAAGCACAACTAGCCAGGGATGTAGATTATTTTTAGGTCATTTGTTCCCTGCTCTTGGGGTCGTTGCCCTATATCTGTTAGCAGAAAACCCGAAACAACTCGCTCAATGTTATTTTGGTGTATATCGAGCTTTACTCCCATTTATAAAGTGGTACTACTGTAATTATTCTGATGTTGATAATGATAGGAGTATATTTATGGCAGTGCCATCATAGCACCAATCTTGGTCATATGCCAGAGATTTGTATTAGTCAGCACAGTAAGCACACTGATTGTGACAGTGATGAGTTGTAGATATGGGCTACGTAATTTGTAGCTTTATGCTAGAGCTTGAGCACTTTCTGCTAGTCTTGGTCTATAATATTCTTAAAAAATGCTGGTTTCAAAAAATGATTACGAGGGCTGTACCAACTTGACTTGTTCAAGAGTAGGCATCTTATCTGATATACCAGTATTTGAGAAGGGAGTATATTGAACATATTGAATTGATCTCACTAATGCCTTTAGAAATGAACTGCAAAAAAGGTGAAACTGCAGGAACTTCAGGTAAAAGCTCATGCAACCTGCTAATTAGTTTCAGCAGTTTTCAGTAACAATTTCCAATCATTGTTTTTACTTATTTTACTCAAGGAAGGCTTGGCATGTTGTTTGTTTCAGGGTTTATTCCCACCTGGTCAGGGTGCGACCATCGGAGTTGACTTCATGATCAAGACTGTCGAGGTGGACGGTGATAAAGTGAAACTGCAGATTTGGGACACAGCAGGCCAAGAGAGATTCAGAAGCATAACTCAGAGTTATTACCGTTCGGCCAATGCCCTCATTCTGGTTTACGACATCAGCTGTCAGCCCTCCTTCGACTGTTTGCCGCAGTGGCTCAATGAGATAGAGATGTATGCAAGCACCAAGGTCCTCACCTATCTTGTTGGTAAGTATATCGTTACAGTGTAGTCTTATTCTTGTTTTTCCGTCACATTCAAGATAAAATATGATGTACAAATTGTGATTTGGAATAATATTTCAGCAGTTTTTTCGGTCCTTGTGGTATAAAGATTTATCTTATATATATAGATAAATCAAAATCTTAGTTATTGTTATCCGATGTGACACTGAAAGCCTGTATTTATATGGAACTTGATACTCTTAAAAGATTTTGTAACTATTACTAGTTGGAGATTTGATTAACAATATCTGAGATAGTCTGTGTATTGAAATGTGTATTGCAGTGTGTATTAACGATATTGATGGATGAATGAATGAACTTTTTTAAAAAGGCGCCATTGCAGTTTTTAGGTCCCCCCCCCCCCCAAGAAGTTTGGAGGGCATATGGTTTAGTGTTTGTCCGCCAGTCTGCCTGTCCAGCTGTCTGTCTATGGCAAACATTTGGGCCTTTTTCATTTGGCACCCCTCGCTTCATCAGTTGCAATTACACCAGATGTCTCTGCTGTTACCACTCTTGATTAGGATACCCTCTGGTCTAATGATGGTGTAAATTACGCGCTTGACTGCCATTCCCTTTTGACTTGACCTATTTAACCTCCAAGCCCAAAAGTGAAACTGTATTAACTTTAATGCTTTACAGAACGCACAGGCTCTTGTGGAGAAGGGGTATAGTTGTTGTTCACGACAGTATTCTAGTTTGACCTTGAACATCACTATAAAAAAAATTAAAATTTTATTCATGAATTAATCTTGATCTTTGTATCTTCCAGGTAACAAGAGTGACCGCATTAACCATCGGGAAATTCCTTTACACATCGGTGAAGAATTCGCTCGCCGACATGAGATGCGCTTCCTCGAAACCTCTGCCAAAGAGGCGGAAAATGTAGACAGACTTTTTATGGAAATTGCGAAAGAACTGACAATCCAGGCCAGGCAGAATGATCTCAGGCCTTCTTTCTCATCATCCACCGATTTTAGCGGGGGCGAATCGACCCCCATCTCTTCATTTAACTGCTGTAAAATGCTTTAGAGTTGTATCCGCATCTTGCCGTTTCAAAATGGATAGGTTAATAATAGAATTAATTTAGAGTAAAATTAAGTTTGGTCTGTAGGCTTACAATCATAATAGGCCTACAATGAGAAAGCATAACTGGGACATGTGAAGACTTCAAGTCACAGTAGCATAATTTAGTGAATGTGAAATGATAGTTAAGTGTGGAAGGTCTTGGAAATGTGTCATAACTGTCTTTATTTTAAAATAATTTAAGTCATGATTTGTAATTCTTTAATGGAAGTAGCAATGTATGAATTCTGTCTGTTTGACCTTTACTTCTCTAGAGCAGAATATATGCCTTTTCGTGAGTGCCATGTCGTGAGGCAGAGTCATGGGTGTGTCGCATTTACTAAGTGATTAAAATTGTGTCTGCCTTTTGTTAAAGTATAATTAATTAAGATGTAATTTCAGAGAATGGAGCAATAGACATATATATGTGATTGTGTGAAAAATTGTCCCCCCACCTCCTGAGTAATATTAGATGGATGTTGTGAGTAGCTTGGAGTCCCACCTTTTACTACTTAAGTCTTATGCATATTTGCGATTAATTACGATTTTATGTACGGTATTGGATGGTTTCTGTGATTGGAATTTCATATCTGTTTTAAGTCTTTCAACACAAAAAGAGATGGTATTAAAGGGCTTGTATGGTGATGGTAGACTTGAATGTCAATTTTGAGGCACAGCAATTAATGTAGGAATAATTTAGGCAACATTTGTGTACAACACATTGTGTTAGTAAGTGTGAAAATTAAATGTTTTTCAAATGAGTGAAATGCATTGCTAGATGATGGATTGATGTTCGATGTGATTTAAATGAATTGTACAGAAATATGAATTTTGAATGTTCAGGTTTAATGTTTCCGTTTTGACTGATTAATATATTATTTAATGGCATCAGTATTCAAATCCAAAGCTTTTTTTCCTATGTTTATCAACTTACAATGAACCTAACCATATTTTATACATTTTATAGTGCAAGAAATCCAAATGTTTTATTCTCGATAAGTTTTAGCTTTCTATTGCTACTAGTCACAATAGTAATGCTGAGATTAGCTATGATATGTTATAACCAAATTTGAACCAATTAGTTTTGCATATTAGAACAAGGAATTTTGAACTACTTTAAAACTGTTATTTTAGATGAAATGATTTGAATTGATTTGGCAAGTCTCTTTGTTACATAAATTGAATTAGTTTTGCACTGAGTGCAGTATTATTGGAAGTTTAATACATCATTTTTATTCCAAATTTACGAACCTTCTAGAGTACACGTAAATTATTGTATAATAAATACCTTGAAATTATGGCAAGCAGTCATAAATAGCAATAATTTTGTTCCAATTTTTCTCAAATTGCCATATTTGTTTGAAAGATTATTGATTTACAATTTATTGTGTTCTTTGTTGTTCAATGGTTGTTATGATACTTTATACATTTTGCTATTTGATTGTTTTATAATGTTGTGAATAAGTGGAAATATAATCGTTGATGTTTTATTATCCTCTAGCAAGTTTACCTGCTCAGTATAGTTGTTATTGTCTGTTAGCTTTTTTGCAATCTTTTTACAACCTTGTTTACATTTATCCAATTTATTGTGTATTTGCATTATATTTATTTAATTTGTATATATATTTTCAATTAAGGGATGATCCTTAAATGTTGCTTGTATCCATGTTTTTTGCGATCAGTGATGTGATCAGAAAGTATTTTGGAAAGTTGATTGTGTTCCCACCTATCTTTACTTTAGTATTTGTACTAATTTTGATCCTAGTTCACTCGTAGGTATTTTGGTTGGCTGGTGATAATTCTTTGAGGCAAAGATGCTCAGTGTGTCTGATTATTATTGGGTAAAAATGAAGTGATAAATGGGTGATAGCTGAAAATGTTATATTTCAACTGGTACACATATTAAGGATTGTAATTACGTCAAAATTTTTCATTGAAAAGTCCCTTCTTTGTCTAAACTTACATTTTGATCACTTGTTGCACTTCATTGGACTTAATTAAATTACATATTTATATCTTCAGTACCATTACTATTCACAATACAACTTTTATTAAGCTGTAGTACTTAAGATGCGCTTATTGTCATACATGTGATTTTTGTAAAGCAGTGGCATTATGAAATATTTATACTAGACAGATGGCTGTAATTTGATATTCATTCAATATGTGTTCAACAACAAACTGACCATTCAAAGGATGATTACCAAGGCTTATGTATGAGTATGTCTGCTATACGTGTATTTATTTATGTGTGTTTGCTGTGTATGTTTGTGTGTGTCGTTTACGTGTGTCTGTATGTATGTACCTCTCTTCTATATGTGTGATTGTACACCCCGAGTTTCATGGAGACATGACAAAATAAAGTATTTATTATTATTATTATTATTATTATAAAGGATAAATAGACCTTAGGTTTGGTTCTGAAAGTGATGGGAGGGTTTTGGGATGCTTGAAAGCTTATAGAATTCAAATTGCCATTTCTAAATCATATAAGTGAATCTGAAGGTTCAATAATTCCCACGATTAGCTTTTGGAAGTCAGTTTAAGAAATGTTAATAACTCAAACTATTTTAGTTCATACTTTGTCAAATCTACATTGTTCAAGAAAGGGGATCTTTGTATGGATAGTAGGGCCTCAATTAACTGGTCTTCGAAAAGGTCGGGTAAGCCTACGTAGGTTTAAGTCAATTTTATGTTGGATCCAGCTTTGCTACCTGAATAGCAAGAATCAATTACTAGATTTGATGATTTTATGGAGATTAGTACTCCTTGCCGTCAGTCGGTAGTACAACCAATATATTAATGTCAATATGATTACATGTACTTCCTACTCCTTATGTGGCCTACAGCTGTCTGAGGTACAGTGTATAATCTAGGGTAATGCAATTGAGGAAGTTTTATGGATATTTATAATGTCTTTAAAGTGAATTTGTTGCAAAAAATAGCATCACATTGATCTGATATTGCTTAATTTGACCCAGGAAGTGAGTGTAAATATTTGATCGGTTCAGTTCCAATACTATATTTAACTCAATATGAGTCATTCATTATTCTTTTGTCATGTATTGCAAACAGGGTTTATGGTTTTATTAATCTGCACACTGCACTGAGTAAAATCAATCATTTGGAATTGATTTATGAATTTATATATCAAAACTTCAAAATCGATTCAATTCAAGAAATCACTCTATGGAATTAATCAAATGGTGAACTTGCTACCTCAATGTGCAGATATCCATGACGAAAATTTAAGACTTAAGTAATTGATTTTTTCTGTAGAATGAAATGAATACACATTATAGTTTCTTTCCATTGTCATGACTCATTACAAAATGTACTGTACTGTAATGACTAATTACCGATCACTAATTGCACTATGGGACCGTTCTGAATTCTTTGGAAGGGGGAGTGGTACTTTCAGATGAGGAGGAGATTATATAATTGATATATATATCACAAGAACTTCAGGAAGGGCCTCTGGTTTTTGGCAACAGGTTGTTGAGGGGTTGGCACTTGGCAATGTGAATTTGGCACTCTGATCTCAGATTTCTGTTGTTAAGGCTTTTGATATAGTAGATCATTTTGGCATGAGGAGTGGAGTCACCTCTTGCCGCATTAACATGAAAGAATAAAAAAATACTTTAAAGTAAAATTTTGGTTTATGATGACAACAAAAAACCAGCAACATATTAAGCTACAAAACTTTTGGCTCAAATGTTATCACATACACTTTGTAAGGTGTAGCATGGGATTCATGCATAGGTTGCTTGTTGTTACAGTGGTCTTGTACTGGTCCTTGGTTTTGGAAGAAGTATGAAACAGGTGTGACACTATTCGTCAGTATCAGCCCACCGGTGCTGATGGGGCGTAAAACACAAACTCACTCACTCGTCAGTATCAGCCTTAAAAATAGACTTTTGCGAAAAGTCCCACCCTCTTCAAAGTAATTCTGAATGGTCCATTGTATGGGGTTTATCCACTTTTCTGTTATACATAATATTTACTATCTAAGGCACCTGCTTTACATGTGTAGCGCATCGGTATGATTTAATAGGCAATATCATAACGGCAAATTGTACATCGCTTCGTGGCTGTTGAGTAAAAAGTGTATTGTCAGTCGGAGGCATCTGTCAGTGTGAAATGTTTATAACATATTTAATAAATTATTTATGTATATATTACAGGCCTTTACTGACTGTAGCAATGTCTGAAATCCACTTCTGTCCATAATTTGCAAAAAAAAGGTAAAAAAACGAGGAAATTTTATTTTTCAGTACACATTCTGCAATGTACTTCGTAAATAGTTTAAAGTATTTAAATCAATGAACTTTGACACAAAAATGTTAACTTGTACCTCTCTTTCTGTGTAATATTGTGTTCATAGATTGGCAATTAGAATGAGACATTGCTAGAATAGAGAAACCTCTTGTGATAATTCAAGGGCATCACTCAGTATTTTGTATATTGAATGGGTCACAGTCATGTGATAATTTAAATGTGCATATAAAGACACTGCTAACTGCTTTCTAGAGTCATGGTATACCATTTATATGGAAATGGTGCGCTACATGTTGTCCTTAAAATAAAAGCTGCAACCAGCATATCATTACACCTTTCTAAGTTTGTTCATTCATTAACATAGCAGGATCTTTATACTGTTGGCATCAAAATTTCTTAATGACTTTCTTCAGCAAAATATTTGCAGACTTGTCAATCGCTGCATCGCATGGTATTGGTTGTGTTCCGTTCCGTTGCGTTCTGCAAAGTACAGTTAGCCTATGCAAGCCTATGCAGAGGCAAGCAAAATCCCCACCCTTTGGGACAGCCAACGGGGAGTGCCTTGTCTTGTGGACTTGCAGCCTTATCATCTCATCATTACATCTGCTAAGATAAGATAAAACTTTATTTCACATCGGTGATGACAATAAAGCTGCTGCTCAATGCTCATATCAGCTCAGCTTCAGCCTTCAGGGCCAGTAGCATTGAAAAAGTGAGACTCCCGACTCGGAGTCCGGACTTCTGCTTCAGATAGCAATGTATAGAAATAGCACTAATTGATTGTGCTAAAACATAATATTATTTGATTGATAAAGTACCTGCTATTGGTATGGCACTTCATAGTTTGGCCAGCATTTGATCAGTGACTGCTATGGCCCTCCCTGGTTACTCCCTGGTGGGCCAAGCAAGAGAATAACCCCAGGCTTACATCATTCTGACAATGAGACACCCATGCTGACATGCACCATGCCACCAATGGGGACAATGGTAGGTCCAAATGTATTGCTCCTTATGAGGTTTTACATTTCAGGGGAGGTTGGCTCAGTGGTCATCTATTTTGGATGGCAGTTTCACTCATCCTTCGCCTCATTCCTGTGTCCTCCTCCAGTTCTTATTAGCCTACCAAGTGCATAAATACAGGATGTAAAGCCGCAATCATCATTCCATTGGGTTTTACATTGTGTCAGAAGGATTGAGAAGCCTGTGACTGTGAGACTGACCAACTGTGGTAAATTGCCAAATAGAGGCAATTCTCCCAAAAATGTTGATGCCATCACAATTGTGAAGATGATGGATGAGACATCAAAACTCACTTTCACCAGTGAAAATAGATGGTTATCTGCCTCAGTTGCCATAACAACCACTTGTTAGGCTTAATGGATCTCAAGGAGATTCAATGTATTTATAAAGTTTCACAAATTGTTTTGAGAAAACATTGTAAGATGGTAAAAAAGAAAATCACAATCACAAGAGACGTCAGTTTTACATTTTGTTCATGAAAGTGAACATATATATTTATTTGTAATTATTACAGATAGATGATAAATGCATCATAATTGAAAGGTCAATTGCTACCATTTACTCATCAGTAACAACAACTGATTATGCATGCAAATATATGTTAATTAGCCTATGATTATATTAATGTATGCCTAATAGTTGTGACACAAAGTCTGCACAAAACATTCAATAGAGGCTTACAATGTGATTAGTTTAGATAGGGTAGAACCCGGTAGATGCTACCTATGAAATGAATGGCATGATTAATTAAGTATTTAATCAAATTATTACATCATGAGATAGAGATATCATTAGATTGAAACACTAACCAATACAAGACAAATTGTCACATAATCTGCGTAAATTTCTTTCATGACTAGTGTTAATATTAATGCAATGCACAAAGAACAAGATATTAGTGATTATATATTCTGCAACCTAACAATAGATAAAACGTGATATTCAACATACATACATACTTAACAGTCATTATTTACCTGGCACTGCCATATATATCTGTATATTAGTCATATATTCAGACTAGACCCAATCTTAAACCTGCAAACTTATTTAGAGATCCAGACCCTTGTAAAGAACAGTTAACTTGGGAGATTTAATATGTCAGTGCTGCACAAAAGTAAGTTAATCCAGCAATTTAATTGGTTGAATAATAAATTCATAAAATTTTGATTTTCACAACATAGTCGTTTTTCTATACACATCAAATTTAGTAAAGGAAAATCATTTAGGCCAGACATTTTTGATTTTCAGCTTCTCGGATCAATCGAAATAAGATTTTCTGCCTGCGGATTAAAAATTTTACCCAAAATTTTTGTTAAGTTGACAATAAAAAATTGAGATTACATCTTTTTTCCGTCGACCTACCCTTCTAAATTGCCTTGAAAAGATCCGAGAAGCTAAAGATCAATTATGTCTGGCTTTAAGATGCTTTGAAAAATTTTGTATGATTATCTTCCCTCGCCACACACAGATGCTCAACCATAGAGATAGATAGAGAGATAGATATCGTAACTTCGTAAGTGCAGACCTCTGACGCTAGTTCTTACAACTTGCGAAGGTACATTAATGTGATGTGGATTAAACTTTCTTATGTACAGCACTGGATTTCTCCCCTTTTTCGATCAATCTTTTTCAACATACTGGTGTATTTGACACCAAAGCATCTTTGATTATTGAAATGATTGACAGTAAACTAAAACAATTGCTAAAGAATCTTATCACACAGAGTACATACAAGTCAAATAATATCACAGTAAAAGGAATATAGGCTTCAATAATAATCAATAAAATACATTATGATCTTAATTGAAAAAACACTCTCGTAACAGAACAATTTAACAAGAACATAATATTATATTTATCACAGGGCTTCTGAACCAATGCACATGACAGTGACACATATGATATATCTATAGGCTAATGTATGTGCGTAGCCTTGGTTCACAAGCCTCTGTGATGCTTATAAGCTAATTTTAAAGTATGTTAACGCATAGAATAAAATTAATCCATCATCAGATTATATCAATGCTTTTTAATGTGGTCGTTTTACAAATTCAATCAAGCATTGAATAGAATTATAATATATTTTCACACAATTTATGTGCTGCAGTCACAGTGTCCCTTAATCATTCAGAAACGCCATCTTGAAAAGATTAATGGCACTGTTTAAAAATCCTGTTTTCAACAAATTACCCTCCTTCTTATCCACCTAAGTGACTTAACCCTTAAGTCAAAATTTACGATTAAATTAAATTTGAGTCAACCATTTCCCCCTTTGTAGCCGCCGTCCCTAAAGGCTTTAGCCTAGAATGCCTACATTGGAAAAACAGCGCAAAGTGCACCCCCACTAGAGACCACTTCATGACTGCAGAAGGAGTACGTGGTCTTATAACATGGGGGCTATTGCATATTTTTTGGCATGTTGTTCTGGACTTGATTTGTACAATTATAACACCCATATTTAACAATTTTTCAATGATATTCTGTGAGTTAACTTCAAGTATCTTATTCAAAATTGTGCTTTGATGACTTGGCATGTATCATAGCTTATTTTCGATGATTTAATTTCTTAATGACATAGCATCATGAGTCTAATACTTAACATTTTCACAAATAAGATGGTTTAATTTACAACATTTTACATGCACACAGTGTATTGGAATTTTACAAAAGCTTAATGGTTGTTATTATTTATATTGTGTAATAGGCCCTACATCAAAATTGCTGACATTAAATTAAATTTTAAAAGCTATAATTATGAGTTAGCCCAGATGAAGTAGGCAAAGAGGGGTTAACTATACTTTCTATCTAAAGTATAGTTTTGTAAGGGCTAACTTTTTAGGTAAAGGTACCAGAAGTTGGCTGTCAATGTAATTAAATTCAAGTTCTACACTGATATGTGGTAAATATTCACATACCAGAGAGTTGTTCCTATTTTGTGGTTAGGAATGTTTACCAATGCAATTTTATTACTCTTGTATATTTAATATTAGTAAAGTTCCCATTTCTGACCCCCCAATTTTTTTCACAGAAAATTAATGACTCTAAAGTTCAGATCACATAAATCATGTGCACGAGTGAATTGAACCAACAAATTTCATCATTGGCCATATTTGTCAATTCGAATAAATGACTTTTTTTATCCAATAGCTTACATATAATAAATTTCAGTCCATGACGATTAGTCCCACCCATCCCCTTTCCTTCTGCATGAAATTCTAGATATATGCCACTGAAACTTATTCGCTCCATTCAGAATTTGCACGATTTAATGTACTCTAAAGGTACATGTCATTATATAAGCAGGCAATAGAAGCCACCTGTCAGCCAACTTCATTCATCATGTTCACATTACACCAGGTTTACATCAGCTTAGGCAAAAATCAATCACCTTTTACCAGCAGTCATTATGATGTATTAATCATACAGGTTATATACGAAGGCCATTCATGAACGAGTCTCGCTGATACAAATATAGACAGGAATCTTTTTAATCTATTGATTTGTTATTAAAGGGAACAACATTCAAAATACTAGTAGTTTTTTTCTGAAGGCACTATTCCTCTGTGCTATCCCTATCGTAAGAAAACCAGATTGATGATGTGTGGAGCATCAGATTCTATTTAATTGAGGGACCATTCAGGACATCTTATGAAGTAAATGGCGAACAAGAAATGCATGAATTGTAAATTTGAGATGATCTATTTTTTCCCAGTCTCCTTAATGCTAGCAACTGCTGGGCTTACACATAAGTCAGATTGACAAAATACAGAACTTTTAGCACCTTCAGTCAGTTCAGCGTACGTGACTATTTGGTTTTGTGAAAACGCAAAGCCCAAATTGTGTGGAAGTCTCCCCATCGGATATCCTGAAAAGTCATTAATTTTAAGCAGTATAGGCTGTGTAGCATGAATAGCCATAAACTGAATTTATTCACCTTTGCAAAACTAGTTTTAATCTCGAACAACTTGGGACATTTGCGCCATTAAATTTACAACATGGATCAAATCTTAATGAACAAATCACACTTAGCCTCAGGTCACACAAAATTGATTTTTAGCTTCTTGAATTGATAGCCGAAATGAATTTTCTTCTTCTTCTTCTTCAAAAAAAAGACAGCTTACCCATGATTTTATTTAATTTTGACAAACGCTATATAAAAAATTGAGATTACAACTCTTTTGAGAAGATCTGTGAAGCTAAAAATCAGCTATGTCCGGCCTAACTGAGATAATACAATGTTTGATTTTTTGTTGATAGAATTGTTTTCCTGCGGGGAATCGCAAAAAAGTCACCAATAGAAATGGAGTCATTTTAGGAACAATAATATTTTCAACAAAAAAAGAGAACTGGTGCAGTTTGAGTTTTGACAAATAATGTAGCCAATACAGATGACATTGAGACATTCTAATAGTGCCAAAAACAACACAGGCAACTTGAGGAATCAGGCAGAACAAGTGCCACATATATTAATGCTTAAGCCTACACTTACCATGCCTATATAAAATACATGAAAAAAGTGTCACTTAATTTAATTAATTGATTGCCAGTGGGAGTACAATATAGCAATAATATTAATATTTAGAAACTAATACGGGGTTTCATCAAGATAATATTTAGGGATGCGGATGTAAGCTTGCATTAAGCAACATGAAAAACTTGTAAAGTTAGTAGTATGCTTTTGATTAAGGTTTTCTACTTATCGAGAATACCATTTACACATTCATAAATTTAAGTGTGTCAAAGTTGGATAAACTGAAGTGCTGCAGATTTTCAAACTCATAACACACATACATGTATAATGATTAATCGTTCAATGGAACTAACTTTTTTTACTATATGTTTCAACCTCTCAGCTAGTGGTTGAAACATAATGTCAAAGAAAGTTCCAGTGAACAATTTAATCAATTAATTACGCCTTATACATGAATATATACCTGGGACCAAGAGCAACTTATTCTTCATATTATACATGCACTAGCAATTACTATATCAATATGGGACCAATTTGCAAGATATCAGGGCAGACTACACTAACATATTAGCATACAAACATAATCTGAATAGTTTTAGAGACTATAGACTTTTTAAGACACAAATTTAGCATGCACAGGTATCTTTTTCATCCTCGTAAGGTTCGTACTGGTGCTGGTGAACCGAATATTCTCTTGTTCTGCCAATGGAAATAGTTCTGTGATGTCCAGGGTGGTACCCAACACTTCCAGTTTCGATTGACATCATTGGTCGCGAGCTTTTCAGCTTGTGGGCCAGCGTCATGAAGATGGATTCCACATGATCACATTCATTATCATCTTTCGCAGACGTTTCAAACAACGGCATCGTATGGGCGTCAGCAAATTTCTGCGCCATGTTGGTGCTCACGGCAATAGCATTTTTTTGGTCACATTTATTGCCCACTAGAATACGGGGAATGTCTGAAGTGAGATTAAACCTGTTGCACTCCTCAACCCATGACGGTAAACTGTCAAATGACCCCTTCTTTGTGACGTCATACACAAACACAACAGCATGGACATTGCGATAATAATGGGGCACCATGCTTTTCCGGAAACGCTCCTGTCCTGCAGTATCCCATATCTGAAGCTGAAAAAGAAAAATATAATTTCCAAAATGAATTGATATTTAAACAGTATCTCCATTAGGCATCAGGCCTAGTTGATTGCAAAGTACAACTACACATATAAAATACAAAACGCAAAAGCGGATAATTGCATTAGCCTGATTAGGCCTAGAGAATGTAGAGATTGAATAGTCCGTGCGAACTGACTTCTTGCTGAGCGTGGCACGCCTCAGTCGGACTAGAGATTGAATATCAAATTTTAACTGATCGAGTTATCAGGAATAAAATTATACCAGGCAGCTGATAAAAAAGCCTGAAATGCAACGCAGCAAATTTCCTTATTTAAACTTAAATTAAAAATACAGCTTCTAAATTGCAATTACCTAAATTATGCCTATTCAGTTACAATTGCAATACACACCTTTATTGTTTCATTGTCAACCTGACAAGTCTTCTCCCTGAAATCAACACCTATTGTGGCTTCTGTCTTGTCAGGAAATTGGCCACCACAAAATCTAAAGGTTAGACAAGTCTTTCCCACATTAGAATCTCCTATGACAATGATTTTAAAGATCCGACGTTTACTTGTTTTTTCGATGACAGCTGTCACTTCAGTATCCTCTTCTCCCTGCATCTTGTTTTCTGTGTACAAGCAAACTCAGATGTGCACTGAAGATTCTGGTTGAATAAAACACAAAACTCCTCAAGAATAGAGTGGGTTTCTAGTACTTAAATGTGATTTTCCGAATAAGGGATCATCTTTTCTGCCATGTTGACATCGATGTGTCAAATCCCATTAGCTGATTAGGGATCATGCAGTTTTCAAATCGAGGCCTCGGTGCGTCGTCTGCTAGAAAATGTGAGAAACAAAATGCTCCCTGGACCATAATTTTAACCAAATTTTCTGTATTTATGAATTTAATGGTGTTATATCGAGGTAATATTCGGTAAGTTAAAAACTGGATGGCACGTAAAATAAAAACGTGGCGGATAAAAGGATCACGTTTGGTCGAGACGGAGGGTCGTGTGGTCCGCCATCTTGCTGGTTCTACCACGAGGTTTATGTTGAAAGGCATTTTAACTTTTTTTGAAGTGACTGTACTTGGTCACACGAAGAGTTAAAATGCCTACAAACACTCCACTGCCTCCTAAAGAAAATGCCCTCTTTAAACGTATATTGGTAAGTGTCTTATGATGTTGCAAAGCTTTCACAGAGCAATGAGCAAATGCCAAGTCATTTTGACAGTTCTGTGATGAACTGTCAAAATCACTGAAACTCTTTGACATACCGGTAAAACACTTTTCAAAAATGAACCAAATTGAGCCGGTATTGATAAATTTTGGTTCTACAGACTTGTCTAGGCATTGTACTGTATTTTATTTCAAGTGGTGTGTTAATTATTGCATTCTGCAGCCAATAAATGGGAAGTGCTTTGAAGTGCTGTGCAGGGCAGTGCAGTTGTAGTGCCAAACAACTCCTCAAATCACAAATGATCAATGTGTATTAGAAAGTGTCAAAGCACTGTCACCTGCCTGTCCTATTTCGTCTAGTGAATGCATAAGTACAGGATGTAAAGCCCTGTTTGCCCCACTGTCAAAGGACTGTCACCGATGTGTCAAAACTGTCAAAAGTCAAAGACAATGTGCAGCTTGGCCAGGCATTGTGGCTTCTGAGTTCTGTCGGATCTAATTCTCAGTTAAATTTTCAGTGTATAGAATACATGTTCATCGTATTAATCTGATGTTCATTTGGGAAAAAGTCTTTCCATGTGTTAATTACTGATTTTTCATCATCATACATGCGCTGCAGAATGACTCCCAATTCAAAATTCTAATTTCGGCCAAGGAACGGCCCTCAAGACAGTCAAGTCCTGTAAGTTCTAACTTGTATAAGGGCTGATATCGTTACGATACTGTCACAAAATCATGGTCTATCCCGCAGTCTTCTTCGCTTTTCGCAGGATGAACATACAATTTTGACAAGTGAACTGTAAAATACATTTGATCCTGAACTTGTCATGCTAGAAGTTTTGATGTTGATCCTGTCCAGCTGTCTGTTCCATTGTTTCTTTGAAATCTGTTAGCCTGTATACCAATTTTGGTCTAAGTATAGTTTTGACTTCTTTTGCAGGCTCTGTCCAGTAGCATAAAAACTATTTATACTGCACAGATTCTGAGATTATTCTTTTAACTTAACCTTTATTTGCCAAATTTGAGAGATACAATGTGCTCAAGGTCATATTTCATGAGATGTTGACTTGGTGTAGAGCTGGATATGTCTAATCACAGAGCCCTAAATGTTTCTCTTCACTGAACGCAAATTGCAAATTGTCTCATGACTTAAAACAATTAAAATTTGTGTAGCATGCCAATTTTCCTTCTTGTAATTTCTTGGGATGTTTGGCATCTAAACCGTGATGAGTGAAATTTACATTGCTGCAATGTCTTAACCTTTTGATTAAGATTTACTGTATCTGATAAAAAAAGAAACCATTGTCTGCGTGCCAACTCTGTGAACAGATGCTCCGGTATGTCTTCAAGGCAAAAAATTGTGGTCGTAAACGTACCCATGGGGGGGGGGGGAGGGGGCAGGAGGCAGGGGAAGCGAATATTGGGTAAACACTTAAATTTCAGGTAAAAGAAGGCTAAAAATCTGGGCAGATTATCAAATACACATTGAAAAAGGTGGTTTCTGGCGAGTGATTTCATTTGAAATGGTATTGGTATAAAGTCTGGGTCATGAGAGTCGGGCAAGTGTTTCTCACCCTCTCAAAAGGTCTGTGGGTGGTAGAGCTATAATTGCCAATTTAATGTGGTTGATGATTTTGTGTTGTCTTAATTTGGGATGTGTATTTGGACTTGTGATATAGATTAATCATGTTAATATTAAATGAAAATGTATTTGATAATATAAAGCTTAACATAGGGCTATATCAAAATTTATCTGAAGTTCTCACTTCTTAGTAACCGCGATCCTAATGCCTGAAATATATGTCATTGATTTTGGTCAGTCATTTCAACTCTTTTCTTACGTTCCTTTCAGAAATGCTATGAGCAGAAGCAATATAAAAATGGGCTGAAATTTGCTAAGCAGATCTTAAGTAACCCCAAATTTCACGAACATGGCGGTAAGTGGTGTATTTGTATGTTTAACTGAATTCTGTGACTTAAATTTTATAAGATTTTGAATGATATCCTTACAAATTGCTGGTAGAGTTCCACCAGATTCATGAATTTTCTGTTTTCTTCAGAAACTTTGGCCATGAAAGGCCTGACCTTGAACTGCCTGGGGCGCAAAGAAGACGCTTATGAATATGTTCGAAAAGGCTTGAGAAATGACTTGCAGAGTCATGTCTGTATCCTTTGAAACATGGTAACTGATTTAGGTTGCGATGAAATATTTCTTTTATGTAATTAAATTTTTAATTAATTTCTAAAGTTGCTCAACAAGTTCAAATTTAGTGGTTACTTGGTGTTGATTAATGTTAGATTTTGTATGTAATAGTGGTGTGAAATTTCCTTGACTTGTGTAAGGCTGGCATGTTTATGGGCTACTACAACGATCTGACCGGAAATATGAAGAAGCCATCAAGTGCTACAGGAATGCTCTCAAATGGGACAAGGTTAGTACTCGCAACAGAATGATGTTTAGGCCACACATAATTGATCTTTAGCTTCTCGGATCTTCTAAAGGCACTTTTTCTAGGGTCGGTCGGTAGGACAAAAAAAAAAGGTGAAAAATTCTTTTTTATAATGTCAAAAAAAAAAAGAAATTTTTTTCTATTTTTTTTTTCCGTCGGCAGGACATCTATTATGTCGGTGGGTCCGCAAAGCTAAGAATAAATTATTTGTGGCCTTAGGAGGCTAGAAATAATAATGCAACAGTGCAAATCTAACCCTATATTCGATTATCCCTTGTCTTTTCAAAGAAGTCCAGGAAATAAAGGAATGTCAACTATATGAGTGATGGAGAATTGGAGATGACGATTTATTTGTTGTTAATGTTATTCTTACTTTGCGTTTCAGGATAATCTCCAAATTCTTCGTGATCTCTCTTTGCTACAAATCCAAATGCGGGATTTGGAAGGTTATCGGGTAAGTTGGGGCTTTTTCCAGTGATGTTTGAACATGGAATGATAAGATGATTCAAGTTTCGTGAATACTACTGGTGCCACCTATTTGTTCACAGCGCCCTCTTACTGTGGCATGACTTGAGTTTGATGAGAAAACTTTTTTTTTTCTGTGAATAATCACTGTTACAGAAGTGTTGCAAAGAATATCTGGAATGTTTCTAATTGTGACCTGCTCCACCAAAATGAGTTCTTAGTAGGCAATTTATATTTCCCAGAAATGAGCAAAATGTCTCAAAAGGTCACATTTCAGTGTTTTTTAGCTGTTGGTACCACGTTTTAGCAAAATTAATTTCCTTTGAATAATTAAGACCATTTTACAAGAATTTGAATTTAAATTATCTAAATTGGGTGTTATTGATATTCTTAGTTCTTTCATTGCAACGGCGGGAAATTCAAATGCCATTTTCTCAAAGTTTGATGTTTCGCATCATAATGTTTGAGGTGCCATATCTTTGGATTGAATGGAAATATCAAAACAAATGAACCATCATTTTAAAGCCCTTTTCCAGTAGAATAAAGTAATTTTCACAACTAAATATGACAAGGGACCGACTTCGAACCCATTTTCTTGGAGCAGGTCACAATTGTGCCTTATTGTGATATCAATTGTCTATCTGTTGCACAGAGCATTATTTTATGAAAGTTGGTCAGGAAGACAACTGTTAGGGTCCTGATGCTTTACAAACATTGTCATACAATTTCTCAATTTTACTGACATTTTCTTCTTTTTTCAGGACACAAGGTATCAACTGTTGTTATTGAGGCCTGGTCAGAGGGCGTCATGGATTGGCTATGCCATGGCCTATCATCTCTTGAAGGAGCACGAAATGGCTATCAAGATCTTAGAGGAATTTAGAAAAACTCAACCGGTAAGTGTTCTACAACTTGAGGAGTTGCATTGCGTTTGATGTCAAATAAGAAGATAACAATTTATCTCCTAACCAGAGAGACCTACTGGCAAATGAAATAATCAATTGCAGGTTTCTTACCAATAATGACCAACAGACTATAACATTGTCACTGAATATAATGTTAGACTGAGATGTCATCCTGCGCCAAGAGCGCCTCCCTCATTAAATATTGTTGCCTGCCAGTCTGACTAGGCATGAATACATGATGTGAAAATCTATCATCTGTCCACCCCTGTACTGTTTAGAGATGTCGCTCAAAATAAATTTGTTAATTCATGAAGAAAAGTAATTGATTGAGATTGGCTCATTTTTCAGGTGAAACCTTTTGACTATGAACATAGTGAGATGCTGCTCTACCAGAACATGGTCTTCATGGATGCTGAGATGTACAAAGAGGCATTGGAGCATCTGGTCACCTTTGACAAGCAGATCGTGGACAGACTTAGTTTGAAAGAAACTAAAGGTTAGTAACTCTGCTATGTGTACTCAGATTGTCATGGTATCTGTGGCTACCTTTCAAGAAAAGAAGTATACCTCCATTTATGAAATGTTGGGTTATAAAAAAATGTAATGCCTCACTATGTTCATAGACCCTAACTTTAAATGTTTTAACTATCTGTTTTTACCCTTATGTTGTACCTTTTAACTCTTTATTATATTCATTTATTATTTTATATTTACATTACTGTTTAGTCATATTTCTATTTATTATTGTTTTTACCACTAATATTTTACTAACAGGAGGGCCCTATTGTAAATAAGTATTTATACTTAATAGGTTTTACCCTCATGAAATAAAGTTTATCTATCTATCTATCTATATTTGACTTGACATATTTGTGATGAAATTATACCTCTATTTATGAAAATATGCAATGTAAACAATTATTTTAGTGCCCTATATTTTACTTGACAAATTGTTAACGGGATATTTCTTTTGTAGTTAAGAAAGTTCTGTATGTTTTTTTCTGAAAGTGTTAGGATTCTCTGTTCAAGAAGAGGTATTGAGATGCAAAATGGTAGGAATGGTGCAAAATTTTGTTTCATTTTCCGCTCGTGTTATAAATGATAAAATATTCTTTTAATTACAGCGGAAATTCTGCTGAAACTTGGCAGGCGTGATGAAGCAGAAGCCATCTTCCGAGAGCAGCTCGACAGAAACCCTGAGAACTGGGATTATTATGCTGGTCTTGAAGATGCTGTTGCAGCCAGTAAGTAGTATCACTTATTGAATAATTAATTTTACATTGTAGGAAAAAATGTCACAACAAGCCAAGTTCTTGACATTTTCTGCATTTCTGCCGCTCATAAAGCTACGATTCATATCTGCTCTTATTGTCATAATTGTGTGACCTTCTAAACATTTACTTCGCAGTTTGTGGTTTTGAGATAAAAAATATATATTTAATATTTTTTAAAGTTAACTCAATGACAGGTTTAATGTAGAATGTAGTGGAGAGTAATAAGAGTTTTGTACCTTCCAGCTATACCTTATGTAGTTAAAAAATAATTGGGCTATGGTCTGCACTTCTATGAACTCCATGAAGTTTAAAATAATTCCAGTAAAGTCTCAAATATATTAAATATGTATTATATTTTTATTTGCAGCTACCGAAGAAAACCAATTAGTCATTTACCAGGAAGCTGGGAAGAAGTTTCCCAAGGCATTAGCACCAAAGAGACTGCCGCTTAATTTCGCAACAGGTATGAAATATATCCCTTGTGTTTAAATTCTTTCTAATGAATGGTCTTCTTCACATGTGTGCTCCAAATATCCCACAGTTCAGCTAATGGGACGTAAAACACAAACCCACTCTCTCTTCTTTACATGTTCTTTGATATATGGGAAATTGGGGTAATTCATCTCATTTTCTCATATTGAACAGGTAATTTCCTGTAAAATCGTTTAAATATTAAATGTGATGTCAAATAAGTCTCATGTCCTAGAGAGCTAGCTTATTGATGGTTAATCAAGTATAAGTCATCGTATGAAATATGATTAATGAATAATTATGATATGATATGGTCTGATCTCTCTTGCAGGCGATAGTTTCAGAAGTCTGGCAGACTCCCTTATGAGGCAAGCTTTACATAAAGGAATTCCTCCCTTATTTGTCAACATGCGCTCATTGTACACAGACCCTGAGAAGGTAGGTCATCTGATGTTTTATGGTAATGGAAAGAAAAATAGGGTTGTAGGAGGGTGACACAGTTGCTGATGTGATGAACTTTTCAATTAAATGGATTTTCTAAGCCTTTCCTTCAGTGGTATAAGTTGTGATTGATGTTGTGTTCATTGATTTTCAGGTTAAAATTTTAGAAGAACTCTCCCTTAGCTATGCAGAAAATTTGAAAGAGCATGAGCGGTTTGCAAAAGACGGTGAGTTTAGTTGTGTTAAATCTTTAAGCCGAATATTGAGGTCTGTCTATGCTATTTACCTTTTCCATTTGACACTTATACCAGATTTAGCAGTTTAGTAAAATGTTGTCATTTGTGACTTTTTTTGCTGTCCAATGGAATGCCATTTCTTAAATGATATTTGTTTTAATAGCATGTTTTCAATCGGTCGGATGACAATGTTCAGTTAGACAATGTTCAGTTAATTAGTGGAACCCCCCTTATTGCTGTGTTGTTACCTAAAATGTTAATAAATTGAGATGTAATGGACTTTTCTCATTCTTTCAGATGAAGACATGGAGAGCCCCACCGCTCTGTTATGGACGTATTACTATTTAGCTCAACATTTTGATTTACTTGGTCAGTCGGAGAGAGCCATGCACTTCATCAACACTGCTCTTGATCACACTTGTACTCTCATAGAACTGTTTGTCGTAAAAGCTAGGATCTACAAGGTGAGTCTCGAGGAAAAAAAAAGAAGTTGAAATTAAAATTTTGAAAGAAAGACGACCTTAAAATCTTTCATTGAATTTGTAAAAGGCGACTTGTTAGATTTTGATGTTAGCGTGACTAGAATTAATAAATTTCCGAGAATTCAAGTTTCTGGTTTCATGTATATATGGTAGAAGTGCTTTATACCTTAAAGTCATCTGCTTTCGTGTATGTGATTGGAAGATTAGAAGTGTTGATATTTTCCACCAGATGGTAGGCCTGCATCCAAAAATTTCAGCTTGTTGATTTGTTGCTCCTTATCTTACCGGATATTCACAGATGCCATGATAGTCTGAAAGATACTCTGAGCTCTTCAGACTAACATACTCGCGTAATATTATCCATTCTCTATGTTATTTGTTTATGTTGCAGCATGCTGGTGATATTCATAAGGCTGTGGAATGCCTAGACGAGGCACAGTCATTAGACACTGCAGATCGTTATATCAATTCAAAATGTGCTAAATACATGCTCAGGGCTGGCATGATCAAGGAAGCTGAAGAAATGTGCTCCAAATTCACAAGGGTGAGTGTTATAAATAATGAATAAATTAATAAATAATTTGTTAACCTCAAAAGTATGAGAGATTACATATATATAACATACAAAGATATATATGTTCTGCCTAACATGGCGTCACAGCGCGAGAGATTAAATTTATTAAATATGACCTCTGAAGACTTGAGGGTTGAGACATAATGTCTTTCTGAAAAATGTATTGTTGTTGCCGTAAGCTTATTAGTGAGGGAGGCTGTCTCTTAGACAATTTATTGTTTGCCTTTCTCAGAGAATAAAAAAAGAGATGGGAGGCTTCTATTGGTATTTTGGAAAAAGTGTGTAATGTACCTTTGGATGAATAAGATGGAGAGGACCATTGTAAATTTGTATTTGAACATCGTTGTTGCTTATATTTCTTCTGCTATGTTGTAAAACAGGGTAAAGTTGGCAGTCTGGGGGAAAATTGGCCAGCTATTTTAACCCACCTCATGGCGAATTACTAACTTTCCTCACTGACACAGGTGGCAAATTTGAGGAGGAGAAACCTGTGTCAGTGAGCAAAGTAGGCATTTCTTCCATTGAGCAAAGTAGGCATTTCTTCCATTAAGTGGGTTAAAATGGCCGGCCAACTTTCTCCCAGATTTCCAACTTTGCGCCATTCTACGGTAGCCTTGTTTTTGTCTTTATGTTCTTTGATATTTCAATTTGGTAAGCTTTCATGTGACTATTTTCCAAATATGCTGATTCTTTGTAAATATGCTTGACTTTGCAGGAAGGGGTATCAGCGATGGAGAACCTTGACGAGATGCAATGCATGTGGTTCTTAACGGAATGCGCTTCATCTTATCAGAACTTGGGAAGACTGGGGGACGCTCTCAAAAAGTGCCATGAGATTGACACGGTAAGGTCTTATGTGTCAGTTCGTGAAAAATAATAGACAAACCACGTACCATCAACGACATCTAATTTTGACGCGACAGTTGAATTTGACACTCACCAATCTGCCTGGCAAGTGATTCAATCAGTCCAACAAGTTGTTGACGTTTTGGCCAACACCACAACAAATTGTACTGCAGGTGAAGCACTTGTCAAATGGCGCTTGAGAGCCCCCCGGTGTACATGTCGAATTCAACTGTCCTGTCAAAATCATAAGTCGTCAGTGGTAGAGTGCTGTGAATTTACCCAAACCAGGATAAATATAAGCATGAAGGGGTATCAGCGAAATAAATGAAGATGAAGTCTATTTGACAGAATTAGCAGTTTCTAAATTTTTGACTGAATTTTGGTGCCAGTTTTATTCACAAATGATCTTTTTCCCTTGTTTTGTCCATCCTTGAGTATATTTGAAAACGAAGTACTTCATTGAATCAACTTGTTGGTTTCTCTAAAAAAGTTCCGCCCTCTAACAGGGGCTTTAAAATATTTTATATGCTACTGGACATGTTCAGTAATATGTTAATGATGCCAAAATGCATTATGTTGTGCTGTTCTTCTCGGTAATGTCCAATTCGAATTGCCGTCGGGAGAGTTGGATCTGAATTGATAGCACCCAGTGTGCAATGCATATGATGATGATTGTGCAATTATGATAATGTGTTTGTTTTATTTTGCAGCATTTCTCAGAAATCATTGAGGATCAATTTGACTTCCATACGTACTGTATGCGTAAAATGACTCTGCGAGCGTATGTGCAGTTGTTAAGACTTGAAGATGTTCTTAGGAGTCATCCGTTTTATTTCAAGGCTGCCAAAATAGCCATTTCTGTGAGTATTCTAATATGATGCATAATGCATATTAATATTAATGTTTTTGCGGTGCATCAACAAACCCTGTAGTCTGTTTAATTTAAACCATCTATACTTGCCACTATTTCTTTGATTATTAAATAATTTTGATAAAAGGTTGAAAGGTAAATGGGTATGTATGTTCTTGTGGAATGAACTTGCCCTCTTCATCATTCAATAAGATGTTAAAAGGTTAAAAAACACTTTAAAAATATTTAACATGGGCAGCCCGTGCAGTGAGTGGCTGGACCGGGTTTTGAACCTGCATCCTCCAGATTGCAAGGCAGCTGTGCTAACCATTATGCTATGAAGCACACAATTACTGGGAATGTTCAAATCATGTAGTTTCTCTGTCTTGTTTCAGATATACCTTAGGTTGCATGATAATCCCCTGGCAGACGGCCATGAAGAGAAGTTAAATGATCAAGGTAAGGATAAAGTCCTTCTTTTTGAGATGTACGCACATACATCAAAGGAAACAGAATTGTTCAAATGTATTTAATAAAGGTCTGGATGCAAGGTAAACAGCTTCAGCTTTCTGTGTCCTTTGTTCTAGCAAGATACGTGCTTTGAGGTCATGTTGTCGACAAGTGATTATCTCATCGCTACTGGATTCTATGGTTCTTTGGTTCCCAATTACAGCTAGTATTTATTTAATAGTATTAAAAGTGATTGTTTTTGTCATTTTTCAGAAAATCTATCACCAAGTGAATTGAAAAAATTGAAAAACAAAGCAAGAAAACGAGCGAAGCAAGAAGCTTTGAAAAAAGAAAAGCAGCGACAAGAGGAAGCGAGGAAAGAACAACAAAGCAAAACCAAATCAACAGACACCGAGATGGATGGCCCCAAGGCCGAGGAACTAGTCCCTGAAAAATTAGAAAGAGTGAGTAACTTCTCAATTAATACATCTGAGAACAATTTTATGATGCGTTGTGTTATGCAAGAATGTTAGAACTATGTTTCTTGTGCCTATTAATAAATTTACAAACAAACAATTACATGTAATGTTTGACTGTATTCCATGCACATTCTAATTTTCAAGCGTCCATCCAGGGGGAGGGGAGGGTTGATCTTGTGGCAGCGCGCTGGGCTGCCAATTGCTGGGTCCTGGGTTCGAATCCAGCTCTTGCCAGGTCAGCTGGGCTTGTTTTGGACGGCTGTTTCAATCATTCTTCACCTAATTGGCATGTTGCCTGTCCTAATTAGACTGCCCAGTACATAAATATAGGACGTAAATCCGCAATCATCCATCCATCCTGTTAGGAATTCAAGAATACTTCCGCTTCCAAAGAGCTCTTTCACTTCAGTTATTCAGTGCTGAATAAGGGCACTTGCAAGTTACTCTATTATTAGTAACCGTTGTAACGCAATGTTAATTTTGGGTTGAGTATTTTGTAGTGTCTGACATATACACCCGAGGGCAGCACAAGCCAGTCCTGAATGTTATTCCTATACCATAGGTTTGACGGTGAGATCTACACCGTTCTATGCAAGAATCAATGCAATGTGATCTCTTTTTTCTTTACAGACGGATAAACCATTAGAAGAAGCTGTTAGGTTTTTAAAATCATTGCAAACGCTGGCCTCCAATCGAATAGAAACACATTTAATGGCCTTTGAAATATACTCTCGGAAAGGTGAGTTTACTAGACAACTAGTGCATTTGTTGGTATAATTTTTGATAATGGAAAATGTGTTGATATAGATATTACTCTTTTGGTCATTTGTTATCTTTTGTTAACTTTGAATATAATGTCACAGTGACATTATGATGTAAATTTTCTTGGAAAAGAGAAGACTTTCATGTAACTTCTAGAACTTGGCAAGGCGCCAAAAAGCTCAATGCTTTTCCTGTGTATTTTTTGATGGAATGAAACTTTGGTAAATCGAGTCAATCGCATAGACTTGTATATGTGTATAGGATTATTTTTGATGTGTCTGCTTTGTAAAATAATCCTGTTTAATTTTATGTTACAGGAAAAGTATTACTGATGTTACAGTCTATCAAACGAGGCTATGCAATAGATCCCAATAATCCACATTTTCACACATGTATGGTCAGATTTCTCAAAACGGGTAAGTCTAAAAGTTCTATGTTATTGAGAAAACATCATATTTAATTAGAAGGTTAAACGAACTTACTTGTTAAGTGAAGTTTGACCGGGATTCCATCGATGATCTGAAGGCGGCAGCAGAGTTCATACGAGAGAGGGCGCTTCGAGCATTTAACTTCAATCTTTAAAGTAGGTATTGGCGTCAGGGTACCGAGAAAAAAGGGCTGGGAGAGGCGGGCGTATGAACTCTGCTGCCGCCTTCAGATCATCGATGGAATCCCGGTCAAACTTCACTTAACAAGTAAGTTCGTTTAACCTTCTAATTCCATCTCAGATCTTCGGCGGCAGCAGATTTCCTACGAGAATTTTAAAGCACTCTGATGCCAAAGCCATAAAATGAGGAGATCCAAAACCCGCAAATTAAATCTGTTCAAGAGATTTAAAGCCTGGAATCAACTGGAAGTGCTAGGCCGGTGTGCCGGTCGAGAGGCCCCTATATATATTTATATGAGTGTAGGGCTGTCCAGGTGATCTCATCAGTGACTGTCCCCCCCCCCCCTTTTTTGCCATAGTGAAAGCAAAGGGGAGTGAGGCACAGGGAGAACTGGATGTTGCATATCAGCAATATTGTCAATCCAAGTTGTTTGAATAACAATTTTGAGCACATCCCAAGATGACACAACTTGAGGGAGTTAATTTGATAATTCCCGAGTGTGTGTTGTTTCGTGAGTGAACCTTGTAGATCTATGAAAGTGCCACGCATATCAAGAGAGTAAAAGAACTGACATACAATATATGCATAGAAACTATGGAGTCTGTGTTGCCATAGACTTCCTGACCAGACATAAAGCAATTGGAATTATTGTGGTAGAGCATGTCTAGTTGCAGTATTATTTTTGGGTATTATTGCCATTAATAATTGGCAAAAGTGGCGATGTGAAGTTGGAAGTGCATAACTGCAGAACCCTGTTTTGGTTACCCTGTTTAGGTACCTACAATCCAGAAGGTCTATTGATCCTGAAGAGTCACGCTTATACGAAAAGTTACTTCGCAGAATGTCGAGACAATCTTGAGGAGCATTAATACTTGGCATATGATTGTTCCTTATGATGTTAATGTTGTGAGTCTCTGTAGCTGTAGTATTATGACAGAAGTTCAGTGAAAGTCATTCGATGACTGCATTGACTCAGCGTAGCGGTGAGGTCTAGCTTATGAGACTGATGCCAAGTTCTATTGTAAGATGCCAAGTTCTATTGTAAGATGACAAGAAATGCTAACGTTGACGTTTAGTCATGTTTTGGAGTAAAGCTACAGCTTCACTCATAAGTGCCACTCTAGAGCAAGCCAGTTCCGCATTCGCATGGCAGGTGGCCCAATTGAAAACAAGTACTATTCTGAGTGTGTCTTTTTGAAGTTTCTGAGGGTTAATAATTCAATGGTCACATACCTTCACAAAGCACATTATGCTCTTATAATGTCAGCATGTGGCTTACGAACATTCCAATAATATGGCGACAAAGAAGTACAATCTCAAAGCAGTTAATGGTTACATGTATCAACTGAGCGTCTGCATAACGCTCAGTAACCATGGCTATTTGATGGTTACGTATCTGTTGTCCTCCTTTTAAAGCAACATTGCTGCAGATTTGAAAGTGGCAGACAGATAACGTTGTCCCGCCAATTAGAACTTTCGGTCATACAAGAAGAGCAGGCGGTATATTATTGATGCTGATTGACAATAATCAGTGGCTTTTAAGGACCCCTAGCTCCAGGAATCCAGGTGGTTATTACTGTGTAATAAAGCCTGGTTAACTCAGCAATGACCCATATTGTCCATATTAAGGAAAACCTAAGTTCTTGTTGATAAGTATAGGCTATTTATAAATAGCTGTGGAAAGCTACTGCAGGATGTATCGTTCAGATCTCTTATGACGTTCCGTCTGTGCAAGTAGCCAAGATATAAAATCAAATGGGAAGTATATATATTATGTTCGACTGTGAGCTTGCTACAGGATAAGTGCTATTCCTCGCTTTTACTCAACTGGGATATATAATTATGATCCCTGGATTCAAGTCCAATTTTATGAGAAATTGACCGGTTGCTTGGCCAAACCTGCGAATATCAGTGATAGCACGTACAAATGTCAACCCAAATGTCAAACAATGCACTTGTGTTTTATTGCAATATTGCAATCTCTTGAGGTTATCATGGTTGTTTGATGATGGCTTTAACATCGCTGGGCACTTGTCAGTGATTAAGTGTGGACACGGTACTAAAAGACCTTATGTTACGCCAGAAATGCATCTGCATGGTTAAATGTATTGCTGTAGAAAACGTCAGCGTGGTTAGCTGACCCAGGAATGAACCTGATATAATTAAAATTGTATTGGAGAAGAGAACAGCTGATTGTGCATTCTGTCCTTCTGAAGTTATAATATAATAATAATATGCATTTATATAGCGCTAATTTCAGTAAACTGCTCATCAGCGCTGACAATGTATGTCAAAATGACTGTTATGTTAAACCTGGAAGCTCTACAAGTGATGTGAGAGAAATCACTTGCGTTCATCTGCTATCAAGAGTATGAAGTGTTCAAGAACCACCTGACGATGGTGTGTTACGCTTGAACCATTGCAATTAGCCTGGCAAATCGACATGACCTAACATTAATGGACATAACTCTAAGCAGTCACAAATACTTTCAGTTAAGTTTGTATGATCATCCCTGCCATTAGAAATGGGCAGAATGTAATTTCTTGCCCTGAAGATGGAGTGAAAGTAGCGACAACCATAAAGTGAACTTAAATCAGAACATGGCTCGTCTGGACTTGGGCTATCAGTCCTGCAGAGTCTGTGTAAAGTTCTGGCGCTTCGCATTGTGAGTAACACTTTATGGGAAGTTGTTGTAAATTTGTTGTGAAAGTGTAAGTAGTCGGAAAATGCTGTATTGTATTATACATGTTAGGTCTCCACTTATGGGATCTTTTGGCAATGTTGGTTGCCAGGTCGGGTAATAACGTTGACCTGATTAGTCAAGAATGTGATGTTCAGGTTGTGTGCAACTGTGGAGTTGTTTAGTTGACCCAAATTGTCAAAATTTGAAAAAATAACAAGTCAAATGAGTAACATTACTCAAGTATTCGATCCTTGTCTATTGGTTTGCTTCTGAAGAGCAAACCAATGTCTGACTGCCGGGGACAAGCACTGTTTGGCCCTTATTAGTGAATGATTGATTAGGCCAGCCTGGTAAAGAAGAGATGTTGTCCAAGAGACAAGTGAGCTGAAATGGGTAGAAGTGCACTTTGTTTGATGTTATTGTGTTTGGAAGAACACTGGCCCATATTGTATAACTGTTCCCATCCATGTAGAAGATGGTCCGAAAGAGAGATTTCGACGAAACAGTATTAAAAGAATGAAATTAAATGAACTTGGAAGTCTGAAGAGTTCCCTTCAAGCATGGACGCTAGCTATAGCTTTGTTTGTCCTCATGACTGCCGTTCATTGCTTAATAGCAGCAGGTTTAGTGATCACAAGGCAAGTTATCACTTGCAGTAGCTTGCAGAAGGCAGGCATATAAGCGTTTATTACACTAGCTTAAGAGTTGTGATTAAGACAAGTGCATATGACATATGTGCATATTTGAGGTTTCTAGAACCTTTTATATTTTATTCCCAAGATGCGTAGTTACTACACCAGTAAAGATGTACTCGTCCAAAATTGCACATTCTTTAGTTATGAGTTAGCCCACATGCATGTCCATTGCTTGTTAAAGTTCTGCTTTGGCAGAGCTGTCAAGTGCTTAGAGTCAAGCTCATTTGGTTGACCTAATTAATTTAATTGCATTGGCTGTTAATATTTTTGATTCTGTTAATTGGTTTAAAGTTGTGCTTATTCTGTTGGCACATTTGGTTTAAAGTTGTGCTTATTCTGTTGGCACATTTCCATTTTTGGGGTATTCCCTATGATATGTTTACTGACATCCCATGTCATGTGTCTCATGGTGAGGTAGGGCATAGCCCAGACGCCATGCAACTTGATGCAAGGTCACAGTTGTGACAGGTACCCTGTAACTAAGTCACTGTTGTGACAGAGGCTCTAAAAAATTGTGCCTTTGGTCACTGTTGTGACTGAGGATCATGTGATTTGTTCATTTGACATCTATTGTGCCTTGTTGAGTTGAGGCATGACAAGCAATCACTCTCGGATTTCAGTGAGTACAAGCAATTGCTGAAAGATTTTTGAGAATACCAGCAATTACTGAAAGATATCAGTGCATTAGCTGGCTTGCAAGTACCAGGACTTGGAATTCCCAGCTGGCTGGCAGCCCCTGCTGCACGACAGTTGACAGTGTGACTTTAACTGCAGGTCGACAGCTGTCAAGGCTGTGCTGTCAGCAAGACAGATGCTGTTTGTGGATAAGCCCTATTAAGGATTAGGCTGTGTAATCATCAACATTGTGCCATTGCCAAACATTGTTATATTATTATTATTGTGGACTGTCTCCAACAGTGAAACTGGCCCATTCCGCTCAGTCACCATTTTACTGCCCAACCCACATTTCACTTCAGAGAAATGCTGCAATCTGATTGGTCAAAAATCGGCAATGCAGGAAATGGGGACTTCCCAACTTTGACAGTGTTTGTGGAGCCAAATAATGTGGAATAAAGGCTGCAGAAGGTGGGCATGGTCTGAAACAGTTAAGTGAGACTGTTTGTGAAGTTCCCTGAACCGCGGCTGGCCATTTGACACCAATCAAGAAATGCTGTCAAATTAGGTCATGTTGACCTAGTTCCATCGCGAGTGGAAGCGCTTATGGAAACAAGCTATTCAGGCAGCCACAGGCCTTCTCTATCAAAAATCCGCAGGTTAGCACTGGTACAGGAAGACTAGCTGTCATTGCCCAACAGCTGATGGTTGTGGGGGACCAGTACATGTTGCAAAATGCCCAGGAGAAGCCAAGCTGTTCTCAACTCTGCCAAGACACGAGAATTGGAGAAGACGGAAATTGCCGTGTTGGCCAATCAGATCGCTCGTTACAGAGTGTTAGGGAAGAGGCTAAATTGCAACAGCCAATCAGGTGCGGGAACGCCGAAGAAGGCTGTGTTGAGCGCCAAAAGTCTAATGTAAGACGTCACCTGATTGGTCGAGAGCTCTGCCTGCCTGCTGCGTGAGCAATGGCGAATTCCGCCAGCAGAGAAAGCCCGGTTTACAAATGAAATACGGGCCGCCGCTCCATCAAGGAGTAGAGATTATAAGTCTCAGGCAATTGTCCAACTAACGGGACCCCACTGGTCAGTGTAGCGCTCAAGGTAATTGCAAAAAACCACCCGCTCGCCCGTCAAGATGACATGACGTAATGGAGAGCCTAGGAGATACCAACTGCCAGGGATCGCTCGTGATTCAAGAGCGAAATTAGCAAAGAGAAAATGACAACTCTTGCTAAACCCTGCTTGCCCGTATCCTCGGGACTTACAGCAAGTGATTGAAGAAGAATGAGCCGTAAGTTCTTACTCGAACAAGCTCAAAATAATGCTTTTTTGACCTGCCCCATCAGCAAGATACCATGCTGTAGGGCAGGCGCGCACGCATTGAAGTTAAATGCTCGAAGCGCCCTCTCTCGTAGGAAATCTGCTGCCGCCGAAGATCTGAGATGGAATTGAATTTAATGTGAAGCAATTATATTATATGTATTACATTATTGCATTTCTGCCTGAAAACTTATTGTAAAAGATTAGTTGTGTGATTGTAACTGTGTGTTTTCCCAGAATGGGGCCTACACCTCACTGACAGCTGTGTGACGATTTGATAGCATTTTATAAAGTTGTGTAATGATAAATATTTTTCAGTTCGGGAAGCCACAGACTTGTCGGGCGCTGTTCGAACTGTGATAGACAAGGAGATTGCACCTTTGTTTGGGGACAAGACGCCCGAGCAGTACAACCTGGACTACTTGAGTAGATATCCAAACTCCCTGCCTGAGCAAGTTGCTGGTGAGTTTTGCTTTTTTTCCAAATGTCGGGATTGAATACAGGCCAAGGCCAAAATAAGGGTCAGGGTTTGTCTTTATTTGTCACTTGAAAACACAAAGGTGTCATGCTGCCTCTTACTGGACCTGCTAACTTCACCTGGATGGAAAATGGGCCAGGTTCTTGGAAAGGTTATACTTGTTACCAGTGACAATTATGAGTAGACTTCTGTATTTTGCCTGTGGATTTAGACAACATAGTTGAAACCTGAGTTCTTGTTTTGTTGTGAATAAAAAAGCTGTTCATATAGTGCAAAATATGATCACTGTCAGCTAGAAGATGTCATATGCTGTATTTATAAACATATTTTGCACTGTATGAACAGCCTGACACCTGTGTCTGCTCTTCTACCTTTCATAATGGCAGGGAAGTGGAGTTTAGCCATATATGGAAAGGTTGAAAATAGAGACCAGAAATTAAGTGCAACTTTTTATGTTTCGAAAGAAAAAAAAGTCTGCAGGAGCCATTAATAGACTATATAATATTGTTAAAGTTTTGTCTATTAATGAGTTCAAACTTTTTGTCTTGTGTTCTAGATGTGAGTTTTAGACTTAGTCTCTGAGTAGATGATGGTTCAGTGACTGGAACTGTTCTTCCCCATCACCTGCTGCAATGTTTGATGGAAGCTTGGTCTCATGTTTTATAGTTCGACTCAAGTAGTATATCCAACAGAGAGTTCCGTCCCCAGACTGAATATAGACAGACAGACAGACAAATTCTTTATTGACCTGTGTAAAAAATATATATAGGGCAGGATTGGTTGAAAAAGTGAAAAACTGTGAATGAGCCAATCCTGTGGCTTGTTCAGTGAGGTGATGCCACTCTCTGTCGGATTTACTATTTTGCCCGATATTCTTCTTGAAAATGTGTGGGCGAGCAGTCTGAAAGCAATAATTTGCCAGTACACAATAGGCTATTAACGTAAATGACATCTCTGTTGATGACAGTGTTTGTTGGCAGTTGTAAATGTGGGCCATTTAAGTCTCTATTTAAATTATTATTTGTAGTTTCAGAGCATGATTTATTTGATTTAAGTTAATCTTTGTGAGTAGGCAAAAAAGCATAACCCACGCTTATACATTATTAGCATAAACAAAATTAACTGTGTGAATGTGATAATTTTGGCATTTATAAATCACTTGAAAAGGGAATTTTTTTTTAAATGATCGACATTGGTTCAGTGCTAGCAGCTTAATAAAAGATCATTTTTGCATTTTTTTCAGTGGCTGAAATGATGTACTACCTCGATCCGTCCACTCAGCAGAAGGCTCTCACTCTGGCTACAGACTTAAAAGACAGTTTGAAGAACCGAAATTACAAGGTAAGGAAATGAGTCAATTTGGCTCGACATTCTTGATTGTCTTGGCTAATGACAAGGACGAATCGAATACCTGGCATTCCACTGAAAATTTGCCTTCCTCAGAAAGACAAAGCTATGACGAATGTGGCCTGGAATCTGCTAATGAGAAATAGTGGCAATTTGGAAATGTACTGCCTTCGCATTTATTCCCAAAATGTTTCAATTTTGAGTTAATGAAATTGCGTGGATTTTGAGTGGAGAATAACTCTAGAAGTTAATGATGTTTTTAAATGCATTGTACCTTTTTATAAAAGAAACAAATTTCAGAAACTTCAGGAAAATTTTAGTGCTAGACTCATTTTCCAAGAGCCACATTTGAAAATTTAAGATTTGTTTGATTTTGAAAATTTAAGCTTTTGAAAATAAAATCTGAGATGTTTCTTATGTGATTGCAGACGTGCCTAGCAGTCTACGAGAGTTTGTGCGGGGGTCGGTTTGGGAATGTCGAGCAAGAGAGGGATGAGTACAAGACGGCTTGTCACAAGGT
This sequence comes from Platynereis dumerilii, assembly GCA_026936325.1. Taxonomy (NCBI): domain Eukaryota; kingdom Metazoa; phylum Annelida; class Polychaeta; order Phyllodocida; family Nereididae; genus Platynereis; species Platynereis dumerilii. Next base: position 364,858 of record JAPTHN010000139.1, read on the forward strand.
GTTCCCCTTTGCCATAGCCTTTCGCCCCCCTGTTCCCAACAACATTGTGACGGCAGGAACCTGTGCCACTGTCAACGGAGCCAACTCTTAGGATTATGAAATTGCATCTTCCCATACATGACTCTCTATTCCCATTCTCCATGATGCGTCATCATGAATTGTCATCACAGATGTCATCACAGATGTCATGTCATCGCTAGTGTCATTTAATGAATATATCACAGATGTCATGCCATTGCAAAATGTCATCACCAGTGTCATAAAACGTTTGTCATCAAATGTAATCACAGATGTCTTCAGCTGTCAATGATGCAGAATTTTGTCAGTCAGTTGGCAAAAAAGATATTGATACAATATTGATACATTGTACATGATACGGTTGATATAAAAATATGTATAGGCCATTTGTGATCACATCCACGGCATACTAAGTCATGCTCCTATCATACTATGTCATGCATTTGTGATGACCCATACTGCACAATGTGTCATGCCCCATTGTCTTACACTTGAGAACTTGTAGAACAACTAGTAAACAGACTCTTTGATTTTAGCCTTCAATTAATCAAGTATTAAGCCGACTAGTACTATAACGGTCAATAAGCGACATGTAATGACTTTTCAATCAATGACTTTCATTGTCGCTACAATAGCTACAATAGGATATCAACTTTCGAATATACATACTTTATTACATAGGGAGTTCATTTTTGTCAATCATATGCTTTATTTATTCTTGAGCAGTTTCCCGGTCAGCTATTGTTGTTCTGAAGAAAGTATGTTTCAAAGTTTGTGTAAGCTTACACGCTCACCCCGAACAAAATATGAATGAATGGGAAAGTTTGACACGCAGTTCGCTGTGCAATAGTATGTGGTATTAAATCTCGTTCTTCAGAGAGTCACCAAAGCAGTCCATTCAGCTATTACTTCCGTTTCAGTGGTAGATATCAGCCTGTTCGACTAATTTTCCTATCGCTACTTTTTTTTGGTATCATGAGAGTGAAAGCTGATAAATGAATATTTAAAAGGTTCAGGAGTTAAATATGCAACTCTCTTTATGGGTAATGCTGTTATTGCAAATTTTAGGAGATGCTGTTTTCGCAAATTGGCTACTTCCCTGTTCTTACTCAAGAATCTTATTCAGAAAAGTGTGTATTTATTCCACTTTGATTTGATGAAATTGAGTCGCTTGGGTCTGAAGTTGATGCATATTTGTAAATTTATCAGCCATTAATTATGTAGCAGTGACAAGTCAAGGACAAATCGGTTGCTGGTGCTGTTATACATTTGTAAATTGTAAGTGAAAGGATAGGCCCACTCTCCTTTGCCTTTCCTATCAGGTCCCTGTGAGGTTGAAGAGATTTTCGAGAATGGTTGTTCGAGACAGATCAAGTGTTACATAAATCACTCATATCAAGATAGTTTTGCCTTTAAAAAGGTTTGTTTGTTTCTAGTTTTCCTTTTATTCTTACCCCCTCTGCTCTTAGGGTTTGCCATATATCACTTGGATGCAAAGAATTTGTGAAATAGTTTTGTACATTTTGTTTCGAAATTGTCGTATTGATGTAAATTCAATCCACTGCGAATGTTTTGAAACCATTTCAACCAATTGCGCAAACTTCAGTTGTTATTTGTTTTCACTATTCAGATTCAAATTATATTCGATAAAATTGTTATCCCTCTCTCAAGTCGAGTCAAGACTGAATTCTGCTTGCTAAAACCATGTTCTGAAGGTTTGAATTGGTTGTAACTGAAAAGATAATGGCTAAAATCAAAATATAAGTAACTGAAAATGTTATATACGTAGTTGTTGCTCAAGTGCTATTCTTAATTGATAAAAAAACCTTTCCTGATCAAACTGCTTGCAGATGTAAATTCTTGTCTATTTTGTAATTTGAAGTGTGATTCTTTCAAATGCACAGGAATTCAATAAAAAAGTTGCAGATCTCAGAATTGAGATTGGGCTTCTTGTGAGAAAGTAGTCTTCTCCATTGAGAAATGTGAAAGAGAACGTTATTTCCTTTCACGATTGTATAGTTCAGGTCCAGTGGAAGACACAGACATCAATTTCTGATGTGGAATAATTTATGATATTGTACCTGTCATATTATGATATGGCCTGTCATGATTTTTGTATAATACCTGTATGAATTAAAAAACATGTTTTGCTTTCATACCCCATGAGTGTTACTTTATTTGAAGTTTGCTGAAATATTAAAGATTATTATAATAAAGAACTCGATTCTGACTTGAGTTTGTGACTGTCATCAAATCAATGGTATTATGTGTTAATTGTTAATGTTTTTCCCAATGGGGTCTTAACCTATGTGGTAGTTTAAATTGAAAAAGTTTGGGAGGGCAATTCAAATCTGGCACCGGCCATGCTGTAACCGGTCTTCCTAACGACCCAGGGAGTGTTTAATCTTCTCAAAGTCTGTCATTTTACACCGATTTCACAATGTTGAGAGCTTCTTCCTGCTCAACAAGTGGGGTTATCCAAAAATAATGCTGAATTGCCCACCCTAATCCATGAACACTAGCAAACTATGGATTGAGAAAAAAATACTGATTCCTTGAATTTTTGAAAAATTGTGAGCTTTTGCTTGTCCGCAAATGGGGAATTCCATTGTAAACTTCTAAGTGCATTCTGGTAAAGGTAAATATTTATAGAATGAGCCACACTTTTGCAGGTGACTTCTATGTATTAAACGGGTTCCCCCGTGGCCTAATTGGTAAGTGCGCTTGTCAACTGGCTTTGAGGGCGTGGGTTCAAATCTCACCCCGGGAACTCACTTTAGTCAGAGCCCATGGGACACTAAATGGAGGCGGGTTGTATCCAGTGTTCTATGCTGGGGCATCTGAAAGACCCTGGGCATCCCTGAATTCATAGGGTATGTGCCAGACTCACAGTCTTCTTCTCATCTCATCATCATACGGCGATCGCCTGCCTCGATATAGCCCACTAAGGTGCTGCAGAGGCGTAAAACACAAACAAACAAACAAACATCTATGTATTAAACAGCAATGCCAAAACGAGGGCAAGCCTGATCGGAAAATACTGGGGGCTCCTGAAGCCCCCTAATTTTGGCTTCTCTCTCCGGGTGCATTTCCGTGTTGCTGTACCTTGATTTTGCTGGGGAGCAGCATTGTTTAGAATGTCCTCGGATTTTATTTGTTATTGCTGCTGTGGTCCTCAGTTTTCTAATTTCCTCCGTTAATATTTCTTTACTTGGCCTATGATTGATTGTTCGATTCTCTCCCAATTGTCCCAAAACGTGTCTGGCTTCCTTCTCCCTGGTTACAGTCTCTATACAGGTCAAGATCTGTCTCTATTCGGGACTGACAAGTGGCATCAGAATGCTGACAGTCCCTGGGAAAATCGAATCGGGTCAACAATAATTTGATCTGTTTTGGACAGATCACAAGATCAGGTTGCACAACAGCTGTCCATAATACTACGCCAAACTACTTTCACTAAGCATGGTTGCTGGCAAAGATCCAGTCCACTGCTTTGAATGAAAATGTTTGGAAATCATGAGACAAAAAGAAAGTTTAGAAACTTTAGCGTAAACTTTGCCTGTGGAAGGGATGATTTTACTCATCAGAAGTTTGATGGTATTCAATCTACTTAGGCCACGCACAATTGATTCTTAGCTTCGCAGACCCGCCGACACAATAGATTTCCTACCGATGGAAAAATAAAAATAAAATTTTTTTGTTTGACCTTATAAAAAATTTTTTTTTCACCTTTTTTGTTTGTCCTACCGACCGACCCTAGAAAAAGTGCCTTGAGAGGATCCGAGAAGCTAAAGATCAATTATGTGTGGCCTTATGCCGTTTAGTGCATGTTAAATTGTGGTCAGAAAAGTGTCCGAAAAGAATGCTCTCTCACTTATTCACATGTCATAAAAAAACAATGTTTTTGCTTTGTGATGTGAAAAATGCTCATTTGTATTTATTCTGTTACTTTATGGAGATTTATTAACTAGGACAACAATATTAATTTACAATTTAATAAAATCTGTGTAACACTCAACAAAATGTCTTGAGCCACAATGTATACATCCTCCGTGATAAAAAATAGTTCCAACTTATTTTGGTATTTACAAGCTGTCTGCTTAAAATTGAAGCCAACCAAAGTCAGATTAGACACAGAGTTTTTGGAAATAAACTAGACGATCACTTAACGATGGAACTGTCCTGGTCTCTTCTACACTGTCCTGGTTACTTCCAGAGATTGAAATTCTGTTGACCGCTCACAGGAGCTCGCAAATTTGCACCCTAGGTGGCAGAAAATGACGGTCAAGTTGTAGACAGGGTCAAGATGATGTATTTATTATTGTAGTTTGATTTGAAATCTAGCATCCTTGTCCTTGTTGTGAGAATAGTGTTGCTGTACCTTGATTTATTGGTCCATGTTGGTGCTCTTTCCTGTATTTTTTCCCCTTTATTAAAACACACAGGAGAGAGACACCAAAGTGATCCTCAGATTTGAATGGACAAAATGCTCTGCACACGCTCTGCACATGCTCTGCACATGCTCTGCACATGCTCTGCACATGCTCTGCACATGCACTGCACATGCTCTGCACATGCTCTGCACATGCTCTGCACTGAGTAAATGGCCCTCTGTGTTATGGTTTGCCTGCTTTCGACATCCTTTTGCCTAGTTCATCCCAAATATGCTTGATTGGGTTATGGTGTGGGGAGTAGGGCATCCACTGCAGGACATAACCCTGGATTCATCACCCACTCAATAACACCACAGATGCTGTATTTGAACAGGATAACTGGACATTGTGCATTAGGGATACAACTTTTTTGCAACGTCACAACCCTGTATCATATTTTGATGAACTTTAGCTAGAAAACACTGAAAATCAATGTCTTTTTGGTATTTGATAAAAAAAGTTCACCCATGACTCTCATTGAAATTTTTTCAATTTGTGTCAATTTGGCGCATTTTCTGAGAAATGTAAATGTGGTTGGATCACCAATGAAATGGCTTATATTTTGGAATCATGTAAACTTTCAGCGACTAGAAGAGCTACACTTTTTTATTTCAATACAATTATAAAGCAATTCATACAGATGAAGGTTGCAGAATATGGATTTTTTAAGTTACAACAAGTCATAAGTAAGAGTGAAGTGCAATCGCAAGTTTCCTAAGTTTGCGTTTGGTGTGCAGTTCTTTCATGACTTTAATTGTTTGTTCACTACATTGATTTTATTTCTGCTGATGTTCCGTCTTGATGTCTCTTGCTTTCAGTGATTTTTAAGCACTTCAACATGTCTTGCTAGAAGGTTTACTATACAAGGCTTGTGAAAGCTTCACATTCTCTCCAGCTTGATACATTTGATCGCTGATCCAGTGGTCTGCCGATTTATTTAAGATAAATTGACAGACTCTAAGCAGTCTTTCCCTCAAATATGACCTCAGATAAAAGGCCGTTAAAGCTAGGATTTCTCAGGAAATCCATTCGGCATTAATTTTTCTGATATTTGGAACTTCTAACTTGAAAGGGAAAGATTTGTTTTTGTCTAAGTAACAGAAACTTCTTAATAATTATTTCTCCCTCCAGTTTGATCATCAATGACATGAGTTCCATTCTGGAAGGCCATTGGAGTCCATAACGTTTTACTGTAAATCTTTGACAAATATATTATACATTTGGTGACTTCATTCGGTCCACCGGCTCCTGAACCATGAAAATGCATGGAATTCGAGCTAAAAAACATACTGAATTTTGAGATTTACAGACCATGCAGACGTCTGTATGAGTTATCCTTTTTAATTAGCCAGACGTCTGCAAGACATAATTTCTAGCTTTTTACAGACTGTCTGGATGCTATTAATTTACACAACACGCAGACGTCTGCAGAAGTATATTTCTGACTGAAAACAGATGTCTGGTCGATGAAATTTCCAGCTCTTTACAGACTGTCAGTATGCTATCAATTGTTCATTCTTACAGACACAACTTTGATAATTTTACTCATAAAAAAAACATCTACAGATGTTTATATTGTGCCAAAACCAACTATTTACAGACCATTGAATATGTGGTGATCCAGACGTCTGAATCACCTGCATTTCTTGATAATCCAGACGGGATCAAATGACATGAGAAGTCTATTCGAGAGCCCTCACAGACGTCTGGAATTTCACAAATTATTATCTTAGCAGACCGTCTGTTTTATCCTGCTAAAGATGTGGAAATTATCATAGAAGAGAATTCTGTAAAAGGCAGAAATGGAAGCCTACACACTCCAAAAACTGCATACAGACGACCAGACGTCTAGAAACAGGCAAAATATATAGCTCACAGAAGTCTTAAAATGGCCGGTGTCTCTTTCACTTCTGGTCTGTAAGTTGTTGGAATGATCACAGTAGAGACGTCTGTAAAAGGGCTAAAATTAAAGCCTGCAGACGTCTCCAAAAACGCAGAAAACACATTCTACAGATGTCGGGAAGCAGACAAAATATATAGCCTACAGACATCTGAATGGTCTGTAAATCTCAAAAACGTCACCGTTTTTTATACGTGTATGTGGAATTCATTCTAAAACATCTGATAATTCACAAGTTGTGACATGTCACAGCTTTGGCTCACATGCTATTTCTGTAATCTAGTCACTTGCAGCTTTACCTGTCAAATAGCCCACTTTGAACTTTTAACAGCTTAAATTTGTCATCTGCATGAGCCATTCAATGATTGTGCTCATATTTTTGTTTTTTGCACTAATATGTCTTACCAATGTAGCACATTTTCGAGCTTTGACCATTTCACTTGCTCAAAATCATTAAAAAGTGAAGTTTAGTTGTCCCCAGCTGTATAAACTCAGTTAATGGAGACCGTCAGGTCTCTGCGCGAAGCGCAGAGAACAGAGGTCTTCAAATGGTAGGAAACAGAGCCACTCACACAGGGATATACTGAGCAAATATTTTGCATGTGCCAAAGCTGACAAAAGTGGCACCGTTTATGTGACGTCATTGCTGAATGAGACACAATGGTGATGACGTCACAAGAGTTTACAAGAGATGACGTCACGTCACGATTTGCAAGATGCTACAAATAGCTCATCAGATCTTGATCAAGAGATGCTACCTCCAACTCTAAGCGACCTGATCCAGTTTTGTGTTGAGTCTGTTGATGTCATGCCAGGGTACACAAAAACATTGTATGGAGCACCATTAGCGTGAAGGGGCCAATAATTGATTTGATTTTATTGAGCCTCCTTAGGAGAGAAAATACATTATAAAATGAAAAAGAAGTGTTTAATACAGTTGGTATAAAGGTATAAAAGAAAAAACAATGCTAAAATGCAGCTAAAACATAATAACAATTAAGATATCCTGACTAGCTAGCAATGTAAATCTTACACTATACGCAATTCCATCCACACAGATTTTGGAATTTATAGCCCTTTTAAATACATGTAGGAAAATAAGATTTTTCTGCTAATAAAGCCGCCAACTGAATGAACAAGAAAATTTTTTCAAAAAAAAATAGAGGCGATTTTTAAAGCAAATTCAGCTTTTTCAGCAAATTAGCCTCATCTGCATGTTTTTTACGCCGATCCCGCAAAAAGCGTACCGTCCCGCACCTGCGAATCCGCGTTTTATTGGGAAATCCCGCCGTTCCGCAAGTTTGGCCCGCCCGCATTTTACTACGACGCTGGACATCAGTTCTGATGACGAAGTTTCACAGACTGATTCTTGAATCTTAGAAAAAGCCTCCTGTCGGGAGGCCTGTGGCCATCTATACAGAGGCGAGTGGCTATATATATATAGAATCACTAAGACTATATCAGCGATAGGCTGATGCATCGCCTCTAAAAATATGGGTTAACATAGAGCAGGCCTACTTTTATTTAGAACTGTAACATTAATAATTTTATCTGGCTAATTCACAGAGAAATAGCAAGAAACATAACACATGTAGATAAATTTAATTAGAGGAGTCAAGTGTATTTGTAGCAGCAATTGGAAATTTGTGTCTGACGGTCTCTCTATGCTTTGGCATCTAATCATATTAATTGTGCCAATCGGTCTTTTCTGCCTTCAACTGACTACCCTAGAAATAGGTACCACCAACAACCTGCTTCTTGAGAGCGATTTCGCTTCTGCTGGCCAGTGAGACTTCTTTTCTACAGGCACTTGACTTCCAGATTAACAGGAATGGACCTGCGCCTAGTTTCTCTTGCTTTTCTCTTCGTTCTTCTGAAATACTTCAAAACTTTTTTGATGGATAAGCCCACTATGAGCAGTGGCCAGCGAGTAAAATTCTGTGTCTGTGCAGAAATCTCACTCAAATTTCTGAAAAATGTTTGGGAGGAAGTGCAGCAAGAACATATGTGCTTTGAAAATAATGTCCAATGACTTTAGATATATTTTTATATCACTATTCCTGATTATTAATATTTAGCATGCAATAGTTGTGATAACCTCAATGAATTTGATGTTTACAACATCCTCCCATGGCAGGGTTCGTTTACACTTACCCTGCCAACCAGTACTATAAAATGACGGAGTTTTATGAATATATATATGCTAATCTTTTTTAACAGCTTTTTTCCGGCGTTGTTAGTGGTTTTCTACAAAGAAAATACTTAAAACAAAAAACAAGACAACAGTGACAACATTCAAACATTCATTCAGTTGCTTTTAACAATGTCAAACTGTGAATTATATTGGTCACACCGGAGATATGTTAATCTTTTAAAGATTACTTTTAAAACTGAAACATGGTACATGTGGTCAGGGTAGGTTCACTAGCCTTACACTGAGAAGTGAGGATGGTTTACAATGCTGCAGATACAGTTTAATACACATATGCTGTGAAAAGGACTAAAAGACATGCATGTGAATGCCAGAAAAGTCAGGAAAGTGCCTCAAAGTTGACAAATGTGTAAGTTTAATAAGAAAGGTTGGTGAGCTGTCTCTTGACACTTGAGAATCCTTCCACAGCCAATCATCTGTGCTATCAGTGAGTTTCATCCTCACTCCAATTTAATTTTGTTGATATGTGGTGGCATGGAATAGTAATATAGCATTGTGTTTTTATCAGGAACCTCTAATAATGCTAAATGCAGAAGTGTTGACGAATCCAATCAATCCATTACATATTCATGAAAAAATGATGAAATTGGATGGAAAACTGCATAATATTAGCTCATACAAGGCAATCTGCCATATGTGAAACGCCATATATGGTCCCACTGAAAAGCTAATTTCAACTGTTTTAATTTGGTATTACTTTGGTTGCTGTATCTTCAATAGGCAAAAAGCTATAAGATGAAAAAAAGTTCTCCACCGGCGGAAAATTGCCATTTTCTGACTATAATAGATTGCCAACACAAAGATGAGTTCATGGGTGAACTTTTTTGAAGATAGTTAAAAACTGACTTGACCACAGTGGTTTTCATACCAAAGTTCGTCCAGCTATATGACACAGGAAATTGATTTTGAGGACAAACATTTAAAAGTTGTATCCCTAATACGCACACCAGAGATAGACCATGCTCCAGATCCCTACAATGTGTTAATTGTGGAAGGGTCCACCCTGCTTTTAGCCATGAATGTGGAGTCTTAAAGAAGCAAAACAAATCATTCAAGTACAGAATTACACCAGAATATAATTACCTGAAGTAAAAGGCCATGTAGAAGGTCACCCTCCCCGTCCCATGACTTGGTATGATGAAGAAGACATGGACAAAATTGATCAAGCAGCAGTTTACCCTCGACCAGTATTGAATTCATCCCCGCAGAGGATTCAACTGAAGAGGAACCCCTTCATGAATGTCTTGCTGAAATCACCTGCACAAGATTGACCAAAGAAGGAAGAGACAATGGTCGATGGATTCTCCAGAACCGGTTGCATGCTTATCGCCTAGGAAAACAATCCAAACAAGTGAACTGTAGCACCCTGTCGAGTGCAAATGCCTGTCGTGAGAAAAAACAGGACGTGTTTTATTGTCTTGCATCAGTGGAAGTTTCCCCAAACTTGTTGGCAGACAAATGGGCAAACAGACGGGCAGATGGACAGACATCCGCGGAAGAAAACATTTGGCCCTGTCTGCGGTGGGCCTAATAAGGCAAACATTCTCTACAAACGCCCTTCAGACAAAGACATCACTCAACCCTGCCAAGACGAAAAAAGCTTTGGCTTCTGAAAACAAGACAACACCCAAACCAACAAAACATGAAAACTGAACATACCACTCGATTCTTCACTCTAAAAAATGTCGGGACAAAATTGGTTTTTTAGATTCAAAATGGTTTTTTGAAAAACCAAATTTCAATGCAAAACCAACATGGATTTAAAAAAAAACCATGTTGGTTTTTTGCATTGAAATTTGGTTTTTCAAAAAACCATTTTAAATCTAAAAAACCAATTTTCAATGACAAATGTAAAATGACAAGCACTCCCAACAAAAAAGCACCCTCCACATATCAAGAAAAAAACATACCAAGACCATTGATACAAACCAAGTATGTCTCTAAATGGCCCAGTCAGGTGCTGATGAGACGTAAAATACCAACTCGCTCGTTCGCTCACTTGGGGATGGTAAACTTTTGGTCGTCCAGGACACAATCTGCCAAAGTGTCTTGCAAAGTTGCAATGTGCACTGATGAAAGCAAGCCCGGGGCAATCGAACTTCGATGACCTGCTGCTAAGCTGTAGGACAAGATATTTTCTTGATTTTAGTGTCTTTTTATTTCTCAGACTTTAGAGAATCACCACTAAGCCCAGTCACGGAAGGCGCTCTCTCTGGATTCCCGTTGGCACAGGATGTGGGATGCGTAATCATCCTCATGGGATCTCGGCACGGCCAACAGGCATAGAGAGGGTCTAACCACCATGGTATATGAACCTGGTAAGGAATTTGATCCCAATGGAGACTGGCACACCGGGCAATCGTCGGAAGGCCGCTCCACCATAGCGACGGGTTCCCCAGGCGTTGAAACCCGAGGGAACTCATCGGGGGTGACCTCCGTCTGAACTCCGCCAGTTGTCTCACCATCTAGAACGCCCGCGGGCAGAGGCCCGACCTCCATGGCCTCCACCTCCGCCAACCCGAGAGTGGCAGAGGCAGCGGTGGACGAGCCATCCCTCCCTGCGTCCAACGCCCGGTCACCAACAGACGAGGACAGTGACAGAACATCCCCCGCCCTTTCATCCGCCAACCCGAGAGTAGCAGAAGGTCGGACGGGAGAAGGGTCGTCATCCAGGTCGTCAGTAAAGTCCGGAAACAATGCAATAAGTGGCTCAGTGCCCAATGATGAAACGATAGAGTCACATTTGTCGTCATCTAGGAGGGTCCCGGCCGCGGCTCCCCGGTCGGTGGTCCGATGTTGTTCTTGGGAGGCTTCCGTCGCAGCCTGCCGGGCAGCCTTCCACTTCTTCCGGGCCCTCTCCTTCTGACTCCTCTTGGTAGGCTTCCGCTTCTTCGGCTCCGTCTCATCAGCGGCCACCATCCTGGAGGTCCCTGGTGTGACTTGTCGATCCGGGGCAGTCTGCGTCTCCGGGGCGGCGGCAGCCTGAGATGCCCGTCTCGGCTGGGCCAACGTGGCCCTACCAGCCTTGGCCGCCTGCCGCCGCTTCCGCTGCCTGTCCTCCTTCCTCTGCCACCTTCGCCTATGGCTGTCGGTCCCCTGGTCAGGTTGCTACCCGGCGGCACAGTCAGCTCCGGTCTCGCCACCGGAGGCTGAGTTGCCCCAGCCAGTCGCAAGCCAGCCACACTGGACGCCAGAGGAGCGCCAATCCGGCCAGCGGCCGTCGGACCTACAGGGCCAGGCACCCCGACAGCCGCGACATCGATGGGAGTGGGGTCGCGGTAAGAGACCGAACTCGTCCAGGTTTGGGACTCCTCGTCCTACCATGTTGTGGTTACGGAGACCACATTGGTACGCCGACAAAACTGGGTCACGGTAGTCCGGTGACGGTACCCAAAACTATACGTCTGTGGATCATCAGGTTGTTTGTCCATCTTGCCGTTAGAACTCTTGAGTGCTGCAAACATAAAAAGCTATCTATAGTACCTCCCCCCATGCAATAATTTTAAGCCCTTTTTGTGGCGGCATGACCATGAAACACTCACGGATTCCCCCGGGGACACAGCTACCGGCATTGGTCGGTGGAGGTGACACCTATGGCTGGAGGGCCTCTGCTGTCGTCTATTGCCTGGGTGTAATGGTTATGACCCGAGGTCATGAGATTAACTGTGATTTGGTGAACCTAGGTATTTGATACTTTGCTGCTTAGGATTGTATACTGGGTTGTTTTAGGGAATCATATTTGAGTTTGGATTAATTCACCCTTTTTGTTTTTTTCTTCTTTTTTTTCCGTTTTTTTTGTAATCTGATGCTCACCCAGTGACAGGTAATTCTGTATGTATAAGGGAATAAATGTTTCCCACAAGATGTGGAGGACAATCAGCAAGGCCATGCTGGAAATGAGAAGGAAATACAAAACCAGACGCACAGAAGACACAGACATGAATGGACTGTACTGTATTTCGGGAAGATGTGGGAGCTGGTTTGATTGATGGAAAGGCCTAAGTGTCCATCGCTAACTTGATAGCTTGGTGTCATATAAAGTGATCACATTCAGACCAATCAGGAGCTACAAGGCCAGAGCTTTGAAAGTGATCAATTAGTTTAAACTGGCGGGAAATCTTTTTGTTGGAATCAAGAGAAGAAAGGTGTGTTATCATCTTAGGTAACTTGATGGCGGTTTTCAAGCCGTACAGTTCGTCGTGGGATGACGAGGAAGAGAAAGTCTACAGCTATGAATACGATGAGGAACAATATCCGGACAATATGAATTCTTTGAGTGTGGTCAACCCAGATGGAAACTTGGCCAGTGTGCTAAGCCAGTTCGAAGTGAACGACATGGGGGTTAATTTCTCTACTTAAGACCCGTCGGGTCACACCCGTGGTCGAGCGGGAGTCACTCATAACCCAGTCGCATCCTCCAACCCCCCGCTCCGAGCCAATCCATTTCAGGTACCTGGACACGCCGGCCGACTTTTTCGACAAGGCACTGGATTCAGACAAGGGTTTTAGGATTGTTACAGCCGCGGAAAAGGTCGCCGGGGGAACCCTCAAGGTGTCTCACAGTCATGCATCACCATTTTCAAGGTTGACAGGTGTATATCCGGAAGACATAACAACAATTTAGACCAAAACCCTGGTCCGACCAAAGGCCCCCGCAGGTCTCGGGCCTCCTCGTGGCGGTGGGTGGTAACACAAGAGTGAAGTCCTCTATCTCTTGTGGCCAACACGAGACAGTGCGCAAGCACACGTCTCCCCGACGGAAATGGGGCAACCTGTTTGCCGTGGGTTGCGACCCGTGTTGGAGGATGAAGGGGTCCTGGTAGTTGAGTCGGTTGGGACTAAGTTGGTCCCTCCCATACAATACACTACTTTGGCCTGGATTTCTCCCAGACGGGAGGCTGGATTGGCCCGGTCCAGTCAATCGGCTTGTCATGTTGTCATTAGGACTTTGGTCCTATTTGGCCATGGCTGATGGGTCAATCAAAGAAGGGTAGAAACCGGATATTTGCCTGCCATGGTTATTTTCTCATGATTGAGGCTGTATTGCAGGCCTAGCCTTTAGAGAGTATATCCTTCATGTATTCCTGGGACTAGGGTACTGGGCTTTGCCCTACCCGACTTAGTCTCCCCGTGTTGGGCTCCGTGGTGGGTGGGGACCATGAAGGATGAAGAATGGAAATCTGTATGGATTTTTTCAACCATAACCTATCTCAAGGACTTTTTGACTGTGAACCTGAACCTTGGCCAAGGTATATAGTGCTAAAAGGCAAGGACGAGGCATTCCAACAGATGTCATCAACGATACGGGCGAAAGCCCTTCTTCAGGCAATAGGCAAACCAGAGGATGTAAGACGATTCCCTGGTTCCCTCTTGATTAAATGCAGGGATAGAGAGCAATCTCAACGACTACTGGACATGGAACAACTACATATTGCAAAGGTGGAAGTGGCTCCACATGAAAAGTTAAACTCAATCCAAGGAGTGATACATTCATTTGATAGCCACGAGAACACTAATGCGGAGCTCCTCGACTGGTTCGAGTTCCGCAAAATTCCGGTTGTCTCCATTTACAGAATGTCGCAAAGAACAACAAAAGATGGCTCGGTAGTAGAGACTCTTTGTCTCACCTTTAAGGGAAACCGGCTACCGGAAGCTGTAGAAATTGGATTTGAATTGGGTGCGCCCCTACATCCAAAATCCACGGCGCTGTTACCGATGCCAGAAATATGGTCACATTACCAAGACATGTAAAAGCAGAGTGGAGGTATGTGCTAACTGTGGAGGCTCGGATCACACCCATACTAAGGATGCTCCGTGTGGTCTCCCTCCAAGATGTGTCAACTGCAAGGGAAACCACTCATCATTCAACAAGTCATGTCCTAAATGGACCTACGAGAAACAAGTCCTTGAGATCAAGGCAACCTCAAATGTCTCATTTCCTGAGGCTAGACGAATAGCACAATCCCGATATGGAGCTCAAAGTTATGCTCAGGCCGCTGGTGAAGAGAATGCAGAACTACCAACGGGATCACAGTTGTCCCATGGATCTTCCATTCACCGCCAAGCTGGACCCAGTTCATTTCCTCGCACAACGCCAAGATTAAGAGTAGACCTGGATCCAGATTTCAGCTACTCAAAACATTCTCTGACAAATAAAGACACAAACAAATCCAATTCACAAGAACATGATGACAAATTCCTTAATCTTTTTGAACACGCACATATGAATGAACTTCATAACGTGCACGAAAGACACTTGACACAAAATCGAGAGAAAACAGACAAAAATCAACAAAAGGACCTGCAGAACAAACCGACAAAAAGGAAATCTGATGACAGAAATGCTGACGAGAGAGCCCCAACGAAGATTCAAGTGACAGAGGTCGAATCTGACCTAAATTCCTCTTTTGAAACGGTTGACTCCCAGCCATCAGGTGAAGAAAACCCAATGGAACTGCAAACACCTCCTACAGTTCCCGAGGTAGTTAAGGCCGATGCTGGTCCTCCCACCAAGGTGGACAAACCAACTGACAACACCTCCCAGACCCCATCTGCTGCTCCAACAGGTCGAAAGCAGGGTCAGGGAGGTCAACCAGACAAAACAAAAAACCCTACACAGGACAAACTGCAACGCAGAACCCCGACAACTCAAACACATCACCAAAATAAAAGTCCCGACTCAAAGAACACGAGTCAAACACATCCAAAAAGTACAAAAATACCTGGCCCACCAAACACAAATATGGGGGGAAAATCTACTAACACCAATCAAATTCTGAAACGTGACAAACATAAAGTCACGAATAGAGCCCCGTTAATAAGATAACATCTATGACTGAACAAACTCATTCCATGGACAACATAGTTCAGTGGAATTGCAGAGGTTTAAGAGCAAATTTTGATGAAATAAAAATATTGACATCTGAGCATAGGGCCAGCATCCTATGTCTCCAGGAGACTTACTTAAAACCATCCGACAACATTACTATCAGAAATTATCATATGTATAACTCATATGGAGACATTGTCCATGATAGGGCAATAGGTGGTTCTGCCATTCTGGTCAGGCAGGGCATAATACATACTTGCCTTAATCTGACCACCACTTTGCAGGCAACTGCCGTCCGCCTAACATTACGTAGAACGATTACCGTGTGCTCCCTTTACTTGTCACCGAGTTCGCGGGTGACCCTACAAGATCTAAATAACCTATTTGACCAATTACCTGCCCCCTCCATTATTCTTGGAGATTTTAATGGTCACAGCCCTTTATGGGGTAGTGCAGACCTGAATAGTAGAGGTGAACTGATAGAGGACTTTATAAATGGAAATAATCTTTGTGTCTACAATGATGGGTCAGATACATTTCTACATTCAGGACATGGCACTTACTCTGCTATTGACCTAAGTATAAGTGACCCAAATTTGTTTTTAGATTTTGAATGGAAAGTACTAGAGGATACACATGGAAGTGATCATTTCCCAATCCTATTGAAATCGTTAGATGTTGGTCCTAACTCCGGTTTATCAAGGTGGAAATTCAATAAAGCAGACTGGAATCTCTTCTCAGAACTCTGCAACAAAAATATTACCCAACAGAAATATGCAGATTCCGATTCCCCTGTAGACCATTTCACAAAAGATATTATAGACATAGCAAATAAAGCGATACCGAAATCTCAAGCCAATCCTCACCATAGCCCTAAACCTTGGTTTGACACAGAGGTCAAAGAGGCTATCAAAGCCCGCAAAAAAGCATTACGTGCCTTTAAATCTCGTCCAACATCAGAAAATCTAAATCAATTTAAAATCTTCAGAGCAAGAGCGAGAAGGATAATAAGACAAAAGAAAAGGGCTACCTGGCAAAACTATGTCTCTAAACTTAATACCCGTACACCTAGTTCAAAAGTATGGAAAATGATAAAGAAGATACAGGGTAGAGATACATCCACACATATTCAACATCTTGTCATCGACGAAGAAGAGATAACCACAACTGAGGAAATTGCAAATAGAATAGGTGACCAATTCGCATTTAACTCCTCATCGAACAATTACACCCAAGAATTCCAACAATTTAAAGAGAGGGCCGAGCGACAAAATTTGAATTTCCAGTCTGATAACTCTGAAGCATATAACATGCCCTTCTCCGTGGAAGAGCTCATAGCGGCATTGAATAAGGCAAAAGACTCTGCTACTGGAGCAGATGAAGTTCATTATCAACTACTAAAGCATCTACCGGAAGGAAGCCTTAAAATTATGCTTCAGATTTATAATAGAATATGGGACTTTGGTACATTCCCAACGCTGTGGAAGAAAGCGATAGTAATACCAATCCCAAAACCTAACAAAGACCTCAGTGATCCACTTAACTATCGTCCGATTGCACTCACCAGTTGTCTTTGTAAGACCATGGAAAGGATGGTCAACAATAGACTAGTATGGTATTTGGAATCAACTGAAGCCATAACAGAATATCAGTGTGGTTTCAGGTCCAAAAGAAGTACATTGGACCATTTAGTATCATTAGAAACCTACATAAGAGATGCCTTCATTAAGAAAGAACATGTAGTTGCAGTATTTTTTGACCTAGAAAAAGCTTATGACACCACTTGGAAATTTGGAATTATGAAGGACATTCATGAAATGGGTCTCCGGGGAAGGCTTCCTCACTTTATAAATTCATTCCTTCAAGATCGAAACTTCCAAGTCAGAATAGGAAGCACACTATCCAACAATTTTAACCAAGAAATGGGAGTTCCTCAGGGAAGTATTCTCTCTCCGACATGTTTTAATATTAAGATTAACAACATAGTCCGACATATCAAGGAGAATATCAAGTGCTCTTTATACGTTGATGATTTCCTTGTTGCTTTTAAGTCAACCAAAATGACAAGTGTGGAACGACAACTGCAACTTAACCTAAACAGGTTGCAAAAATGGTCATATGAGAATGGTTTTAAATTCTCCAAAAATAAAACGGTGTGTATGCACTTCTATCCTCCCAGAAGCTTTCAGCCGGATCCAATCCTAATGTTAGAGAATTCGAAAATCAAAGTAGTAAACCAGTACAAATTCTTAGGAGTTTTACTGGATTCTAAATTCTCTTTTATTCCACATATCAAAGAACTTAAAGCTAAAGGTTTAAAATCTCTTAATCTTCTCAAAGTAGTCAGCAAGCTCAGTTGGGGTGGAGACACCACTGTATTGCTACGACTATATAGGGCTATAACCCGATCACGTCTCGATTACGGGAGTATTGTATATGGATCAGCAAGACCGTCCTACCTCCGATGTCTAAATACAGTACACCACCTGGGCATTCGCCTGTGTCTTGGAGCATTTAGAACATCGCCAATAGAGAGTCTATATGTCCTTGCGAAAGAACCACCATTGTCACTACGGCGTATAAAACTTTCGCTGCAATATTTTGTTAAACTGGCAGCATGTCCAACAAATCCGGCTTTTTACCCGGTATTTCAGCCAAAGTACCAACAAATTTATATGACTAAACAAAGTGTTTTAAAACCCCTAGGGCTTAGAATGAAACCCTACTACGACATAATAAACAAAGACAACTGCGTAGTTGCTGAAGTGCAGGTTCCATCCATATCTCTGTGGACCCTGCCTTCACCAATTTGTATTTTAGACCTGACAAGTCTTAGAAAATCTTCTACAAGTCCCCTGGAATACCAGAGTAAATTCCTCATAATAAAATCCCGGTATCCATCATACAAGTTTCTTTACACGGATGGGTCCAAAGATGGACTTCTGACTGGTTACGCAGTCACCTCCGCAAAGACAAGTTACTGTAATGAACGTATACCTGATGTGTGCTCGATATTCACAGCGGAACTGACAGCTATCTACAAGGCGGTAGAAATGGCAGCCAACTCAGAGACTAACAATTTTGTAATTTGCTCTGACTCAAAGTCTGCATTGCAGGCAATAGCCAACAAGCAGGTGGAAACCCCTCTTGTATTAGACATTCTTTTTACCTTAGCAGCAATGAAAGAAAACAAGGATATTATATTTTGTTGGATTCCAAGTCACATTGATATCAAAGGAAATGAGATGGCTGATCTTCATGCGAAGAGAGCCTTAAGTAAAAACTTAACGGACTATGTTGTCCCTTACACGGATTTTAGAAAGCATATCAATGATTTTACCAAGTATAGTTGGCAAGTACGATGGAATGCTTGCCAACGAAACAAGCTACGCACAATACTACCACACGTCATGAAAGATATAAAAATTGATGTGAACTCACGCAGAGAGCAAATCGTAATTCATAGATGTCTTATAGGGCACAGCAGATTAACCCACTCACACTTATTAAACAATGATGCAGCACCAATATGCGAAGGGTGCCAAGTACCACTTTCGATCAAACATATCTTGATAGAATGTAATAACAATCTACATCACCGACCCTTTCAATCAGGTAATCTAAAACACTTATTCTTAGAAAATTCAGCGTCCAGTATAACACGGTTCCTCAGAGATAACGACTACTTCTACAAATTATGAGAAATTAGTTCCAGGATAATCTATCTAACCAATGTTGCCTCTAAATAGCCCACACTGGTGCTGATGGGGCGTAAAACACAAACTCACTCACTCACTCACTGGTCCGACCAAACCACTCTATCATATATACATGACTAACAAAATTATTCTTGCTCAGTCAATCGACGGAAAGGTTCCAGTAACCGAGGCGGGTGATAACTGTATCACCGCAGCCCTGGAAAGGGTAACCTAATGTCAATCAACCCATAACTGTTAACCTGAACCCATTTATCCCAGTAACATATGTGCAACCCGAGTACTGTGTGCAACCCCCGTTTATATTTACAATTCCCACACTCCTTCATTATCAATCTGCCCGTAATCGGGCCAAGACAATTCGTCTGTTTGCCTCCACTGATTCAGAACGTAGTCCCGTAAATGTGAGGGAAGTCTTCGACGTCTCCCTCGGCTACTGGAAGGAAGAGAGAGAGACTCATTGACCTCACTGGAGGCTCCGTCTGACGCGACTGCATCCACGGCCATCGCCGCATTCGCGTTGGGAAAATCCGGACCGATTGCTGTTGGCGCTGGCTCTATCGCCTGTGACACCGTGAGGTCTGCAGGATTCTCAAACAGGCTACTGACATGTTCGATAGCCTCATCCTCTACAGGGACAACATCTTCATCTTCCACGGCCTCCAAGCGTCTTCGCTCCCGCCGCACCCACAAGGGAACGTTACTATCCGGACAACGCCGTAGGCGGTCATGATGCACCATTTGGCGGCGCCGTCGAGAATTAATGACTACGAAGAGAGAATCAGATACTTTGCGAAGTATCACCCACGGTCCCACGTAAATCGGCTGTAACTTGCGGGTCTGGCCCTTTTTCGAGACGGCATTCAACATGTACACTAAATCCCCCACGGCATACTCTGTCAGATGAGTACGGCGGTCGTAAAGTCTTTTGCGCTCTTGCAAGGCTGACTGTAACTTGTCACAAGCGCAGGTGTGCACATCAACCAAGGGGTCCTGTAGTTGTGACACGTAGCTTGAGGTATCCATTTCCGGTTGAACTTCGGTACCGGGAATATTGGCAAACAGGTCTAATGTGATCTCACGCCCCGACATCATCATATTGGCTGTAAACCCAGTAGACCGGTTAACGGTGGCACGCAGAGCCATCGCAACAAAGGGAAGATACGTATCCCACATAGATTGTTTATGTTTACCCTCTAGATGAATACGCAGCTTCGCCAGAATTTCCTGATTGACTCGTTCTACCTGTCCGTTTGAACTGGGCCTCTAAGGAGTGGTTCGCTGCTTGGCCATTTGGAGTAACTGGCACACTTCCTGGAACAGTTGACTTACGAAGTTGCGACCCTGATCACTGAACATCTCAAGGGCGCAACCCATTCGACAATCAAATTCTTCAATGAATGACTTTGCCACACGATCGGCGGTTTGATCTGGTGACGCTTTAAGCTCCGCCCACTTTGTGTATTGATCGATCATGACTAATATATATTTGTTACCGTGGGCAGTTTCAATCAATGGCCACAGGATATCAATATGTATGCGTTCCATGGGCTCTCCAGCCAGGTACCGGATCACCGGCCTGGGCTTCTGCCCAGGAAATGGGAGTTGGCGTGATCCCTAGAACTTCGGGGCCAGTCGGCGCTGGAAGATTTCCTCCGGAATCCACGACTTCCACCGCTTGCACCGCCAATGTTAGTGGGACAACATCATCCACCCGATCTTCAAAACGAGCCCACTTCTCCTGCATCTTACGACAATATTCGCACCCCCCGCAGGGCAGAGCGTGCAGCTCAGCTCCTGCCTGATAATGCGGACACTCTGCATCTTACGACAATATTCGCACCCCCCGCAGGGCAGAGCGTGCAGCTCAGCTCCTGCCTGATAATGCGGACACTCTGGGGTCACAGACCGGCTCAACCCATCGGCATTGCCATGCTGTTTGCCAGGGCATTGCATTAGTGAAAAGTCGAATTGTGCAATTGCTTCTAGCCACCTGGCCAATTGGCCTTCTAGATCTTAAACCTCATTAACCACACTAAACTGTTGTGGTCTGTCCGACAGATGAAGGACCGGCCCAGCAAGTAGAACCTGAACTGGTTCAAGAACGTAACTAATGCTAACAACTCCTTTCGCGTGGTACAATAGCGATGTTGGGCCGCTGACAGAGCTTGGCTACTGTAGGCAATGGTGCGTTCCTTTCCATTCTGTACCTGCGATAACTCGGCCCAAATGGCCGCATGACTGGCGTCCACATCTAGTATGAATCTCCCTGTGGGGGTGGGGTAAGCCAACACGGGAGCCTCGACCATGGCTGCCCGAAGAGCATCCATAGCATCCTGATGCTCCATTCTCCAATCGACCCGTTCCCCGGTAGGCGTATTCTTTACCAATTGATACAAGGGACCGCAAATTCCGGCCATCTGTGGGATAAATTCCGATGATAGTTAGCAAAACCCAAAAACGCCTCCAAATCGGTACGAGTCACCGGTGTTGGCCAGTCTACCACACTTTTGACTTTTGCCTCTGCTATACTAATGCCCTAATTTCCTTTTCAGAAAGCCTAGTTTGCTGTTCCCCTTCTTGGTCATCTTATCTATATGATGTTTCCAGCTGAGGTCCGATGTTAACTCTACTCCGTGGTACTTCGTCTTATCTTCTATCTTGAGCATATGTCCTTTCAAGTAATAATCCCGTTCTAATGGTGACTTCTTTCTGTGGATGCAAATGAGTCATTTCATCCAGATAAATGTAGTGTCATTTGAAATGACACTACATTTATCTGGATGAAAGTCCATTACCCATTTACGCTCCCAAGCTGCCAAGTTGTTCAGGTCTTCCTTGTAAATTTTCTAGTCTTTGAATTCTCAAGGACTTGCCAGTGGTCAACTTAAGAATGTGTGGTGTGGCCATACCCGAGTTTTCTATTTTAAGTTTTAATAGAATTCCAAGGTTTGATTTTTTAAAAAGCAGTCTCCAAGAATGTGAGGGGCTGGCTAGCATGTAATATTTTAACCACATCCTATTCTCAGCTTTACATTTGGATTCAATATCCGGAATCCCAAAACACAAAACACTAATATGAGCCATGTCTCCCTCAAATGGAAGCACATGTTTTCAAACCTCTTTGCATGCTTTCTTTTTCTGCTCACCTCTTCTTCTTCACTAATTCTTCCTTTGAGTTGCCGTTTTGTGAATTTCACTCTTCGGCTTTCACCTCGTGCATGAATCAACTTGTCCTATTATATTAGCCCTCAAGTGCATAAATACAGGACATAAAGCCCATTCATTCATCCAATAAAAATATAAGTATTTGAAAAAAATAAGCAGCAACGCGGGCCGGCGAAAGTCGAAACACGCCCATTCAAATTCCGATAGGATGATAATTATGATTATATAGTTTTTTGAGTCAATACGATGTCAAGTCTCTCTTGCGCCATACTCTAACTTTAAAGTTGAAGATTTCTCATGGAATTACTACATGTACATAAAAGATAGATCTTGGTTACTTCTGTGGCATTTCGAGGATAATTGACATTGTTCTGTGCCATCACTGCGCAACAAAGTTGATAAATGTCCAGGTCACAAGGAATAATTTCTCGAGGTCTGCTCAGGTCTTTGGCCAGTTGAATGTCCTGCTGCGAAATTTCCTTCATTTTGGATGTTGAATTGTAAAGCTCTGGCACATCGTAGAGTATATAGGCCTGTGGCCTTCCGCTTGGTAAGTTTCTTCTGCTTTTCCAGATGACATGGTGGCTCCATGTATCCTTAGCTTTGTCCCAAGTCACACTGAAGGGAAGATGCAGCACGAAAACATTTGTCGGAAGACCACCCCCAGTTAATAAGTTTTATGGAATCCCTTTTCTACAGAGTCTATATGACCTTTTGTTGTTGTTGTGAAATTGACACGAAAACAATGGAACAAAGAGACAAGTCCAGAAAAAACTAAATAACAAACTAACCATGTAACTCAAGTATCGACACCTTTGATACCGACGAAGTATGTCTCTAAATAGCCTAATCGGTGCTGATGAGACGTAAAACACAAACTCACTCGATGATGGCTGCCTGTCACCAGAGAAGCCAAATCGTCAGGGTCGCCACAAGCTGCTAAGTTGTCTCTCTTAGTGATCTATGGGTCTCTAGTTGATCCACCATATGCATCGGACACATACGAAACTAACCCCGCTGGGGTACAACCGAAAAGCACATTTACCGTGTTTCGATTTTTATATGTTGAGTAAGTGGCCTGCTGAGCTAGAGGTTGCATCGGCTTCTGCACTGAGCATTCTGTGCCATCTACAACCACATTAGTGGTGAAGTATTGAGCTCTGAACCTGGATTTATTATGCTCGTAATCAGTAGCGTTTTGGACCCCAAAAGACACATTTTGTGGTAACTTTTCACCAACATAATTACTGGAAACAGGCGATTTTTTTTTTTACCACAAAAGCTGTGTGATGCCTGCAGCCTGTCCACTGCTTGTCCACTGCGACTCAGTATTCCATGTTGTGACAAATGCTATAAGGAACATGTACAGCGACTTTCAAGAAAAAGTATTGATGTCTGAAGGGTTCCCAAACTCAATATAATTGTTACAAGGCAAAACGCAATTTTTTGGTGAAAAACTACGTTAACCACCAGGGCAGATGATGGGCCTGGATACGCTCCGGCAGAAGGGGAGCAGTAGTTCCACACACCGGACAACCAGGGTACACACTGCTATCGCCTGAGCCACCAGGTACTGGGGCCACAGGAGATGGAGGGGCCATATCTGCCAGGTGGGTGGTTACAATGGCGGGCCCCCCTGTTACATCAAGAGTTCGGGGTAATCACAATCAAAGAGAGATTACCATGCTGTTGCAGGGCCGCCGCCTGAGCCTTGCGGGCCTTTGAATGTTTGTGCCGCACCCGGCGGCGGTAGTTACGATGCGTGGCAAATCCAGGGTCCACCTCCAGTGGTGGCATGGCGGAGAAATCCGTCGGGGACGGGGATGCCTGTGCCGGGGGAGAGGCCACAGTAGGAGGAGGGGGGTCGCCATCTAAGGGCTCCAAAGGAGGCAAATTATCCTCCACATCAGACATATCCTCCGGGGCATGTAAGTCCAGAATGAATGATCCATCAGGAGTATGGCTGGAGCAGGCCGCCGGGCTTGGCGATCGACTCCTCAAAGCCTCTGCCGGAGGGTCGAGCCGGTCTGTATCTTCCTCAGGGGACGACCGGGGCATCGCCGGTGCAGGGGGAGGTCGCAGGGGGTCGTCGGTGTGGGTACCAGTACTTACAGTGCTCTTGACCACCTGCTCTGCTGCGGCTTGGGCGACCAACAGGATGTCCTGGGCGTCGAGGAGTGTGGCCGAACAGTACAGAGCCTCCGATCGGAAGTGTTCCCCTCGACCCACATGAAGGTCTCGGCTAACAGGCCGGTGTTCGGATCAATGTGCCGCCCGTGGCGGACGTGGTGGGCGATGGCTCTCGCCTGATCCATCTTCACAATTCAACTCTGACGACTTCTTCAACTTTCAACTTCTGATTACCACTGGGGAGGGAACGAAAAGAGGCATGGACATACATTAGACTTTATTTTGAGTTTTACTTTGAATCTGTGCCTTCTAAGGAATAAAATTCCTTCATTGGTGACACTTTGGCCTGAATACCTGTCAGAATTTTTGTGGCAAATATATTTCCTGATTTTGCATATTAGTTGATGTCAGTTGTGACTTATATAGTGTGACACAGTCATAACCCAAGGGCGACATATCAAGGATAGCGTAACCAGTCAATCCGTTTACTCCAGTCTGGGTCTAGTCTTAGCATTGAAGACTGTTAATTATTTAGTCAATGTCAATGGTTAGTCATTAATAAATAAAATAAAGAACAAAGGTCCTAATATAAGAGTAAAATGACATGTACCAACAGTAAAAAAAAACCTCACACAGGTCTCGAATTTCACATCATGGTCAAAGATGGAAGACTGAAGGATGTATGACCATTTGTTAGCTACACAACAATGCTGAAGAAATTTGGAAAACCACACTCAGTCGATCGACAGCGTGACAGTAATTTATGGTACAAGATATATTTTCACTCGGGCAAGGAAACTTCTTGAATTGAAAATTATTGCGGATGTACCTGTCAAAGTGACACCTCAAAGATCTTTATGCCATCAACCAAGATTATATGACTAACTCAACATGACCTCAAACCAAGTATGTCTCTAAATAGCCCAATCAGGTGCTGATGAGATGTAAAACACAAACTCACTCAAGAACACAGAGCACATTTCTTTACACATGAATTGCTCTTACGGCTGATTACTTGCCAAATATTGACATGGCAATAACTCAAAATCCAGACGTTTTAGGGAGATTCTGATTTCTTATTTGGAATCGGCATGGTCGGTATTTTTCCTTGGTAGCGGACGAAAAGTTTTTTTTTGTTGACCAGTGATATATTTTTGCTGAAAATCGCTGTAGGCCTACATGGTCCTTATAACATTTGTCACAACATTGAATACCACCCCCCTTTAAATTTCAGATTTTTAAAAATTATGAACCACCCTACTGCCTATGTTAGGATGTGTCTCACTTTTCAGATTTTTAAAAATTATGAACCATACTGCCTGTTGTATTACACATATTTACATTAATCAAGTGTGAACTGGTGAAGAGCTCTATAGATCTCCATTCTCCAACATTGTTAAGCCTCATAGTTTCCAATAAAACGAAGGTAACTTTTGCAAATTGACAACACTTACCAGATACCACACCACATAATTGTTATTCTGTTCACTTCTGTTCATATGATGAGATCGTTTTGGTGATGAAACAGTGCAAACTGTCAATGCAATCAAAAAATGAGTGCACACCTTGCATTCACCCAGAGCGGCCTATTGTAACAATTTAATAGGTAATTAACAATAGTATGTTAGGATGTGTCTCACTTTTCAGATTTTTTTAAATTAAAATTATGAACCACCCTACTGCCTATGTTAGGATTTTTCTCACTTTTCAGATTTTTTGAAATTATGAACCACCCTACTGCCTATGTTAGGATGTGTCTCACTTTTCAGATTTTTAAAAATTATGAACCACCCTACTGCCTATGTTAGGATGTGTCTCACTTTTCAGATTTTTAAAAATTATGCACCACACTACTGCCTGTTGTATTACATATATTTACATTAATCAAGTGTGAACTGGTGAAGAGCTCTATAGATCTCCATTCTCCAACATTGTTAAGCCTCATAGTTTCCAATAAAACGAAGGTAACTTTTGCAAATTGACAACACTTACCAGATACCACACCACATAATTGTTATTCTGTTCATTTCTGTTCATATGATGAGATCGTTTTGGTGATGAAACAGTGCAAACTGTCAATGCAATCAAAAAAATGAGTGCACACCTTGCATTCACCCAGAGCGGCCTATTGTAACAATTTAATAGGTAATTAACAATAGTATGTTAGGATGTGTCTCACTTTTCAGACAAAGGTTTTCCCCGTTGTGTACGTGGTAAAGCAAAATATCATTGTTAATTGGATGAGGCCTTTGGCTCTTTCTTATTCAATGCATGTACATAACTCCTTCCATATTGCTTGTCATAGCCAGAAATCTCATGGGAAAATAACTGCTCATTAGCCTCTCTTTTTACACTTGTTTCCATGGAAATTCCTAATTGGAGCATACCTTTTTTATTAACAGGGGTTTCATACATGCACAGGTTTGACTGACATAAATAATTGTACTTGTAGATTTTGTGGCAGTGACATTGATTACTTGATATAGATATTGAAAAAAAAAGAGGATAAATGTCATAACATGAGTCATATGTAATGATAAAAATGTGTTTCTGGTAGTGATTTCGGAAATTACAGCAAAGTGGGTAAGACCAATCAGGGAAAATTGGCACCATATTTTTCCTGATTCTAGAGAATCTGTACTTTCCAAAAAAGTGTGGTGTCATAAATTAACATCAACTTCCTATTGCGTATGTCAGGTTCTGATAGTCACAGAATGATGAAATTTGGTTCTTAATGCAGGTTTTCAAAAAAGTGTGGTGTCATAAATTAACATCAACTTCCTATTGCGTATGTCAGGTTCTGATAGTCACAGAATGATGAAATTTGGTTCTTAATGCAGGTTTTCATTGACCCAGACTCTAAAAATGACTCAAAAGGATCCATGGCTGCCATTTTCCAAAATGACTGCCTAAACCAAACTCTGAATTTGCTAAAAATACATCATTGCCAATAACGAGGTCCATCTCAAGTTATCTATGAAAGGCTTTATTTAGAACCAAATTTGATAATTCTGTGATTATAAGAACCAGAAAACAAAATTTTCCAAAATTGTATGATGTCAAAAATTAACATGTATGGTGAATCTTAAGTATGGGAGAAGCCAGGAAATGTGTCTTACCGTAGAGATGGTGGAATCGAATCTGAGCTGCTCCGAGCAGTCCCGGAGCATAGTATTATGTAAGAGGTCACCGTGTCCCTTGCGTCCATTTACCACATCCTCTCCCTCGGTGAACTTGGGGCCCCTACTGGGGCCTCCTTGTGGCGGAGGGCGATAACACATTGGTGAAGACCTCTATCCTTGGTGGCCAACATGAGACAGTGCGCTTGCACGGTGTGTCCCCTACCTTACAGGGGAATATCAGTGGTTATGTCAAGTACCAAGTTTCAAAATCGGATCGTACGTCAACCTGGTAACCAAGATGCGCGTCCCTCAGAGGGTTACCACATTGTACACTATGTAGGCCTACAGTGGCCTGGCTTTTATTGCCTCCACACATCAGCATTAATGTCTTTTCAAACATTTTTAAATTTAAAACACAGACTGTGCGACAAAATCAAGATACGCAATATGGGAACTTCTTCGGAAACTGTTTGATATGATGTCTCTTTATAAAATTGCAGATAATTCACCAAGTTAGATTATAGCACACAGTTCACTGAAAAAGTTATTGGAAAAAAGAAAATGGTGCAATTTTGATAATAAAACCTTGATAAAGCAAATTTTTAGTTCTTTATTCCAGAAATTGAACACTGGTCGAGTTCAAAAGTGACCTATTTTCTTTCCAGATGAAGTTAGCAGGCTCTGTCAGAGAACGGCACCTTTGAATATCTTAATGACTATAGAGACTAGACTATCAACACAGCGGAAGTACCAGTCATTGATAGACATGGTATATCAGGGCTTGTAAATCGATTTAATCCATCCAAATACTGGCTAATGACAAGTCCAAGAAATGCCCTTTACTTGTGTATTTTGATATATTTGTCACAGATTCTATAAAATTTGACAGTTGACTATGAAAAACATTTTCTCAAAATTCACTGTTATTGTTGGGTGTTGTCAGTTCTATTAGTTGCAGATTCGTATATAGTTTTATCTCATATCTAACTGCTACAAAGCACACATAGTAATAAACAATGTACAGCAGTTTGTGATCACTGATATAGTTGTATTCTGATTGGAACTTGTCATGTGACTTTGGAATAGGCTCCCACCAGTTTTGTATTTCTTCAAAATATGCAAATACTAGAAAAGAGAAAATACTTTGCATGCCAGAACATTACCAAAATAAGTGAGATATACAAGGTCAACTATTGCATTTGCTCCATATCTGTGTGTTATTTGCAAAATGGCTCTGCTCCTGCAATCTCCAAATTTGAATTGCATATGCTTGTATTGTCTATAGGGTATTACTGGTATTCATGCGCATGACTATCACAGTATCAGGCTTCGGCCTGCACTTCAACAGGTTTAACATAAGTTCAGTTGGATAAAGATCAGGAGGTTGACTTCAAAATTTTCCATTTTTTCTTCCTGATCCTTTCTTGGGATGCCTTGGCACTGTTGGCAGTATGTTTTGGGTCGTTATCGGACTGCAAGATGAACTCCCTGCAGAGAAGATTCCCTTGGGCTGAATGAACTGGCTCAACATTTTTCTGTATGTCATTCCATCCATTATTGGTGAACGGTCTTCAGTGACGTCATAGATAAATATCAAATTGCCAGGCCCTGATGATGCCATAAGTGTCCAAGCCGTGACATTGCCACTGCCATTCTTTACGGAAGCTGAAGTATTCTTCGGATAAGTTCAAAGTTCAAGTTCAAATATATACACTGTAGTTATTCAAACAGATAGTAGAAGTGTGGTATTTAGAATGGTATACTAAATCATTTACATCAGGAGCATTTACAGCTCACTCCTTTAAAGTCTTTTAATTTGCATTTTAGATCTTCAATGTTTTTGCTGGATTTTATAGCTGGAGGCAGAGTGTTCCACTGTTTTGGGCCGTACGCCCTCGGTGAATGCATCCTGTGTTTGCTGGTTCTCACCCGCACCTCCTCCAGAGTCAGGCCTTTCCGAGATTGCCTGTTTTTAATACAAAACAAAGGCACTCATATTAGGCTGGACCTATGATATTTACTGCTTTGTAGACTTCAATTATCAGAGTCTTTTGACGTTGAAGCTCTAGCCAGTCGATGCTGGCTTTAGACAGCAGATCTTCATACGAGGAATTTTGATCATATAAAGCAATCTTCAATGGTCTGTAAATAATTTTTTCCATTCTGTCCTTGAAGAATTGTTCACTGAACATAAATATAACTGAACAGTACATAAAATGTGACATAATAAAACATCTAAGGACAGACAGCTAACAGGCTTAAAGTACAGTACTTGCAGGTTACCATTTGCTTTGGCACATAAATTCATAATGTGAAAGTTAAGTGTCAGTTCACGATCTAAATTTATTCCAAGGAGTTTTGCCCTATCTTGGCTTGTAAGACTAACGTCATCAACCTGCATCGTAACACTTTCATTTTCCTTACGGCTATTTGGATCTAGTACCATCTTTTGGAATTTGTCAACGTTGGCCTTCATCAAATTGTCCTTGAACCATGCTGCTAATTTTTTACAGAGTACCTAATTTTCATAATTACATCTTGTCTTGATTTTTCAATATCTGTAATCATGTTGTCAACAGAATGGTTGCTTGGCAAGAGGTTTTAATTTTCAAGTAGTAAAAGCAAGTCGTTGATATAAACATTAAAACACAGGGGCCCAATAATGCTTCCCTGAGGGACGCCCTTTGTCAATATTTCCCGAGGACTTACTGAATTTTGAATTTTAACTCTTTGAAACCTGTCAGTCAGATAATCTTGAATTAACGCTTTTGAATTTTCTCCAAATTTATACCTTTTAAGTTTTTCTATTAGAATGTGATGGGGTAGGCAGTCAAATGCCTTTGACAGATCACGTTTGTATCAAGCAGTGTAACATTCGTTTCTGTACAGGCCCATTTCTATTCTTCTGCCTGTGTCTCACGAGAGTGGTTAAGTGACGGCGAAGTTGTAGAGGTTCCAGGAAGTCAAGTTTCGCCCAATTTCGGCGTTTCAAGCCATTTTTGGACAATTATATAATCAATTAGAGGTTCTAAATCGTCGTTGATGGTTCCTATTACGACGAGGCTCTCGTTTTTTACGCCGAATCGCTCGTAATTACGGACGAGGCAAGAAGAGACTTGTGTCGGCGAGTTGTCAGGAGCCTCGACGCAGTTCCATTGCTTCAATGTTAAACTAGATTCGCCCAAGGAGTCTCTTTCTTCGCCCTAGCATGCTGTTGCTTCGCCCTAGCATCCTCTTACTTCATCCTAATCTTCAATTACGCCCAAGCAAATACATTTTACGGTGAAGCAAGTGCCTGTTTCGGCGTTTAAACAGCCTGTTTGCGTCGGCGAGTTGTTCTCTTTTTTCGCCGAATTTCCATTGACTCAATGATAAGTAGCCTCGCCCAACCTGCCTCTAACTTCGCCCAACCTGTCTCTAACTTCGCCCAAGCTGTCTCTAACTTCGCCCAATCATTTTGGGGGTCTTTCTGGTCTTTTGCATCGTGGCTTCTTCCTTCGCAAAGATTCAACCGGTTGAATCTTTGGTGAAGCAACTTCTTGCCTCACCATAGGGTCATGTGACTTCTAGGAACTTTTGGCGAGGAAGTTTAAGAAGCGCCGTAGACGAAAATATCGTCGCCGAATTGTTGAATCTAGCTTAAGAACCTCCCACTTTCCTGGAAAAGCAAGAAGCGCCGCAACAGGAACCCTCTGTTACGTCTCCATGAGAACTAGGCATTCCCAGTGTATCAAAGGTCTTTGAACGAGTTATGTATAATCAAATATATCATTATTTTAATGACCATGATTTGTTTTATAAAAGTCAATATGGCTTCAGGCGAAACTTTTCTACTGAGCTTGCAGCTTTAGAACTTGTTGACAGAATTGTTATCGATATGGATCAAAACAAATATCCAATAAACATATTTATGGACTTATCAAAGACCTTTGATACACTGGATCATAACATTCTTATTCATAAACTGAATCACTATAGTTTTAATGGAAAAGCTCTGGACTTAATGAAAAGTTATTTAAGTAATCGGACTCAATATGTGGAGTAGGGGGAACAGGGGCACATTGGGACGCGGGGCACTGTGGGACGGTGGGGTTTTCTTGGATCCTGGCAAGGTGTAGGATATGGTAGTACCATCATATCTTGTAATTTCACATCCTGATGTATCCATGGTTTTATAGACAAATTACAGCCACATGCAGAAGTATGGCGAGCAAAAGTTTGTTTTCCTACCACTAAAGTAAATATGGAAGGGTTCAATTCGAACCATTCTGTGGACAAACCATGAACAATGAGGCTTTCTCAGTGCTTGTATGAATTTTATATATCGTAACGAACAGTTATGAATTGCTATCGTGATAAACACACTCACTGGTATATGAGAAATTAGCATTTTGGTGTAAAAGTCATATCGGGGCTCATTGGGACAGTGAATTTGGGGCACATTGGGACGCCCTTAATATGGCAGAATTTAAGTGTCCAAGGCAACTGAATGACCTGGGACAGCACACAACAGGTATTCAGGCCACAGGGAATAGAGGCATAGTGGATTACCATGCTCTGTGAACAAATTTGTCGCAAAGCACTGTATGTTACTTACATAGATGTCCGCACCCAGGACAGTTTATGTTAAATGTTTAAAACTGTTTAAAGTTATGAACTATTGGCACTACAAAGTGTAAATGCACTGTATATTATCTTACGCACTACTTATATATGATATCTATTGCACGTGGAGTGTTAAAATGATTTTTTATTTGATGTCCCAATGTGCCCCGGCTGTTTTAGCCGGGGCACATTGGGACAGTCATTTTTATGACTCTCTGGCTGCAAAAGGGTAGGTTCAGTCTAGTTTACTATGCCTTGCATTTAAGCTCTATAGTATTGGTGATACTCATGCAAACTTCTGAGTTCTTCAGTGCTTTCAGCATTGAGCAAAATTAGTAGACGTTAAAAGCGTCCCAATGACAATGTGCCCCCGTTCCCCCTATAATGGAGTAACTTCCAGTTACCTTAATATAAAATGTGGTGTACCACAGGGATCAATATTAGGTCCATTGCTTTTTATAATATATTTAAACGATCTTCCAGAAATTTCTGAACATTTTGATATGATTCTCTATGCAGATGACACAACCTTATATGCCTCTTTAAATCATCTAGATAATAATTTAACAAACATAGATTCATTTAATGAGGAGCTTTCATTAGTGAACAACTGGTTGAAATTAAATAAACTTTCATTAAATGTAGCTAAAACCAAAGCAATGCTTTTTCATACTTCCCAAAGATCTGTTGATTATCCTGAACTCTTCATTGACGGTATTAAAATTGACTTTGTTGAGAAATTCAATTTTCTAGGTCTAGTAGTTGATGAAAACCTAAATTGGAAAAGCCATATTACAGCTATCTCAAGTAAAATATCAAGAACTCTTGGTATTATGATGAGACTGAAAAATTACCTTCCAAAATCTGCTCTTCTACAAATTTACAATGCCCTAATTTTGTCTCATTTAAATTATGCGCTAATTGTGTGGAACCAAGAATCTAAAACATTAGTGACATTACAAAAGAAAGCCGTAAGAATAGTTTGCAATGCTAAATATAATGCTCACACCAGCATCCTTTTCAAAAAAGAAAAGCTTCTCAAATTGGGGGATATGTGTGCACTGGCTGATCTTAAATTTTGTTATAAATTAATTCATAATCTTCTGCCGCATTATTTTAGCAAACTAACAGAAATTGAGCGTTCACATTCTTATGATACGAGAAATGTAGGTCAACTGAGGGTCCCCGCTGTAAGACATGAATATGCAAGAAATAGCATCTCTTATAGATATCCCAAATTATACAATTCTATGCCTAATAATTACAGAGAGAAGATTTTTACACATAGTCTCTTTGGCTTTAAATATTATATCAAACAAAGTTTACTGAGCTCTTATAATCAAGTGTGTAGAATTCCAAATTGTTATGTTTGTCTAAATTTAAATTAATCTTGATTACATGCAAGTTGTCTCGTATTTTGCTCAAACATCATGATTTTATAATTGCTACTGGATTTATTATGTCTTACTGATTATATTGTTTAATTTCCCTACCAACCACGTGGTGAGTATTTGTATGACATTAGCATGCTATCATTATGCAAGTTTGTTGATAAATATTAATATTATTTTGTTTCTCATCTGGGTGGCCCACCAGCAGCGACCGTGATCCGAGTCTTCGGTGGGTCTCCTGGCCATAGATAATTATATAAATTTGATATTACTTAATTATAATTAATTTACTGTCATGTTATCTGCCGAATAAATACAGTCTGAGTCTGAGTCTGTAAGCATGTAACCAATTTTGCAGTTTGCCTTCAAGATCACATTTAGTTCAGCAACAGTCCTTTGGGTTTTTTTTTTGTTGTGCTTCCAATGAGTTGGTCATCAGCTGGTGTAGTTTCCCTTGGACGTCCAGACATGGGCAAATGTGCAGTGGTCAACCTCTTCAATACATTGTGAATAGTAGAAATAACAATTTTCAGTAGCTCAGAGGTGGTTTTTAACTCCCATTTCTCCACTTCCAAGGTGAAAAATTGTCTCATATCTGAAGCAAGTTTTTACCCTCGGCAATGTATACATTGCCGACGGGTATTGTAGTTACTTTGGGAAAATTTGTCCGTCGGGCGGGCGGGCGGGCGGGCGGACGGGCGGGCGGGCGTCCGGATAACGGGCGTCCCACTTGTGTATTGGGAGTAATGCCAAAACTATGGAATGTATACTTTTTATTTTTGGGACATTATTATATCTTTTATCCTAGTTGTGCCTTTTAGGGGTTTAATCCACATGAGATTAATACTTTTCTCACAATTATTGAAAAATGTGAAAAAATATTCTTTTGTGTATTGGGTGTCAAGCCAAAACTATGGCATGCATATTTATCATTTTTGGGTATATATGGTATCTTTTATCCCAGTTGAGCCTTTCATAGGTCTAATCCCCATGACATTAATACTTTTCTCACAATCATTGAAAAATGTGAAAAATTGTTGTTTTTTTTGTTTCTGGGACAGAACTAAAAAACTGCAGTACTTTTGATACTGAAATTTGCATATTGTATGTATTAAATACCCAAGATGTGTTTTTTGTGGGTCTAAATGCTCTGATAAAGTTGAAAGGACGACAATTTACCAAAAATATGAAAAAATACTATTATTTTAAACTAGTATGATTCAGTCAATTTTGAAGTTAAATCTATGAAATTTTCCAATTAGGTGTCTAACTTATGCCTCTTTAAACATCTCTAATCAGTTGGAATGTTGGTCCTATGAATTTTTATAAAAACCCAAAAATTTGAAAAAATCCCAATTTTCCAACATTTCTGCGTGAAAAGCCAAATGGTAATGGGTAAGTTAGTTAACTTAAGGTTTTATTGTAGTTAGACACACTATTGACTAATATTCACTGCCAATGCATGAGTTGTTGCATTTTTTCCGTTCAAATGTATGATTGAAAAGACGCAAAAAATCATTAAAATGTCTATTTACTCTCTATTTCCTTCTGATGTCATACCAGTCTTTGACCTTTTTTTGTCAAAATAAACCTGACATGTTTCACATCATCATCATGCTGATTTTGAACAATATGAACATTTTTATTCGCGGCAGAGGTCAATATTAACAAAATTAGATAAATATTAAGGATTTTCAGATAATCATATATCAGTAAATATTGGCCCTGGTCAATCAAATTTGCCACAATAATGTCAAAATTTTACTTTTTCTACCCCTCCTCGTGAAATATTATCAATAGGAAATATATAAATTTTAAATATAATTATGTGGACTTTCAAAGCATTAATTAAGTATATTCAAAAACATGCATTTGTGTGTTAATATTTTAAAATGTTGACACTAAATCTTTAACTCCCAATTATTATAACTTTACGGTTTTAAAATATCTGAACTCAGTGATGTAAATTTTAGAAGATAAATTAATGTCAGCCCCTTTTATTCAGTTGTTTGCATGAAAATTAAATGTGGATGAATCAGACAGATTGGCTTTTGTTGAATGAAAGCACTGGAGAAGTCTTGATTATGTAATGTTATGTCTCAGGGTAATTGTCTTCCCTGCTAATCCTTTGACAAGAAATCCTAAACTCAATTCTAACTTAACGGTTTAAATCTAACCTCAGTTATGTACATTTTAACATATGGAGTACTGTCAGCTTATTTTTATTTTGGCCTTTAATGAAAATTAAATATGAACATATAAGACAGACTGGCAATGAGACCACTATGTATATATAGAGGGTTATCAAAGAAAATTACTTAGTATGCAAACCCCATTTCTGCAAATTTCAGTGTGTAATTTTACATTTTAAGACATTATTGGATAAATCATAGCATTTTAAAGAAATATTGTTTAGGGGGTAAAAGTGGCATCATTGGAAGGGGTCCAGTTTTTGTTGAATGGGCCTGGAGACATTGTGTCTGTACTTCATTGTACCCCTCCCCTCCAGCCATTCATGTTATGTAACATTGTGTCACTAATCCTCTCCAGTGACCAAAGCTAGGAACAAAGGAGCACAAAAGCAGTGCACAGCACCCTCAACTTTTTAACAAATTTTCTTTTTTCTTAGAAATATGTCCAAACTGCATTGACACCAACTTTGTAGTTTTATATTGAACAAAAAAAGAAATTTCCAATTTGAATAAAAAATTTAGGCCAAGAAGAAGCTGAGATATTACTTTTTGTAGCCCATGCAGACTGTACACAGAGTTGGGACATGTTTCTTTTGTTTTGTTTTTCTTTACAGCTATTGTTATTCTTCAAAGTTTGACCAGCATTTAAACTTTGTATTAACTAGCAACTTGCTTAGTCTTAAAAGATATATATATATATATATATATATATATATATATATATATATATATACTGGCATAAACCTTGTTTTAGTCTTACCATTTACAATGGTTTTGGTTGGAGACATCTTTTCTATAATTTATGTTTTTAGACCCATATTCCATATTTGTAATTTATGATAAGAATGGCTAAGACTAGATAGATGTAACTTTTAACAATCAAGCCCATGTGAGGCTTATGGGCTATGTAACATGTGTAACCATGCAGTGCTGTAAATTAAAGGGTGGTTACAAAATTGCATAAGAAGAAAAAAGTAATAATTTGACAGTTTTACTTGAAACACATCTTTATGTTATCTATGTGTCAGTAGTGCCATTAGTGTTATTTTGTCCAGACAGTTCAGGTATATGGTTCTTTTGTTTTTCTTTTCAGCTATTGTTATGCCCCTATTGTCCCCCATGACCATGTTTGAACAACATTTAAACCCTTTTAGTGCATGCTAATATATACAAATTTATCAGTTACTGATACAAATTAAGTTTATATTTAAAATAGTCATGTTTTGGTTTTCTTAAAAAGTATGTATTTATATGCGCCTGTACATCTTTTTAGTGTTAATACTAAAATAGATTGAATAGGTAGACACAGCCACTATTTCTGTTAGTCATAATCTTATTTCTAGTTTATGATAGAAATAGGCTGATAGACAGGTAGAAAGATACTTTAGGGAACTGATGTTGTAATTTGTTCATTTAGTTACAATTTTCAATTAAAATAAAGAAATACAGCAAGTTGAACCCGGGATAATAATAATTTAGATGCAACATGTAAAATAATTCTTTGAAACAGTAAAGTAATTCACTAGTGCCAGCTCACAAATGTGCATAATTTTATATAGCTATCATAAAGATCAAGGCTCTTGATCATCTCATAAACATCTCTTTGTGACAAATTATTTACTGGTACTCAAACTCAAGGTTTCATTGAAAAAACAAAACGTGCTGTATGAAAAAAGGCCAGCAATCAATAAAGAGCTTGTGTGACTTTATGGATGACCTGTTAGATAACTGAGAAAAAAGATAGAAGAAAGAAAGATAGATCTATAAGTTAATTAATATAAAGAAATAAAGAATAAAAGAGAGATAGGTAGGTAGGTAGGTAGGTAGGTAGGTAGGTAGGTAGGTAGGTAGGTAGGTATTTAGCTAGATAGAGATAGATAGATAGATAGATAGGTAGGTAGGTAGGTAGGTAGGTAGGTAGGTAGGTAGGTAGGTAGGTAGGTAGATAGATAGATAGATAGATAGATAGATAGATAGATAGATAGATAGATAGATAGATAGATAGATATCATTATTAGAGCAATTTTAATCTTTTTTCTCAAATTATTCTTTTTACAAAAAGCACAAAATCAGCCATAGGCCTACTTGCCCGAATCACATGATCCAGATTTCATTTTGACTAGTAGATATATCATTTCAAGTTTAATCTCTTGGTAACCATTGATTTTCAGTGATGTTTCATTGGACCCCCCCCCCCCCATCACAGTGGCACACTTAGAGGTGTGTGAAGTATGCCACCCTCCATTCTTTTGTCAGGTTACATAACAGCATTGCATAAGGTGATTAAAAGATTGGGGTTCAGCAGACAATAGCCAATTGATTTGGGTGTTAAGCAGCTAAGGAGGGGGACTAAGGAAGCCCCTTTAACCCCTTTAAGGGGAATGTCTTCAAGGATAATGAAATTTAACTGAAATTGTTACAACATCCAACAATTTACATGGCTACATTCTAAAATTGATCCAGGATCACGATGATGTAGAACTGAAGTCAATGACACTGTCTGATTAGATATAAGATTTACAGACAGAAATTTATTGAACTGATAGATATCTAATTTTTGTTCAAACAATAGCTACCCTTATTGCAATTCAGTTTTATGCAGTTTAAATGAAATAGTAATTTTATCTTTTCTGCAGGAATTATGACACATCTTTTAAAATAGCAAAACTGATAATTGGTTTGACCAAACTACCAAAAATCTATCTATCTATCTATCTATCTATCTATCTATCTATCTATCTATCTATCTATCTATCTAAACAGTCCCCTACATGTCCTGATGGTTTCTGACTGTCTTTATCTCAATTATTGTCCATTTCTAGCTGTCTTTTTAATGGTCATTACCTGTCTATTGTGCACTGCATTGCTTTATTTTCCTGTCTGTCACCACTGTATATTACATTCAGACAAAAATAAGTTTGATAAAAAACCAACTTTCTAAAATGGTAGTGGAAGAGGGGACGAATTACTGTCGGATAATATTGTTCTTAATATTGTCACCGAAACCAGTCATCTTCTTGACTTCATTTTTTAAGTTTTATTTCTCAAATTGCTCGTTCACAAAAAGGCACAGATTTTGCCACAGGCCACTAATAGGCATAGTGGAATACTTGCCTGAGTTTCATTATCCAGATTATACCAAATTATACCACTTCTACAGTACAATGCAATGTCTTGCTAATTGCTAACCATTGATTTTCAGTTCATTTGATATTGCGCCACACTTTTTGACTCCTTGCCCAAATTTTAACTGTTTCCCCTCTTTTTTTGGGGGGGGGGACCCATCTTGCCATGTGGATTTTGAATTCCCGCCAATACAAAATGGCAGACAGGAAACATTTATATTATTTTGCTCACAGTTCTTGGCCATTCAATGAAAGTTTTTCAACTGGAATTTCATGTAGCCTACATGAGGATATTAGAGTTGTCAGTGGGGTCCTGCCTCAATGTATCCCACGGTCTGGAGAATAGCCGCTGAGTAGCCGAGGGTATGCTGCCGCGCAGCCTATGTTTTTTCTTTCCCATGATTAGCAACAGACTGTTGCAGTGTTGCATTCAGTGTGTGACACTTGAGGACATTTTTAGGCCCAATTACCTTTTAATATTTTCAGAATGTTCTGCATTGAGTGAGGAGCCCACTGGCGATTGAGTGGTTGTGTTTTTCAATAGATGGGACAACTAATGCGACAAATACAGTCATCAGTGTGGGTGTTCGATTACGAATGCGAATACATTGGAAAGTAATCATGAATGTAATCATGAATACTTTAATTTATCAATCAACAATTTTGGCTAAATTTAAGAAATTTATTAACATCAAACATATGTTAAAATCATACATTGGTGAAACCAAAATTAGCAACAAAAGATCAGGACAGCTGACCTGAAAGCAAGTTATTTTTGGCTGGAGAATTCTCCAGCCTTTTTAATAATGGGTTTTTGGGGTGTGGTCGATATTTGGAGGTGTGGCGCATAATGACAGGTATGCATTTTTGGCCATCATGCGTTGAGTTTGTGTTTGTGGTAATTGCTGGTTAGAAGCAATCTAAGTTGGCTAATTTGACAGCATTAGGCAAGGGGTAATGGGTTGACAGTTGTTCGGTTGAAACTGTGGCATAACTTAAAAATTTTTAATTTTTGGGGGTGTGGCCATTTAGAGCCAATGAGAATGAGGGACTTGGTGGGATGGGCCATTTCAGCCAATAGGGAGACATGTAGTATGCAAGGCCTGGGAGGGGGGAGGACATATCCAGGGGGGTACTTGCAGAAATTAAATAGTTTTTTTCTGCTAGGCATATTGCTAGGCTTGGGTCACCTGGGGAGGTATTAAATTTTATATTCTATACAAGGCGCGGGGGGGGGGGGGTCATAGCCGGGGGGGGTACTTGCAGAAATTTTTATTTTTGCTAGTTATATTTCTAGGCTGGGGGTCACCTCGGAGGGAGGTAAGTTTAAAATTTTAGATTTTACAAGTCCCGAGGGGGGTCACCTCAGGGGGGGTACTCGCAAAAAAAAAAAAAAATTTCTGCTAGTTATATTGTCAGGCTGGAGTCACCTTGGGGGAGGTATTAAATTTTATATATTCCATGCTAGGCCGGAGGGGGGAGGACATTTCCGGGGGGGAGGACATTTCTGGGGGGGGTACTTGCAGGAATTATTATTTTTTGCTAGTTATTCTAGGCTAGAGGCCACCTCTTAGGGAGGTAATTTTAAAATTTTAAATTTCACAAGTCCCGAGGGGTGTCACCTCAGGGGGGGTACTCGCAAAAAAAAATTAGTTTTTTTCTGCTAGTTATATATTGCCAGGCTTGGGTCACCTCGGGGGCGTTATTAAATTTTATATTCTATGCTAGGTCCGAGGGGGGAGGACATTGCCGGGGTAAATTATTTTTTTTGTTAGTTATTCTAGGCTAGGGGTCACCTCTGAGGGAGGTCATCTCGGGGGGGGGGTACTCGCAAAAAAAAAGTTTTTTCTGCTAGTTGTAACGCCAGGCTTGGGTCACCTCGGGGGAGGTATTAAATTTTATATTCTATGTAAGGCCCGAGGAGGGGGAGGACATTTCCAGGGGGGTACTTGCAGAAAATATTTTTTTTTGCTAGTTATATTTCTAGGGGTCACCTTGGAGAGAGGTAATTTTAAAATTTTAGATTTTACAAGTCCCGAAGGGGTAACCTCAGGGGGGGTACTCGCAAAAAAAAGATAGTTTTTTCTGCTAGTTATATTGCTAGGCTGGGGTCACCTCGGGGGAAGTATTAATTTGATATTCTATACAAGGCCCGGGGGGGGGGGTCACATCCAGGGGGGTGCTTGCAGAAATTTTGTTTTTGCTGGTGTTATATTGCTAGGCTGGGGTCACCTCGGGGGAGTTTTTAATTTTTAACCGGCCAAAGGCCAGTTAATAGAGGAGGGCTTAAGGTGAAATGGGACTCTTGTCCACTTGTCTATTTGTCAACTTGTCCACTTGACCACTGTTCTTGTCAACACAATTTGAATTGCCCATTGCAACTTTAGTATTTCACTTGGATTTATGAAATTTGGTATAGGGATTCACTTTGGGGTCTCCCTCAAAAATTTTTGGAAAAATCCAAGATGGCTGCCAAAATGGCCACCTTATTTTGAATTGCCCACTGTGACTTTACTATTTCACCTAGATTTATGAAATTTTGTAAAGGGAATCACTTAGGGGTTCCCCTCAAAAAAAATTTTTGAAAAAATCCAAGATGGCTGCCAAAATGGCCACCATACTTTGAATTGCCCGCTGTGACCTTAGTATTTCATTTAGATTTATGAAATTTGGTACAGGGATTCACTTAGGGATTCCCCTCAAAAATTTTTCGAAAAATCCAAGATGGCTGCCAAAATGGCCGCCATACTTTGAATTGCCCGCTGTGACCTTAGTATTTCATTTAGATTTATGAAATTTGGTACAGGGATTCACTTAGGGATTCCCCTCAAAAATTTTTGGAAAAATCCAAGATGGCTGCCAAAGTGGCCGCCATATTTTGAATTGCCCTTTGTGACTTTACTATTTCACTTAGATTTATGAAATTTGGTATAGGGGATTCACTTGGGGGTTCCCCTCAGAAATTTTTGAAAAAATCCAAGATGGCTGCCAAAATGGCCGCCATACTTTGAATTGCCCGCTGTGACCTTAGTATTTCATTTAGATTTATGAAATTTGGTACAGGGATTCACTTAGGGATTCCCCTCAAAAATTTTTCGAAAAATCCAAGATGGCTGCCAAAATGGCCGCCATACTTTGAATTGCCCGCCGTGACCTTAGTATTTCATTTAGATTTATGAAATTTGGTACAGGGATTCACTTAGGGATTCCCCTCAAAAATTTTTGGAAAAATCCAAGATGGCTGCCAAAATGGCCGCCATATTTTGAATTGCCCTTTGTGACTTTACTATTTCACTTAGATTTATGAAATTTGGTATAGGGGATTCACTTGGGGGTTCCCCTCAGAAATTTTTGGAAAAATCCAAGATGGCCGCCAAAATGGCCGCCATATTTTGAATTGCCCATTGTGACCTTAGTATTTCACTTAGATTTATGAAATTTAGTACAGGGATTCACTTGGAGGTTCCCCTCAAACTTTTTTGGAAAAATCCAAGATGGCTGCCGAAATGGCCACCATGTTTTAAATTGCCCACTGGGACTATAGTATTTCACCTAGATTTATGAAATTTGGTATAGGGATTCATTTAGGGGTTCCCCTCAGAAATTTTTGAAAAATCCAAGATGGCTGCCAATATGGCCGCCATATTTTGAAATACCCACTTTGACTATAGTATTTCATTTAAATTTATGAAATTTGATACAGGGATTCACTTAAGGGTTCCCCTCAATTTTTTTTTGAAAAAGCCAAGATGGCTGCCAAAATGGCCACTATATTTTGAATTTCCCACTGTGACTTTATTATTTCACTTAGATTTATGAAATTTGGTATAGGGATTCACCTAGGGATTCCCCTCAGAAATTTTTGGAAAAATCCAGTATGGCTGCTAAAATGGCCACCATGTTTTAAATTCCCCACTGTGACTTTAGTATTTCACTTGCAGTTCTGAAATTTGGTATAGGCATTTGCTAAGGGGTTCCCCTCAAATTTTAATGGCATGCAGCAAACACTATCAGTCTGGCTGTCACTGCTCAATACAAAACAATCCATGTAATAATATATAAATCACCCTCTTCATGATTTCAACCCCGAATATACAATTGCCAAAGGCCGGTTTTGAATCCATGGATTCTTGTATATTCTATACAAGGCCCGGGGG
Organism: Platynereis dumerilii; assembly: GCA_026936325.1. Lineage (NCBI taxonomy): Eukaryota > Metazoa > Annelida > Polychaeta > Phyllodocida > Nereididae > Platynereis > Platynereis dumerilii. The sequence goes on from JAPTHN010000139.1 coordinate 407,856, forward strand.
GGGGTCACATCCTGGGGGAGCTTGCAGAAATTTTTTATTTTTGCTAGTTATATTTACCTCGGAGGGAGGCAATTTTAATTTTAGAATTATGGATTTTACAAGTCCCAAGGGGGTCACCTCAGGGGGGTACTCGCATAAAATGTTTTATTAAATTTCTGCTAGATAGGCTTGGGTCACCGGGGGGAGATATTAAATTTTATATTCTATACAAGGCCCGGGGGTCACATCTGGGGGGGTACTTGCAGAAATTTTTATTTTTGCTAGTTATATTTCTAGGCTGGGGGTCACCTCGGAAGGGGGTAATTTTAAAATTTTAGATTTTACAAGTCCTGGGGGGGGTCATCTGGGGGGGTGTCCTCACAAAAAAAATTTTTTTGCTAGTTATATGCTATGGGTGAAGGCAGAAGAATGACCGGTTAGGTGTGTACCTGCTGTAACTAGTAAAAAAAACATTTTATTCAGTAGCCTACCTGTCGAGACAACTGAGATAGCGGGCATCTTAGCAGCCATCTTAATTTCTTCATTCCTGGACAGCCAAATGTGACCTTAATATTTCACTAAAGAGTTATAAAATTTGGTTCATGTCACTACTATATATAAAGTACCCTGGTCCCCCTTTGACCTTTCCGAACTATATATATAGTAGTCACTAGAAATGCCCATTGTGGCAAAATAGAGTATTTAAAAGTTGCTGTGTAGTTATAGCTACCAATCTCTTTAAGTGAGGCTGTGTAGCCCAATTCCCTCAGGACAACAATGTAAGTGCACTGTGGGAAAAAGGGTAGCCCTTTCACCTCAAGTCCAATATCCGGTTAAGTAGTTCCAGTGAGACTCTTTACTCTTTAAAATTATTGCATCACAACCATTGTCATGGCGTCACTTGGGGGCTGCTTTCGCCACACCCCCGCTCATTGGCTGAAACATTCGTGATGATGACGTCACAACTAAATAACACCCTTATTGTTACACCATGGAACTATTTGGTCCTTCTATTGGACTTGAACCGCCCATTCCCCTCAGGTTAAAATGTTGACCCTGTGCAGAGACAGAAAAATTAGGCCAATGTCTTCTTTTTTTGAAAAGAAAAAAAAAATTTGTGAAAATGAAAAAAGGTTTGAAAAAAAATAATTTTTTTTCTAAAAAAAAATATTTTTTTTCAAATTTGAAAAAAAAAGTTGCGCACTTTTTGCAGGATATCACTATTAGTACACTGTGCGAATTTGGCAGTTGTGGATCGCCCAGACCCCTCATAAGAGGGACCGAAGCGTCCAGAATAGCGCCTTTGTATAGATAGATGTCTACGCCTGTACGTACTGATTAGGAACATGAAAATAAATTCAAGATGTAGGCCATTTTGGCAGCCATCTTTCGTCATTCTTGAACTGTCCTTTTGTGGCCTTAATATTCCGCTTATTTTAGAGTTATGAAATTTGGTACAAGTATTCCACATTATGAATTTGTCGGCCTATAACTCTATATGGGCAACGACTCTGTTAGACACTAGTGTCTGCTGTCACCTTCTACTCGAACACTTGCGCAATGCTCACTGCAGCAAGTTGCACCTATACTTCATTGCTATACCCTCACGTCAAGAGAATCTAGTTCGCGCAGACATCACCGTACTATACCTCAAGCTCCAGTTCCACTGTTCCTACACTCATATTTTTTGCCTCAGACGCTCTCCCATGCTGCAAATCACACCTTCTACTTTCCCATAGGATTAACCAGCCATTGTATCCGAGGATGCTTGTTTAAAAAGCAAGAATATTATTGAAATACTTAAATTTCTATTTAATCTGCTGGACGTCTGCATATCGGAGCACCAGGTAAGACTAACAAATATTAGCAAGTGAGTCAATCAAAAAATGATATACAGTAATGCAACCAGGGCACTCATCGATACTAACTTAAACATGCATGTGCATGTTTACATGATGAAATGACGATTATTCTTGACAAACATAAGTCGCTCAAAAGTTCGATCATTCATAGAACATCTTTCATTTCTAAGAATTTTGCCACCAATGCTAAAGAGTCTCTCAAACTGTGGCAGATGAGGCTGGAACATTCAAATACTTTTTGGCCAACAAAGCTAAAGTGGGAAATTTAGATTGGTTTTCTGACCAGTACTTCTAGGAGCTTCAAGGGGTTTTTGTCTTCAGGGAGACAGGCGGCATCAAGGTACTCTTGGATTTCCTTGTTGAAGGTGTTAGAAGCGGAAGTTGGGTCATCCACTTGGTCCATAAATCTGAAAATAAAAATTGATTATATTAATCCAGAGACACTGTATTAATAATGTGTAATAAGTAGATATGTTAAGTAAAGAACTTGCTCTTCTTGCGAAGGGGGGGGAGACTTCTACATTTCTGATGGGCTGCAATTCTTCAACAGAATTCTGCTTGGTCTCTTGGTGGAGAAGTGCAAGGACGCGATTATGCACTAGAGAGTTGTTGACACACCAATGGAGCTTGATCCTGGGGTCCAAGACAGTCGCAAGGCTGTAGACTAAGCGTTCATAATACTTACTTGGTAAGTCTGGAATCTATGGATGCTCTCAAGAGTGTTGAGAAGGCCAGTGTGATACCTGGACTTCATATGCGAAATATCAGAATTGAGACCGAGTATTAATTGATGGTAAAACACAACTGGATTTCACAATGTTCTGCCCTTGTGTCAAATCTGTGGCTTCCTCAAAAGGACTCAAGAGTAGCTAAAACGTCCTCAAGGATAGCTCTATCATGACTAGTGAGCTTAACAGTGTCAAGTCTGTCCAGCTTCTCCTGTGCCAGATTGTATCAACGCTTAACACGGGTTATCCTAAAGTGGTTAACTCCTATAACTTTACTTTTAACAGGGTTACTGGGAAAATAACTTGGCCATGTTTTAAGCTGACCTCATGTTATATAATGACTAAATTATTTTCCCAGTAACCCAGTTAAAAGATAAGTTATAGGAGTTAACCACTTTAGGATAACCCGTGTTAAGCGTTGATACAATCTGGCACTGGGGAATCTCCCAACCGTGAGCGAATCATCTTGACCTCAGAGTTCCATCTGGTGGGGGTAGCTGTCTGAAGTTTACTACAACCTTCCAACAAGTCAATCCAAACACAGGCAAAAACAATGTGATCCATGTATGCTTTGACTTGGTCAGTCCACTCCACTCATTATCTATAGATAATAACAAGGTATGACAGCTGTACTCTGATTGCAGACGACCATGGGCTGAGTCAGAGGGATAATTCCTTTAAATTCATATTTAACACAAAGAGGTCTCCCAAATATCGGTGTGATTGCTTTCTTTGGTATATTTTCTTAATATCAGACATATTTGGTAGTGTTGACAGTTGTTAAAAATTGCAAAATTAGCCAAAAAATGATCTAAAATCTGAGTTCCACACTGAACTGGACGGAAGTTCAATTGGTGTAAAAACCACACCAACAATGATAAAAACATGTCAAATTAATTGTTGCATCCTAAATTTCAATTTCACCCTCAAAAGTAGCAGAACAAAAAGTTTATTGTGGTGCACAATTTTCAGCTTAAATTAGTTAATGTAGCAGTGTATAGAAGAGATAGAAAAATCGAAGTGAGGGCATTCATGCATGTCAACATAAATAAGAAATATACAGATATCAGTAAAATTCGGTTTAGGAAGACAAAAGAACAGCTGATTGACTCTTCCACTATAATCATAAAGCTGTCAAAACAAACTTGAAGACTTTCCAAGCTGTGGATAGCAAGTGAAATGTTTCACAAAATTGTTATTATAAATCTGTCTGTTGTTCAATGTTCATGTTTTATCATTTCTGCTTGTATTTTAATTGTTTTACAATTTAAAAGTGCTATGTATTGTGTGGCTATAAATCATTATCAGCGAATTGTAAAAGATATGATCTGATTGGTTGCTTCTCAAGACTGTTTAGTGAACAACCCAACCCAGGAGTGAGTGACTTGGACCATATTTGACAAATTCAGGTCACATTTATATAGAATAAAGTTTGCAGGCCTTACTTCCCTGAAACATATCACAAATGGTGATGTACAATGTGAATGTGAAGTGAATTACTGTTCAGATATAGATCGATAGAAAGATAGATAGCCAGTTAGACAGTTGGATAGATAGATAGACAGATAGATAGATAGATAGACAGATAGATAGATAGACAGATAGATAGACAGATAGATAGACAGATAGATAGATAGATAGACAGATAGATAGATAGACAGATAGATAGATAATAGATAGATAGATGATAGATAGATATATAGACAGACACAGACAGACAGACAGCTAGACAGACAGACAGACTGACTGATTGACTGATTGACTGATTGACTGATTGATTGACCAATTGATTGATAGATAGAAAGAAAACTCTGATAACCTCAACCATGTGAGCCATTGTAAATTTATAATGTCCAGAGAAACAACCAATAAAGATTCAGGTACAACAATTGACGAAGCCTTAACAATTACTTTCCTGACAGCAGTTGATTCCTTGAGGCCATCACGAACAACCAGTTGAAGGGTGTGAGTGAAACAAGTGTCATGTTCGGGCAAGAACTGCAGAACATCAGATTTATTGGATTCAAACAACACAAAAAAAATGAAATTACTTCATCCAATATTTTATGAGAAACAATGGGAATTCACTCAGACGAGCAGTTGGGGTCATAATTATGTCTTCTAAATCCTTAATAATCCAAATATTTGTTGTGTTTTTACACTGGAGGGTAACTGAATTTGTTAGCTGAACCTTTTGAACTAGTCTAGGCTGCAAACTTGTATTTTTTGCAAAAAGTGAGTTTCTGTATGCGGCCCTGATGTATACCAAGGTACCGTCAATTTTGGGGCCATCAATGAATATCAAAGGGGGAAAGGACAGCAAATACAGTGCCTCAGATGAGTTGAAAGCTCTATATAATATCTTGGGGTGTTATAAAGCATTTAAAAGCGGCATGCGACAGCCAGAGATGGTGGGCCTCAGGGAGGCTAATAACTTTGTCTCAGGTTAAATTCACCTTATAAAAAAGACCTTATTACATTTGTTGAGGATGGCCATGTCCTAGACCAATCAGATGCTAGTAAGTTGCTGAGTATGGTAATTATAAAACAAAAGAGGCTGGTCCTTGAGACTCTGTGACTGCCCAATTGTCTAAGCCAGTGTGTTCTTTTGTTCAGAGATAACTCCTCCCGTGGGAATGTCTCAAAAGTGACTGATTACAGGCCATCCAAACAAAATGGGTTGATTTCAAATTTTCCCATGGATTATGAAAATATGTTATTCTTTAGTCTTGCCCCCGATTCTATTTCCCTGAATGGTAAAATTTGGCTTTACTTATCGCAATTGATTTTGACATTTTTGGAAAACCTGACCTTTTGTGACAGAAATACCATAGAAATACAGTGTGGTGAAATGATGGTTGGTCTTTGTGCCCCATTTTGGAGTAAAATAGAATTAAAGGGGGTATAATTTTGTCCTCAACTGTATTCTTTCCAAATGTACCCCTATTTGAGTTTCAAGAAAGTTCATTTACATGTGAGGATTTTTTAAATTGTATTCACTTATTTCAATGAACTGCTGTTATTTTGCACCAAACTGAAATTGAAGTTACTAACATTATTATTCAACTTGTGTGTTACCAATAAAAAATATCAAGAGCATGGCACCAAGATGCCTCAAATATGGTTTCACAAGGTTGAAATAACTACTTGGGCCAAAATAACAACTGGTAAAATTTGAAATTGCAAAGAAATATGGGCGACCTTTTAAAATCCAGGGGGGGGGCTGTGCAGGAAATTATTTATTACATGGTAGTAACAGCGGCAGTAATTATTTATTTAAAACATGCGATTCATAAATACCACAAGCAGAAATTATTTATTTCCAAGACTCCCAAAAAAAATTCAAAAATACTCAAAGCGCCCCCCCCCCCGGATATTAAATGGTCTCCGCCTTATTATGTTCTTTTAAAAAATCATACACAAAGTGCAAGGAGGTTGTCTTAGTACAACATCATTTTTTTTAAAGAAACTTCATTTGCCTCTACTGACCCTGTTCAAACTCATCGATAATTTTGTACAACTAGATCAGGACATCCTGCAAATTTTGTCATCACGACTTCAATGTTATCACAAACTGCATGGAAAGTTCATCACAACAATGAACCACTGGACCAGTACGCCAAAATCTGTAATATCTGCTTTGTCTTTAGCCTAGGTTGAGCAGACTCACACGTCAGTCTCCAAACTAAAAATATAAGCGCTGACAAGAACTGAGATTGAATCCCCAGATGCCCTATTTATGGAAAATCAAGTTTTCTGGTAGAGGCAAGTAATGAACTAGTCTGAAGGTGAGTTACAGTCTGTCACTTTGATATCCAAAAAGAGTGGATGGTGGTATTGTGAAAATGCTGAGTCATCATACTAATGATTTGTCATGATCATACCCATTACTTTCAATGCTAATTTGATTTAAGAAGACTAATCCTGCTTGTTGGTGACAAGAAACAAAAGGATTATGCATGCACCTGCTTTCTACACGTAAAGTCAGTTATGACAGATCAAATGGCCTTCTCTCCATCATGACTAGGCGAACAGCCTCTATTGCTATTTTTCCCATGTTAAAAGTTTACATGGTTATGCCACTTCTTCAGTTGTGAGTCGCAAAGTGTATTTTCACAGTGAACTGGTCCTCTCTTTTTTTCATAACGAAGTGATAGACTGTAATATAGCCTTATTAGTCCCATTCTCACGTGGTCATCGGATCACTTCGAGCTGGCTCTGCCAGTGAGCCTCTGACTTGGATAGCACTAATTACTGTGGTTATGCAGCTGAGTTGCGAAGGATAGCCTACGCACCCAATCAGAGAGACTGTTACAGTCAAGTGTTGATCATTGCATAACAGTGTTTCTTGCAAGTGATTATGAACTGTCATCTCATTGAATTGCAACAGCTGTGAAAATTAAGGGGATTAGGGGCTCCTCAGAAAAAAACTGTTTAAACAAACCAGCACTTTAACTTTTAAATATTGGCCAATACTTGGATGCATGAATTTATTTTTCCCTTAAATCTCGAATGATTGAAAAATAAAGATTGAATAACAAAGATTGAATGATATAGATTCAATAATATTAATTGAATAAAATTGATTAAATAAGATAGATTGATCAAGATAGATTAATAATATAGATAGATAGATAGATATATAGATAGATAGTTCTATATAATTATAGATATGTCATAGATAGATAGATAGATTTTCACAAAACTCAAGAAAGAAAGGATTTATATAAACCTTTAAAATATATACCCCCTCCCCCACCCCAAGATCTTCTGGCTGCCCCTGAAGAATTTGGCAGTGAGATGCGTTGTGAAAATGTCAAACTTGGACCAAGTCAATCACTGTCCATGAAGCTATTATCTTTAGAAGCAGCTTAATGACCAATCAGGTCATAATTAAATGCATGGATGATGATTGACATCTGAATTTTTCACTGTTTTAGTGTTTGGTTTTAGTAATCATCAGTCATTTCACAGTTTACGTATTTTTCAGATGACGGTTTCTTGTTTTCAGTTTGTATTTTTGTTTCATTGTTCAACATTCATGGATAATATGGAAGATGCATTCTGGTTGGCTGAAGCCACTGGGGCATGGCTGATCTAAATGTCACTAAAACCACAGGAAAAATAGTCAACAGAGTCAAAGCCTCGCTGTGCCAGCTCGCACTGGAGGCTTTGACAATGTGAAAATGTATTAGTCCTAGTATACCCAATTGAAAACCGCACTTGTCACTCCTGTATTAATGTCATTTAGGATGAGTTTCATGTCCTATGTGAGTGCCCTTTATAAAATAATTTGCAATTAATTTTATTCCAAACAATACAATTAATTGATTCTGATTTCCAAAATGCTGATTTGTTTGATAAATTTATTTGTATAAATTTTGTAGTAATTTTCGAGTGCTATTGGGTAAATTCCTTTCGAAAGCCTTAGCTTTAAGAACTGAACTACTATTTTCATCGTTTCACTAGACTTTTGGTAACTTGTTTGTGTCTAATCTACAATTTTCATTATGTTGAGTGTGCTTTGTGCTGAGGTTCCTATTTCAACAGATTTAAAATTGACTTATAAGCCTGTAAGGCTGGGTGACGATAATACACTTTATATTTGTATCAGAACCATGTCATGTCACAAGTCAACGAAGAATATCTAATCTAATCTATACTCTCTATTGGACGTTATTCCATGCAATATATATTCTTCTTTTTCGAACTTTTGAAATGTTTATTTTTAATAGATAGATTTAATAGATTGTTGTTTCAAATGTTGTGCTAAGTCATTCAATGAATCTATCTTAAAATGTTAGGACAAGACAAGCATCATGGGCAGTGTTGTTTAGCACTTTAAAACATTTTCTTTAGTATGTTTCTCTTACACGCAAATGAATTGAATGAACACATGTTAATTTACATTGTTAGCTGATATAGTTAAAGAACAAAACTCAAAAAGGTTACCACTGGTTTTAGTGGTTGTTATCTTTCAATAATATTAGATTGTGTGAAATTCCAAAGTGGAGTGCATTATTGCGACTGGGACTGATGAATGTCATCTGATTTTTAATTAAAGGGCATGTGCTGTCCTTGACATTTCTGGCCCAGCATGCTATTGTCTGTCAAAGCTGAGAAAGATAATATCCAATCCCACAAGAAATATCTGAGTTTGACAAACCATGTTTTACACACCATTTTGTTCTTCCAATATTTTGTTTGGTTTTCATGTCTTGCACTGGAACACAGGAACGTCAGGGAGGAAATTCTCGTGAGCTCATGAAATGAAAAGTCAAAGCCAAAAACATGTTTTAATATTGGAAGAAGCTATCTATACAATGTTGGATGGGTGAATAGACCTTATAAAGGTCTGTGTTTATGGCATGATTTCGACTTCATGCACTCTTTTTAAAGGCTAATTCTGGTATGATTTTGGATTGATGATTGGAGCATTACGGCCTGTATAAATTTATGCACTCGGTCACACGGCACGGATTTAGCGCCAGCGGAGCAGCTTAACATACAATGGCAGGGCAAGAACATACAACGGTGGGGCAAGAACATACAACTGTGGGGCAAGAACATACAACTGTGGGGCAAGAATATACTATGGTGGAGCAAGAGTGAAACCACCGGCGTGGCTGCAAAGATCACCGGCGTCTCTGTAAAAACCACCGGCGTCGCTGCAAATGATCCACAGGAGCAGCACAAATGATTGGAGGAGCAGAGGATGGCCATATCGCCCGCCAGTCATGTTTTTTACTTCTGCGATCCAGAAAAATTCCCGCCAGTCATCCAAAAATTTAGAAAAAACCCTGGCTCCACGGCAGCTTAAAAAAAAGTTTCAACCAGTTGAATTTTTTGTGACTGACAGGGAGGAGTTCCGCTGATTTCTTGGAACGAAATGGATCAAATCTTTGCCGATTTGCAAAAACTCAACGGGGGATGTCACAAATTATCAAAAAATTTCCCAAAAATTCTCAGGAAAGCCTAGCCCGCTGGTCAAAAACACCTCCGTAACGTGTCGTGTGATATGGGCATAAAGAGAAGGAAGAGGACACAGCAATGAGGCAAGTAGAGTGATGATTGAAACTGCTCTCCAAAATCCTCTTGAGGTTAGGTGTAAACGTGCACTTGGCGATTACCCGTATGGTCCAGGCCACTGGTGATAATATGGGGGTCAACCCACCACGATTGCACAAGTTTTGGTCTATATATACAATATACATTTTCTGAATACTTGGACTCTTGGCTTTAACATACTCAAAATTTACTCAGATAGTTGAGTTTCGTGCGAACACTGTTTTCTAAGGAAACTTTTAGAATGGTATAGTGTCCATGCATTGAGAAAATGTATAGATCAAAACGTTTGCAATTTGTGGTGGGTCAAACGATGGATTGCTTGGACTGGTACGAATCCATGTAAAGTTTTATTTAAGATGGATGCTTGTAGCAAATGCAAACTTGCGTTAACCATAAAGTTAAGTTGCCCAGAAGTTTCATGACATTAAGTTCATTTAGTTTCAATATTATGGAAGTATTCAAATTAATTAAGGAATACGTTTTCTGTTGAATTCCACAGTTATAATTATTTCCTTGGCAGTTCACATTGCATTCTCCGAGCACTGTTGTGGAGTCACGATTGTGTCCTTAGTGGTTCTGAAAAGATTTTTGTGACATATCACAAGCAATTAATTCAATGCAGACGTTTACTGCCAAACAACCTATAAATTCCCAGATGTAGTTATCTTTTCATTAACATATGATTTCAAAGATTAGTCACACTTAATATATGTACAATTAACAATAATTAAAATAACCATTGGCAGGAAATGTACACGTGGCTCTCGAAATAGAGTTAATTGGTAATATGACTAATTAAATGTGTTAACCTATGTTGCTAAGATATTAACTATGCAACAAGGAGAAGGTTGTCTGCAATCAAAACAGGGGCATATCAAGGAATTTTGAAAGGGGGAGGTCCTGCGGAACGGAGCAAATTCGGCCAGGGATTTCTTTGTCGGGATTGAATATCTTTGCTTGTAAGGGGGGGGGGTCCAGACCCCCTTGATCAGCCCCTGCAAAATGCCAGTACCAGATGACAGTGGCTAGCAACAGCATACATTATGCTTTCACCATTAATTTGGAGGAGTCATGGCAACCACGATGCAGGCAAAATCATGTATAGAGTAGGTCGGGGCAAGAAGCCCGGGTTAGGTGCACATGAGAGGCCCCCCCGGGCTTATATCCAAACTTACATTTTTGGTGCGTTTATCTATTGATAAGATTGAAGCTTGAGGCGTTTTAGGTGTCGTCACAAATTTTCAGGGCAAACAGCATTAAAGCGTAGTAGAAATTAAAAGAAACAAAAAAATGGGCATGGTTTTTGTAACTTTGACTAATTCTTTAAAAGGGGTTGTCAGAAATAACTTTGGACATTTTTTAAAGTATAATGGATATCTGCATTGCTTCACTTTATGACCATCACATAAATATGATTTGGATCATGTTTTTTGCATTTTAGTTCAAAATATAGAGGTCAAATTAAAATATGTGGGTTTGGGGCGAGAGGACCCACATGGTATGGGCCCCATGAGGCCCCCTTCACTTGGGGTCGAAGCTGCTTCAGGAACCATTTAATAATGTGTACTTTACCTTAAATCTTGATAGCATAGCTGATTAAAATAGTAAATACTCGTCATTCTTCAACTGTAACATGAAATTCAATGGCAGATCTCTGAGGGAGGGATGTACTTACTTTCACGATGGATGGATTGATGGGTGATTGGGGCTTAATGTCCTGTATTTATACACCTGATAGGCTAATTAGGACAGGATGAGGACACGGCAATGAGGTGAAGGGTGATTGAAAGAGCCATCCAACATAGGCACAGGTGACCCGGCAAGAGCTGGATTCAAACCCTGGACCCAGCGATTGGCAGCCCAGCACGCTACCACTAGACCAACCCCCCCCCCCCCCCCACTACTTACTTTCAGGAGCAACTGTATTAATGTGTGCAATTAGCTAAAACTAATGAAGAAGTTTTTGGTCAACAGAAATATCCCAGCAGAGATATTGATTGTTACTACATGTAGAAGAGATTGAGTGACTCAAGTAGGGGAGACCGGGGCTGGTTGTCACAGGGGCAGGTTGTCACACTTTTTATTGCACTAAACTATGGAGTCACACAGCTCAACCAATCATTGTTTTTTGCTTTTATAACCCACTGGAGTCTTTTTGAAAAATCTTGACCCCTGGAAGGGAGTCTGGTAGGCACAAGGACTGTTAAAAATTTCCTGTCGCAAAAAGTTATTTTTTACCTTTAACTTGCATGCAATGCTAGTCTTTATCAAATAGTTGTTGAAAAAGATACAGTTAATACACTTACCATATAAACATTTCTTTAAATCATCATTAGAACAAATAGTGAAAATTTTGATAACAACGGCCTTGGTCACCCGTTTTTGGAATTTTCATCAGTCGGGGCAGGTTGTCACAAAAAGGCGGGGCAGGTTGTCACACTTTTTGGAGCTGGTTGTTACCTATTAGGACCAGGCTTTTAAACCAAAAAAACTAACACAAATATAAATTTGTGCTTTATACATGCTATTGATGACTGAAGATGTATGCAGATATTGCATTGTGTTTAAATAAATCGATTTCAAATTTATATGTAAAATTTCCCAAAAAAATCGTAAAAATCCTACTCCGTATCAGAATGCTTTCCTACTGATTGGTAAGCCTTCATTTGCAGCACTTTTGTACACAGTAGCATGTTTGTTAAGGTCTTCACTTGGCAAGTAAAGGATTCCTCATATGTCCAAAATAACTTTTCTTGGTCAAGATTTGCCCTACAGAGTTCCACTTCCTGCATTCGAGCTCATAACCAAAAGTGTGACAACCTGCCCCGAGAGTGTGACAACCTGCCCCGAAAGTGTGACAACCTGCCCCGAATTCTGAATTTTAAAAAATGTCCAATATCACATCAAGATTTCGATTGATATAAGTATATATTCACCAGATAGGTTTAAGTCACTCCCCTTTTGCCATTCATACAGAATGGCAGTGCTCCTGCATGCTTTATATAGAAATAGTAGCATGCTTAAGTTTTACACACTGTGACAACCTGCCCCTGTGACAACCAGCCCCGGTCTCCCCTACCATGACCGTGCCAATGTCAATTTAAAGAAATAAAGACAATTTTAGACAGTTTTTAGATAATCATTTGTTTTTTAATGCCTTCGCTACTTATTGTACTTGTTTAATATTTATGAGTGCTCATCCACAGTATTTCAAACATAGACAGCAAGCAGCAGCCCATCTGCAAACAAATATGATTTCATCAGAATTCTTTTATTAAATTATGATTTTGTCATTTGCAGTTGTAATTAGCAGTAGAATAAATTGATTGAATGAATTTCTTCCTTTGTCTCTTCCATTTTTTATTTTTTGTTCTTCCCTTGCCACTTGGTTATACAGTCAATTAGTTGGGAAATTGACACTTAAGGGTCATTCCTAAGTTGGTTAACTAATGAGGAAATGCCAATCCACCGGGAGACTTGACTGACATAACAGCTACACCTGCTTGCCCCCCCCCCCCCTCCCCTTCAATTAATAAGGCTCTGTGGACTCCAGTGGACTGGCTGACCAGTGTATAAAAGGATCCAAAAACTGAAGGTACAACAGATCCAGACGTGTGTCCAAGATGTGCTGATGCTCAGGTACAACAAGTTGTTGCTGCGACAGATTAAGCTTGACATGGCTTTGACAGTGTGACAGGTCGTGCTGCTTGCAATTCGAGATGCTGCTTGGTGATGAGTTGGTGACGGTGATTGGAGGCTGGATGGTGAAAGTTGACTCTCAAGCTGCTTCTGTTGTTGCTGTTGGTAATTGAAGATTGGTGACGAAGACGGAAGTTAGAAATGGTGACTTTAGAAGAAGGAAGTTGGAATTGATGACTTTAGAACAAGTATGTTGAAAAAGATGACTTCAGAAGTTGAAGTTGCTGCTACAATTTTATGCAGGGAGAACAATCCTAGGAATAGGAAATGCTGCTTGTTTTGTGATGAGGATCAACAGAAATGCTGCTTAATTCTTCATTTTGGTGAAATGTTGTGATCGCTGCTGTTGGGAGTCATTGAGGGTGCCTCTTTCTTCTGGCTTGATTGACTCTTAAAGTTTGGTGCATGCTTCAAAGACACTGTTGGAACTTAGGGAACGATGCATTTGGTGCAGTTGACTTGTTGGGGAAACAAGCACAACACTGATGAACCTGAGAGCTCCTGTTAAAATCTCTTGATTCTGAAAGTTGCTGGTGGAAGTGGAAGTTGAAGTTCTGAAGATGCTGCCCATTTCTGAAAATTGTGGTTGACTCAGAAGTTTATCCTGCTTTACATGATTTTCGTCCCAGATGCTGAAGGTTTCTTCAGTTTGAGGGCTGATGATGTGGGTGCCAAAGCCTTGACAGAACCTTCTGACAGAACTTTCTGACAATTGCTGACAAACCTATATGCCTAAAACTGCTGCTGATGATGATGAGATAATTAGTATCCAGGTGATGATACCCAATTAACAAAGAGTTGCTGCTGTTGCTGATCCTGACAGCTACTGAAGTCACTGCTGTTAGCTGCTGTTTGGTGCTGTTGATGCTGGTGCTGCTGTTTTCTGCATCTTTTTTCTACTGCTGCTGCTGCCGCTGTTAGGTGGTAATCTGCCTCCCCCATGCATCCCTAGCTGACGCCACTTGACTGCGGTTGACGATGGAGAATGACTCTTGCCTCCTCATCACCTGCGAAGCAACAGGGAGACAGCTTCACCTTTCTGAAGAAACCAGCTCAAAAGAGATTCACTTCAAATCACTTATCTTCTATTGTCTTCTATGAAGGGTTGCTTCACCTGCATCTCTGATCATCTTCTATGTCCTCAGCTACAGAAAGGTAAGTTATATCACTTTTTTTATCCTCCTTCACCTCCATATTTTATATTTTATGTGACATGAATATGATTATGCTTGTTCACTGACTAACCAGAGGTGGCAAACCCAAAACCATAACAATTAGCAGTTGGTTAGCTGTTAAGTTTGGTTTATAAATTGATATTTGGTTTTGCAAGTAGTTTGTCATTTGAGAATTCTTAAACTTTGACAACCATGTATGTCTGAAAAGTGAAGTTAAAACCAGTTGCGCCCATGTTGGAAGCCAACTTGGCTATTTGCATAGATGCATGATTCACATAAATAATAAAACGCATTTTCTGTTATTTCTTTGTCTGTATTTTACAGTCACTGTGCAGGGAATAGAGTACTTTACAAATACTGATACATAATATGCTGAGGTGAATGTTTACAAAGGCTGATTTTAAAAACATAACTGCGACTTTTGAGCTTTAGGGACATTTTTAAAACATGGTGCAATGGTGCTCGCCTCATGGAAAATGTCAGCATTTTATGCTGCTGTATGCTGTAAAAAAGTATACAATTAAAAAAAAAAAAGAAGCTAATTCAGCCCTGTACCTTATTCTCCAGGCTTTGGTTAAACAATCACATTATATAATTATTAACATTATTCTATCAATGAATCGCACAAGATTTCTCTCAGTGAAGTCTCCTTCGAGAACACTAAGTAATGCGGAGAATACCTATATCGTATCTATTTGCACAGGAGAATGCCTGTATGTCATTGTAATATTAAAACAGTTTGAGCAGAAGCAATATTCCATTTTCTTATGTGAGCAATCGCCATATTGTGGCTGCAGTGAAGGGCTAATTTGCGTTTGCTTGGCTTCCTTTCTCCACATTTTAGATTTGATACTTGTTGCAACTGGGAAAGATTATGGCTGTTCTGCACTCGGTGGAATAACATTGCTGATAAAGATGTTATTTCTTGTTCTGTTAAAGTAAATAGCCATTATTTCCCTATTTTGGTACAAATTTCATTATTTTATTTTGCATGAAGTTTTAGTTGGAGTAGAATTAAAACCAATTGAACATTAGTCGTGGTGGTTCGTGGTCCTTGTAGAATTTTGTTGGGGTTCCTCTGCAATGAAATAAAAAAGAAACAACAAGTTTAAGGCATTCAAGATGACATAAAACCAAACCATACTTTGGTAATCCTGCATAAATTTTATGTAATTTAAAATGTCACCCATAAGCACAGCCTTGTGTCATTTTTACACAAGTTTTGGAGTTTGTTTTGACACCATTTACCGTTAGTTTTTCAGGTTTGCACTAACTTAGTTTTTTTTTTTTACTTTTTAATAATGTGTGAAGCTTTTTTGTAAGGAGCCGAATTTTGTGGGTCTCATGTAGGCCTATAGATAGTAGGACAGTCTTGCAGAAGTTTGCAAGTGTAATACGTCATAACACTATCGTCTTATTTATTTTTTGCTGGGCAATTTTGGAAATGCACTCGCAATTGTGCATTTTAAAATTTTTGATAAATTGTAATCTCACCTAACATTCATATTGATTTTTCCCCATATATTCATTTATGATGACGTAATTTGATTGACATTGACGTCACCCAGCAGTACTATAGCATTACCAATTAAAGTCAGGGAGTTGTGCAACTCGATGCCTTCTGAGGTTTGTAGGGAAGTTTAATTGAATATGTTGGTCATGATATTAATATGACCATCGTTTGAGAAATATAGGAAACTTCATTGCCTTGGCAGGTCACTTGGGGGTTGTGGGTTAGTCCGAGATTTGGTTGTGCGCTGATAATTAATTTTATTAGAGCAAAATTGAACTTCATTTGGACAGGAAAGATCAGTCTTGAAAAGAGTCTGTATGCTTTTAAGCTGGGATTTGTAACTTCTTTTTATTCTCTTTATTCTTCTCTTACTCATCCATCTCTTACCGTGTTCTTCTCCTTCATTTTTCTCTTGTCATTCTTCTCTTTTCTTTCTTCCATTTTCCTTCTTCCCTTTTCCTATGTTTCCTTTTCTTTCTTTTTCCTTCTTATCTTTCAATCTTCTTCTCTCTTCCTTCTGCTTTTCCTCGTGTTGATTCTTCTCAGCATTTCCTTCTGCTTCTTTTTCTTCTGTCAACTTATGATGGTCCTAGACTTAGTGGAGTATTACTGGACATTGGACAAGAAAAACTAGGCAACTCTTTGGCCTGGTATGTATGGTAATAAGCCAGAAACCTCGGTCTATTCGGATTGATGAAGCAGGCCAGGGATGCATGCGGGTGTCGGGGGCGCTAATGACTGATGCAAATTGAAACCTGTTCGTCGGCAGGTGAGCTGTTGGGAGCAACTGGCTTGGGGGCAGACAATCAAATCATAATAATGTGTTGCAAATGATCAGGCTTACGAAACATAGTGTGGGAAACTTATATTTCACCAGGGGACTTCTAAATGACAGTTGTGTGACTTAATATGTGATGAGTACATAGTGTTATATCTAATTAATTGTTTTTTAATTTAAAAGGTTGTTTCCAAAGTTTAAAGTGTCAATCAAAACACGACAACAATACCTCTTGTGTATTGTGAGCCTAACTTTGAAAGTTTGGCACTGGAAAAAAGTTTTTATGTGCATCCAGGAGGGCCTCGAAGCACCAAATATTGGGAGAGTACTGGTGTAGTCTTCTACTCTCCTTTTTACCTCACAATGATACATTTATTATTGAAAATCTGGCATATAATAACTGACAATTTCGCATGCTAATGCTCGGCTGAGGATTAGTAGTAAACAAACATTCAGATTATTATTTTGTTATTGATATTTTGCAAACAGATAGTGTATGAGATCTGTTAGAAATCTCATTTACAGGTTCTAACATACATTTTTATCAGTTTGAAC
This sequence comes from Platynereis dumerilii, assembly GCA_026936325.1. Taxonomy (NCBI): domain Eukaryota; kingdom Metazoa; phylum Annelida; class Polychaeta; order Phyllodocida; family Nereididae; genus Platynereis; species Platynereis dumerilii. The sequence continues at coordinate 425,213 of JAPTHN010000139.1, forward strand.
CCAAAAATAAGGTGTCTCGCTAAAATATGGGGCAGCTCATTTACATGCACTGTCTGCACTGTGCACGGTAAAATTTGAAATTTTGAGTCAGCTCAAACGATTGAGTGAGATGGTTGCACAATTCTTTTGAGCTGACATAGCTTGTTTTAAGTTGTGACAACGGACAGATTATCATAACTTAAAGCAACAAGCTATGTCAGCCCAAAGGAATTGTGCAACCATCTCATTAAATCATTTGAGCAGACACCAAATTTACACCGTGTTATCTTCATACTTGGGCATACAAATATTTAAAGTTGATGAGTAAGATATAGGCCTACCATCTTTTGATTATATTCACAGAATGTCGCCAAATTGATTGACTCATTGCTTTTCAACAATAAATATCCAAATTTGCAATTTACCTCCATAAAAAAATGTGCACACTAATTACACCCAATATACAATGGTATTCTTTAGAAATAAGACATTCTCCATTAATTGAAAGAAAAATGTTACTTTAATTAAGCAATATAACACATGCAGCAAGGTTAAACTCACTCTCTGGTAGCTCATATCTTGGATGGATGGATGGATGATTGGGGCTTTACGTCCTGTATTTATGCACTTAGGCTCATATTTTGTAGACAGCTAGTTAAAATGATTGTCTCTAGAAATGGAAGCTTCGTTATTTAAGACTTCATGGTGAAAGATTAACCAAACAACTGGAGGGTTGTTCCTTTTCCTCGGGTTCCATTGTTTTAGGGAATCCTCACAAAAAGTTGATCACCCCTGGCAGCCATCATAGAGCTTGCCTAGCAGCATGGGATGATAATTTTATTAGTCTTGTAATTTGCCATGATTAGTTGACACATCCACCTGTCACAGCCTAATCACCTGCAGGTGACTCTCCATTGTCAAGGCGTACTATTTCCAATTAATGACCTTAATTCTACAAACAAAGTCCTGTAATTTGCACCTGTAAATAACAATTATTCTCCATTGGACACAATACATATATTGTGTTGACATGCCCGGGATGGTTCCTTTGTCAATCAATTACTTGCTCTCTCATTGTTTTTATACAATATCACCTGTGTGATGTCATATGTCTGACCTGACCAGTGACCCCTATTTCTTTATATCTGATTTAGTTATTTTAGAGATCATTTACCTGGGGCTAAAAGGTTATTCACAATGAGACCCATGCAATCATGAAATCATCTGACTATAAATGTGCATGCAGGGTTCATAATTAATACATGCAGGTTGCGAGCGACATTACAGGAGCTCTTCAACGTTGAAGTTGACTTTTCCACATTATTTTCTTGCTATTTACTTATAGCCTACGAAACACTTGGTAGATACCCACTCAAGTGTAACTATATACAATATCTGATTCAGTAGTAAATGTGTGTTTGATGGGATTAAAGTTAATTGTAAATGATTTATACAGTTTGACAAACATAAAATAGTACTCACAGGAGCTTTCGTGGACCATCTTGTACAACTTCGTCATCCTGAATGAATCCTGAATGAGGATCGATTTCAATTTCTGTGGATAATCCTCAACAGGTGACATTTTGATTATGTTAATGTTAGAGGTTTGGATCTTGTGTCCCAACTAGGGTGGATGAACATTCGTGGGCGCTTCTTCTACTTTCAAGTTTTGTTAATTTTCAAATGTGTTCTTGGATTAGCACCAAATTATCTCACAAATAATATTGTATTTGAGTTTGAGGTGTCTGATAAGACCACCCGAAAACATGACATGAATTTGTATTTAAGTTTACCTGATAGCGAATTTCATAAAAAGATGTTATTCTATAATGGAGCAAAGGAATGGAATCAGTTGCCAAAATATTTGAAAGATTGCTGTGATTTGGTTAAGTTTAAAAGAATGTTGAAATGTTATGTTAAGAAGAAATTTTAATGTTCTGTTGTTAAGGATGTGCCAGTAGTTTTTACCATTTTTATCAGTTTTACTTTACATTTTGTTTTAACTTTACAATTTTCTGTTAATTGTTTTAATATTGTTTTACTTTATTATTATACATGTTCTCATTGTAATTCTGAAGGGCCCGGTTGAAAAACAGCACAGCTGAACTGGTCTTACCCTTTGAAAATATATTTAAAAAAAAACAAAAAAAAAACAGTTTAGACTTTCACAACGGCCTAACAGTTGTTTTCACTGTTTCCATTGTTATTGACAGTGTTTCATTGCTGATATTTCAATTTGATATTTGGCTTCTGTGCCTCTTTGGTTTGCACCGTACGTCACCTGCATGAGCATGACATGTCACGAATATATAATAATCGCATGGTAATGAAATCGCCTGTAACCAAAAACTCATTGCAAAGAAATTGACTAGTTATCTTCAACACTAAACCATGTGTGAACCAGTTTTATATATATATATATTTATATGCCTATCTCCTCTTATCCCTCGACAATGTTATTCAAGGGTTCAGCTTCCTTACTGTGACATTTTTAGCACCTGTGTCTGCTACAGGAAGCGAAATATGTTTTCTCATAGTGTTGGATGGTTCTGTTTTCTTCCTGGAACAAACAGTTGTGTTTTCTGGTAAATGTTGCAGATGCATCCAAATAGGTATTCTGTTATAATATATAAATAAAATATAGTAGTGCACTGTAAAATTTGAATTTGAGTTCACTTCAGTAAGGTGGTTGCGTAATTCCTTTGAGCTGACATAGCTTGATGTTTTAAGTTATGACAACGAAAAGATTATCATAACTCAAAACATCAAGCTATACCAGCTCAAACTAATTGTGTTGCCATCTCACTCAATCATTTGAGCTGACTCAAAATTAAACATTTTAGAGCTTGGGCACCATTGCACCACTGTGTCTATGCAAATGCAACAAGGCCAACACTTTCGTGCAATGCAAATATGCCACACACAAATTACTGGCATTCTTCAAATGAAGTACTGATAATTAAGTTTCCATTTATCATATTTATATGTCAAGCAGAAAGCTCCGGTCTTAGTGTCAGAAAAGTTTATCCCATAAGCATATATGCGTTTGTGTCGGTTTTGTCAAAGGAAGATTTCTGAAAAGTACTGGTCTATAAATTTTGAATATCTAAAGAGAATCGATTTTTCATAAAATATATTCTATGCTGCATTGGAGTATTGCAGGAAAAAACGTCTCAGAGAACAACTTTCTATCGACTATGCATAAGAAGTTGTGTGAGCCTATTTTCATTTTGACTTGTGGCCAGGTTAAAAAACACCTTGGTGATTGGTTTATTATAAGAATAATTTAGTTGATAAATCCCACAGCTAATTTCTACTTTGCTTCTATGTCATTTATATTTAATTCATGCTAATAATGGCAATATACTCGTGCTTCAAGTAATTCCAAATATATCTAAGTTTTTCGTGATAATAATCTGCACACATCTTCATTTCCACCCTAATGATTCAGATGAAACCTATTGTGCTCTTATTAGTAGTTGAACTAGGCATCTCAAATATAAGTAGAACATATATGTAGAAATAGATGCGTACTTAGTTATCATGGTAACATCATCTGAATATCCTTGCACACCTGTGAACTACTTTTATAGCCTCGTCAAGCCTTGTCTATACAACAGCATGAGGTTTTTCTTAGGTGGATTGCCAATTGTGCTTGGCTAATCAGGGAGGCGGTATCATGCTGTGTCGTCACCTTTTGCCATTTAGCAGTTAATTCTCCTCCATGAGACTTGTATTTATTCTTTTATGAATTGTCATATTGTAATAATCATGTCTTGGAGCATTGTATAGAAACACACACACTGGGTGGTGCTCTGCAGTTTATGTCCCATAGCCATGCTCATAGCCTGCTCATAGCCATGCTTCTTGCCCGGGGCTTTGTTTTTTCCAGGAACTTGGTTACTACTGCTCCGCTGCGGCGCTGCGTGAATCCCCCGGCAATATCATTGTGCCAGGTATGCTTCCTCCCTGCCACCTCACATGCGCTTGTTAAAGTGGTCACATGAGCTGGTCACACGAGACTGTCACATGATATTGCCACATGATATTCCACAAGGCTCTCAGCTGCTGTTGGCCCCGCCAGACTAATATTATGCCATCTAGGCTGCCATGTTTCCTGTTAAATTAAGCTCTGGCCTATATCTACAGTTGGTTCATTTTAGCACCATTTTTGCCATGAGCAGGCAATTTTACCATCTTTATCCTATTAATCTGCCTGGCAATTCCAGTGTCCATGTTCACCTATGAAATTGTGTAGTATATTATATTATGCCATGTAATTTGCTCCATTTTCCTCTCATTAGGCCACGTTTTTGCACCTTTTTCACAAATTCTACCTGTGAAATACAAAATAACGAAACCTCTGGGCAATTACTGAGTGTATATCTGGGACTGGAGATAGAGTTTATGATGAAAACTAACCTTATTTTTATGACAGAGAATCATGTCGTATTATGTGGAAGAAATGGGCGTTTTTATGCCTATAGATACTTAATTGAGAGACTGTGAATACTGTGGAATAATATAGGCCAATATACCAGTCAAATAAAATAAATGTTCAAAATTAATAGGCCCATGCACATATCTCCTGCAGGTCTTAGAGATTGATCGCCGCACATAATATAGGCCTATGTGAAACAAAATTTAGAGGTGTGAAACATTAATTGTAGGCCTAATTATGCCTAGATCACACGGAGACGTAACAGAGGGTACTTGTCGCGTCGCTTCTTGCATTTCCAGGAAAGAGGGAGGTTTTTAAACTACATTCAACAATTCGGCGACGATATTTTCGTCTACGGCGCTTCTTAAACTTCCTCGCCAAAAGTTCCTAGAAGTCACGTGACAGGTTAGTGAAGCAAGAACTTGCTTCACGAAAGATTCAACCGGTTGAATCTTTACGAAGGAAGAAGCCACGATGCAAAAGACCAGAAAGACCCCCAAAATGATTGGGCAAAGGTAGAGACAGCTTGGGCGAAGTTACGGGCAGATTGGGCGAATCTAGAGAGTGCTTGGGCGAGGCTACTTATCATTGAGTCAATGGAACTTCGGCGAAAAAAGAGAACAACTCGCCGACGCAAACAAGCTGTTGAAACGCCGAAACAGCTACTTACTTCACCGTAACAGGTATTTGCTTGGGCGTAATTGAAGATTAGGACGAAGTAAGAGGATGCTAGGGCGAAGCAAGAGGATGCTAGGGCGAATCAAGAGACTCCTTGGGCGAATCTAGTTTAACATTGAAGCAATGGAACTGCGCCGAGGCTCCTGACAACTCGCCGACACAAGTCTCTTCTTGCCTCGTCCGTAATTACGAGCCATTCGGCGTAGAAAACGAGAGCCTCGTCGTAATAGGAACCATCAACAACGATTTATAACCTCTAATTGATTATATAATTGTCCAAAAATGGCTTGAAACGCCGAAAGTTGGCGAAACTGAAGTTCCTGGCACCTCTACAACTTCGCCGTCACTTAACCACTCTCGTGAGACACTAGCATTATGGATCATATTGATAATTTAAACTTTTCGCCATCCCATGTGCATTTTCGGCCAAATATCAATTATTATTGTGCGACATACACTCTGTCTTACAGTTGATTTTCGGCTTTGCGATGTAATTTTGCAAATTACTTCCTGTGAGCACTTAAATACCATTTAGTTTGAGCACTCATAATCTGTTTGAACATCCTTAAATTTAAGTAAAACGCATTTTGCCAAGAAGCCTTGTGTTAATTGCTTCCTCTCATTATCATGAAATGGAGGTCTTGTGAATCCTGATTTGTCCTAGAGTTATATAAATCTTACTATAGGCCGGATTTCTCCAACACATTTAGAGCAGGCCTTAGCTTACACCTTGTCTCAGCCTTGCACCTAAGTATTTACTTTTCGTGAAGGGAAAGTGTCTGTATGTACTGAGATACTGAGATTCGGGTTGCTTCAGTTTGCTTTATGAATTTCTGATATATGAATTTCTGAAGGGGAAAAAAGGGGTAAATATTGGTTTTGGAAACTGATATAGGCAATTTTTAAACTATCAAAGAAAATAAAATGCTTTGTCAACATTCTCATTGATGATTCATAATGATAATTGGTCAAACCAATAACACAAGAACTGAATAATTTTGCACATCCTTAAGAGCAAACTATTCTATGAAGAAAAATGTACTTGTTAAATTCATTATCTTTATACCTGTACACTGTGTAAGCAAGAACTTTAACCATAGTTAGAATTAATAAAAGCAAAAGTTAACAATTGAAAAAGTATAGGAAGCACCTAAAGTTCTATTATGGTGAGTCAGGTCTTCTTCCGTTGTATAGTGCAAATTCATCTTTGTCGTTCTTAAAACTTTTTACCTTCCTCTTCCTTTTATTTTCTTTCGTCTTCTTCTTTAACTTCTTCTATATCTCTTCAACCTTTTTGCGGTAGGCCTACACTGTAACATTTGAAATTTTGTGACAGCTCAAATGATTGAGTGAGATGATTGCACAATTTGGTTGAGCTAACATAGCTTGTTGTTTGAGTTATGATGATCTTTATGTTGTCATAACTTTAAATAACAAGCTTTATCACCTCAATGGAGTTGTGCAACCATCTCACTCAATTTGAGCTAACTCAAAATTCAAATTTTACAATGTACTTGGGACTTTCTGTAGGAAACGAATGTGGCGATGTCTTAAAGAATAAATATGATTTACCAAATGTTTAAAGGTAATGCATTGGAAGTGCCAATATTTGGTGCCAATCGAGCAAAAATGTATCATCCGCAGAGAAAGGCAATACAGATCCTGCTACTTTACAGCTCTTTTAGATGAAGCTGGCACACTTTTACAACTTCAACAACAAAAATCTGAGATGCTCCAAACTGAAAGTTATAAAGCAATTTAAATGGAGTTTATTGATTCCTGAAACCATTGACCAAGTTGTTTCCCACAGTAACCCATAACCCTTTCACGCAGTGTTGGTAGATTTTCCTATCTAATAAGTAAGATAGACAAGAAACACATTTGGGGTCATGTGAAAAAGGTTATTTGGTCAATAGTTTTAGGGCTCTTTAAATTGTTTCATACCTTCCCTTATGACGCTGCAAGATTTTGTTGAAATTATAAAAGTGTGTCAGCTTCATCTAAAAGAGCTGTACTACCATCCACAAAGTAATTCAACCGATTTCTCATAATATATATCTAGCTGGAACTTGAATTCATTTACGCATCAGGAATTGCTTGAATCCTGTCTGCTGCTGCCATGGCTACCTGTCTGCACCTCAGGGAAAGCTGATTTTCCTCACATTTTGATTGCCAGTTGAATATCCTGCGGATTTCAAATGTCGTACTTATTTGCATGAGCACTGCGCATAAAATAACCACTTGAAAATGCATTGACATTTTATTCATAAATGCCTACAGGGACAGGTCTATGCCCGTTTCACATTCAGCAACTACTCTTGATAGACAACGAAATAGTTTCAAACTTCTCCTAATTACGTTTAATGAGAGCACTTGCTTCTGTATGGCACTCCAGGTTACCTGATTCTACAGCAGAAATTTAATGTCGAAGCTTTTGATTTTTTTGTTTCAAAAGTTTTGATTCTTTTCATAGTTGTTACATGCAGCTGTACTGAGGGAATATCACTGATGTCATTCAGGGATTTGAGAGCGTCAGTGATGTCACTGCTGGACAGGTCCATGTACCTTTTACATTGAAACGAGTGCTTGATTTGTCACTAAGAGGTATAGGCCTACTGTAGGGCCTATATGTTGCATCTCTGGTGATGACATCTTCATTGACACACTTATGTCTCTTGCAATATAGCGTGTGTAGGATCGCTAGGATGTGACTCATCAAATGCATGTTTGATAAAGCTGTTGAAATACGAGTGATTATATAGGCCCACAGAATGCACGAAATGCTCCTGTGAGGTCATTGAAATGCTTGATGACTCTAATCATCATATCACATAATTGAAGTCATATATGTCCTACACTTCCCATGCTATCATATATTATGTCAGTGAAGAGTCATATATACATATATATACCCTCATGAGTGATGTCACATGTCTCCCAATGACAGATTGACCACTCATTGCAATGTAAAAGATAGGATATGTGATGACATCATCTCAGAATGACAGACAAAAAATGTATTCACAGTGAAGAGGCGCCAGGCAAAGGTTACCACTTGTCCTTCCATGACTTTAACGTGGCCAGTATGGATGTGACATCACTGTGAACATGTAATCTCAGAAAAATGCAACACTAACTCCACAGAGTCGCATTTATGCAAATGTTGATGCAACGACGCAGTCACGTGACTTAGACTGGCGTCAGCTCAGGTTGCACTAAAATGGTTTCCGCCTTTTCTTATTTATTTATTTGGCTTCTTTGCTTCAATGCCTATTTAGCGGCCTATTGAGCATTCTTCAGATTTAAATTATGTTCTTATGTCTTTGATTGTCTTGGAAATTTTAAGAGAACCCATCTTAATATAGACGGTTGGTTCTATGCAAATTTCATAAAAGTCTGAAATTTGTCATTTACCTCAAAGTTTTGTCTCTGATGCAATTATGTCTCTAATGCTACTTGTGAATTCATAATGGCTACCAAATCTTGGAAAGGTCGTCGAAATGCATCCCTGTTGCCCGTGTTGGTTAAATTGACCCCAATATATACTGCATGGTCGCCAAATGCCGAGGGTTTGCTGCGGGGCATTTTCTATTTTTTATCTAGAAATTAGTTCTGCCCATTACATGAATCATACGCTGATGAGACATAAAACACAAACTCACCCTCTCACTTACCTGAATCATATACTGTAAAATTTGAATTTTGAGTCAGCTCAATTGATGGAGTGAGATGATTGCACAATTCCTGTGGGCTAACATAGCTTGTAGTTAAAAGTTATGACAACAGAAAGATTATCATAACTCAAAACATCAAGCTATGTTAGCTCAAACAAATTGTGCAATCATCTCACTCAATCATTTGGGCTGACTCAACATTTCAAATTTTACAGTGTAGTTTTAAAAGTGGGACTTAATTTGGTCACACTATACACATACATATACCCACCAACGAGAGAACCAAAACAAAATTGAAAGCACGTCATAACGAACTAATCAAACTGTTAGCAGGAATGTATGTTTACGTCCGTGATTTTGGCAAAGTCAGCTGGTGCCTGTAATATAATCTGTGGGTGCGTAGGAGAATTTTGGTAAGCCAGTTTAATTCAATCTGGCAGACACTTAAATTAGAAAAAGAAATAATGGAATTAATTTTGGTTTATCTCATTAATAGCTTTGCAAAAATTACAAGGAAAAAAGAAGAAGAGCAAGGCAAAAATGCAACCGAGAAAAAAAAAAGATTTTAAAAATCTAAAACCTGTGTTCTTTAAGGGCACGATGACCTGTGAAGGTCTGAAGGAGTCCTGGCTGTTGGCTCAAAAAATGGTGATAGGTACATGAGCCATGTGAAATGAAAACCACCAGGCTAAGTTAATGGGCCTGTTGATGAACTTTTGCTTCAAAATGAGAACCCTTAAAAAATAATCTAAATAGTATCTTCATAAAAAATAGATCAAAATAATATGCCTTTGTGTAAAAGGTGTGCTGTAATAAGTTACCATATAATATCAATGTATGTATGTGTTTTTAACAACTCAATATTTAGATTTCTACTGTGGCACCGCAGAATAAGCCACCCAGCAAGAAGCTGAATGGCTAAATGGCTCAGCCCACAAAATAGATTATCATGTCAAATCAGCTTTTAGAAGGCTTCCTTGAACAGTTGACATGTCAAGCGCAATTTTTGACATTATGAATTACTGCCCTGGGAAAGTGACGTGGCAAATTGCTTTGACAATTGCCCTCTTCCAAATGCTTAAACAAATGTTACAATTTAATTGTCATTTTTGCTGCAAATGTAAGCTTTACTTTTCCTCTTTATTTTTTGTTTCTTCTGGTAAGCGGATTTAGTTTTGCCTATTCATTTGTGATCTTGTCTTAACACAATTTCCTTTACCACTGACGGTGAATGCTCATCTAGGCCTCTATCTGTTTTAAAAATCAATTTAATATTTTATATTCTATCCAGGTGAGCAGATTGTTTTATGTGTGATCATAAATTTAATACCAAATGGACAATTTCTGTCTCCATTATAGATTTCAACTGCAAACAGTCCTACCTTGAGCAATTAAGAGGTTGCTGTGCTGGTTATTTTGTTTGTATCTTCTAAACCGTCATTCTTTAGACCTGCTCTGGTTGCCACTGGCTGTGCTTCTGTCTATCTATCAATCGACCTATCTATCTATCCATCTATCTATCTATCTATCTATCTATCTATCTATCTATCTATCTATCTATCTATCTATCTGATTGACTACCATTTATTTCTAACTAACCAGAATTGTTGCTAGCGAAATATTAGATAACCTGGTGTCATAATTCGAAGAAAAAGAAAAAAGAGAATAGCAAAAACAAAAAAGTAAAGAAAAGAAAAAAATATTAAAAAAGCATTAGAGAAGAGCCCCATAGGAATATTTATAAAGGAAAAATAATGAAAACCGGGAGAAAAAAATGAAATAAAAAGCTAGCAAGGTGTCCACATGATGCGTATCTCACGAGTGTACATTTCCTGCCAGGCCCCCCTGGGGCTGTTTTCACAATAGAAGGAGCCAAGGGGACTGCATTGATGCCGGTGTTCTTGCTGCGCGGGGCTCGATTCCCCGGGAGGCCAACCCGTGACCGGCCTGTGCTATAACCCTGGCCCTGCCCTGGTCACACTGAATGACAGTAGGTTGGGGATTTAATGGGGAATACAGGGGTAACTCAGATATGTTCCAATGTAGTGACATATATATGTGACAAATATTATGATCACCTTAGTAAGTGATCATAGTGTGCCTCCGAATCTATATTCTGAACAGAAATTCGAATCTTTAAAGTTTCAGTAATGTGGGAAAATCAATTCGCTAAAATACTATGTTTTGTTGCACTTATTAGTAATATCTTGTATTCAGAACTTCTGGCGTCTTTCGTCAATCATTTTATCTGCGATTCGGATAAAAGTGTTTAGTAGAAAACCAAGTAATGGGCCTAGGCCTTTACCAATGTCCAGATATAGGCCTATGTGGCTGAACGATAACAGAATTGAGCACTTGGTCTCTTCAGCTAGATCTATATATGTAGTACCTAGTAGGACTACACAATGTGATTTGAGTCAATGGCTTTTACAATTCACAATCTATGTTACATCCGTTGTAACATCACACTTTTACACTTACAGTCCAGGAATGAAGAAAAAGCTTTTAAAAAGTATATATAACTCATAAATGAAACCTGGATCAGTGGATCTGGGAAAAAGACATCACTTGACAGTTAGCTTGTTATTGCCCTGTGGATGATAGTGCAGTCGTATGTGTTGCTAGGAAACGATATTGTTAGTTCACAGTATACTGTTAATACTAACTTAATAGGGGTCCTATGGGTGTGACACCCCCTATTAGACTGTCTGTGGCGGGTGATTTCCCTATTAGAATGCACGCTGTCATAGTTCATTGCAGTTGAGGAGCCGTGGCTTTCACAGATTGACTATATGTTGTGGTGTATAAATATCAAATTTTGGATCCTTGAATTAGTGTGTCATATTCTGTTGTCAGGTGTGCATGGATTGGGACCCTGAACTGGAATTTCGAACTGGAGTTTGGATCTGGCTTTTGGATCTGGAGTCCTCTTCCGGATGCCCATATGTCTGCAACGTGAATTGAATTATAAAAGAAGGGACTGCTGCTGAACCTACAGATTTGTCAACTTCCCATGGCCTATTGCATGGCGCTGGCCCTTGCACCTGCTTGGAGCTGCAATTATATCAAGGTGAGGGTTTGCCTATCATTTTTTTTGTAATCAGTGTAATATTAGGCCTATTTGATAATCAGTTCTGTGTTTGTAGGCCTATGGCACGTTTTACCTGGAATCATTAATAGTACTACAATATGTCATGTACATGTGTTCAGCATTAATTGTGCACAAAATGACAAAATAAGCATAGACCTATATAATTTTATGTAGTTAGTTCAACGCAGGTCTACTGGTTTGAGTAATTAGTATGATAATTGTCCAATAATTGGAAATATAATTACACACATAGTCACATATATGCCAAAAGGTTGAAATTTAATTTGACATTCAATTTTGAAATTATAAATGGACGACCTTCCTAAATTAGAGTTATGCACTGAGCGAAAGATAGGATAGGATAGGATAGGATAGGATAGGATAGGATAGGATAGGATAGGATAGGAGATGATATAGATGTATGGATAGAATATATAGGCATAGCCTGTTTGAGGTGGAGGTTATTACTGAAAGTATACAACCTGGTGAGCCACTTATGAGTCTATGCTTCTGACTTGTGCTGTTAATCCTCACAAAACTGCCTTAATTTGTATGTCATGTAGATATACAAAAAAGAAATAACCTCAGAGCCTTCCATTTGCAATCCTTGTTGTGGCAACACTAAAAAGAACAGGACTACAGCCAAAACTATGCTATAAAGATGAGTGTGGGTAGTTTTAATTACAACGTGAGATTAATTTAGTCTGCCTGTCATTAATTGGCTGAGATGATTTCTGGTTTTAATCCTATTAATAGGAATTGTAGTGGAGTAGGATGATTATAAAAAGATTAATAAATAACACAAAAGGAGATTTATACAACACTGATGAAACTTATCTTTAGTAATTAACACAATTTTGACAAATTGGCCTAATGATATAGGCCCTACCTGTTAAATTCTTGAGCTAGGGATGACATTTCTGACATCTTATTAATATTGAACAGCAATTAATAAGTAATAAGTTTTCTTTATTCAAACTCTCCAACATCTGCTAAGTCTTTTATTTCACCTACATGTTTTTGACAGCAGAAGATAGAACTGTCAGATGACCTGTCAAATTAAATTTCCTGACTGTTTAAGCGACATTTCCATATCATATGTCAGTCGCATTATTAATTGGTCTGCTCTAAGTTTCTTGCATTTTGCAACAACTGTCATTTGATGTGAATCACACTTCATACTGAACCTGTTGTCAAGTCTTGGTTTAAAATTATACATCTCTGACATAAAAAACTAAACCCAAGTTTTTCTGAACAATATTATTAAATGGTGATGTAGAGAGTTTATAGAAAAAGAGAACTTGTTAAAAAAATGGTATATAATGTGGTGCGGATGTAGGCAGGCCAAGAAAAGTTAAGCTTGTCTCACTTTAATAAGAGGGTTTATTGAACTTGATGAGAGACAGACATGTATGTTGCATGCTCATTTCATCATCATTATGACATCTGATATTTCAAAGGTAAAAGCAAATATAAGAAAATAATTTTTATTTTTAGCTTCCCAGATTAACCGACCGAACAGATTTTCTGCCTACACTCTAAAAAATGTCTGGACAAAATTGGTTTTTTAGATTAAAAATGGTTTTTTGAAAAACCAAATTTTAAAAAAAAATCCATTTTGGTTTTTCACATTGAAATTTGGTTTTTCAAAAAACCATTTTTAATCTAAAAAACCAATTTTGTCTGAAATTTTTTAGAGTGTACAAAAAAATTAGCTTACCCACAATTTTTGTTAAATTGACATTAGGCCTACAAAAAAAAGAAGAGATTACAGCTTTTTTCTTTCGTCCTACTGACCGACCCTGGAAAATGTACCTTGACAAGATCTGAGAAGCTAAAGATCAATTATGTGTGGCCTACTGAACAACTTGTCTGGTATTGTACACAGTATATTCAGAGAAGACTGTCCAAAGCTCAATATTTAGGGAGGAAGTTGTCCAAAACTGAGGTGTCAAAATTGAGATTCTTTGGATCCTAAAGCAAAGTAATGGAATTGTTTATGGCGCAAACCTTAATTCTCTCTATCCTGGGATGTTAGTCAAAATTAAAATAGATAGAAAGACAGGTAGATAGATAGATAGATAGATAGATAGATAGATAGATAGATAGATAGATAGATAGATAGATAGATAGATAGTTAGATAGATTGATAGACAGTCCTCTAAGCCCAGTATCCACTGAAATTTTGGGTTCCCCACCCAATGTTCGAACCCATGCTGGTAAAGACCTTCGGCTCAATCAGTCAGCCACCAAGCTGCTTCCTGATTGTTACTTTTTCCTCAGGACAAGGAAAGAAGTAGTCCTGATCCGTTCTCTTATAATTGTGCAAGATTCTGCATTTTTTCTAAAACGCCACTTAAATTTGGAGGACACTTCTATGGAAGTGTCAGTCTAAACATTATGTGTCATTTTCATAAAAAGTTCAAAAACATGATATCTGCTAATTGGTCGGAGTGATCTGGAATATGGACATAGGTAGACTGCTAGGAATGCTGTTGTTGTTTTAATTAAACTCCTTTTTTAAACAAACTCATTCATCTAGGGTTAAAGGCAAGAAATGTGATATTGTAATGTGACATTTGACAGAATTTACAGAAACCATATGAAGAAAAAAACCTCACCAAAAAAAAAAAATGTAAAGTTTGACAAGAGTGGCAAAGAACAATATGATATTCAGGAAGTTGAAGTGACTTGTTAAAGTTTAGTTTTGCATGTTAAACTACACATCCATTTCTTATTTCATTAATTGTGTTCTATGAAATTCACTTGCTCACGTTGTCTTGCACGTGGCAGAAGTTATACTGCATCGCCCTCTGGTGAAATTTACTGTCATTAATTGTTCAGTGCAATGACGTAATTACATCATTTTCAGTCAATCTAGTTTCATATTACAGAATGATAATAGGTATGTTCTGAGACACGTTTTTATAAAAAGAAGAAGCAAAAAGCAAAGAAAATTATTTCATCATAAACCTAAAGAGAAAACAAAAAAGTGAGCTTCTGGATTTGTTGTTCACATAATTGCGGTAGACTATATCAGATTAGAGGCCCTCAAACAAAAAAAAGTCTAAATGATTAAATATTTTTAGTATGTTTCAATTCAGAACGTGATCAATACTGCAAACTCTCCCTGCTCAGGATGACCGTGCACTGTAAAATTAAAATTTTTGAGTCAGCTTAACTGATTGAGTGAGAAGGTTGCACAATTCATTTGGGCTAACATAGCTTGTTGTCGTAAGTTATCGCAATGGACAGTTTATAAAAACGTCTCACTTAGGCATTTTTAAAAGCTGACTCAACATTAAAATTTTACAATGTATGGCAATGATTGTTCCTTTTCTTGTGTGAAAATCTGCATATAGATTGGTGGACTGGTGGTGATGGTGACCATGACTAATGACATTCAAGTGTAGTTCCAAGCGGAATGGCAAATTGACCCCCTCCTTAATTAGCAGTTTCTGAAAAACTTAACTGATTATCAGAAATTGGTCTTTGCTGCATAATAGGTTTACATTACAGCACTGTATCAGGCCTACGATATTATTATCATCCATTGAGAATAGGCCTATAAAAAGTAATTTGAGGGACATTGCCAGTAGGCTATAAGCTGAGTTGAAAGTTGATTTTCACTATTTTGATGGACCATTCCAGTAATTCCTCACAGTGACCGTGTATGAAAATTCCCAGAAAATAAAGTAGCTACACTGAAATGTCACATATATATTCTTTCTAATGTTTAATATCTGTGTCATCTATGTCACTGAGAAGCATTTCACTGCTTTTAATATCTACTTGCCGTCTTACACTTATTCCCACCTGCGAGTACCAATTTGGAAATAAGGCTGAAATACAGTAGTTTTGTGAAGGGAAGTGTTGAATTCTCAGACAGTTCTAGTTCTTAGTAAGTGTATATGTTAAATTTGAATATAATACGAATAGACTATAAGATAAGAAAAGTTGTGAGAATGTTACCTATAGCTGTTGGAGACCTTTTCCTCAATGAAACAACTTCACACTGTGAAAGAACTGGAAAAGGAATTGTCTCTGATTGTGTTGTCCTGTCTGATGTCTGTGATGTTGCTACTGAGGGGTTGAGTCTTGAAGACAAGAACGGAAGTGCATTGACCATATTGTTAGCAATTGGCAAGCTTCTAACCCAGAACCAGATAATTAGAGCTGAGCTCTTTAGCATAATCTCTTTAATGACGAGAAACTGTATCTGGTGGGGAGATTAGGTTGTGCTGGAATGCTGCAATGAAATGGTATATGAGTATCAGATGACAACTATCTTATAATTGGCTTGGATAAGCTCTACTCCTTCTTTTGTCTTCTTCCTAATGGCCTTAATTAAGCCTCTCGATGAGGTTTTGTGAGATGTTCATTGAGGGTATCATATTCAATGATCATCTGGCAAAGACCATTGCTGGGCTAAATTTCATCACTGGCTGGTATATAAGGGAGGTGTGGGTCAGAGCTCATCATCTTCTTCTGGTCTTCTGGAGCAGCAATACCATCACAGCAACCAGGAGCAGCAAGAGGAACAGCTAGAAACTACAAGAGACTACAACAAACTACAACAAACTACAACAAACTACCAGAAATTCAGAAACTGCAAGAAGAGGGGCTGTATGAAGACAGGAGACAAGAGAGATTTTGCATTATACTTTTGCATCTTCTAACAGAAACTGCAAGATATGTTTCTGTTCATGGCATCTCCAGCTTGGAATGATTTCTACACTCCTACTCTGTATTTTCTTGGCTGTGCCGTTACATTTTCCTATTTTTTTGGTTTCTGTTGTAATTTAGTGACGTTTTCCTTGTGTGTTTTAGTGTACTCTAATTTCTTTGTCTGGGAAGATTTTTCTCTTTAACAAAGATCAATCTTCTGTAATTCTTATCAAGTCATTTCTCAGTTTGTTTCTTCAGTTGTTGTTAGTCTTCAGTGCCTCTGGTGTTGTACTTGTGCATCAATTTTGTGGTGGTTGTGGTTCTAGTGTCTGGTTCTTGACCTTTCCTTTTTGTTTTGCTCTGTATGTAAATGTAGAGCCATCTACGTCAGTTATCTGTTTGCAGATATTTGCAGATGTTTGCAGATTAACCACTCATAGATGTGCTGCACACTTCGCCGTATTTCTAGTCAGATGATGAAATCTAATAATGTCTCACCAGATTCTGCAACAATCTATGACGTCATCTTTACTTTCTGCTTAAGTCTTTCAGAATTGTGTCATATGTAATTTCTAACTGTTGTGAAGAATCTCTGTGGTTATTGCTGAAATGTTTCTGTACATCTGCATTTCTGGTGATCTGTGGCTGCCTATGATGTCACAGTGACATCATCTTCGCGAAACAAGATTGGTTCGCTGTGCCTGGGTCTGTGGTGTGGTCATGCTAATTTCAAATACATGACCACAGTGCAAAATCCAGGCACAGCCAATCACCAGCTGCCTGACATGAGAGGATCAAGAAACCTGCATGGGGCACTAATCTCCCCTCTGATTGGCCAAAGAGATTTGCTGTAGAGATTTACCCCACAAATTTGGCCAGGAGATTTGCTCACAAATTGGCAAGATTTGTTTCACAGCTTGCTGGCAGTGTTAGGTGTGATGAGGCTCATTGTCATCATTTGTTATGAAATTGATGATAAATGCATGGCAGTCTCTTCTCTTCCTTCTTTCCTTTTCTTCCTTCCCGCCTCCCTTCATTTATTCCCTCCTTCCTTCATTTATTCCTTCCTTCCTTCCTTCATTTATTCCTTCCTTCCTTTCTTTCTTTCTTCCTTCCTGCCTTCCCTCCTTCTTCTTCCTTCCTAACATTCTTTCTTCCTTCCCGCCTTCCCCCCTTCCTGCCTTCCTTTCTTGTTTTCACCAAAAAATAAAAATTTTCTGTTGCTATAATTTGGGTGCATTAAAATGTATATACTGAGAGTTGTAAGAAATAATAATTATGACGCTGACAAGTTATAAAAAATGCCAATGAACTGAGAGAAAAAAACTAACTTGTACACTGTCATCATTAGTTAAGGACTAGATGGGCTAAAGAAGCCAAATTATGACCAGTACCCCATAAGCAGTACCAGCCAAGGAGCTACATGTATACATGGCACAAAATAGGTTCAGTGGAATTGTTGTACGGTTTTAAAAGAAAGCCAACCCCTTGGCTGCTGAGTCAGGGGGGCCATGTGGGAGTTTTGACGATTATAGAAAATAAAAGGTCACATTGCCAATCTGATAGAAATATGCTGCCTAGTGGAAACCAATAACTTTGATAATCTACACAGTTTATTTACTTTTCAAACACACATTTGGGTGTGTAGTCTCATTGATGTGAACTCTTGAAACGGTATCTTGGGTCAGTAAATGTTATGAGTTAAAGAGGCACTAAAATTATGTGACAAACCTGCTCCAGTGGACGGATTCTGCTACTCCTTTTGGGTGCCCCAGACCAGATGCTTGATCTCATGTGGTTAGGTACAAACTGCTTCTTGAAATGAGTCGTGGTTGCAGCACACACCATAAACTTCAGTTTCTCAGTGGAATTTAAACTTTAACTCATCTAAATAGGTATTTTTAAGGGACAAATTGAAACATGTTTGATATTAGACCGAGGTCACAGTCTTCACGTTGCTGTAGGCAACGTAGACCGAGGACACTCCCATGGTTGAGAACTATACACTTGCGACACAGGATCGTGTCGCGGCTGTTTTGGGCCTATTCTGATCAAAATTAAAGATATGGGTGGATAGGAAATGATTTAAAATGTATTGTGTGCGATTTTCAGAACTTTCCTGCACTTTAAAGTGTCAAAATCGGCCGATTTTCAACAATTTACCTCCAAAAAATTAAAGGAGTTTCAGGCTGAACAGGGGGAGGGTTTGCAAAACTGATAGCTGTTAATCATTTTGTTGTTCATAATTTGCTTTTTCAGTTTGTATGTCTATTGTTCCCCAATCAATAGCATTGGACTATTGCACTTACCAGTCAATCATACTCAGTTAAGCATGTCATACATGATCTGATTGGTTGGCTTCCTACACACTCAGTTGGACAGTGACTGATTTGGACCACATTTGACAAATTCAGATCGCATTTATAGTGAATGGTTACATGCCTTTATTACTCAGCCTGCGGGGCGGAGTATTGTGAGGGTGCTCAGTTTCTGGGATCTCTGCTTGTGGGTTTGTGTGTTTGTTAATCGACTCCTGCCAAGAATACTCAATGGATTTACATTTCCTTTTGCACGATGTGTTCATTTGTACTGCACAATACCTGATTAAATTTTGGTGAATATAAGAGCTTTTTTGACACTGCAGTAAAAGAAAGTTAAAATTAGGCCTCTACCGTGCTGCATACACTGCTCAACAGACTGTAGAAATGTACACTCACTCGGGCTGCTAGTTCATTTTACTTTATCATACTTTGCAGGAAAAAAAGACAAATACTCCTTGAACGAACAGACAGACAGACAGCTAGATAGATATATAGATAGATAGATAGATAGATAGATAGATAGATAGATAGATAGATAGATATATAGATATATAGATATATAGATAGATTGATAGATTGACAGATTTATTGATAGCCATTCTATTTTAAATTGCTACAATGGGCCCATTTAACAGCAGTTTCTCTGATATGGTCACCCTTTAAAAAATATTTTTTCTAAATTACAAAAACTGATTCATGTTCTATATTGATTGATTGATTGATTGCCATATCCATTAAATACCAAGCTCCAACTGGCGCATTGAAAAAATTGTTTCTCTAGTATGGTCACCCTTTTAACATATATATATTCTAACACATTTCAAGAATTAGAAAGTTGTGGTCAGTCTCAGTCTTCCTTTGAAGGCAGGCTGAGGTATGCGATCTCCGAGCGCTCATCTAGTTTAGGGTGTTATTGTGTTAATAGCACAATGACACCATGTCTTTGGGTGCTTTCTTATAACTTATATTTTAGACAGTTTTATAAACACTTTGACAGATTTACAGATAGATTGACAGGAAGATTGACAGGAAGATTGTCAGAAAGATTGGCAGCTCGACAGCTAGACAGACAGACAGATAGATAGATAGATAGATAGATAGATAGATAGATAGATAGATAGATAGATAGATAGATAGATAGATAGTTTTTAATTTTAAAGTGACACCTAGATATGAATGTTCCCCTCCCACTTTTCATTATCAGAATCTTGACTGCTTTTTGTGTAAAAACACCTCCTGGAGAGTAAACCAGGTGTTTCTTTCTGTTTGCAGTTTGTTGTTTTCTGTTTATGTTCTTGCTTGATTGTTTGTTATTATCACCTATTGCTTGCAATGATTTCAAGCGATCTCAACCCATGTTTTGTCTCCCATCCTTCTCAGCTACACTGAGAAGGTGGGTCTTCCTATCTAGTTTGATATATGTGAATAGCTAATAATGTTTAGAATCCAGACATAGCGAAATAAAAAGGAAGATATCTCATTCCAGATTCAAAAGAGCCATTTTAGCACAGATGGTTAGATTTTACAGCTATAGCTGCTTGGCTGGTACTGCTTATGGGGTACTGTTATGAGCAACAGTGACCTGGTGACTGCTGAACATCCACTCACTGTAAAAACTAAAATTTGAAATTTGAGTCAGCTTAAATGATTGAGTGAGTTGGTTGCACAATTCCTTTGAGTGATGTAGCTTGTTGTTTTAAGATATGATAATAAAATATATATGATAATCTGTCATTCAAAGGAATTGTGCAACCAACTCACTCAATCATTTAAGCTGACAAAATTTCTAATTTTACTATGCTGCATGTCAGGGTGCTCCTTGAAATACACCCTTTTTTATGTGCTAAATTTCAGCAGAATCAGAATGTCATAATTCATTTTGTAACAAAGATGTGAAATTCTGGGTCTATAAGCAGAGCGTGAAGTTCGTTTTAGGTATTATACAAATACCAAATGATGTGAGTGTGGTATGAGTATTTATTTGCACAAGGTAGTTGATATTGAAGGAGGGCACATGTTATATTCTTGATTTCTTGTTGCATGTCGATTGTTGAAGTAATGTAACTTTAAACTGATGTCTTATTTAATTGACACTTCTTGTAATATTTTTTAACACCAAAATGAATAAGCTATGATAATCCATGTCTGAGAAAATGATACATTTTTTGAAACATAAGAACACTAACTTAATTGTCACTTGCTTTGCTGATGCTGCTTCAACAGTGAAAACTCATATGTGACTATTTGACTCATTCTGGCCAATCAGAATTGCTCTTGGAAAGTGTAATAAAATGTATTATATAAATACACTAGAAATACCCAGTGATAAATTAATAAAGGAGGAGTGCAATAATTATTATAAAGGTTTTTTTTTGGGGGGGGGGAGGACATGCGGAGTATGTTTAGTTGTGGGTGTTATCTTGATTTGTTTGTACATTTGGTCAGAATTTTACTGATAAGTTAGTGAATGGGAGAGCTGAGGAAGTGCAATGGCTTAGAAGTGCACACTGCACAGTGGTGTTGGGGCATGAATGGAAGTGTGAACATGAGCTTTGAAAATTTATTGGTTATTACTGTAAGTATCAACAAATGTGTCAGTCATTACAGTGCAATAGTGTAATAAAAGATGGAGGGCCCATAGATAGATAGATAGATAGAGATAGATAGATTAACATATATGGATTTATCTATCTATCTGTCTATCGCTGTTTCTGTGTTGGTTCCATCGGTTTTGTTTATCTATTCATTTATTTATATGTATCAACAGATTCACCAGTCAGGTAATGGAAACTGCAATAGTGTAGCAAAATATATAGAAGGGCAAATGGATGATTGAATAGGTAATTGTCTGATTGAGGTGTGAGTTTAATTGTGTATTGACAGGTGTGAAGGTAAATTGCACTTGACAGAGTGACACATTAAGTGGCATTCAATATATATAGCCTAATACCATATATATATAACAAAAGATTTGGCAATTAATTGGGGTAAGACACACAAATAGACAGAATTAAATGGTTTGCTACAGTTAGGTTGCCGCAAATTAAATGCACGAAACGGCGCGAAAATGCTGGATCTTTGGATCGCCTGCAGCGCACCCTGTGTCTGATTGAGATGAATGGTCAAAACATACGATGCTGGGAATCCTGACGGTCGATGGCGCAGAGGAAAATTAGACACTCTTGACATGTTAATATGTATGTATCAGAAGGATAGGAGAGGAAAAGAAGAATAGGTGGATAGTTCAGATGAGTGGGATGCTTGGAGAAGACGTTTTTAGCTGTTGCAGGAGTGAGCATGTCACCCATGAGTTTTGTATAATATACCCGGCAGGGATACCCGGCAGGGATTAAATACATACGTACCTTAGTTTTCAGTCAGATTGCCTCTGCCTGTGACTACCACGACAGTGTACACATTCAATGGGCGGCCATGCTAATCATTGGAGACAAAAGGTATCAGGGCATGCAAATGGCTTCAGTTCACCCATATACTAGCATATGACAAATCAAAGAAATACCCAAGATGTGTGTTTTGATATATTTGTCACAGATTCCATCCAATTTGACAGTTGATTATGAAAAACATTTTCTCAAAATTCACTCAGTTATTGTTGGGTGTTGTTGGTTCTATAAGTTGTATAATCTACTTCTACGAGGGGTGTCCCAAAAGTTCTGACCAATTTTTTTGGCAGACCTTTCTATTTGAAATAGCTAAATGAAATTTTCACACAATAAATTTCAGGTATTTGACCATCAATTTTGAAAAAATCAAGACTGTAAGAAGTGTTTAAGTTACTGTTCTGTTACCATGGTTACGAGAGATAAGTGCACCCAGCGCAGCTTAATTTCTCAGACAAAATTCAGCAAATAAGTGTGTTAAAAGTCAGAGAACTTATAGCAAAAAAGCATATGATTGCAAGAAAATGTATTTCCTGATAAGCTTGCAGTCTTTCAAGATATCTTCCATTAGATTATAAACGTTTATTTATATTTCAACCTGATCAGCTGAGGCAATTACCAAAGGCTTTTTGCAGCAGTTGCCTCACAGCGCTTGAGACGGTTTGGCTGAAACAATCTGCTGTCAAGAGGCAGTGCTCAAGAACCTCAGGTTCAAAACCCAATCTCATCAGCTTTAATTACCAAATTTGGCCTTCTGTAACTTTCCATGATACCAAAACATATATACCAGTTCAAAAAAATAAAGAAATAATAGTCACAACGAGAAATGAAGCAGTCGCCACATACACTGAAATTCCACAATTTAGGAACGCCCCAGTTTGAAGGACCCAGGTGATCGCCTCAGCACATGGGTTAAACAGATTCACAGTGACTTTAAATGTAAATGATAAACCTTGATATTCTGTTAAGTTTCAAAATAATATTTTTCATGATCATCCATTGCATATTTACAGTAAATTCCTTGGTTACTTACAAGCCTAGAAACTTGGATTTGGCCTAAAAAATTGAGCTGCGCTGGGTGCACTGACCTTCTGTTTCCATAGCAACAGAAAAGTTATTTAAAATGTTCGAACAGGTACCATATTTTCAAAATGGATAGTGAAGGACCTGAAATTGATTCTGTGAAAATTACATGCAGCTACTTCAAATAGAAAGGTCTGCCAAAAAAATTGGTCAGAACTTTTGGGACACCCCTCGTACCTTATGTCTAACTGCTAAAAGCACAAATAGTAACAAACAATGTATAACAGTTTGTGATCACTCCTGTTAATGTGTGTTAATTAGAATTTGTCATGTGATTTTGGAATAGGCTCCCTCTAGTTATACATTTCCTCAAAATATGCAAATACTATAAAGGAAAAAATGATTTGCACGCCACAACATTATCAAAATAAGTGAGATATACAAGGTAAACTATTGCATTTGCACCATATCTGTATGTTAATTGCAAAACGACCCTGCTTCTGCAATCTCCAGATTCGAATCGTATACGCTTGTATTGTCTTATAGGGTATTATTGGTATTCATGCGCCAGACGCATTGTCAAAGTTTCCAACAGAGTAGTGCTGAATGCAAATTCGTCGGACACGTATTACATCTGGACGTGGGTTCCAACGGCTGAACCCTGCCCATATTCAACCCCCTTCAGTTCCATTGAATGGGTACTAATTTGTTTGCGTTATATTGTACAATGTACATTGATATAATATTATGTGCCTGTAAAGCCAGTATGAGCAGTTAAAAAAAAAAAAGTCCCCTTTTACGAAAACTTGAAGAAACCTCTTTTCCGATTTCTATGAAAGTTTACCAGTTTGTACACCTGCATATTGACATTGTGCTTTGATTGCTTCTTGTTTGTCTGAGCCAACAGACGCTGAGTGCACATAACACCCTCTTTTTGAAAATTTGAAATTTTGGCTTTTCTGAAAAAATTTGTACCAAAATGTGCTCAAACTCCACTCGAATTATTTCTGATGTCATCCAATTAAGGAACCTAAACTTTCAATTTGTAAAGCTGCTGCAGTTTTTCTCTAACTGACTGCTCTGTAGTTTGCACATGTCTGGTTAATTAGTCTGTAAAATAACGAAACAATAAAATACCACTTCGCAACAAAACATCTAAAATACCAGAAAAGATTTTCTAAGAGTAAAATACTAGCCAGAATCATTTTCAGACCAAATAAAAACTTCATTCAACAGCAGATGTCACAATTAGGTGTCTTACCGTTGGTAATTAAGGATGAGTAATTAAGATGGATCTTCCCCTGATCCAGGAAGAGTAATTTAATGTCAGCCTGGCATTACCAGCAACTGCATGTCAATTCTGGTGACTCTGGTGAGGCCACTTGAAAGATATTTTCATAGTCAAGGGTCCTGATGGTCTATAGCCTAGCTAATTGTGTAATTAATTGTGTAATGTTTTATTACTTCACAAGTTCACATAATGCCATGTTTGACATACACCTTATCACCTGCTTACACCACGATGATTTTCTTTATGATGTCATTCTCATGAATGTTGTTAATTTGTTGCCAGGTGGACGGTTGCTATGGAAATGCCAGTGGCGTCATGACAACGGAACTGCAGGGGACCGGATGTTGCATTTTTCTGCTCAGTAGGACAAGTCTCGAGCAACATGTGACAGCAACAAAATGGTAACTTTCTTCTATTTTGAAGCGGTATTAATTTTCAGCATGGTTTAAACACCTTTTCAGAGAAAAATACAATAAAGCCAATGGTATTTCTTCTTCTGGACTAGGTTTTATTTGCGTCAGTAAATAACGAGTTACAAGTTTCTCAATAAACTTCAATGCATGTGAGACAACTAATCGGCCTAATGATATAATCTGAGTTGTCTTATTAAATCCAGTAAACCTATTTTAATAGTAATTGTCATGTTCTACAATATGCTCAAAATTACAGCAACATTGTTATTTTATGTATGTAGAGAAGGATATTCGAAGTCCATCCGAACGTTATGGTAGTCCTATGTAAATAATTTGCTTTTCCTTTTTCTGTCCGCACTTCGCTATAATAGAGGGCCGGCACCAAGGTCACAGCATGTGCGAGCTGTCAATCAGTGCTTCAGCCTGCGATCCAATTTATTTTGCGTCGTGTTTTGAGGCGTTTATTTATAGCACTATGTTGTGACGTCACCAGCAGCAATCAAGCCGATCGCTCAGCAATGTTGTTTGTGACGTCATATGACTATTAGTCATGACGTCACAACTTGGGCTGATAAATTCACGGCAGTGTAGCCAAAGATTGTGTAGCGTCGCATCTTGACGACATTACGACTTTCTGTTGGTTATTTGTTGTCAAATTGTTGAATAACTAAATGTAGATGCTTCATACTTGGTGCACGGATCCAGTTAAGTCAATCCAAGTGTCTCTGACCCAGAAGTGGCATTACATGCAGCAGCATTTCTGGGATCAGAAGCAATCCCAAAAAAAAAACAGTGTGTTGGACAATGTTCTGGAATTTAGAAACCCATGTAGGCGTTCATGTAAAGAGAACGGAGGTTTATTTTACCAGGAAGGCCTATTGGTATACAGTTTGTCTCACAACATGCGAACTGGTGGAGATTGTCATGTTTTCCTATTTCGAAACTAGTGGCATTATATTGGTGGATCTATATTATTGGTGGATCTCTATCTGATTGGCTCTGGATCTTGCATGGCTAGATTGGTCACTGCATTTTTGTCTATTTTCTGTGCTAACAGCATTTTTATTCGTTCTCATAAAATTTGTTATTCTTTACTACTTTGTTCTTCTTTGTTAACCCCTGCGCCATAATGACTCAAAACTAGTTAAACAATTGTGTAAGTATTATTTTCATCGCCGAGGCGCAGCCGAGATGTTAAAAAAATTTGTTACTATGTATAATATAGGTGTATCAAGACTTTGCTAAAATTTACCTCTCGGCCCTCTACACTAGACATTGTCTACATAATTATATTATTTTTTTTTACACAAAATGAATATTTCAGGTACTGCTTTGTATATTAAGCCTACTTCAATATTCTCTCTAATTGGGTGATTTAATTTCGAATTTCCTGAAGGTGCAACGTTTTGTAATACGACCAGACGACACTGAAAGCCTCCCCTGGAGAAATAAAGAAAAATTGCTCCCCTTCTCCCTCAGGTGACAATTAAATAAAGTTTACACCTGTTTCCCTAGTGATACAATCTGCACATAACAATATATATATATTCTGCATCAAAATTTTAAGGCCAATCATGTAGCAGGAGATCAGTCACATGACAAACCAATAAATAATGATACTGGTGTCTTAAAGTGATATTGGTGTGTGGAGAGTGTTATTGGTGTGACCCAATGCTCTTAGCAGCAACCATGCACTTACAATGTAATTGCCTATGACTTTAGGGAAGGCCTTGGTAGGAGGAAATCTGACTTCTTGAAATGTCAATCTATCATTTTATAAATATGTTCATTGTAAATAATGGGAAAAATTAAATAATTTCATATAAAAATTAAGTATCTTTAGAAAAACATATATTTTACAAATATGTATAAGTCTGAATATTGTGGTGCAGAATTTAACAAATAGTTACGGCTGAGACCAATATTACCTTCTAAGGCCTATAAAATTCAATATTGGTCGACTCAACATCCAATACAATGTATCTATAATATACAATCTCAGTGAGATGAATTGCCATGTGTTGTTGAACGACCTTGCAAACCTTTCGAGTTATGAAAGTGCAATCTTATAGCGAAATAAAATGATGAACTCGAATGAAATTCTGGTTATGTTGGAATTATATTAATAATTTCATTTGCTGCCATCAATGATAAATTGATGAAATTCAATAAACTAATATCCTACCATACATTTTCATTTTTGGCATAATGTGTAAAAATGCTGTCCACAGCATAAAGAAGACAATGAATTATGTGACATGAGATTTGCAAAGAATACTTATTCGAATTTAAGCTCAAAACTGCTTCTCACTTGATTTCGAAATGCATGTGGTGCCAAATGTGTGCTTGTTGCATCGATAGCGCTATGAGCATAATTTTTGGATATGCGCTATATAAGAAATAAATATTATTATTATTATTATATATTGATGTCTTATTAGGCACCTGAAGTTCTTTGGCTCCGGGGATTTAGTTTTGAAATGTTAGTAGATGGAAATCTCAGGACGAATGCTTTGTGCTTGGTGATAGACCTGTGGAATAGGGTAGCTGTTGACATTCTGAACAAGAGTGTAACGAATGCAATAGCTTGCAATCAAGCATAAATTACTGAAGCAGCTGCCACTCAAAAAAGTCAATTCTGCAGAAAATTGAAATCCAACATTTCTGAAATCTGGTCATTGAACATTTTAAATATGGTTTTGCTGTGGAATAAATAAGTGTTTTAAAGTTAGTCTTCTCTCAATATGGGCTTATACATTCCTCACACACATTTCATGTCTGCAAGCTTATTTTTCATGTTTTATTTTGTCAAAACTAATTGTCTTATCGAATGGGGCCAAATTGAAATTCACTAAATTGACCTTTGCTGTTTCCTTGACCCCTGACACCATTCCTTGAAATTTGCATAATGTTATTATTTTTTGACTTTATGTTCGTTTGTTTCATTTGTTTTAGAAGTAGAAAAATAGTGTAGTTTTAGAAATTTACATTTAGAAGTAGCTTTAGCAGTAGTTTAGTTACTAATTTGTCAATCGTTTTATTTTGTTTCTTGCCTCAAATGTCTCAAATGTGAAGCATTTGTGTCATTTGGAGGATTGCAGTTCTGTTTTTGTTTGAAAATATTGTGGCTGATAACGTTAATTTCAAGTTTTCAATTATTTGATCTCAATTGTCTTATGTTTCATGTAATGAATATAGCCATTGGACACATTTGATAAATTAAAGTAAAAGTGAATGAGAGAAAGAGGATGGGTGGGAGGCTAGCTTATTATTTTGGCAGAGGATGTTTGGACGAAAATTATATTGAGCTTCGGGGCACAAAATGTAGATGTGACTTTCACAGCTTTTGATATGGCTTTGTGGAGATGATAATGGGTTGATGCTGCCCCATGGTT
Source organism: Platynereis dumerilii (assembly GCA_026936325.1). Lineage (NCBI taxonomy): Eukaryota > Metazoa > Annelida > Polychaeta > Phyllodocida > Nereididae > Platynereis > Platynereis dumerilii. Next base: position 453,588 of record JAPTHN010000139.1, read on the forward strand.
TATTTTCTGGCCTTGTAAGATTACCATGGTAATTCAACAAACTGACCAATTGGTCTTCCACAATTAAATATCCCCTCTGGTGGCGAATTCAACATTTGGAAGAGATTGAAATGATTTCCTGGTTGTGATAAATCAATCAGTCATAATAATAGGCTTCTCCTCTGAATTTCTGAAAGTGGATTTAGATTTGCCTTCTGACTTGTTCTAAGTGACTGCTTAGCTCAAGACTTAATTTAGGATAAAAAAAAACTTATATATTAATAAAAATTGTTGTCCAATGGCATATTCTTTATCCTAAAGTTCTTATTTGTGTTCGTTTCATTTGTTAAGTTGATTGTAGCTTGTCTTAGTCGATTGAAAGGGAACTTGTGTTTTGCAGTAAGCTTAACACTTTCAAAAATCTTTGATTTTTCCCTTTCCCTGATTTGTGTAATAGTTCGATATTTAACTTGCCAGACTCACAACGAGTCACTGGATTCATAAGTAGTTCAAAGACAATTTATTAGCAATTTCTATGCCAACATAGTATTATAATTAACTTGATTCCCAAAGATTTTTATCAATAACGCAGGTCTGATGCAAGCATCCTCTTATCAAAAATCCTGCTTAAACTCTGAAACATAGGCCTATCTGAAGCAAAATCAATTGAATAGTGAATTTTAGTTCTGTTATATAGCTTTATCATATATGGAAACTAATCAGAATCCATTGTGTGAATTCTTGTGAACAAAGGACTTCTAGACATAAAACGAGTAAACTATTTTAAGTCAATGACTTTTATATTTGCTTTTTTTTCTCTTTTCATGCCGCCAGATAACCTTCGCCGCTTTTCAGACTGTCGGGCCAAAGTGGATTGGTGTAAAATTGATGTCTCAGTTGACTGCAAAAAACTGAGCATACTTTACACCTTTTCATTTTTGCTCCACTTCGTCTCCACCTGGTGTATTTAACAAGAACTAGCACGAAGGACAAGATCTATGCTTGTGTCCCAATGTGTCATGGGGCGTTTTCGGAAAGATTGCATGGGGAACTCGTGTCACACGGGTTATGAGGATCTCTTTCCGAACCAACAGACTTGAACCTCATGTTTCCTGGAAGATATTTTGAAGGTGTTTCCAGCTACTCTCCCAATAGTGGGGGAGTACGAAGAGTCGCAAGTTTTGTACCATGTGATAATCTGGTTCCTGCTCGAGTAAAGCTCTCCAGGTCTGGTTCAATGCGACACCCCAGCATGTGTGGAAATAAACACACCTCACCTGAGTTACCCGTGTTACACATGCACATCTTTTCGAAAACGCCCACCAAGTGTTTTCGTTTACAAAATCTCCTGAATCCAGTGTGACTTGAGTCAGGAGTTTTTAAAACCAATGAGAGATGGACGGAAATACCTGTGGAAGAAAGAAGTGTTCCTGATGAAAGTATGCGTTGTTTCGTGTGCTGTAAATTTTGAAATTTTGAGCTTAAATGATTGAGTGAGATGGTTGCACAATTCCTTTGAGCCAACTTAGATTGGTGTTTTAAATTATGATAATCTGTTGTTATCATAACTTAAAACAACAAGCTATGTTAGCCCAAAGGAATTGACAGCCACCATTTCACTCAATCATCTAAACTGACTTAAAAATTCAAATTTTACAGTTTTTACTTGTATACATGCATGGCCATGGTTACCCTGGTATCGAGAGAGTTGGCAGGAATGGGGAAATTGAAATCGCTCAGTGTTGTTCTTCCAGAACTGCCAGTACATACTTTTTTTTAAAGTAATTAAAAAATGACCATATGTATGGAAAAGTAATTAAACATGGCACTTATTGATGAAATTGTCCTCTACATTAAAAATTAGATACCTGAATTTTACATCCACATTGCTTGTTTAAAAAAAAAATTGGATTTGTATGAAAAGATTCAATAAATACGAAAAAGAATGATTTTCCTAACATTGGCTTTGTTTTATTTATGCATACAGTTTTGTAATGCTATACAATGTATGTCCTCTTCTATTACAATAATTTGTGTTCTTTACTGATAGATTTAAATGCACAAATGCTTAATAATGTGCGTATTTTCAAAAAAATTTCTGAAATATTGGACAAAGTTCAAATAAGGGGGTAACATGATTGACATGTTCAATCCAAATTTAAGTTGTTTTTTTTCCCCCAAATGAAACCTGAAACTCTTCAGTTTCTTCATATATATGTTACATGGGGCTTTACTGAAGGAACTAACATAAATTTGGATTGGGCACGTCAATTATTATACCCCCTTGTTTTGCACTTCTTTGAGTAGGCCTATGTCAGAAAATTTATATTTGGAAATATACTCTGTAAATTTTAACACATGCACAAATTCTTCTACAGTATTTATATTGCCAACAAACCAAAATGAATATGAGAAACATAGCCAAATAAATGTTAATTTCAATGCATTTTTGCACACTATTCTAATTTTTCAGATGCATGTATGTAGGTATACATCATTCTGGTAATTTTCAAAAGGAATATTTTGGTCGACGATGACCACTAAAATTAATTCCAAGGAATCTGCACAAAAAGAAGTAATTAGAAAGGGAAGAATGCATGTGACCTCGGAACATATTCTTAACCATGGCACAAAGAACAGAGGAAGCAACAGAGATAGGAATGTCGGACTTTGATTTGTTATGAAATGGTGAGATGGTGATAAATGCAATGGTAACACCTATGTTGTAATGAATGTGAATACTGTTTTTACGTATGGTAAAAATTATGGCACTAAACGGTGTAAAGTCATAAGGAGTTCACCCTGTAAAATTTTGAATTTTGAGTCTGCTTAAATGATAAATGATTGAGTGAGATGGTTGCACAATTCCTTTGAGCTAACTTGGCTTGTTGTTTAAGTTATAACAACGGACAGATTATCATAACTTAAAACAAGAAGCTATGTTGGCTCAAACAAATTGTGCAACCATCTCACTCAATCATTTAAGCTAACTCAAAATTTCAATTTTTACGTACAATGCATGATGTGTAAGGTTGTGAATTGACAGATTGGTGAACCTAAGTTGCACAAGTTTGGCAAAGTGAACATTAATAGAGTGCCTTAGAAAAGACAGTGGTGTTTGATAAGATATGATTATGACTATAGCAGGTTATTGGAATGATACAATGGAATGGAAGATTCAAGAATAGGGAACCTGGAATTGTTAGCATTAATGAATTTCATTGGAAGATGCATGTGTACATGCAGAGCAATTAAGTTTCTATGAAAGAGACTAAGACAATTTCAAGTGGAAGTCTGAGACACTCTAACACGGGAAGTCCATTAGAGGAAGAAGTAGAAGAAAGGGGAGGACAATGGTTTCGCGGTGAAGGTGGAGGAAAAATTAACAAAATACTGTAAATTGATGACCTAAAGGCGATGGTATAAGAAGTGCCCAAGGTATAGATCACGTTCTTGGCATTTTGGGAAAAAGGAATAGAAATGTAGAATAGATTGGGAGAAGAGGTGCAGGTAGAGCATCCATTATATGAAGTGCTGCTACAGGAAAACCCAGTGAAGGCACTACTAAACGGTCCAGCACAAGGCAGTAGCAATGATGGGGATAAGTGGGCTGAGATTCAGCTGAATATCACGATGCTCTGCCAGCAACTGACGAATACAAGGAACAAATTATTGGAACTCAAGAATAGAAAATCGTAGACATAGCAGCTGTAGCCGTAGAATAACATAGTTTTTACTGACACTTTTATCACACGCTTCTATAAGCTTTTAAACACTTTTTAACGCTTTTAGTTGCTTTTAAATGCTGTTAAAGGATCTTAGATATTCTGGTTGATCTTTTAATTGTTTTTATATACGCACCAAGTGACAATTTCTGAATATTAATATGAATACTTTACGAACATACCCTTCAAATAGGGGTGCTCCTGAACGAAGAGGAGGAATATCCGAAGACAAGACAAGCTACTTAAAAAATATGTAGATATTGAAAAGAGACATTCAGACAATTTGCCTTTTTAATCAGTCATGCAGTAGCTTGTGGAACTGGGGCAAGATAGCTTAATGGAGATTGGCTGAAAATTGCTGAATATCTCTCTGCCAAATAAATCTGCTGTAGATAGTATTGATCCTATCATAATCAAGCATTATTATGCCAAAAATCAAGCAGGTTCGACCATTTCCTGTTTGTCAGTGACTGTTTTATACACATTTTAATGAAATTTTTCACAAGATAAGTTAGATATGTCTGCTAAGTGCCCAAAATTTTCATACCTAAATACAAAATACCCCCATTTTGAGGTCAATTGTGTGAAAATTAAAAAGTCAAAATTACTATGCATATTGCATAAATACATTGTTAATTTGCAATGTCAACATTTCTAGGTAGGGTGAAATATTATACAATTGTGGAGTGCGGACTTCGGTTGAGGTCAATATCAGGTTTTATGGACCTGACCAGTGATCACTAGGTCAGGTCCGTAAAACCGCATATTAGGGCCCTGCACGGGACGGGAACGGGACTGAACTTGACAAAATTTGGCGGGAGTGGATCAAACTTCGGAAAATTTTATCATTGTAATGCCTAGAACGGGACCACTTCTCTGGGTGAACTGGACGGGAACGGGAGCAGATTTGGAAAGAACGAGCGGGAGTGAGACAAAAATCTAGTTCCGTGCAGGGCCCTACCGCATATTGACTTAAACTGAAGTCCACAATTGTTTTGTTCCATGACAATTTTTGATTGTGGAATGGTTATTTTTAGATTTTTTTTTTCTTACTTTAGAATATATTTTATTTTTATTTTTTGGATGCATCTTTTATTTTTAGATTTTTTTTTTTTTTGGATTTTTTTATTTTGGGGGGAATTTTTTTGTTTTTTGGAATTCTTTTTTTTTTTTATCGCAAGTTTTTTCTTCGGAATTTCTTTTTTCCGGAAAATTTTTTGTTGAAATTTTTTTATTTTTGGAAATTTTTTTCCAGGGAGGTGAATAACACATGTGATATTCACTGATCAGTGAATAACACATGTGTTATTGACCTTCCTGTCACACACCACTGCACACAGGTGAAGATCACATTATGTAGGTGGGTTGTTGGCCAATCAGGGGGCTTGTTACATAGGGGTCATGGAACAAACCTGATTGTCATACTATCGCACGATTTTACAGACATATCGGTAAAGGGATGCTGGTAGTAAATTCACAAACTCTTTGCGTGAGCATGAACAAAGAAATCACTTCAGAAATTTTCAATGGGTGGCAGTAGAGTCTTGGAGTTTTAATGTTCTTTGCTCTTATAGCCATGCACATCAGAAAATGTTACTGAACAATGAACATGCCGGAAACACTTCCATTTTCCCTGTGACCCAGGAATTCTTATGTTTTTAATAGCCTTGGTCTTTTTCTCTGAATTTCTGTTCAATCAATGCCCAAAGCAAGGTTACTTGGCACATTTCTCCCTGTCAATAAATTTGGATTTTACAAATTAACGATGCGTTTTTGCTTAGTCATTTTGACTTTTTTATATTCACACATAAGACCCTAAATGGGTTAGAAAATGTATTGGCTTAACATGTGAATGATTTCATTAAAAAAACACCTCAAGCGAAAGTGCAGTAAAATTAATGATTTTCATTGTTGCGTCTCTAAATCAAGAGCAACATCTGGAAAGTGATCTGTAAGTTTCAAAAGTAAAGCTAAAGTGACCATTGTTGTGGGATTTAGGGCTCTGTGTCACACTCGTTTAAATGTCATCTTGGGCTTTTGTTTGCGATATGCTTAAGATCAATAATTTTCTTCGAAAAAACCCAATTGTGATAAGGGTTAAAATTTGGTAAAGCTGAAATTCTTGTCTCCAGTGTCTTAGAGCAATTCACACGGACATGAATGTACATGAAAGGGCCCTGGTGGTAATTTCTTTTAGAGCAACATATCAGCAAAAAATTTGGCACAGAAAATGTATGGCAGACAACTTTTATCCCTTCCAAAAATTGAATGAAAGTGCCCTACCCCCCTGAGAATGGCCTGTCTCCACTAGCTTTATCCTTCACAAATCAACTGAAATAATTTAACTTGTCACCTTAATCCACCTCATTTGTACCTCAAATTGAACCTTGACCAACACCCTTTCAAATTCTAAAACAAGTTGCTTGATTGATATTGTTACCTAAGAACAGGGGGCTCTTGTGTCTTTGTCTCCAATCTCATGTCATTAACGTCTCACCCAGTGATTTTTCTCATAAAAAATCAACTGACAAACATTTTTTTATACCACTTCAATTTTGATGATCTTTAGGAACCCTATAGCAGCTGACTGAATCATCTGCAAGTCCATAAACTGCACAGAATATGGATAATTACACTATTTGTACCAAAATGTCAGTTGTCCTACCTTGATTTGTCATTAACAAACGCCCTCCTGGCTAATTTTGGCAATGTATATCTGGACAAAAATCACTGTGGAACTTGCTTTGGTGTACACAAGTTAATGTAAGCCAAGATTGGCATCACATAATGTATTCACTGGTTCAAGGAAATATTCATTTAAAATTGTCATTAACGTCACATGTCATTAACAAACATGCTTTTAATAAACTATGTGTGATTCTAATGGCAATTTTGGCGCTATCACTCTAAAATCCCAATGGAAGTGACACTAGTCATTGGCAAATGTGACGTCACATGCATTTTGGAAGTCCTGATTTATTTGCACAGTTGCAGCAGTATATCACTTCAGTAAGCTTCCTGGGTGCAGCATACATATAAAAACAATAAAATTTCTTACATTTTTCCAATAATTTTTGCACTTATGATATATTACTAACTTATATGCACAATTAAGAGGCTCAAGAGTAATTTACCAGCCATTAGTGTCACAAGCGTCATATTTTGTCATTAACATCACAATTCACAGGTCAAAAATAGCTAATTTTGGGGCGTTTATTGCTTGATTTGAAGTTTAAAAAGTGTTACATAGGATCTTTTTTCGCAGGAATCATTTGGCATGTGTACAGTTTAGTAACTAAATAGAGTTTGGTATGCTGAAATCAAGTAGTGTGAAAGAAAAACTTAATGGAAGGGGTAGAAAAAATGAAAAATGTAATTATTTGCCACTTATTTTGATTATGGTTGCTGTCAGGCAGATAACAGTACGCTTTTTTTTATATGATTGTTCAGTCTGGACCTCATACTATCTCTGCAATAGTGCAGGTGGTACGATTGTGTTAATTTTGAGAAATATAGGGGGTTTTTACAGCGTGATGTTAATGACGCCTAAAAGCAGTACCCTGGTATTTACCTCCACTGCACATAAAAACTGTGCTTCCTAACCCTTGGACATCAAAGTACAATGAAAGGTGATTGTTTTACCTAGCAAAATAAATCGAAAGGAGCTCCTTTAAACCTGCTTTCAAATCACCATTTTCCCTGACTGAAATTTCACCGTTTTCAAATTTTGACCCATAAACAAAGTCACCGACAAACAGGAAATGGTCAAACCTGTATGATTTTTGTCATAATGATGATTGTTTATGATTGGATCAATCCTATCCTCAGTATTTAGCCTTCAATGTGGTTCATATCAAGATTAAGTGATAAAACACTTAAATATCACAATGCGTGATCTTGGAATGTTGTGTTAATCAGGGTAATTAATTGACTTTCCTAATCAGGCCTGGTTGTTAATTACATGCCCAAAAAACATGATATCTTTAATTTGTCCTGATGTACGTCTATTATATATAACTAGATTTACCCATGATTTGGGGCAGGACTATATTGTGGAATAATTAACTCCCCCCCCCCCTACCTGCATTGGCATCTGGCCCCGTGTTGCATGGCCTGGTATAAGATGCAAAAATCATTGAATTAGGTAAAGAGGTAAAAGTGTATGGGCATTGAGACATTGACAGATGGAATGGGCTTGAGAAGAGCTTTAAAATGAGGGTAAGATGAGGAAGATACGATGAGTAGAAGTGGTTGAGCCAGGTAGGAGTGAAGAGCAGTAGGTGTGAGTGAAGTGTGTGCATCTTTTTGGCGGGAAGGCAGACGGTGGCGCCAGTCCTAAACGTGAGAAATAGCGGAACTACGATGGAGATTCATGCGCCCCTGGTGGGGAAAAACAGTAGAGGCAGAAAAGGTAAATAAGGGAGCTGTTTCACTGTTATTTGCTGTTATCAGAAGGACAGGATAGATCAATAACGATAGGTGGACAGTTTAGGTGAGTGGCATTGCTTGGGGAGGAGTTTTTAGCTGTTGCAGGTGTGAGCATGTCACCCATGATTTTTGCATCGTGTACCCGGCAGGGATTATTTGCATTGCTTGTTCAAATAAATTCACAAATTTTCTGATTCTATTTTTATATTACAGACTTGTAACCGCTGCTCCGTGTCTTGTTGTAAAAATTAAAATAATCAGAATCACAATAAGTTTTTGATATCACTATAATGAAAGTGAAGATATTGAATTTGCAAACTAAAACTGTTTTTCTAGATGCATCTAGATGGGGCACAATGAAGTACCCACGCAGCCTATTAGGCCTAGTGTGCCTGAATTTCCTCTCGAAAAGAAATTTCTGGAATGTTGGAGGATTAATTGGTCACTAACCAATTAATTTGCCACGTGACTTAGCCTAATAAGCAAACACAATTCTACTTGGAACGGTGAAATTTTGCTTTGCGTAGGCAAACCTCGTAATTAATTTAGAGTTTCCAGATAATGGCAGTTATTTATGTCCTGTTATTAATGAAATTTGTATGTCCATAAGGAGTCATTAAGGACATAATGTAATTCTGCAGGTCATGCCTAGCCACACCTAAAATTCTACAAGATTACCCTAATTTATATTATTAGCACCTGTAACCAGTAGACAGAAGGGCTCTAGCATAGGCCTATACACAGCTTGAATGAAAAAAGAGTCAAATTCGTCATGTATGTCTCGTTTATTGACACCCAGTACAAGACCTGGGAAGCAAATTGAAAATGACTTATCTTATACACCGCATCTAGGCCTAACCCATTTCGTGTGTCTATCGTGACCAACTTCAGCCAGGGGCCCTTGATTAAAAAGCGTTCCTAGACTGGTCAAGCCAAGGCCTAGTGTCTGACTAGTGAACCCGTTGATTCTAGAAAACACTTCATGTTTTACAAAGCAATGTTCTCCATAAGATCGTCTTTTTGAGTAATTTTGAGGTCTGCAATGTTTTCCATTTCCAGGGGATCATCTTCTTCAAGTTCGTCTGCTGACAGTAAAGTTTGTTCGTCTCCATTGTTGATATCTTTCGAAAGGTGGCAGCAGGGGTCTACTGAACTTTCTCTCTTGAACCACCTAGAGATAATAATTGGACAAATAAAATCCACATTTGTTTATAAAAGACTTATTTATGAGAAAATATCTGAGCTATAAGAACCGAGAGGAACTAAAATAACCGTCTTAAAATTATAGGTTAATTCAATTTCAATACCAATGTGATTATATGCTTACCAAATGAGGCAAATAGGTATAATAGTGATTCCTGCACTGACATGAAACAAGAAGCCAGATGAGATGTGAAGAGTGTGAGGATAGATCTGGTTGTAGATGGCAGAGGAGATTGGGCTCATGATGCCAAATATGGCAGTTAGTGTAGCTATTGCTTGACCTGAAAATTAAGCGAGAGAATGTGTTACATCATGCTTTGTACTTGCACAAGATGTTGTGGTATATACTGGACTGTGAAGAATATATCTTGGTCTTCCCCGGAAAAAGAAGAGCCAGGAAAAAAGAAAGAAGCTTAATCCAAGACAAATGTCTTTAAATCGTATTGTAGTAACATGGGCCAAAGAATTATTGAAATTTTCTGTCCACTTTGCCTGCTCGGATATGCATCCAGATTATAAAAGGAAGATAGCTGACCCATGCCCATTTCATGGTTAGAATGTGCAAATGGGAGAAAGGAAAGACAACAAGAAATTTTCTTACTCACCAACTTCATTTTCTTGCACAATTTTGGAGACAATTGAACGCTTGCAAGTCATTGCCAGGCCATAGACAGAATCTATGAAGGGTACTGCAATTTTTAACATACAGGTTATGATTTTGCCAAATACCGGTAATGCATTAAAGTCTCTTATACTATTGTTTTTGTTAGTTTATTTTTTTCTGTCTCTTTTAAAAATTGCACAATGTGTTTTTAACGTGGACCAATAAATATTACACATGCATATATATGAATTTACATAAATTATGAATTTTAGAGTTCTTTGAATTGTATTTATTTTTTCATGTTTTTTAAAAAATATTCAGAGAATACCGACCTAAGAAAGCTATCCATGTTTGAGTGGCTAGTCCAAAGACGACCTTGGAGATAGCGCTTGCAACAAAAGATATCATCAGAAGAGTTGTGTCTTCAATCCTGACTGTCCTTTTCAGCAAAGGCACAAGGGCGAGTATTGTCACAGCACCAGTTCCAGCACTGACGCCTCTCCAGTAGCCATACATGGTTTGACTCCAGGCAAGGGGGTGGTGCTTCAAGTGGAGAAAGTTTAGGTGGCTTACTGCAAAAGAAGAAGAAGAAGAAGAATTTATCAAAATATACTGTGAACCTTGAATAATGTGTATAGAAAAGAGAAGAGATGATGAGAAGTGGTACAAGAATAGCAATACAAAGGGAGAAAAGCAGAGAAGTCTGACAAGGCAACAAATGAAAGCAATGAAGAGATGGGAAGGAAGGCAGAGAAAAAGGAGAATGAGAATAAGAAGAAGAAGAGTAGGAGGATAGGAATAACTGGATAGATTTATAAGAACAAGGACATATAATGCATGTATTTATATCTGGCTGGAGCTAGGTATACTTACCCCCACTGGCCAGCATGAATGTTGCGTTGGATGCCAGAAGTATCAGAAATAATTTCCTGCCATTGCCAGGTCTCTTCTTGAGAACGCAAGTAAAAGCTGAAAAAGTTTTTTTGCAGTCTAAACTGGATTGTTCTTTTATTTTAGACGGTGGTTCCTTTATAAAAATCGTCAAATATAAAATGCAGACAATGTACATCACCAAAGGAATACTAAATATTGTCACATAGTTTGTATGGTCTAAAACTACTCCACTGATGAACAAGGAAATAGCAACTGCTGTTAAGACAAAGCCCTCAGCAAAAGCAAAATAAGAAGTTCTGTCATTTTCTGAGGATATGGCGCCAATGTAACTGTATGTTCCAACGTGAAAACTGACCCAGGAGCCTGCTACAGAGTTGAGGCTACCTAAGAGAACCCATGCCACATGCATGTTCATGAAGATTGAGTTAAATATCATCCAGGCCATGAAAACGGAAATGCCTATAAGCGGAAGTAGCATAGTCAACTTCCGGCTCTTGTGGTCAGCTACAGCTCCGCACACAAAGGATAAAAATATAGGAGGTATATCCCAAATCAAATTTGAATAAAACTGCCATCTTGATGTTTCTGATTGCACTAAGTCTTCATTCACTTGCTCCAAACTTTCAATATTTTCACATAATGTAGAATTATCCAAAGTCATGATACAAACTTTCTTGTACATTAAACTGTCATAAGCTGGCCACCACAAAGCACTGCCAAAGTGGTACAGGAATAGGAGTGGTTCTATGGTGATCCGGGTTCGAACCCTCGTCAAGATGTTCTGCCATTTTGGTAGGTCTGTTATGATTGGTGGTGATTCTCGCGAAACTGTGGTTTCTTTGCTGCAAATAGACATAATATATTTTTTGAAAACCAAGATGTAAGATTTGAAGAGAAATTACTTAAAATGTAAAGAGTAAGTCTAAATTGCAATAAGTAATGTCATAATTTATTTCAAATTTTTTTATAATACTAAAACATTTGCTGCATAGCAGCAAACCTTTAGTGAACAACACTGTTAAAAGACACAATTACACCATTAAAGTGGTACGTATACCAAATTGCAGGTATTATGAGGTATATGGAAAGGCCTAACTTAACTAATTTACACATACAATGGTACAATTTCATGAATGTGCAAGGTATACGTTATTAGCAGTGGGTCAGAAAACCAAAAAATATCAAATTATTTATATTTTTTGAATATATTTCAATAGTTCAAAAACTGTTGAATATCTATCAATCATACGATCAAAATGCACTACAAAATCATTTAGGTGATATGTGTATCAAATTTCATCGATGTGTACACATGCCTGGAAATGAAAATAATAATTTTTGACATTTTTCTCAATATAAAATATAGAATATCCATCAATCATACTATCAAAAGACACAGCTACATCATATGTTATTACATCACCAGTATGCTAAGTAAAACAAATACGGCACTTATTATCACGCAATATGAAAATTTATTTGCACTTGTAAATTCATATTGAAACCAGACTGCGCTCTCGTCCAATATGAATTTCCTCGTGCAAATAAATTTTCATATTGCACTCATATCATGCCGTATATTTGTATAATATAGGAGATATGTTTATCAAATGTCATCCCTGGACCATGGACATGCACTATTTAGTGCCAAGTTTATTCCCGGACAAGCAAAAAATGATGCTATCTGACTTTTGTCAGACCGCTCCTTGAATATGGCAATATATTTTTTGATAGTTGTACCAAGGAGCTGTCTGACAAACTTGAGGCTGTACAGTTGGAGGCTGCAAGAACTGTGACTGGGGCGAAGAGATATATATACCTCCCGTGAAGCTCTTTATAAAGAACTGGGATGGATCTCATTGGAACATCGGAGAAACCTTCACAAACTACAGAAACTTTACTACATCTATCACGGATTAAGTCAAAAATACCTGAACGATGTTATTAATACTCTTCGCCCCACTCACGGTTATGCTACCCGAGGGATGGACCAATTTTACTTAAATTTACCTCAAATGCATAAAGAACTGTACAAAAAGAGTTTTTTGCCATCATCAGTTATGTTGTGGAATGGTCTTCATGCCAATGTAAAAAATTCAACAAATCTGCTATCTTTTAAACTTAAATTTAAAAAAATATTCCAACAGCCACCAGAGTTCTTTCCCCCTGGCTTGTCCAGAAAAGATGAAGTTATATTAGCACAACTTCGACTCGGCTTTTCCAACTTAAATTCTCTCTTGTTCAGCAAAGGTTGTATTACTTCAGCACAGTGCAGTTGTCAGCAAAATGATGAAACAATTCATCATTACTTTTTTGTGTGCCCAAAGTATCAAGTTATCAGAGAAACCCTTATGAATGAATTAAGGGATCTGCTTCATGAAAATGCAATTTCCACTGAACTATTGTTATATGGTAGTAACGAACTTGAACCTAATGTTAATATAAATATAATAATGAGTACTTTAAATTATATTAATGCATCCAATCGATTCTAAATGATAACTGCAAGGTACTACTATTTTTTTTTCTCTACTAACCCACTGAGCCTGTAATTGAGCCTTTGGCTCGTTGGTAAAGTGACTAATAAATATGTTCAAACCAAAAAATGATTTTTTATATGCTTTTAAAATTTTTCAAACAGGATACAATATCCACCAATCAGACCATCAAAAGACAAAGTAGAGACTATACAAGCTATATTTGTATCAAATTTGATATATGTGCATGCAATGGTGACCGAGTCTTGGCCCGGAAACAAAAAAAAAACAACAAAACGTGGTTTTTTCTCATTTTTAAAAACATTTGGACAAAGTGATTACTAATTACCATGCCTTCTTCGAACTTAAGTTCACTGAGGGTAAAAAACAAAAATGTTTCTAAACTATGATTCCATATCATCCCTACCTTTCTGGCATTCTTGTGGAGTTATGATATCCTTGTTCAGAGAAAAATGAAGATCATTGATTCTTGCAAAATCAGTTGACATGTCTGGAGGAACATCCATTTGCATTTGGCATTACTCACTGCAGTGAAAGTGAGTTAAAATGTATGACTGTTCAACCCTGCCCAAGTGACCCACTTGATAAGCTTTTATGACCTATTTCCAAAATCCCTGCCCCTCAATATGGGCAACTGAGATTCTCATGTGACTGAAAATAATACAATGTAACTCAATGCATGACATGTGTGTAACCTCTTTTCAAGGTTTGTATGAGGCCATGAGATAAAAGTTATGAGATAAAAGTTATGAAATTGTGGATGACACATTGCACGAGTGTGCTTCAAATGTGATAAGATTTGATAATAATTACAAGTCTGTAGCGTTAATTTGTCTCTATCTTCTGTGAGAGTGTGTCTACTATTTCCCAAAAATATACATTAAAAATATATAACAACTTTTCTTGCATAAGCTGGCTCAAATGGGCGATTGCAGAAATATAGCCATTTTGCAAAATAGCAAACAGATATGGTGTGCATGCAGTGGTTCACATTGTACATCTCACTTACACCTGCAGAAATTAGTACACACCTCGGAATAGGTTGCAAATTGGGCTGTAGAGGTTCATATTATTATGAAATAATTGAAACAAGGGGGTTTTATTATATGTAGACATCACAGCCTTTCCCCAGCATTGAAAAAAATTGGATATCTTAAAGCGAATTTGATCTGGGGCAAATAAAACATGAATGGCAGATTGCATAAATGAGTACACACCTAGTGCTACATGCACATATTTGTTGAAAAATGACTGGTTGTTGTTGCTTAATATTGTCAATTTTTAAATATTACAGGGATTCAGGACACACACAGTCTTGGTGGAACAAACAATAAAATATGAAATAAAGTCAAATACTTCATTTACATGTATTGCTTTTCCATATATTGTTGATGTTTCTTAAAATAGGCATTTAAAAACTGTCTGTTATCAAAATATGTGTTATTTCAATCCTGGAGTGTACTAGACAATAAAGCCGTAATAAATATATGCTAATTGACACTTGCATGTTGATCTTCTGCTTGTTTGACAGTTGTGATAATTGCAATATATTGTGGTGTGACAAACTTCTGCCTCCATATTTCACCACAGATTATCATTAGACATGGGCAAGCACGGAGATGCAAACAGAAGTGGTGCGCTACAGCCCAAGGACTCAAATACTAATGAGTTTTACTGGTAAAATACATTTGTAGTGGTACTACAGTAGTCACAAAGAAAAAATCTGAACTGCAGGATGTGAGGTTACATTGAAGCATTTCTTGAAAAGTTTGTCTATGAGAAAAGGGCTGAGGTTTCTTCTCTCCTATTCCAAATGACAAAACAAACTTCTAGAACTTCATTTCAAGGTTTCCGCGACCCAGAATGACTTAATTAGACATTATTATATTTTGACATAAATGTGATGATGCTGCCTTAATGTGCACCATGTGTATATCTTGTAATTATCATAGCACGAGCCTGAGAACGATATATAATAAGGATTGAGATTGAGGCACATTGATTGGGTATTGATTTTGATTGAACTGCTGGGATTTATTTATATTTTTGCAAGCAAAACTTTTGTTTCTATGTTGAAATCGCCACAACAATACAGGACGGTGATCAATGACTAAAACTCCCTTTTTTGTCTGATAATGAATACTCATGTGTCATTGCATATGGTCACAATCAATTTTGTATTAATTCCCTACATGTTTATTGACATTTGCAAGGAAATAGCCAATTCTGAGGCTTTTTTCACCAAAATTGATTTTACCCCTCGAAATAGGGTATATAAATGTTTTTATCACTTTGGTTAGATGTGGTATATTTTTCGACTAGTTCGTTTATATATTCATTTGACAAAAACAGCAATGAAAAATAATTTCTAAATGTGTTTTCGCAGCTATTACTAGGTGTGTACTCATTTATGCAATCTGCCATTCATATTTTATTTGCCCTAGGTCAAATTTGCTTTAAGATATCCAATTTTTTTCAATGCTGAGGAAAGGATGTGATGTTTACGCATAATAAAACCCCCTTGTTTCAATTATTTCATTATTTCATAATAATATGAATCTCTACAGCCCATCTTGCAACCTATTCCGAGGTGTGTACTCATTTCTGCAGGATACTTCATTTCGATAATGTCATACGATACGATATGATACGATACGATAAGAATTTATTGTCATGTATACATGAAATTTGTTTTGACAATTACGTGTAAACGATACAAACAAAACAAATAATCAAATAAGTACATGAAACAATAATAGTGTGGTAATAATAATAATAATAATACAAGTTACTGGTTATTAAAAAATCGAATACTAGCAGGAACAAAAGACATATTATTCCTGGCAGTTCTGGTTGGATTTGCTCTTAATCTTATGCCGGATCTTAGGAGGCAATACATATGGTGTAAAGGATGGTTCACATCTGATCTTATAACCTTAGTTCTTTGAGTGACATAAAATTTATACAAATATTCCAGAATTTTGCTTACATTGACACCAAGTTTGTTAGCATGTTTAATAATCCTGTACAATATCTTTTTTGATGCTACAGTACAATTGCCAAACCAAACGGCAATACCAAAACTAATCACGGATTCAATTACAGACATATAAAATAAGTTCATTATTGTTGTATCAACTTTTAGATGGTAAAGTTTCCTCAGAAAATATAGTCTACAATTTGCCTTTTCATAAATGATATTAACATTTTCTTCGAAGGAGAGCTTATTATCAATTACCGTACCAAGATATTTGTACTGGTTAACTCGCTCAACCACCTCATCATTGATCACAAGATTGTCATGTACATTTTCAGATCTTCTAAAATCGATCACAAGTTCTTTAGTTTTTTGTACATTCAAATTCAAGAAATTACGTTCACACCAGTGGAAATAACATGTAATAAATGAGTTATTATGTGAAAAAATACGTCTAGCAGGAATTGAGCCAGATTGGTTCAAATCTTACCTGGAAAACAGAAAACAACAGGCTTTTGTAAATGGTACCTACTCAAGCGATAAAACTATCAAATGCGGTGTACCCCAAGGATGCTTTCTGGGGCCATGGTGCTATCTCATTTTTTGCAACGACATGCCATCATGTACCAAATGCCAAATGATCATGTATGCTGATGATACTGTCTTCATTGCGAGTAGTTAAAACTTACATGTAGTCTCCGCTGAATGAAGTGGTGAACTAAAAAAGTTCTACCACTGGCTTACTGACAATAAATTGTCTATGCATAGGGGGAAAACAGAAGCCCTCGTTATGACATCGAAAAGAAAACAACGAAATATTTGTGATTTTCATATTTCTATTGATAATCACACCACAACCCCTTCAGAAAAAAATGTGAAATACCTGGGGTTAAAAATTAACAGCTCCCTAACTGGGCAAGAAATTGTCAATTCTATTGTCAGTAAGTCAACGAATCACCTTAAGTTTTTCTATAGAAACAGGGAATTGTTAAATGCCACAACTCGTAAACAACTGGTTAAATCTCTATTGCTGTGTCACTTCGACTACGCAATTGTTGCGTGGTACATACTACATGGCGTTGAGTAAGACCAACAAAAGACGACTACAAGTGGCACAGAACAAGGCAGTTCGTTTTATGATCAGCTTAGGAACACATTGGTCAAACAGAACTAGATAGGGCTGGTATACTATGTGTCAACAATCGAGCAAGACAGATGATCCTCCATATGATGTATGATGTATTTCACAATACAGCACCTGAATAGTGAATACCTATGTAGACAATTCCACATTAATAATGGCAGATATTTAACAAGATCAATAATGGCAGATATTTAACAACATGAAACCAAAACTGTTTTATTGTTCCAAGGGCAAGAGGCATAGCAGCATTTAATTTCAGCACAGTCGGTGCACAGGAATGGAACAACCTGCCTAACAGCATTAAATTATCAACTAGTAAAGACAGCTATAAAAAATCTGTTAGATCATTTCTAAAAACTCGGGCCCACTCAAATGAAAATATGGACTTTATTTATTACTAGTAACTATAATTATTGTCGCTGCACCTGTATATGTTACTACACTATTTCTGTCTATGCACACTCCCCTGTAGTGCACATTTTTTGAAGCTCGCCGTGTTCACCAAATGGACCACAGTGGAAATAAGCTTCTTAGCTTTTCTGTGCAATCCATGGTGAGGGCGTATTTATATGCTCTTACTGAATAAATCAAATCAAAGAAATGCCTGCAGTTATGAATTTCCAACACACTGATATCACCTTAGTCAGCAGAAATTAAGACCAAGACCATGAATAGTTTGGCATTCCTTTAAGTGATCTTGTCTATCAATGAACGGTACTTCAGCTCTTAGCTAGCTCGGACACCACCCACTTCAATGACACAGTGGATGCCAGTGACAACTCCAGGAGTGTTATCCATTTAACCATAGCCTTTTTTTTTTGGTCACATCCATCCTGCCACAAAGTGCAGTGAGTTGGAACTGCTACAATGAGTATAAAATATAAATTTTCTTGGCACTATTTAGTGCGTACTTTTGCATATATCTCTAAATTAAACAGTAGGCCGATTATAATAAGTCCAAATGGGTATGGTGCTATTTTCAGATGTAGGGGAGAGTGGGGCCAGTTGAACCGAGAGGCCAGTTGAACCACCCTTGATTTTTACCGGGTGGAGCAGGCATGGGAACATACATACAACCTTGTGTTAGGCCCTAATAGGCCAGTCTTTTCCAAGTAGATGTTCTGGCTCTGAGACACATGGTAATGAAACTATCACACTTTTTTCGTTTTTCGCATGTAAATTGTAGTTTGTCACTTTGAGATTGGAGCTTTCATAGCATTTAAATTACTTGGTCTGCAGGGATGTCATGTTATCATAAGATAATGTGCTATGTGTAAATGGAAACCCACCTCCTTAAAACGGTGTCCCACAACAAGGGTACAGCCAGGCTATATTTAAATACATAGAGGTCACCATGGGGCCAGTTGAACCAGAGGAGTTTATGGCAGTTTATTAATTTTTTTTAAATCAATTTTTTTACAAAATATGTTTACAATGAGAGGTACTATTCTGTGAAACTATATTTGTAATAGCCCCATTAGAATGAATTAAAATAAATTAAAAAAAATATTATTAAAGTTTATCAGTCGACTGGTTCAACTTGCCCCAGGCTACTCTTTGAACAGAAAGAAATTTGAGAGACATGCCCAATTTTGCCAAAACATGTTGTGCTCCCAGCTAAACTTGTTAGCAAAAATAAAGGACTGCAGCCCCGCACTTCACCCATCATCCTAACAATGGTTCAACTGGCCCCAATGGATGGTTCATATGTCGGCCGTTGTAAGATATATGCAAAAACCTAAAGTTGGGATGTTTAGACAACTTTTCAAACTGCCCTTTCCATCTTTGTTCTCCTTGAAAGCTGTAAAGGTATGCACACAGGAGAGCAATTTCTAAAATTTGGTTCAACTGGCCCTGCTCTCCCCAACTCCATGAGTTGAAGATATCCTGAGTCCTCTGTACCCACGAGTGCGTCAATGGACTCGTGTTAATTCAGAGCAGACCTGACACTCATGATGTTCATAGCTGTGAACTTCACTGTCATGGGGTCTTATTATGCAATACCACAATAATTATATCCATTGCTTTTTCATGTGGTATTGTAAATATGGGGTAGGCCTATAAAAGAAATGTTAACGTTTGGAAGGTTTGAAGGTTGCAACACTGATTTTACTGGTGCTCTGACGAAGAGTGTTTCTACATAAATGAGGAAATTCAGTACAATGTATCCAATAAATCAGTGGCAGATCCAGAAGGTAGGACTAGGAGCCTCCCCCCCTCCCCCCCCGGCCCCTGACCATGAGATGGAAACAACATTTTGATGAAAATATATTGGTCAACGCTAGCCTACAAAAGCCAATATGACGTCCAATCCGGTCCGTGACTGCCAAATTTAGACGCCCAATCCCAGAATACCCTGTCAGAATATTTGAATCATTGCTGTACATGCATATCCATTATGCACATAATGCATATTAATGACCACCAGCAATTCTGGAGCCTATAAATATAGTGGACAAAAATTTAGACCGCGTCAATATTTTGTCAAAATACGGAAAAATAAGTGCTCAACTGAAAAAGTTCTGCATGGATTTTCTTGTCGATGATACAGAGAAGTTGTACAATAGAGAAAACTTCAACTGTCTTTATAACACTGAATAATTTACCCACCTCTCCTCTAGTGTAAAATAACATTAATTAGGGCTTTGCGGATGTTGCACCTGACCGTAAGTTTAGACCATCTGAAATTTTTGTTTATCACATATATTCAAGTAAATGATAAAAACGGTAGAATTTTTTCTATTGTAGGACTTCCATGATACATTGGTGAGAAAATTCATGCAGACATTTTTCAGCTGAGCACCTATTTTTCTTTATTTTGACAAAATATTGATGCGGTCTAAACTTTCGTTCGCTACTGTAATAGATATAAGTTTTGCAGGTGCTTATTTGAATCACAAAATCAACCCGAGTGCACCAATGCAGGGATAACTATCGGCTTAGCTATAGATTATGGATTTTAATGAGTCATGGACAATTAGACCTATAAAGCAAATGATTTGTCATTTCTCCAAATTGTGTAATTCATTTCATTGGCATGGAACTTATTAGGAGAAGCAATCACAAAATTGTTCATTTAATAACATTGGCATTTATGAGTTCTTTTTTTGTGCAAGATAATCATTTCATGTATGGACCATGCAGGTAAGCTTTTTGACAGGGACAAAACAACAATCACTGTGATTGTGTGCCACATATTCGTGATAATAATGATAATTAATAATGAATGCGATTCCCAATTGTACATTGATCATCTGCTGAAGGTGTGTGACTCTTAATTTGATAATACTAAAAAGGCAGGAAATACATTTCATTGTAAATTGGCAGACTTGCATACTTTCCTCGTCCAATATAGCTTTACTTTGTCGAATTACTATATAAAAGAAGGTTTGCACCATTTCGTTATATATATGTTCTATACATTCCTCCCATTCTGCATTAATCAGGCTGTAATTACACCGATCTCTCTGTTTATTACCTTCTTGTGGATGCCGTCGCCTAGTTGATAAGGTGCTCGACTCACACGCGCAAGGTCGTGGTTTGAATCCCAGTTGGGCAGATCCTCCTGAAACCACTGCCTCACCCCAACCAGGTGCAATGGGTACTTGGCAATAAGGCAACCACAGTGATGGTGCTGGAATGCGCTCTTAAGCCCCTGCGGTTAACCCTGTGTTCAAGGCTGAATACTCCCCACGGAGCTGAGAAAGACTCTGGATCGACCTGCCAAGGATGTAATTGTAAAGTCGGCAGAATATGTCTATACGAATAGATGCAGACTGTAAACCCAATACATTTTTTTTGACAGTCCATTACTTTATTTCTGTCTGTTTTACTGTTACTACTGTCGCAGACGAATTGCATTGATTCTCATTCTTTCACATGTTCTCCTTCACACCCAAGTAGTAGTGGTAGTATCATTTTCCCTGGGCTCCGCAAAGGGAAGGATGCTCCACTTTCAATGACTGGCCCAAGACTGCCAAGGGTGTACAAATTCTACATGATTTGCTAATATCTTATTTGCTTCCGATCTGTCTCCTTACCATCAAATATTTGTATAATATGGTGCGGAAGCGACACTGTATAATGTTCCCTATATCTCCAGCTTCCAGTCTTTCAGACAGCTTCCAACTGGCTTCTTTTATGGAAATACAAACCTAACATAACCTATGAATCACAGGGATATGAGTCATAAAAATTCATGCATGTTCCTATAACATGGCAGGTATAGGAATCTGATATCACTGACAACATTGAGATAATCGTTATACAATAAATTCATTTCTTCAGCCTCAGAGATGCCGTTAAAGGCTGCATTCGGTCTGAACATACTGTATAACCATACATGCCAATTCTCAGACCAATGACAGACTGACATAAACCACAATGGGCCTCACTGATGTCTTAAGTATCATTTCCCAATTGGCTGCACTAGAAGAGCACACCTGATATTTCTGATGGGATCCTGCAGCAGCAGCCAGAAGCTTCTCATCAGACAGGTGTGTCTATCCCATGACACCTGTCTCAAGGCAATAGCCCAAAGAGCTGCCACATTGATGTTGGCTATCCATCTGTGAAGATGTTAGTGTTGCTTTGTCATGCATTGTATGATTATTCAGATGATTATGCTGGTGTCGATGTCTGTTGTTCTCCAGTAACTGGTTAATAGGTCTGGCTACATATTCTTTTAGGTAAATAATTGAATGGATAGACTAAGTAAAACATGAACATCCCCAGCTAAAAGGTCTGTTGTATGAATCTGTGCGAAGACTTTTCGCAGGCGTGGTTTGCCTGAGTAACCCAAATTAGCGTATCACATTTTACGATTGTCAAATTATTGTTAAATTGGTGATGCATTATCGCATGCAACACACACAGGTATGTATTGATATTTATTTTACTGGTTGGAAAAAGTTTAATTGAGGCATCTGAGTGGACTGAGGTCACAGTCTTCACTTTGCTGCAGGTAACGTAGAGCTCTCTTGAAAACATTGCAAGCACGCAAGAGTGCACAAACATTCAAACAGAAAACAAGAAACTGTCACCAAAAAGTTGCAAGAACTCTGAAATGAACTGTTGAAAATAGACCCTTCAACTTTTTTTTCCAGAATCAACACCACCAAGTATTTTACTCTTATCTTGATTTGGCCTATACCATTTGACACCTCTGTCAACCAGTCACATGCCAGTATTTCAGAGTGATAATATCGTATATCCTTTGTTGTCCACTTATCGTCTCGTGTTGTTTGAGCATTTCACACTATATATAAGTCAGTTATTCAACATGGGAACGGGAATATGTGTTTATCGCACCTCGGGCTAAAGGCCTCGGTTGATAAATCACATATTCCCTCTCCCGTGGTGAATAACTTACACTTGATGGGTCGTTTGGTTGCTCCATGAGAAAGCTTCATAAAAAGTGATTGACTTGACTCAAGGTGGACAAGTTTCTGTAAAGTTTCTGCCACAGAATCTGTAGTTCTGAAGGAATTCTGCAGCTTGGGAGGTTTTAGCAATTTTGAAGTAAGCTGTAGAATTCTGCAAGGACGCCACAGTTTTCAATAGGAAGCTGTAGAATTTAGTAGGAAGCTTTAGAATTTCACAAATTCTGCAGCCTTCTGCAAAATTCTGCAGTTTCCTACAAGATTGGCTTTGTGTTTCCCCAACTTATCGAAGACTTTCACCCATATACGAGTATGTAACTCTGATTATAACAAAGAAAATTCGAAGCTATTCATGTCAGACAAACCTACACAATCATCCGCCTTTATGACACAGCCTTCATGTTTTCATGTCATTATATTATATGATAATTTATATATGAGGGGCATTCAGAAAGTTCGAGGCCTTTTTTATATGGACACTTATCTTCAATCTAGAACTATGGATTTTTCACAGGATAAAATTCAGCATATTTGGAATGGAATTCCAAAATTTTGGACAATTTGGACATTTTTAAGTCATTCTGAGATTGCCAAGGAAACTGAAAGTTCAGCTTCTTGGGGCAAAGTAAAAAGTCTGACAGATATGCAAGCATCTTTCTTATGAGGATGTAAGATTATGAGGAGGAAAGTGAAAAGGATAAATGGAAAGGAAGCAAGAAGATCAGAAAGGGAAATAGAAGGAAAGAGAAGGGAGATGAGGAAGAGAGAAAAAGAACAGCAGGAGAAGAAGAAAAATAGAAGGGAAGAAGGGCAACTCTTATGGTTTGGAAGAAGGGCAAAGGAGGCGGATAAAAGAGGTGAAGAAGAAGATGTCAAGGAAACGAAGAACACAAAATTAAAAAGGAGGAAGAAAGGGAAGAAGAAAAGGAAGAAAGGTTGGAAAATAAAGGAAAGTATATGGTTGTTTTTGTGACTCTTATATCTAATGAAACAAGAGCTGTGTGGCCAGTGGCCACTGTTATGCTCAAGCATTGAATTAACTTAACAAGGTCTTACAAAGAACAGGTAAAAGTGCTAATTTGATGATTGAAGTAGATTTGTCATATTAAGTTCTGACGAGTTAAGCTAATTACGACTTCCTGCTTGGTTAATTATAATGAAATTTTCGCACCTGCTTCATTAAAATGGTGCTGGGTTCAGGACGTTTCAGGTGGACACTATAAGCACATGAAGGCTAGACAGACGGACGGATAGACAGACAAATAAATAGATAGATTATGCATAATTATTACAGAAAGGGCAGATACTTCATGAACTTCGACCTTAGTAGCCTTAGCTTCCAAATTTAAGAACAAAGAGCATCTTTTATTTTCACTTTTAAATATCAAAATGTTATTGACATCACTATTTCATGGTAAATAGATTTAATTTTACATGCATATATCATAATATACATACATAATATGCTGGACATATATATCTGAGGCTTATACATGAAGATAACCTTAACAAGTTTTCCACAAGTCCAGTAATTAGTATTGAGATATTAAAAATTGTTATTCAGGCCCATCTGATGAAGTTGTGAGATATGTAACTGTGATTATAGGCCTACCTGGGTCTATTATGATGTTATTGGTATTACATTGTTGTTACATGTATTAGTGTACCGAGTGCTAATATATAATTAATTAAACATCACCAGGTGTAACAATTTAATGATGAAGCATAATCCTACCCTTTGTGGAAATGTGACGTAACACCCAAAGGAGTGCGCATGCTCAGCACTTTGCTTTCTGATTGGTTGGTGGATACAGCTATATTTTCCTGTTACATTTCATGTTGAAACTGGTAGAAGTACATTATTTCTTTCACTGATTTAAAACACTGGATAAAAAATGTAGACATTTATCAATTACCGTGAGATATGAGAGTGGAAATATGGGATTAATCACCAATTTGTCTATTAACTATTGCAATTTCTTTGAGCCAGCAGCTGCAGCTGACTTGTATGTGAAAGAGCGCACCTGTATTTGGCACAGGTTTGTTGCAAGTGACAGCTATGCCTAAATGTCTAACGCATCCGTTTATCTATTAACGATGCATCAAAAAGCCAAGGATTGCAGATTAAAACATCACTAATCAAGGATATATGATGTGACGACCCATATCATCAATTGAAACATGTAAGTGGCTTCTAACTATCCAACCCTACTCATTTCAATACATTTTTATAATATTTTTTTTGCGTTTCTATGATTATTATAGTATCATGTTCTACAACCACTTCTGGAAGGTTCTACAAATGATAAATAACACTAAATCAACTCAATAATGTCAACCCTTCATTTAAAGGAGTGATAAATATTGATAGTGTTTCCATTGACCCAATCAGTAAATTTATAGAACCACACAATATTAGGGCCTTGTGATATTCTATTCATTCTGTTTCACTAACACTTTCACTCATGCTTTCCCTTTTATCAGAAATGATTCATTACTCGTATTTCTTTGAAATATTGAGAAGCATATTTTACTCAAATTTCTTTGAAGTATTGAGATGTATATTCTAGAATATGATTCGTTCTATCAGAAAGTGTTTCAATAAAAATGGAGATTTAAAATATATATCTTGGACTATTTATATAAACTTAAAGTAAACAAGAATTACACTTTATTCAGTGTACAGTTTATTACATTTGATGTTTTACCATAATTATGACCCTTTTAAAAGGCTTTATAAGAACCCTGTTATTAAGGGTATTATACATAGTCCTAGAGCAGTCTTTTTGTTTTGGGGTAATTTTCTTTTAATTTAGAACTAAAAAGAGAAAATAGGACTTATGTTTTAAAACGTTATTTGAAGTTCTTTCAAAGTTGGGAGATAATATATACAAACTCACATTTATGGACTCATTACTTATAGAAATTAGGTGCGAAAAAGATCAGATTCATTCACCAGTTTCCACATCATGCAATTTAACAATAACTGATGTCAAAAAAAGTTGCAACATATCTTGTTTTTCAAACATTGTATTTGGTCCAATTGAAACTGCTTATAGGTATAATGTAAATATGGTAAGGACAGTCCTGCACATCCAAACTTTGTTATTTCCTTGTCTATACTTATTCAAAGACCATACTTCTAGAGAAGGCCTAGTCTATTTTAGTATAGGGCTACATGTCCTGTCGCTTCATCACCTGTGTTCTATTGATGGGGCTGCTGACTTCTGAACGTCTCCATGGTAACCAGCATGAAGCCGTTGCCTTGGTAACCATTCCGTCAGTGCTATGCAGTAATATCATAGTATTTAAGCTCTACAGCCAAAACTGAACGATGCATATAACAGGTGAAAAAAGCTGTTATATTTTTTTTGCCTGCGTTCGGAGGTTTTTTCTTTGGATATATAGGCCTATGGACTGTCATGACTAATGATAAAGTTCTTTTCTATATTTTGTGTGACTGTGAGTTTCAATATCGCAGTCAAACTGGCTTATTACATGCAGTGAAGGCAAATTTCAAAAACTAAATTCACAATCAACCCTTGTAAATTCTAAGTATTTTCAGCCTTCATTGCAAGCCAATACTAAATTGTTTACTAAACCAGGTGACCTTCTTTTCAATCAACTGTGCATTTCTGCTTGTCATTTTAAAGCAGCGTCTTAAGGCATAGCAATTAGACGTACAATATCGTCTGTGTGACCTGGTTTGCTACAACTGCGGTTTACAAAATAAGCGATGGTCAGCACATTTAACTTTTTGAGTAAATTTTCCGAACTTAAAACTCATGAATTGATCAGAACTGGATTAGTACATGTAGTAGTCCTAGGGATAAGTTAATAGACCCAGTAGGATAATAATAATTGTTATCTCCAGGGCACTCCAGCGACAAAATGATGTCACTGACTTTGTAGTGTGTAAGTGAGATATAGTTGGCATTTTATCAAACGTTTCTTCTTTTTATATACATTTTTCTCTACTTGGCACTGCATAAGGATGTTCTGTAATAGGTACAAAAACTTCTTTACAATGACTTTTTGGTAAAAATGTTGGCATGTGATACAAATTAACATCATCGACAAGTACATCCAGGGATGATTTGAAAAGAGAAATTGATTAATGTTTTTTTTTAATTTAAAAAAAGAACATTTGATAGTCCCAGATTAGATTTATATGTTACTTTCAAACATCAGGATTCAGGAACCGCGTATGTCACTTTAATAATGTAAAATCTTCATAATGTCGGCTCTGATAAATTCTTGCTTGAAAGTTGACTACGGTACAAAGGTTCACAATAACGGATAATCGTCCTTTTTGTACTTCATAAATAGGCCTATTTTCTGAGGTTACTTGTTGCTTCAACCCATTACAGCAAGCTAGATCAAACTTCAGTCTATGACTGACTTGCATTCGCCTGCAAGTATCCCACAGGCCTGTAGATTAGAATCATCCTCACTTCTCAGTGTAAGCTTGTTGAGCCAACCCTGACCACATGATGCACTGTTTTGTGAAGTTGTAACATAAAGATTAACTCTCCTCCGGTGTGACACACAAAATTAACAGTTTCAGATCTCTCAAAGCAACTGAATGAATGATTGAGTGTTTCGTTGTTTTCTGTTTGTAGTTTAAATTAGTTTCTTTGTAGAAAACCGTAAACAATCACTTAAATCACGCCGGAAAAAAGCTGTTAAATGATTTGAAAACTTCAAAATTGTATGGGACTTATTGGTAGGGTGAGTGTAAACGAGCCCTGCAATGGGAGGATGTGTAGAATACTGTTCCAAGAGTTTTCCAGTTGAGTACTCATTTCATCTTACCATATTTTTAAACCCTTTTGGTTAAAACTGGGCATTTACCTAACTCTGCTGACAAGTTTGCCCCATGTGGAATTAAAACCTCATAAATCTTCAGAGGAGTAAAATTTTGAATAGGATTTTACCCTGCCCTGATCTCTTACTTGATTTATCACCAGAGACAGTTCTGATGACCAATAACTTTTAAGAGTATCAAGAAATGTTCTTGAAATGAGGAGAAAAATGACACCAAACTCTACCAGTTCCAGTTCCGTTAAAATCCAACTTAAATATACACATTTTTAAATAGCTGCTGCCAAAACTTTTCACACAGGAACTTCCAAAAAGTAATCTGAAAGCCAGTCCCTTCATTGAAAGTTGGTTCCAGCAAAAACCACAAACCAAACCAGACACATGCTTTAAATTAGAAGGGTCACCAACAACTGAGATAAGGAAAATGGGGTAAAACAAAATTGTGCAGTTTTCTACAGGCATCATGTCTAAGGCATGACCAGGGAATGGTATCTACTAACAAAAATGATCACTGCATAACTGCAGCCGATGGATAGATGGATGATTGCAGCAGTGAGGCAAAGGAAAATTGAAACTGCTGTGTAGCATAGATTAACTATTTCCTGTGTCGTCCATTTACTTTCGATTTGTGAGAATTTTCAAGAATTAGCTTTTATGATGCAAAGGCAGCTTTTTGCTTAAGAAAAATCAACTCAATTTTCTCGAAAATAAAAATCAACTCAATTTTCCCGAAAATTTCTTGCCTGCTGAGTCGAAATACACTCTAAAAATTTTCAGACAAAATTGTTTTTTTTTTTTAGATTCAAAATGGTTTTTTGAAAAACCAAATTTCAATGCAAAACCAACTGGGATTTTTATTTTTATTTTGAGAGTGTAGGTCGTGCTCGTGATTATGAGTCGAGGCATAATTATTGAGCAGCCTCAGTCCCAAGTCAAGAGTGATAGATAGATAGATACGGTAAGTGCAGCGCTCTATGCCCAGTGGTCACTACCAACTTCATAGGCCAAACTCATATAATTATTTTACATATATATCACAACAGTCAAACTTGAAATCATCTATTCAATACTTTTTGATTCACCTTGAATTTGATAATAGCTGTTTTGAACATTTTCTTTCGATAATGTTTGTAAAGGGCGCAGCTATGAAATTTGCGCAGCCTTTATGATTATTGTAGATCAATTACAGTATCTTCAGTTTCATTTCCAATAATCACGACCAGCGATTATTATATGGCATTAGAAAAGACATATGATGCATATGGGCACATAAAATAACATATAATTACTTGAGAGACATGCAAGTCTGATGGCTGTAAAAGACCTCCGGGTCTCCTGGGCCTATGTTGGACGGCTGTTTCAATCATCCTTTGGCTCATTGACGTGTCCTCCTCCTGGCCTAATTATGACCTACCAAGTGAATAAATACAGGACGTAAAGCCACAATAATTATTATCTTCCATCAATATCACCAGACATAAGATTATCTCACAGACTTTGCGTCCCCAGATTTTTATTATTTTTTTAAAAAGAGAAAGAAAAGCAAATCCAGTGTGATGGTTATGAGTGACATTGACATCCCAGCCTCTACTCTTATCTATTCCAGCCATTAGTTCAGTTCAGTGGGTTACTGGACGCAGGTTTCCCAACCTCTGTATCCAGATCCTCTGTGTGTTTCTGGAACTAGATTTCAGAAAAGAGATCTAGACAAGTCTACAGTTCTCTGTTCACATCAACTATCTACTTAAGAATTAATAAAGGTATATACAATGTAGATTGTTAAAGTGCTCCTGGTCTTTGCTGCCGTCGAATGAAAAGTGCTTACAGAATTGCACTGTCATGTTCGTTGTCAGGTCATATCCCTATCCAATGTATGCCATGTTCTTATCTATGACTCAAAAGCAATTTGTGAGATCGTATCCTATGCTTTCAATGCTATCAAAACAAGTCACCTACCTACACTGTAATCAGAGCACTCAACAGTGAGGTCACACTTGACCCAATGACAAATGCAACGGATAAGGCCTGTTTTGAGGTCATTGATGGTCACAAACAACTGAATGTTAGTTAATTGTCATACTTCGACTATAGCAGTGTCTAGTGTGTGTGGTGATGTTCGAGGAAGCAGCTGCTGCAATGGTTGCTATTGGCCAGACCATGACATAAGGGGTATCCTCATTTCTCGTTCTGTGATTGGCTGTCAATGGGATTCCCTGGTGACTAAGTTGATACGACTGCACACTTGTACAAATATCAGTTTTGAAGTAAAATTAATGAATTGAAATGTATGCCTGAGTGCTGCTATGTGTAGCCTACTTATTTGAATAAATAATAAGGGTTCTTCGAAATATAGAGCCTAAAACTGGATTGAGTCAATATTCATAAACGTGATACCAAATGAAACCTTTGGGAACACATATGCATTTTGCAATTGAAATATCACAGAGATTCAAACGGATGGAACTGAGAAAATGGGATTTGGAATCTGGACCTTGACACAATCCAGTTTTAGGTTCTGTTTTTTAAAAAAAAAACCACCAACAATTACCTGAAATGTATGGAGGGTCACCATTGCTGTTTTCCCCTCTTTTCAGAAAATATTTATCAAGAAGAAAATTATGGACAATATCAGAGACGGGTAGTAGCACCCTCAATGGTGAAGTGCCTGAATCTTAGAAAAACTGCCTCTTAAAGTGATCTGTCACATATTTTATTTGTTACAATCCCTACTGACATCCTTGTCTATGACCTTCGACAATTAAAAAGTCCTTATGTTAAACGCTGCACGGTGACAAAAAAATTGCATTTAGGAAATTTTGACCGACAGGCACTGTGACTCATTCAGTGACTTGTCCTGATAGCATTGCAAGTACAGGATATGACCTCACTAACTACTTATGAGTCGTACTGATTAACATGGCAAGAATAGGGATATTACCTCACAAGGAACATTCCAGAGCATTTCTTTACGCACACGTAAAGTAAAATGTCGACTATAAAGTATAATGAAGAAACAACAAAGGCCTTTTCTTTTTCTCTTTCATGTCTTGACAACTTGTTTGCCAACATTCAGAATTATGGTGTCGTGGACATGTTAAATATATTTAGCGTTATTAAGGAGCTTTTGATTGATGCTGTCACTAACTAAATGCATAAACCCCATGTATGTTTTTGGATGGAAATAACCAATAATCGATGACGTCACATGAGCAGGTTCAGACAAAGGCAGTCCTGCACCTGTGCCATCCCTGGTCGATACTTCCAAATCAGAATCTGCACAAATATTCGTCTACGTCCTTGTCAAATATCCAGTGTTGTTGAATGCACAACTCCACCTGATCTACCTGTATTCTAAGCAAATTCTGGAGAAATCAGCTGAATATTCTTCGGCCTGTTTGGGGTCATTTCCTTCATTAAACTGCTCTTTATTTGCCTTCGTGTAGATGTTTATGCAGGGTCAGATATAGGGCATATGTGTGCCTGCACTAAAAGAAGATAAACAACCCATCTCAAATTGGTTTAAGAACCAATATTTGGTTGCATTATTCGGTCTTGCCACAACAGAGGCACTTGTCACAATCAGTAACTTGATTGAGTGTATGTTACAAAAACTAAGTTAATGGTTCTGACAAGCACACAGTTGTGACAAGCACACAGTTGTAACAAGCACAAAGTTGCAACTTACAACCGGTTACTAGGTTGGAATGCAACCAGTAACTTGGTTGAGTATATGTTACAACCAGTAACTTGATTGTGTGCTTGTTACAACTGTGTGCTTGTCACAACCATTAACTTAGTTTTGTGCTTGTCACATCCAGTGACTTGATGGAGCAATAATCATTTTGATTTGTTGGAAACATTTCAGCAGAATGGTTATAAATCAATGTTTCAAACCAAAGTAATCATAAGTTACCATTCATGATCCAGGGATTATTCAAGGTGCAATAATATACAAACTGTTTTCAATCTATAATCAATGGGTTCAATTTAGGCTTTGTAGTTATTTACACTTACAAGGTTATTTGATTTTCTGCAAGGAAGAGACCCAAGTTGCAATGTTCAAGGCTGGTGTTCTTGCGTGACAGGTCGACAGTTCTGCAAATGTTTGATATTGTGCCATTGCATCAATGTTAAACATCCTTAAACAAAATGCTTCTGGAAGGACGAATTTTCATCCGATGAGAGGAAAACATTTTGGGTCATAAAGGCCGATATGTGAGGCATGTGGGATAAAAATAGCAGCCAATTTTCTTCGCTGTAGTTGGAGTTAGTTATGGGTCAAAGTCTTTGATAAGTAAGTGAAACACAGGCCCAATGTTAAAACATAGGGAAGGGTGGTTCACTTACTTATCAAAGACTTTGAACCATACCTAACTCCGACTACAGCGAAGAAAATGGGCTGCTATTTTTATCCCACTTGCCTCACACATCGACCTTTATGACCCACTTTGTTTCCCTTTCATCCGATGAGAATTCATGTCTCCACAGGCAGTTAAGCTGAGGGTGTTTAGCATTAATGTAATGGCACAATGTCATGCGTTTCACTTACTAACAGGCGGCACTGTACTTTTGAATGTGTTGTGCGGATTAATTTGTTCCAAAAATTCATATTGAATGTTTTTTCAATGCATTTGCATATGGCGTGTATTTCAATGCTCAATCAGAATTTGAAGTTGTCTTTATTGAAAATAAATGAGTCTGTATATCTGAGTCTAAAATTCATAGTGTAAAATGCTGTACACACCTGAATGTTGATACTGATGACAGGTAAATCCTATTTCATTAGGCATCTAATAACTTTGGAATTAAATCTATCATCTTCATTTATATAAGCCATTGTGAGGTATAGTAACATGCTGGGGTAATGTAATAAGATTAAGCAATCTTTGTTACACACAGTGATGATAATAATGTTATTCTAATCACTGGCAATCAGCAGTGTTTCAGTGCTAATTATGTAAATAACGGTTAAAAGGTATATCCTGTAAATTGGATAATTGGATGTAATATATCCTAAACTTTAACAATCTTCATAAAATGGAAAATTAAAAAAAAGAAGTCTCTCTTTACGAAAATTTGAATATCTCAAAAACCTCTTTTCTGACCAATATATCCTGAGTGTACATACCCCTTTAAATAAGAAATTGAAGGCCACGACTCGACCAGTGCCATATTTAGGGGGGGCCTTGGCCCCCCTCAGGCCCAAAATTAACATGGAACAGATAGGAAACGCTGCAGAGCACCGCATATTCATCCCATATAATGCCAACTCCCCTCCGGCCATTTCTGGATACCCCTCTGGTCACTCGACCACTATTGCATGCCTATATGCAATTTGGTAAACACACCAATTTTATGGTGTAATTGCAGTTTTCTAAAGATGTTAATTGCTGAAGGTTTGCTACTGTGCTGCCTATGTTTTGAAATTGCCAGTGGAGACAGGATATTTTCAGGGGGTTTGCAATTTGAGCACTATTTTTGGATGAGATTTTAAAAAGTGATCTGTCACATTTTATTTGTGATAATCTCTACTGACATCCTGGTCCTTATGTCCTTATGTTAAACGCTGGTGACACAATTTTTAATTTAGGTTTTTACAGACAGGCACTGTGACTCATTCAGTGACTTGTCCTGATAGCATTGCAAGTACAGGATATGACCTCACTAACTACTTATGAGTCGTACTGAATAACATGGCAAGAATAGGGATATTACCTCACAAGGAACATTCCAGAGCATTTCTTTACGCACACGTAAAGTAAAATGTCGACTATAAAGTATAATGAAGAAACAACAAAGGCCTTTTCTTTTTCTCTTTCATGTCTTGACAACTTGTTTGCCAACAGTCAGAATTATGGAGTTGTGGACATGTTAAATATTTGTAGCTTTATTAAGGAGCTTTTGATTGATGCTGTCACTAACTAAATGCATAAACCCCATGTATGATTTTGGATAGAAATAACCAATAATCAATGACGTCACTCGAGCAGGTTCAGACAAAGGCATTCCTGCACCTGTGCCATCCCTGGTCGATATTTGCAAAGCAGAATCTGCACAAGTATTCATCTTGGTTGGTGTCAAATATCCAGTGTTGCTGAATGCACAACTCCACCTGATCTGTACCTGTATTCTAAGCAAATTCTGGAAAAATCAGCTGAATATTCTTGGGCCTGTTTGGGGTCATTTCCTTCATTAAACTGCTCTTTATTTGTCTTCGTGTAGATGTTTATGCAGGGTCAGATATATATATTGCGCTAAAAGAAGATAAACAACCCATCTCAAATTGGTTGAACAACCAGTATTTGGTTGCATTATTTGGTCTTGTCACAACAGAGGCACTTGTCACAATCAGTAACTTGATTTCAAGAGTGTATGTTACAACCAGCACTTGATGGGAGTGCTTGTCACAACCAGGAACTTGATTGTGTACTTGGCATGAACAGTAACTTAGTTGAGTGTATTTTACAACCATAACCAGGTTGGAGTGCAATCAGTAACTAGGTTGAGTGTATGTTACAACTAGTAACTTGGTTGGAGTACTTAAGTCACAACCAGTAACTTGGTTGAGTATATGTTACAACCAGTAACTTGATTCTGTGCTTTTCACATCCAGCAGTCACCATTTGATTGGTTGAAAACATTTCAACAGATTCGTTATTAATGTTTCAAACCAAAGTTATCATAATTAAGGTGCTATTCATGATCCCTGGGTTATTCAAGGTACAATATACAAACCGATGTTTTTAGTCTATAATCAATGGGTTCAATTTAGGCTTTGCAGTTATTTACACTTCCAAGGTTACTTGATTTTCTGTGTGGAAGGAACCAAGTTGCAATGTTCAAGGCCAGTGCTCTTGCATAATAGGTGGACAGTTCTGCTCATGTTGACGACCAAATGGTTTTACCAAGGTACCCTACATGTCTATTAGTGAACCCCTCTTAGATTCTTTGCCGCAGTTATGAAGATATAATCATGGTTTCTGAGATATACAGGTTTCAGGTGTTAAGAAAAAGTTGTTGAGCTTGTCTTGGTTGGAAACAGTATTTATTGGTAATTTACCAAAAAATGAGGTTATTCCTATTTGTGAAAACAATTCTATGAAATATGATGAGGTAACATAGAGTTCGAATAAGGTAACTTGAAATATTGAAATGTTAGTTGATTCGAATGAAATCATTTTTACAACAAAAGCAAAGATCATATGATAAAACTAATACACATACTTTTGAATGTGTTGTGCGGATTAATTTGTTCCAAAAATTCATATTGAATGTTTTTTCAATGCATTCGCATATGGTATGTATTTCAATGCTCAATGAGAATATCATTATTGAAAATAAATGAGTCCGTATTTGAGTCTAAAATTCATAGTGTAAAATGATGTACACACCTGAATGTTTGTACCTATGCCAGGTAAATCCTATTTCATTAGGCCTCTAATAACTTTTGAATTAAATCTATCATCTTCATTTATGTAAGCCATTGTGAGGTATACACGTAGTAATTACAAGCTGGGATAATGTAATAAGGTTAGGCAATCTTTGTTACGTACAGTGATTATAATGTTATTCTAGTCTCTGGTAATCAGCAGTGTTTCAGTGCTAATTATTGAAATCAGTTAATAGTTATATCATGTAATTCGCTAATTAGATCATCTAATTTAGATGTAATATAGCCTAAACTTTAACACTCTTCATAAAAATGTACAGAAAAATTACAGCGAAACACTTTGATATAGAATTAAAGTGGACTGTGGCACTGTGAAAATGGCACTTCGTGACTCATGATAGCCGATGAAGTGTCATCTTCTCTACTTTCAACATGGGAAACATAGAGGCTGTTTGATTAGTCATGATCAAGAGTGAGCCATTTATCTCCTCATGCAAATTTTAGAGTGAAAATCAGATGCATAATCCTTTCATTTGGCTGTCACCAACAAGTGGGATAAGTTTCCTTCAATCAAATTAACATTGAAAGTATTGGGTTTGATCATGACAAATCATCAGCATGATGACACACGAAGTGCCACTTTCACAGAGCCACAGTCCACGTTAATTCAATATCAAAGTACAGTTCAACAAAAATAAGTCTCCCTTTACGAAAACTTGAATATCTCAAAGACCTCTTTTCCGAGAATGATTTTGTCTCCTGTCCATCAGGAAAAAATCTCAAGTTGTTTGATTTTATATCAGGTCGGTTTTGAATTAACTGCAATGTAAAGCCACTGATTTGATACCATTTCATTTTCGTATTTACTGATTTTACTATTTTGCAGGATGCCAGGATGACGGGGGAGGACAAAGAGAAAATTATTGGAAATGGAGGTGCGCCTGGAGGTGGAGGAGGAGGAGGAGGAGGAGATGACAAAGCAGACACAAAATCTGTCCGAAGCTTGAAATCAACTTTAACAGTCAACTCTGTGCGGTCACGGCGTTCTTCAGGGGTAGGTGTCAGTTGCAACTGTAAATAGAAAACTTCCCATTTATCACTCTAAGATATCAATTGTCTTGATGTTTTTACATTATAGTTAATGTTCAAAGTGAAAGAGGCTTTTCGAATGGATTCAAAACCAACCTATAGAATCCACTCATCATCAGTTCTGTCTCTGGGAAAATTGTTACAGTTCAAATGGGCCAAGTAGTTAACCCTCAAAAACATCATAAATCGAAGAAAATAAAAATACATGTAAACATATACATAATTATTTCCTCTGTTTTTTTCAGGCTGATTTACACAAAGCAGAGAATGGGGAAGCCAACAGACCTGGCTCAGCAGCTTCATCCCTTGCTCCACCGGCAGAAAATGATGACGACGCGTCATCAGAAATTGTCCGGGTGGAGGAGGCTGCCGCAGCAGAGGAAGAAGCCAAAGGGACCACCATGGGGCGTATCGTTCGCACAATGCAAGTCTTCAATGTAAGTTGGCCATTATTTTTTCTCAAATTTTAATTTTTTTATAGGCCTCACCCAGCAATCACACTAACATTAAAACAACCATTTTATGATATCATGGGGTTGTGACACATGCAAATGTAATAACTAAACATTCTTTGCTTTTCAAACGTTTATATAACATGCTGGAAGTTATATTGACCCCATATAATTATACGCCTTAGAAAAAAATAGACAAAACTTCGTCCAAAACAATACTAAAACCAACCTAACCCATTCCTGACACGAAAGAAAACAGCTAAACAACAAAAGTTGCATAATTATGAAAGAAAATAAAACAAAAAGCAATTGAGGAAATGTCTCAATTCCACCTGTGTAAATGTAAACTGCACTGAAGCCAGACAGAAAGTTCTTTCAAAACTTTTTGATTTCCAAGTATTCACGAGATTGTGATCTGGTTGGACCATTGACCAATCTGCACTCATATTATAAGAACATGATCTACATATTATAAAGCCTTTTTCGTGAGTACTACTTCCTGAGTACTTATTTGCCTGTTTCATGCAACAGAGTATTACAATACCTGTTCTATTTGAGCTTATGTGTACCCCAATTATTATTTTTGACACTCCATCAATGTTGCTTTGTTCCAGTTAGAAACATAATCTGTCGCTGAAAAGAAAATTGAAATGCGTACTCTAATGAGAAAATTGCAGGAATTGAAATTATATTTGTTACATGTGTTACCTACTTTGGCCTGCTTCACCTGCAACAAAAATGTTACATGCATTTGGGAACTTTCTTGATGATAGGCCTATGGCTAAAGGGAGTTAAAAGTGGACATAAATCTGAAGCCATATTGTCTTTATCTTGCGGACCTATTGTCTTTATCTTGCGGACCTACAGCCTTTGCGATATATTGTGTTTCTGACCAGAATGATGTCGTCCAATACAAATAGTGAAGGATCTATAGATGTGCCTTGAGCTACACTTCTAATTATCTGCATGAATTGTTTAACTAAATATAAATGTACAATTGCTAGCTAATGTAGACCTTTGCTTGCATAAGTTGCATGACGTAATTTCATGAACAAATTCAATTTCGCAAAGCAGTGACTCAATGATCTTAAATTTGTCCATTAGCCTAAAAAATCGAACTTGGTTGGCTTCATAGTAAGTTATCATTTAGTAAAATTCCTAAAGGATAAAATGAATAACTAATTGATAAATTTACTGTGCAAAACTCTGAATTTACTAACATCATGTGCTCGACACTGCTCGTGCTGTTTCTTTGAATCTTCCTTTGACACATGTAGGCCATGATAATGTACAGCAACAAAATGTTATATCTTCAAAGCAAATCGGTTCTGTGCTATTGGCAAATATGTCAGTCAGGTGACTCAGGTGTTTTGACCAAAATACCTTGAGGTGAATTAATGGATATGTGTGTAATAATCTATCGACTAACTTGGATAAAACACAATCAGACACTCCATGCATTGGCACATCATTGCAATACAGTGTAGGAAGGAATGAAAAACCGATTATTCTTCATAACTAGCACATCATTGCAATAGAAAGGAATGGCTAACAGTTTATTCTTCATCGCTATATAAAAGTACAAAAAATATCAAAAATTAGTTATTAATAAAAGTTGGCATTATTCCCCTGCATTTCCTTTCCTACTTCTTTAATCTATTGATATTGTATTCTGTACTTTCTATGCTCCACACTAACATAGAAACTCTTCATTTTATTGAAGCTGTCTTTCGGCTTTCCATGCTACAGGTTGTTGGTAACATTTTCATTTTCCTTTTATCTCAAAGAAAATGCAACTAATCTATATCTGTTCTTGCAAGCAATGGTCATTTTCATACAATTTGACTTCAAAGTAGGTGATAGAATTAGCTAAAAATATAATTATAATTTAATAGTTCTCCTTACATAATATTTAATGTTATATATATATCATTCCCAGAATTCAGGTTTTTAATGTAAGTTGCCCTCTAAATATGTTTTTTCCTTGAAAATTTGTATTTATGTACCGGGTATTTTGCATTTTATATTAGTAATAAGCCTATGTTACTGACCCCAATGTGCCTGAAAAAAAAAGAAGAAGATAAAATTCACCCAAAACAGTAGAAAAGTAAATATGACCTATTCCTGACAAGAAAACAGCTAAACAACGAAAGGTACAAAATCACTAAAAAAATAACAAAAAATGAGGAAATCTCTCAATTCCACCTGTGAAAACTGCACTGAAGCAGACAAAAGTTGTTTCAAAAAACCTTTTTGATTTCCAAGTATTCAAGATTGTGATCTGGTTGGACCATTGACCAATCTGCACTCATATTGTTTTTTTTGTTTTGTTTTTTTTTTTTGTAAGAACATGATCAACATAATATAAAAGCCTTTGAGTACTACTTCCTGAGTGCTTTTTTGCCTGTTTCATGC
The DNA here is from genome assembly GCA_026936325.1 of Platynereis dumerilii. NCBI lineage: Eukaryota > Metazoa > Annelida > Polychaeta > Phyllodocida > Nereididae > Platynereis > Platynereis dumerilii. The sequence goes on from JAPTHN010000139.1 coordinate 492,591, forward strand.
CACAGAGTATCACACTACCTGTTCTTCTATCTGAGCTAATATGCAATTTAATACCCCAATTATTCTTGTTTTTCTTGACATTCCTCTAGCCTCCATCAATGTTGTTTTGTCTGTGTCCAATTAGGAACATAATCTTCCACTGACACAAAAATCGATAGATGTATTGTGACTAGTAGATTATAGGCATTGAAATATTTTTGCCTTCTTTGTCTTATACTTACCTGCCTACTTCAATGTGCCTTCCTACTTCACCTGCAACTGCAATTGGTTTTTGTTGATAAGCCTATGGCTAAAAGGTACAAAAATTAAAATGACAAATTGTCAGAGACATTCAAGTAAAAAATCTAAAGCTATGATGTAATCTTTATCTGGCAGATCTACAGCCTTGGTTAAGAAATATTCAGCTACAAATCTATGTGCTATAATTATATATTACCTACACATTCAGTCTATCAGATCAATGGTTTTTTTTTTTCAACTGGTAGAGATGGTAGTTTTCTTTAGTTCAAGGCCGAAATTTACGCAGGTGATCAGCAGACTGTACCTGTCCCTCATAGACAACCAGCCTCCACGCAGTGGAGGGATAGTTTGTCTTCAACATGGTAGAATGAGATCAAAATTAATCCACCTTTGACTTACATGCTTTGCCTGGTGAAATAGTCCCATCTACCGTGGGGCATTATCTAACTGCCAGTGCAGAATTGCATTGCGAAGCTAGGGTTGGAAACAACATGCTAGCATTGTAATCCAGTTACTATCTGGTCATATATAACCTGCCAGGACTCTATTTCGACCCTAAATCATACTGAAATCTCCAAGACGCTCGCTATATATTTTGAGCTGCTTCTTCTTCTTCTTCTTGGACTTCCTCAGCAGGAGTGTCATACATGGAGGGGCAAGGAATAGCTGTCTTGTCCTGTCTACAAGTGGACTGCTCTTGCATTGCCACAGATCAGAACATATGCTGTCTTTTGTTGCCACCTAGTGATTAGTGTGATATCCAGCGAGCTCCTGCGAGCGTCCATCAACTTTCGACCAGAGGAACACACACAATTTTGTCTGGAAGACACCGGGGCTGTTTCTGAGTGTGCTGATGGCCTCGTCTACTTCCTTAGAGAATATGATTGCCGAGTCTGACTCTGGTATACATCAATGTTGGATAGAAATTTTGTGAATGTGCAATGAAATTGGAACTATTTCTTGGGACAGCAATGCTGTAGCATAGGAAATCAACTTTTGTGCCAGTTGGCAGCAGCATGCAGTTCTCAGTTTCACCAGACTGTGTCTTGTCCAAGACTGGGTGATCAGGTTGTTGGATTTCCCCTCCCCATGTTTAGTTGTTACAATGCATGTGTCACAATCCCTCATAACACCATAAACTGTGTATGATGTGTGATGCAATATCATCTCTCACCATAATGGTGTCGTCCAATACAAATAGGGAAGGAGTATAGTACACTTCCAATTATTGACATGAATTATGTAACTAAATGTAAACTCAACAATTGCTATCTAATGTAGACCACTGCCTGCATTACATAATTTCCTGTACAAATTCAATTTCGCAATTTCGTCAAACAGTGACTCGTGATAATGCAGCTACTTAGTTAGCAATTTAGATGACTTAAGCAAACTTCCAAGGGAATTTTGTGCTGATGATCTGAATATTGTCCATTAGCGTATTTGTTTTAGTTAACGTAGCATTTGTTTTGGTTATAAAAAGGTAAAGATTAGTAGTTTATGAATATTTAATTGATTAAGATTATTTTAGATAGAGATCCTATGTCTAAGCACTTAACACTCAAGGAAATTTCAGGACCAAATTGGTTTTTCCAAATTACAAAATTATTTTTTGAAACAACCTAAATAGTTCTTGCATGGAAGTTTCATTTTAAAAACATGCAGCACTGAAAAAATTACACATTGTTTTGGTCAAAAGAAAACTGTTTGAACTAACAAACTGTGTATTCAAACACTCAAAACACAACAAGTATGATGTGGTGTGTATGCAGGTTTTGCAGTCTTCAATGGTGTGTGATGCTCACTGACGCTTGGCCATCATTGGCTGAATACATCTGTGACCTCACAATGGCTCACATGGAACACCTGATTTGCATGATATCCAATGCTAACCTCTGGGAACTGCCAAATGATGTCACACTCCATTGCGAAAAAATCACTTTCCACATACTTTCTGGAAGGCATGTGTGCTTGAGCTGTCTCTTTTTATTCTTGCTTCGCCACATGTATGATATGTATGGTATGGCAACAAAATGTCATATCTTCAAAGCAAATCGGTTCTATCCTATTGGCACACTTGACAGCCGGGTGACTCAGGTGTTTTGACCAAATGCCCTGAGGTGCATTGATGGATATGTGTGTAATAATGTACCAACAAACTTGGATAAAACGCAGCCAGACTCTACATGCGTTGGCACATCATTGCAATACAGTGCAGGAAGGAATGACAAACCGTTTATTCTTCATAGCTTTGTAAAAGAGCACAAAATATCAAAAAATTATTATTATTAAAAGTTGGCATTACCCTGCATTTCCTGTCCTACTTCCAATCTATTGATAATATATTCTTGAATTTCTTTGCTCCACACTACAGTAACTGCAGAAACTCAAGATTAATTTTACAGAGTTTGCTTTGAAGTTGGCCTTTACGCCATAGGTTTTTTTGGTCACATTTTCATGCAACTTTTATCTCAAATAAAAAATTGACAAAGAAAATGCAACTAACCCTGATCTGTTCTTGGAAGCATAAAGGAATGGTCATTTTTATACTATTTTAACTTCAAATAGTATATTTTCCGGAAATGGTTTGAGTTCGAATGCAAACCTTTGCGTTTTTTTTACCATGTCCCTGCAAAAGCTCTATAACATTTTCATAATAATTAATTATTGAAAAAAACAACTTTTACAGTTTTTGACCTGTTGTACTCGAAATAATGTTTTCATGGTTGGCCTGTTTGTATTTTGTTCCATGTATAATTACACATCATTCAAATGCATTATAATTCTCTTTCGAATAGGCCTTACGAAACTGGGCAACAGGAAGGCAAGCTGAGAAGCCCCCTAAAGAAGAGGACCGGCCGGACTCTTTTCTGGAGAAATTCGCTATGGGCAACACCCAAGACAGTGGCGCGGCCAAGGGGGGCAAATGCTGTGATCCAAGGTACTTTTTGCTGTCTGTTCGTTGTCGGTTCATTGTAGTTTGAAGGGGAAACTGGAACCCAGTGAATATCAAAAGTTCATTTTTGCCATATCTCAAATAGCTACAAAAATATGTCCATTGTCATTGGCTTTGAAGTGTCAACTATTGAATATGCCCTCAAAATAATGGCACTACTTGAGATTTCCCAGAGGTGGGCTGCAAAAGGTATGGGGAACCGGGGCCCATTGGGACACTTTTCTTATCCACTAATTTTTGCTCAATGCTGGAAACACTGAGTAACTCAAAAGTTTGCATGAATATCACAATTACTATTGAGCTTTTAAAAATCCAAGGCATAAGAGATTAGTCTGCACCTACTTTTTTGCAGCCAGACAGCAAATTGTGATGTGATATGATCATGACTGTCCCAATGTCAATAAAAAATCATTTTAACACTCCATTTGCACTAGATATTGCATATAAGAAGTGCATAAGACTATATACAGCACAAGCACCTTACAGTGTCAATAGTTGTTAACTTTAAACAGTTTTAAAGGGCCACAGTCATGCACTTTTTTTATTTGATTTATAAATCAAACCTTATTTTTTATATGCATGGACACAGTCACTCACACATTAATGACACCAAAAGTCCAATAAAGCAAATATTCATTCTCGATCTTTGGCCTCAGAGATGGGACAATTAAAAGCGACCCCTATTGAATTATTAGCAAGGTGCCACGTCAGGCTGGGCAAAAAGTAAACAAAATGGCAATTAATCAAATGCAAGAGATGGCAGCAGCTTACAGTCAATGACCACAGAGACCAAAAAAAACAGGTATGATTGCCATGCATGCATGATTGCATGGCCAGTGGTCACTGCTGACTGTGGGCTTGAGAGAAGGAGGGGGGCCACCCAGCCCTACGTCATGCCTATTGAATTAGCCAGCTGACTGGCAGTCCACGAAGAAGGTCCAAAACCACTTTTTCAGAGTTCCTTTGCAAAGTGTACACTTTGCAAAAATCTTTTTAAACTATCTTTGTGTGCTTATAAGACTCAATTTTAGCAGGGAAAGGTGTTTTTATTGAAAGTCGGGATTTGATGAGTGTGTGCCTTTAAACATTTGACATTTAAGCTGTCCTGGGTCATTCAGTTGACTTGGACATTACATTTTGCCGTATAAAGTGCGTCCCAATGTGCCCCTAGTTCAGTGTCCCAATGTGCCCGATATGACTTTTGCACCAAAATGCAAATTTCTCAGGCACCATTGAGTGTGTTTATCAGGATAGCAATTTATAACTGTTTGCTACAATGTATCAAATTCATTCAAGCATTGTAAAAGCCTTGTTGTTCATGGTCTGTCCAGAGAATGGTTCGAATCGAACCCCTCTGAATTTAGTTGAGTAGTAGGAAAACAAACTTTTTCTCACCATGCTTCTGCATGTGGCTTTAATTTGCCACTAAAAGGATAGAAACATCAGGATGGGAAGTTATAACATTGTATGGCACCACCGATGTCCACCATATCATATACCTTGTCAGAAACCAAGAAGAAAACCCCACCGTCCCATTGTGCCCAATGTCCCAATGTGCCCCGGTTCTTCCTACAAAATAGATTCACTGTGCTCAATAGTGAATCCGTTCTTCGGGCACGTTTAATCTTTGCTTTTTTTACTTTTTAAATTTGCATATAAAAAATACAATTCCAAACAATATTTCCCGTACCATGGTATAAACATTTGGGCTATTCAATAGTCAATTCATGTGACAGGTGCGGACAAAAGTTTAGGATATTTTCGGTGCTTTTGCCAGAAGTTGGTGGTCATTAATGTAGAGAACATATCTAGTGATCCACTGCAGTGTTCACCAATCCATTATGCCTTGCATGGCTATTTTTCACGTAATTCATCATATTTGACCAATTTTGCCCAATTTTCCTTACATGTAGCAGAACTTTGCAAGTACTTTATATGAATGCCTTTCATTACACAGTGTGATTGATGTTGTCTATTGTTGTAAAAAAAACATGGAACAGAGAGGAGTGTTAGAATGCATTACACTGTGCAGTGTACTTTTATAGAGATGATAAAATAAAAAGTCTGTCTGTTTAGTGATGCAGAAACCTCGTTTGTATGATTGAAACATAGTTATGATAATTATGGAAACACATATTTGGCATAGCATGTTTCATTTATATGGAGCAGCAATCAAATATTCAGACTCTTCAGAGTATGTAATTTTACCTGTGTCCATCTAAATTAATGAGGGCATAATTATTACCATGGGATATGTTGGCATTATAGGATATGAACAGGTAACAACAGGTGCATGACTATGAATATGCACTCCTAACATAATTATATCAGATATGCTTGAAATGTCACTGGGTTATTTCTCGATTGTGCTTCATTTTTCCTCTTAATCAAAACTTGAAATTAGTATATTTCATGCAGAGGACATGACCTACTTTCAGAGAAGTGACTATAATGGGGAAGGAAATTTAAGGGCTTTTTCAAATGAGATTATCTTCCTCTTTCTTCCCTCTGGAGTCTGGAATATGCCAGAAAGGTCAAACTGGAGTTTTTTCCAGAACCAATCTTCCTGTCTGGCAATCATAAATATCTGGATGATTTATAATCAGAACTCATGCAGTACTATTTCCTATTATAATCAAAGTTTTATCAAAAATAATAAAACTTACCCGAGTAGAACTCAATTCGAACAGCGTAAGCACCTATTGCCTCACTTTCAAGGAGCTGCGAGTAACTGCTCTTTGAAGTTGACATGGGGTACATTCGATTCGGTCTACTCCAACTACTCCGGAAGTGACGTTTCTACTCCGGGGCCGCTGTAAATGCTTGACGAAGGCACGGGACGGCACGTCACTGTCGGAACAGCAATAAATCGATGAATATGACCACAGTTAAGCAACCACTGAGGCTACAGAAATGGCAGACCACATTTTAGAAAGCCCAGCTCATTTGAAAGCCATTTTTCAGCATAACTGACGGCTAGCTCTGGACTAAACCTGGTTTATTCAAGAGGCATTAATTTTGATCTGACATATTTTTTTTGTTTTTCATAATATTTTCAAAAAAGGACTTGAATGAACTGTTTAGAATAAATCGTATAATATGTCACATCTTTAGCAGCTTCAATTGTGTCAAATCTGTACATTTATCTTGATCACAGCTTCAATTGTGTCAAATCTGTACATTTATCTTGATCACAGAACTTGATAGAAAATCAAATACTCCAATGAGAAACAAAATTCTTAGCAGGTCTTGGTAGAAATCTTGTGCTAATAATGCAAAAATGTATTTGATTTTTTTATTAAAAACTACCCTGTGCAAAAAGGAGTACATTTTAAGCGCTCGAAAATAATTTGAGCGCTTCAAATGTCCTTTTTTTTCTGGGTGAGCATAATAAACTTATAGACCAGAGTGCAGACCAGAGTGCAGACCAGAGTGCAGACCAGAGTGCAGACCAGAGTGCAGACCAGAGTGCAGACCAGAGTGCAGACCAGAGTGCAGACCAGAGTGCAGACCAGAGTGCAGACCAGAGTGCAGACCAGAGTGCAGACCAGAGTGCAGACCAGAGTGCAGACCAGAGTGCAGAATAAATTGCAGAATAAAGGGCAGAATAAATTGCAGAATAAAGGGCAGAATAAAGGGCAGAATAAAGTGCAGAATAAAGTGCAGAATAAAGTGCAGAATAAAGTTCAGAATAAAGTTCAGAAAAAAGTTCAGAAAAAGCAGACCAGAATGCATGCTGACTAGCAGACCAGAATGCATGCTGACTAGCAGACCAGAGTGCAGACTAGGGCTGCAGAATTTTCGTTAGGGAAATTTTCGTTAGGGAAATTTTCCATGGAAAATGTATGGGAATTTTCGGGAATATTCAGAAATATTGAAAATATTCAGATATTTATATGAAATCCACTGTGACGGAATCACCAAAAATTAGGAATTTTTGTTTTTATATCCACATATTAAATTTTCTATAAAGATAAGAATGATGAATCATATAATCAGAAATGAAGACAACTCTTCCTGATGTGTTCAACCACGTTTTCTTATGATATCAAAAGATTATCCAAGTAAAAATAATTTTTGTAAATATGTGACAGAATTACGCACAAATATTTCATGATTTGAGGTCAAAATTTTGACATCAATTATCTCTGAAAGTAGACAGTCTAATTTAACAATTCTCATTTTGTTGAAGTAAAACATTTCTAAATTTTACTTGAGATTAATATTGAAGTTGCTTCAGCAAACAGAACGCAAGTAACAGTCCTACAAACTCACCCTATTGGCTGTGACGGAATCACTTAGCATCGTTACGGAATCACATTGTGACGGAATTACCTAAATCGTGACGGAATTACACTGATTCTTCTATGTATTCCTGTTTATGTATTTAAGTTAAAAAACATTAAACCTACCACTCAGACTAGCTTAGAAATGGTATGAAAGCAACAATAGATTTAGATATATATAAGCTTACTAGGACCTATACAGTATATAGTGGCAATTTATGGAATCCTCGTCTAGGCCTAATTTTCATAACAGATATAAAATATAATGCAAAACAAACACGTAATGTTGCGTATTGTTAATATCAATTATTTCTTTTATATATAGAAAATCAAAGAGTTACTTCAGTTGTGAAACACCTATTTTAAAAAGCAACAGCATAAATATAGGCCTATATATATCACATATTGACTGATTTTACAGTAGTCAAATATATTTCATGGAGGTATAGTAAAACATAATAAATTTGTCAAATGGATCAGATATGCGGACATTAGAGCAAATATTGGCAGAAGGGATTAACAATGACCATTGTCTCATGAAGGCTGAGGAAAATAGTCAATCTCAACAATTAGAATACCAAATATATCTCTTTAGCACTATCCCAGAATGAATGGGATGTAGGCCTACAAAAAATATCTGATTTGATCAACAACTTCAACGACAACAAGGTTTCCTTTTGTAGATCAATGATTTAGATTTTTAGAGAATGTACAAAGCACAAAAACATCCCAAAATTATGCCTTATCATTTTGAAATATCCAACTCAAGAACAGATTGCAACAGTCTCGAGCCTCGTTGCCAGACCTATAGGAAGACCTTAAGACCACATACTGGCTATCAAATAATAATGACAGACATTCAAATGATCACTATCAACAGGTCCAGTGACAAACATATATGAAGATTTAAGCAATTTATTTGAAAATTCCCAATATTCCCACACAAATAAATTCCCAGAAATTTTCCCTGAAAAATTTCAAATATTTCCGGAAACTTTCCCAGCCTTTGCATCCCTTGTGCAGACCATGAAGGGTGAGGACCAAATGCAGACCAAAGGCCAGAATAAAGTGCAGGCCAGAATGCAGTCTAAAATTCAGAACAGGATGCTGACAAATCATTTTATAAATAAAGTTTCTATAAATTGAAATAAATTTATGCATGTCTTTTAATTAAAAATAATTCTCATTGGATACAGTCTACAGACCATGCAGGACGCAGCAGACCACTTTAAAATCATTTACCATTTTATTGAAAAAAAAAATTTACTAAGTTTTCTTTTCCTTAATTAATAAATTTATCTGATAATTAATCAAATCCCCTGTGGACCTGTTATCCAGTTGGTCCACGTGGTCTGCAATTGAACTGAATAGTAATTTGCAAGACTTGAACCAACAGACTGGCTGCCCCGCTGCCAGAACGTCCGGTCCGCATTTTACACTTACTGCTCCACTCCAGGGAGCACTTTGGAGCAGCGAAACGAATGTACCCATGATTGAACCAATTGACAAAAGAATTGTGGTGTTTATTGGGCTCTAATATAAGCCAGGGACTTTCCTGGAATTGTGAACAACAATAACAGTGGCAGATCTTAAGAGGAGTGCCATAAAAGCAGGAAGTCAATGGTAAAATGAGGTACTTCATTTAAAATGTCAGTATGATATCCATTTTCCCAGTCGTATAAGTCTGAAACTGGAGTATTTTGTCTGGGTTCAGGATGTTGCATGTCTCCAGGGGACAATGAAGATGTATGCAAAAGGTTGGATTGGCTTAGCTTTACCAAAGATTATGTATGCTTTACTTTTCTTCCCTCTTGAACTGTGAAACCAGGTTGTCCTTGACAGAACCCATTTTCAGAGAAATCTGGCAAGTTCTCAACATCTTGATGATTTAGTGTCAGAGCCATATCTGCCTGTAGTAGTAGTGTTTTGCCTTATTATATAACATTAATTTTATTGACAGCAATAAAAATGACCGAAATAGAACTCCATTTCAGTTTTGAAAGCAATAACCTCTTCAGATTTAAGGAGTTATTAATGACCACATTTTGCATTGGCAGGATTGAAACAAATGACAAAAGATATACGGTTGTGGCTTTCTGGAATTGCGAACAATATCGGCTGCAGATAGGAGAACCATAAAAGACAGGGAAATCGATACTGAATGAGGCACTTCAATCAAAATATCTGAATAATAAAAGGCTTTGTCAAAGAGTAGTTTTGTCTGATAATAGGATCACATAGTAATTGTGGAATTTGTGGGTACTCCAAGAGTGTTAATCAATTGTCCAGATAAAACAATGCATTGGAGATAAACAAAAAGTGCAATGAATATTAATTTATGGCAGATCTAAAACTTAATGTAGAGTAGGTTGGGGCATGCGGCCCCCTTAACTTCAAGGTGTGATTCGACCTACTTTTTATGGGCGATTATTTGAATGCTTATGCTGTCAGGAAGGGATCACTTGACTCTACTAATAACTAGTGAAACAAACGTCTACCAATTTTAATAAAGGAGTTTTAGCCATTTTTGTAAAAAAATTAAAATGGCCTTCTTACCCCACCCATTGGGCAAGAAGCCCCCCATTATAATCCTATGGCAATTTCTTTTGCGAGCGCATTCAGCCTAAAAGTTATTTCTGAGGGTTCTTCTATCATTTTTAAGGCATTCTATTCACTTTTTCTGAATTTTAGAATTTTTCTGTTCATACTTTTTAAAAAAATATTTTTTGCCCTGTTTCAATTTTGGGCCAATTTTTTCTATTTTAATTAGCTATTCTATCAAGATTTAAGGTAAAGTACACATTATTAAATGGTTCCTGAAGCAGCTTCGACCCCCCAGTGTAGGGGGCCTCATGCCCCATATCATGTGGGGCCTCTCGCCCCAAACCCACATATTTTAATTTGACCTCTATATTTTGAACTAAAATGCAAAAAACATGATCCAAATCATATTTATGTGATGGTCATAAAGTGAAGCAATGCAGATATCCATTATACTTTCAAATATTTCCAATGTTATTTCTGACAACCCCTTTCAAAGTATTAGTCAAAGTTACAAAAACCATGCACAAATTTTTAGATCTCGTAAAGCAAAGCTTTATGAGATCTATTACATTTCTGAAGTTCTCTGTGCTAATCTGTGTCTAGTTGTCAATGAGGTCACTGTGACCTAGATATTGCAAAGGATTGTGGAAAAGCTATCCGCTCAATTCTTATTCTGGAACGGAGGCAAGTGGGATGAGAGTTTCTCTTAGTTGGATTAACAGAGGACCATGGTAGCATCACTAAACAAAAACCGGGAAATTTTAGTTTTACAATATATTTGAGTGCTGTTAAGTTGAAATTTTGCAGCACTAGTCTAGCATGCTAAATATATAGAGCATAATGGCCTTCATTTTTAAGTAGGTCACTAGTGAGAGGCATTGAGCCGTGACATCATCTGAAATGAGGTCAGCAGTTGTCATAGGCTGGCTAATATTCAAACTGCTCTCAAGAGGGCAGCACCTGGGAATGATTGAGTGGAGGTGCAATAAGCAGCCTTGTCACCATGTTATTGTGCAACAGTGAAATTCTACTTGTATTATGCTGTATCATATGTATACCTCTGTCTGATGAAGTACTTTTGCTGTCAATGGTTTTCATGCTGTACATATGGGTCTCTGTCTTTGAACCAGTCTTTGTGAAGATCCAAAATCCCCTTGCTGGACCAAAATGGAAATCTTAGCTATTTCAAGAAATTTAACATATAATTTATGCACATGCACTGTAGCACATCTGGCAGCTGCAGCCCTTACATGTCTGTCATCTGCACCCTTCAGCCAGCTATCCATGCTGTCCATACATTCAACGCATGTTTAGTACTTAATTCTGATCAACTTTGTCAACTGAATTCCAATCAAAGGTTTCACTCATTTCAAACACACAGTTGCTATTGGAATTTTCCAGTGTTATTATGTTTGGCTTGATTGCCATCACAGGAACAGTTAGTGCAAACTCCAAGGCTCAATGGTCTTCCACTTCGTCAATTTAGTTCCGTTTATATTCACACCTATCAATACACAACCTTTAAGGTCATTCAGTGAACTTCTCAACTGAAGTTATCCCCTTCATCTTCACATAGATAATTTCCCTTCATCAAGCAATTTATACACTCATCAAAATTCATGTCTCTGCCTCATCTCATGTTCGCAATTTAACTATATGTGTAGTATTAAAACCTAAATAACTTCAACCATTGTCCATTCTTTCTCATTACTAAAACCATTTTTACCATGGGCAATTTCTTGTTAGTTTTTTTTGCAAAAACATATCAGATCTTTCAGTGATGTACACATGTTAAAATCACTCAAGAAGAGCGCATCAGTTCAACATTCGGTTGCCTTCATTGGCTCTTTGTCAAGCCAGTAAACTAACACAGTATACAGAAGTATACAAAAACTTGGTTATTTATCACTTGTTGAGAAATGACATTTTGTTACAATTCAGAACTTGGTTATCTTCACTTGTTGAGAAATGACGTTTTGCTACTATTCACAAATTAATAAAAGATGGTCTAGGCGCTATAGCTAAATTCATGTCGCTGTCAATTCATCTGTTGTCAATTCATCTGTTGACAATTTGAAGTACATACATGTATTTTCTACCTTGATTTTCACATAATTTGAGATATGATGAGTCCATGCTCCCACCAGTCGACTATGCTTTTCGTCGAACCAATTGACTAAGGATGTGACCATTGGATTTTCGGGGTAAAGGTTGCATTTTACTCAGCTGCAAATTAGTTCTCTCACATTGCCCAATGGTAAAGGCTTTATCAACAATTGATCAATTATATTTTCTTCTGTCTGTTGCACTCATGCAAGATAGTATGTACACTTCGGACTTTCAATTGTGCAGTGTATATTCTCGCCCTCAAGACTGCCACTGAACTTCTATAGATGCTAGACCTCCCAGCCGAAGTTGTTCCAAGCAACTGCTGTCTTTATGAGATCTTTAAAACCGAAAGGTTCTGGTTTGTTTCTTTAATTTCTACTATGGTTTGGAGCTGTTTGCCCTGAAAATTTGTGACGTCACCTAAAACGCCTCTAGCTTCAATCCTATCAATAGATAAATGCACCAAAAATGTAAGTTTGGATATAACCCTTGGGGGGCCTCTCATCTAACCCGGGCTTCTTGCTGCGACCTACTCTACATATTCTGAAAATGAGGTTCTTTGATATTTACAGCCTGAGAAATATAGGGAGTCCATAAATGTTTGAGAGTAACAGTGATGTCACTGAAAGTCTTATCTATTACATTAAAATGGGCGGTTGATTTATACTGGGAGACAAGTGATATTGCTGGGGAGCTATAGGATTCATTCATTGGCATTTGCATATAACATGGTGATTGGTGAATAAGTGATATGTAACTCACTGGCAAAGTCATCAAATGCATGAACATATAAGATAGTCCTGGAAGATATTGAGCTGTGTGACATCACTCAAACTTCAAAGGCTAAACTTGCTACTGGTAATCACTCATATATCTATGACTGTAACACTTGGCATAAATTGTAAACTGCATATCTTACTGGTATTTTTTCTTGGCAGAAACATATTGACGTGGACGCTAGACCCTGCTTCAAACTTTTACTACCGGTGGCTGGGGGTCATATCATTCGCCGTCCTCTACAACTTGATTATAATCATCGCGAGGGCAGTCTTCTGGAAGCTACAGGATGACTACTTGACTGTCTGGCTCGTGTTGGACTACGTTTGTGACGTGGTGTACCTGGGCGACATGTTTGTGCAGTTCAGAACAGGTTCGAACAAGTGCTGTCGCTGTTTTGTTCAGTCTAACCATGTACAATGTCGTTCAGTTTAACTTCAGTAAAGGTCGACATTGGTCGTGCTTTTGTCTCGTAGTGCTACGCTATAATATATCGATTTTCTCTTTAACTTAGAAATCTCTTATATACTGGAGAGTGTATAATGTAGAATCAAACTCTAATGATATCTTCATCGATGAAATATTCTTGCTCTATCAAATTATCATACTTATATTTATATTGCTCTTTGAGATGTTCTACTGCTGATCAATGTCTGTTCGTTATCTTTCCTCTCATTGTCTCATCCTTCCTTAACTGCTCTGCGCATGCGCATCTTCTTTTGCTGTAGCGAAACTTGTCTGAAGCGCATCCTGCCTGAACTGTCTATAACTACTGGTTTCCCCTCTCTCCCTCTTTCACAATAATCATAACCTCATCAGACCCTGAAGTGTGACACATCATGTAATCTTGTTTACCACCACTCATAATGTTCAACCCTGACATTGAGCTATTTGATATGTTTCCAAATGTTGATGATCATTTGTGCAAGTCAACCTCAAAATTTTGCAGATCACACCTGCGATATCATTAAATTGATTATTTTGATATGTAATATTACAAAGTTATTGCATTTATCAAAGCTGGTCGCTGTCTCGGCATTTCATAAGATGTCCTTTTTGGATGATCATCCATCCCGCCCTTAGCGGAACCTCCAAGGTGCGTATCCATTTTCGTCGTGCTATATCTTCCTCACAGTTGTTTAAATTTCGTCCGGCATGCATCTGACACGTATATCATTCCAACTTTTGTCATTCTAGATGGGTGTTGTAATGAAGTTGGAGGTTCCGATCCCAAAATTCCATCCCCACATTTAAGCCTTTGCATGATGACCTCTATGTGGAGTGAAAATGTGTGGGTCAATCCATGGGACCTGTGATGTCGTTAAAGAATTAAGTGACATCTCAGCGTACATTGATATCGTTATGTCTCACCACCACGACTTGAGTATGTATATTGTGCAGCATGATAATATGTGTCTATATTTGTAGCTTAGAATTTGTCTATTTAAAGCAGGCCTGATAGTTGATGGAAGTTTGAAATGATGTTTTCAATTTGTTTTAGGTTTCATCAGACACGGCTTGCCAGTGAAGGACACCCGCATTTTGCACAGGCGCTACATGAGGACCAAAACATTCATTCTGGATGTGATCAGTGTTTTGCCAACTGATTTGCTCTATCTGGTCCTGGGATATGGTCTGAGTGCTCCATATGTTAGAATTAATCGAGTGTTGAGGTTCAGGCGTTTGCTGGAATTCTCAGATCGGACCGACACCAGAATCCGAAATCCAAACATCTTTAGAGCATTCAGCCTGGTTATGTCTTTAGTGGTAATAATCCACTGGAATGCTTGTGTCTACTTTAAGCTGAGTGACTGGATAGGCTTTGGAGCAGACCAATGGGTATACTTTAACATATCAGATGCATACCCAGGAAATCAGTCTCTGACAAGAATGTACATCTACAGCTTCTACTGGTCTTTGCTGACTCTTACAACAATTGGCGAAACTCCAAAGCCGGAGAATGATATCGAATACGGTTTCATGGTGGTTGATTTTCTCATTGGTATTGTCATCTTTGCAACCATAGTGGGAAATATCGGTAGCATGATAACTAACATGAACATAAACAAGGCTACATTCCAGAACAGAATAGATGCGGTCAAGCAGTACATGAAATTAAGGAAGGTAAGCAGAGATCTGGAACAACGAGTGATCAAATGGTTTGACTACATGTGGGTCAACCGCTCTGGTCTGGACGTTAATGCCATTTTCACTCAACTGCCAGACAAGCTGAAAGCAGAAATAGCCATCCACGTCCATATTGCTTCACTGCGCAGGGTTGACCTCTTCAAAGATTGCGATCCGGGCTTGTTGGTTCAACTTGTGTTGCGGCTGAGACTGTGCGTATTCTCTCCTGGCGACTATGTTTGCCGCAAGGGTGACATTGGAAAGGAGCTGTATATTGTAAAGAAGGGATTATTAGGAGTAGTCTCTGATGATGGTAAAACGACATTTGCCACTCTTAGGGAGGGTTGCGTATTTGGCGAGATCAGCTTGTTAAACATCGCTGGCAACAAGACAGGTAATAGGCGGACGGCTAACGTCAGGAGCGTGGGTTACTCCGACTTGTTCATTCTCAGTAAGCATGACCTGTGGACTGCTCTGAATGATTTCCCAGAGGCCAAGAGCAAGTTGATTGACATTGGAAGAGACCTATTGATGAAAGATAACCTCTTGGATGAAGAGGCGGCAAGGAAGATAGAAAATCCAACAGTGTCTGCAGAAGACATTCTTCGGGATATCGAAGAAAATGTGGACAACTTGGAGACACATATCGCCAGATTCACATTGGAGCTCATGAGTGCGGATAGGGAAATTGGAGATCGCGTTAGGAAGTTGGAGCGCAAAAGTCGTGTGTCCATAACCCCGGGAGCATCATCAATCTTCTCAATCAATCGGTCGATGACCTCTTTGAGCTGCAAATCTATACGATCAGGAGAGAACAAAACTCACTGATCAGAAAATTGAATCCAGAAGAGTTTTGTCAGAGTAGTTTCAATAAGCCACTTGCTATGTAATATTTTACATCAATCTGATAGGACCTTGATTGTGATTGAAGCAAGCAGACTTAGCAGAGCCAGTCAGAGCGAGTTGTAAAAGAATCACATTCTTATTGAAACTGCAGTAATATATTGTCAGTATTGTTTGTAGCATTTATTGTGGCTTGATGGAGTTGTATTATGTTACAGAGTGCATTGTTAGATTTATTCATTGTTTGATAGGAGAAAAATACAGGATATTTACATTGTCACTAAGTACAGCATTAGCATATTAAACGATACACAAGTATTTTTATATGTGTTATTTTCTTTATAGTTGTGATCTATACATTGTATCAACAAATTGGAGCCTTTTGTTACATACAAATATAAAATATTTGTACCACCAGTTTTAGCCAGTAAATTGGTGAATACTTTGTAATCTACAATTTGCTATGGATGTATATTGTACACATCAATCACACCTGTAACAGTATTGAATGTACGTGTACAGTTAAGCTCACATTACATATAAATTCCAGTATTGAAATATTATTATTCTTTTACTTAATCAAGCCTTCTTGCCTTCTGTCAGTATTCCAGTAAAATTTTGTACTGTAATTTTATATTTGTACTGAATAGGAAAAGACAACTTAATATAATGAGTATTAAACTGAGAGCATTATGGACTCATTGATAATCATACTAGTCAATCATGATCAAGGCTCAATGTGCTTTTCAGAGACACTTTTAGCTGATGGATATTTATGTATTTTTGGTGTTGGAAATAAAGTGTTCTTTGTGAAATGTGTGCTCATTTTCTTACTTCGCGAAGTTAATTAAATATTTGCTATGCACTTATCAGTGTGTTATAGAAAATTTCAGCTCGGGATTTGACTTTCCATGAAACATAAGGAACTCGAAAAGGTACTTGAGTCTTGCCTTTGATATGGTTGTGTTGTTATGTGGTGTTGACAATAAAAGTCATTACAGGAAATCAATCCAAGCTCCTCAATTAAGCCTGGAAGTAAACCATTCTTTGCGCATGCGCCGCAGACAAGTTCTCTTTCATGCTCAGAAGTCGCATTTATGGTGTAGCTATTAGACGATAGGAGCAAGTCTGGTTACCATTGTCAGCATGTTTGTTATTTGTTGTCAAATTAATGTTTTTCTTTAGGCTCTCTAATGATTTCCTTTCTTTTTTGTATTACAGCTTACTTGGAACAGGGATTGCTGGTGGTAGATACAAAGAAGACGAGAACGCACTACATCAAAAGACTTGCATTCAAAATAGATGTGATCAGCATCTTGCCAACAGATCTTGTGTACCTGGTGTTTGGCATCAATGCAACTGTTGCCAGATTCAACAGACTTTTTCGTTTGGCAAGAATGTTCGAGTTCTTTGACAGAACTGAGACGCAGACCAATTACCCGAACACATTCCGAATCTTGAATCTCATTATGTACATCTTGATTATCATTCACTGGAATGGATGCATATACTTCCAAATGAGTAACTGGATAGGTTTCGGCTCAGATGGATGGGTCTACCCTGCCATCAAAAATGAGTACGCCTCTATGCTGCGAATGTACATTTACAGTTTCTATTGGTCAACATTGACTCTTACCACCATCGGTGAAACCCCAAGACCAGAGAAAGATGGAGAGTTTGCCTTTGTAGTACTTGACTTCTTGGTTGGTGTACTCATCTTTGCCACCATTGTAGGTAATGTCGGCAGCATGATCACCAACATGAATGCCGCGAAATCAGAGTTCCAGCAGCGGATGGACGGCGTAAAGCAATACATGGAATTCAGAAAAGTTGGAAAGGCACTTGAAAGCAGAGTCATTAAGTGGTTTGACTATTTGTGGACAAATAAACAGTCCATGGATGAAGAAAGTATCCTTGGAACTCTTCCTGATAAACTAAAAGCTGAAATAGCTATACATGTCCATCTTGGTACTCTTCGACGAGTAGCTATATTTCAAGACTGTGAACCTGGGCTTCTGGTTGAGCTTGTATTGAAACTGAAACTGGCTGTGTACAGTCCTGGTGACTATATTTGCAGAAAGGGTGATATTGGTAAAGAACTTTACATCATTAAGAGGGGGAAGCTAAGTGTGGTGTCAGATGATGGTAAAATTACCTTTGCTACTCTGGGTGACGGAGTTGTCTTTGGTGAGATCAGTATTCTGAACATCGCTGGAAACAAGAACGGTAACAGGAGGACTGCCAACATTCAGAGTGTTGGTTACTCCGATCTCTTCGTCCTGTCTAAAGATGATCTGTGGGATGCCCTTAAAGAGTACCCTGAAGCGAAAAGGATGTTGATTGAGAGAGGAAGAAATATCTTGAAGAAGGACAACCTTCTGGATGAAGAAGAAGCGAAGAAACAGGATCTGGAGCAGGAATCGACTGAAGAGAAAGTCCGAAGGCTCGAAGGATTGCTCGATACTGTTCAAACAAGATTTGCACGTTTGATGGCCGAGTTCCACTCCACTCAGGCTAAACTGAAACAGAGATTGGCAAGATTGGAAAAGGCAGGCCGTTTCGAGGATAGCGATAGTTTCTCTTTGTCAAATATGTCAGTTTCTGTTCCTGTGCCAAAGGCAGAACAATCGGGCAATAAAGATGATGAGAAAAAGGAAGATGAAGCTAAAGAAGATGAAAAAGAAGGAGACAAAACAGAAGACAAAACAGAAGATAAAGATGAAAAAAGTGATCCTCCGAAAGAGGACAAATAATGACTATAAACTTGCACTTACGAAAACCTGATGAATATTCCGTCCTCGCATATCTACTTTTTATGTACATAAATCGAACTCGCACTGTATACAGTTTGTAAATTGTAGCAGATACTCAGCATGCCGTCCATAGCAGTAAACCTGTTAACTGCCTTCTTCCATGATTTAACTTTTGATGGACACAAGTTAATTACAGGGATCCTTCTTTGTCAGAGCTGTATTAAATCCGTCCAGTTATCTAGTACAGCTTTGTAGTGCGCTTTGAAATAATTCTCCACTTAGTATTAGGACAGAAAGACTTGTCATGGTGGACCATTGGTGGTTATTGTTCATAATACTCACTGACTTTTAAAACACTTAATGATATATATCTATATATTATATTGCCTAAACCTCAAGTACATTTCTCTTGGCTTATTTGCCTTGTATACATTTTAGGTAAACCTGAATTGCAGAACATTCACATGCCACATTTTGCATCTTTCTACTTTTAGTGACTTCTTTTGCATAATATTATTGACATTTCTGTATTTTACAGATCTCAAAATAGATAGATATTATATAATATAAATTTGTTTCCTTTGTAGACATTGTGTAAAGACTTCCTAGATGCTGAGCAGTTTGCTTAGCATCAATTGTACAAAGCGTTCAACGGTCGAAGTTGTTAATAAAGCCGATGTTTACCACAAATCGTACTTACTCATTTCATAAGTATCACTCATCATCTGTATATGTAATGTATGGAATGTTATTCAGCACATTTACTCATTACTTGACTGTCTAAATCTATGTGCATCTAATTCTGTGTTATCATAAAAGTGACTGAGGATGCCTAGAAATGGATAATGAGTGTAAGTTGACAAAACATTTGCACTTCAAAATGGATGTCACCTTTCTCATTTCTGCACAATCATAGTGTTATTTTTGACTTCTTGTCATGTGTCAATGGCAAGCAAGTACTTTTAAGTTAGAATAAGAATGGTGTGACAAAGATGGCTATGACATCATAACTTGGAAGGTTATCATCAAATAATAGCACTCAAAAGCTCTTACCACTTGCATATTCTTCCTTATTGTAAGAACCTTCCATGTTAAGTCTTCTGCTTATCTTTGTATGTATTTTTGTATAATGTACATACTCCTACTATAGCCTTGCATGTAACCTTCCCTTTCTCTTTTGTCACTAAATACTTTCACTCTCTTGATTATCTTGATTTCTCTAGTTGCCTTGCACTTCTGAATTCATCCTGATTGCTCCATGTCTCTTTATTCTAATAATTATTGTCCTTTTTATCATTCTGTTTCATTTTTATCGTTTGATTACAAATGGATGATGTGAAATCCTGATTCATTTGGACAATCTTAGATTGTAGATAATTCTTATTTCTTTCAGTTAATTATCACTTTCTCATTGCTGTAGTTAATCAATTGGCATGCTGTCTGCCATAAAATGACTCTATGTTTTACTATGACAAAGTTTTATTGAAACAGAAGTCAGTATCTGGCTTTGATTACCTTAATTGAATAACAAAATATACATAAATTATGTGATCAAATGTATCTATAAACTTCAAGAAGTAATATATTTGTACAATGATACTCTTTAATTATGATATTTTTTGACATAATGTTCACTTGGATTGCAGGGTACTTGGAGCAAGGATTGCTGGTCACAGAAAGAGGAAAATTAGCAAAGAATTACATGAAGCAGTATGGATTTAAGTTTGATCTATTGTCCATCCTTCCCACTGATTTGGCTTACATTAAACTTGGCATGAGCGCGGTTTATTTCCGCTTCAACAGAATGTTACATTGTAGAAAACTGTTTGAGTTTGTCGATAGAACAGAAACGAGAGCGAACTATCCGAACATCTTCAGGATATTCAACCTGATCGTCACCATCTTGATCATAATCCACTGGAATGCCTGTATATTCTTCCAAGTCAGCAGAATGATGGGTTTTGGAGAGGACAGTTGGGTCTACCCTGATGTAAACCATCCAGACTATTCGTCCCTCAGCCGAATGTACATTTACTGTTTTTACTGGTCAACACTGACTCTGACCACAATTGGAGAAACTCCCAAACCCGAGAAAGATGGACAGTATCTGTTTGTAGTCTTTGACTTTCTGGTTGGAGTTCTCATCTTTGCAACCATCGTAGGTAATGTCGGCAGCATGATCACCAACATGAACATCTCGCGGTCAGAGTTCCAACAACGTATGGATGGCATCAAGCAATACATGGAAATGCACAAAGTCACAAAAACACTAGAGAAGAGGGTTATAAAGTGGTTCGATTACCAATGGACGAATAAACAGTCGTTTGAGGAGGAAAAAGTTTTGGAAGCTCTCCCCGACAGACTGCGAGCAGAAATCGCCCTGCATGTGCATTTAGACACAATGAAGAAAGTTGCTATATTTCAGAACTGTGAACCAGGGCTTTTAGTAGAGCTGGTCTTGAAATTGAAATTTTCTGTGTTCAGTCCTGGTGACTACATTTGCAGAAAGGGAGACATTGGGAGGGAGATGTACATAGTGAAACGGGGGAAGTTGGAAGTGGTGGCACAAGATGGCGTGACTGTTTTCGCAACTTTAAAAGAAGGCAGCGTTTTTGGAGAAGTCAGTATTCTGAACATTGCAGGCAACAAGAGTGGTAATCGGAGAACTGCCAATATCCGTAGTGTCGGCTACTCTGATTTGTTTGAACTGCGAAAAGAGGACTTGTGGGAAGCTATAGCAGAATATCCCGATGCTCATAAAATCTTGATTGAAGTTGGACGAGACCTTCTGAGGAAGAACAATCAACTTGATGAAGAACTGGCGGCAGCCCAGGACAAACAAAATGAATCTACAACTCAAAAAGTTGATCGCTTACTTCACGATGTTGACAGCTTGCAGACGAGATTTGCACGCTTGCTTGGGGAGTACACTAGTCAGTCAAACAAAATGAAACAAAGACTTGTTCAGTTGGAACGCCATGGTCATAATGTGTCTTATGATGGGTTTGTTGACGGTCTCGACTTTTATGACATCGAGAATGCTTCGGTCCACGATGTTGTTTCTATGAAAGTTCCGTCTCTACTCACTGTTCCTGATGAAAATCCACCAGGGCCATCTGGTGAGAATGAGACGAAGTTGAAAGAGGAGAAAGGAGATGTTGAAAACGAAACAGCTGACGGATAAAGCTACTCACAAACACTACAGATAAATACTCATGCATTTTATTGACTCTGTCTTGAAATATTCTCTCATAATCTCACATTGCAGTGGTTGCAGTGATTGCACAGAAGATATAGAGCTTGTATAGGCCTCTTGTAGAGATTTTTCACCTTTTAGATTATCTCACATTGGGTATATTTGGTCACTAACATATTTTATTTTGAAATATAACCACTTTTGGGCCACTTTGACCTCTTTGAATTTAATAGTATCAAAGTTGAAAAATTGTCAAATTTTGAAATTGTCAGTGACGAATAAACTCGAATGTATCAAGACTTAATTTTCAAGTCACAATGTACTTGACATGCTTTGCTTAATCACTGGATTTTTTACACTCCAACTGTTTTTTAAATATTATTTTATTATATACTCATATCTAAGTGGTATGTGGCTATCAACCATGATTTTTAATGACATTGACTGAAATTCAATAATTGCTGGTGCATTTTTATCACTTATGTAAATAATGTATGGTCTCCTTTGCACTAATTCACACAATATTAGTTCTTTAAGAAAAGTTAATCGAATGTTTACCAGGAAAGTAATGATTATTTGAAATGTGTTGAGAAAATGATGTTGCCTTGAAAGACGTTGATATATTTAATCCTGACTCTTTGTAAAACACATTAATTTCGAAATTATTGCCAATGAGATTAAATCTATCAAAACAGCTGTAAATAGGGCAACGTGATCTCGGATCCAAATAATTTCAAATTGAACTGTGTCCTTGAAATTGTTAATGAACTGTTTTGCTCAATGTTGGTTGTCATTCTTATACGGGAAGAAGAACTATCCAATAAAGTTATTTCTAATTAGAAAACGGGATTTGTTTTGTTGTTATTTCATATTTAACTACCAATAAGTTTTACCATCTCAAATATGAAAAAACCTTTTCACATTTAAATAATTAATGAGAGCATAATAAGCAAAGAACACAGCAGAAAGTTGGAAAATAAACCCCAGAATCGTAAGCTTATCAAAACTGCTGCAATAAATCAACAATCAAAGATCTGCGATTTTTAGGTAAATCCAGTTGTATAACATGCACTCTTGCATACTATACACAGAATCACTGGTCAGAGGAAATCAAAAGTACAGTGGATAACCACATGCATGAAAATCACATGCATGAAGATGCAATTCTGATCCATGAAATTTGCTAGCAAGCTGTGTATACACCTATCCTGCACACAAGCTTCCACACCTTGGAAACATGGGGGTGTTGGTTTGACCTGGGAAAGATGAGGGGGTGCAGTTAACTGCTGCTGGGGGTTGCCCTGCAGGAGAAGATGCCGCAGCAACAGCAGCAGCCACTGCAGTTAGCATAACATCTACAGTCTACCTATGCGCCTATATACCACCCCCTAAACCTGTGCCTGGCTCTCTGTGCTTTTAATAAGCCAGCAGCCTTCCCTAGTAGATGGGGTAGGGCTAGGAAGTACATTTCCACCTATTGATATCCTCACAATTCTGGATTTACCTTCATCAGATCAACAAAAACATCCAAAAACTTTCGCAAGGGATTGTAGACTTCAAAAGACAAAATGACCATCAAAGTTTACTTATCAAACACCAGTGGAAATGGCAGGGTGAGTTGAAAAGAGTGAAATAAGTTTACAATAGATCTGTTACATTGCTGTTGTGTGCTATTCCCCTATACCCTTGTATATTTTGGCACCTGGGAAACATGTCTATTCTACAGCTGACAAACTTGCTTCAGTCAATTAATTGAAGAGGGCCTTGAAGTAGAAATTAATTGAAGTCTTAGTTCATTCAAATGACTGATATTACCTGCAGTATTACACAACTTCTTGGACCAGCCCATTGACTTTATAAATAGAACCTTCTGATTCTAGAATAAACATGATAGGATGATGTACCTTTTGCTGTCAGGTCAGTTGGCATGTTATTAAAATTCAGATTCAATAAATATGTAATTAATTATGATGTCCATGGCAAAAAAATCCGATAAAGGTACCTAAACTGTCAAAGTAAAGCCAGAGCAATTTTCTTGACGATATGTGAAATTTCAAAGGTCATAAAAATATAGTACAATGGTCCCTGGGTTATAAGACCGTCCCTTCTGCAATCATGAAGCGGTCTCTCGTGGGGGTGCGGTCTCTCGTCGGGGTGCAAAATGCACTAGAAATACTACTTAGTGCGGAAGGAAGGAGGTCACATAAAGCAAGTCGGTCTTACAACAGGGTGTCTTATAACGCAGGTACCACTGTAATGCAATAAATTTGACTTCGGAAAATTCTAAAAAATTATTTTTATCACCACCAATCTATTTTACTGATGCTGAGACCAGGAATTACTTTACAGAAATTTAATAAGCTAAGTGATACAAATCTAATAAAAGAAGCTTTAAGAACATGCACATTTTCTTGTATAGTAATATAACGTTCTTATGGAAAATTGAAGGGCATTTAAAGCCCCTTTTACAAATATTTTGTCTGAGATACAGATTGGAAAAATAAAGCATATTTTGACCAAATAAGTTTCTTGTGGGCGCCTGCTCCAAAATTTCATGACAACTTCCACATTCACCAACAGCTGACTGTCAGACGTGATCAAAAACTGTCATACTTTGTTTCTTACAATGTGTGATTTCAACAATTAGACATCAGCTGAACACAGAAAAGGACCTCCATCTGTCAGATCGAACAACACCCAACAATAACTGTTAATTTGGAGAAAATGTTTTTCACTATCAACTGTCAAATTTGAATTGAACTGTGACAAATATATTAAAATACATACATGTCTATGGCATATTTACCAAACTGTGCCAGTAAATAGGTACACCTAATCGATTAGCATACCCTTCAGTGATAATGTCTATACCAATGAGCCTCTGGCCCAGATGACATAACTATTCCAAATCGCAGTATAATAAGATTAACGGTGTTGGTGGGGCCTAATTGTCGCTCCAGGCCAGAACTTAAAAGCATATGACATGATTGGAAGACCAGTGAAGTCAAGATCAGGAAATGCATTAATAAATGAAGTCATCATAGCTCATCAACACAACTTTCTGGTTTCTGTAGTGCCAACCTGCGAAGCATTCAACCAGACTGAAGCATGCTGAGTGTGGAAAGAGCATTGGGGGAAGTACCCCATAACATGAGGTACTGCAGAAACAGACCAGCAGTAAACAGGGAAACTTGCACAGGGGAAAATTATCGCACACATGTTATCTTGCAGTTCCTGCTACATGTACCTTGACACAATTGGTTCCTGGGGTGCTCATGGGGTATTTTTAAGTTTTACCCTGCTAGTAGATAGGATTTACTTCCAGTATTGTTGCATTGGCTGTTCTGTATTGAGGATATGATGTGTGATAAACAGCACTGCTCAATTGAAGAGAAGAAGTGAACACCTTGATTTTCCAATATTTACAGGGGTACAGTTAAAAAGGGTTTGGCATGAAATATAAATTGCAACAGCTGACTGCATGCTAGACATGTTTACCTGTAGTTTTCATCAACAGTATAGCCCCAAGAAATATGAACCAAAAGTCTAATAATATATATAGACAGTCAGCAAAAATTATTGGCACACTCTGGTTTTTGTTCATAATTTCACAAAATAATGCCAAAATTACTACATTTCTGTAATAAGTAGCTACATAAGTGCAGTTTAGTATTATAGATTGAACTGAAAATGTATGATGACTGTCCATTGTTCAACACAAGTTTGATTCAGATGACAAAGCTGAGAAACACAATTATACAATTTCACTAAAACTTCAAAATGCAGTTCTGTGTTATGGTTTAATCCATTAGCAAATTTAGCATTGATGTTACCTTGCTTGATGTCGATAGAAAATAATATTCCACCTTCACAATTCACAATAATTCGAAAAATTCTGTTATAATGGATATTTAAACTGCTACATATCATAGACAGAAAGACAAATTCTTTATTTACATGACATATGTAAAAATATACAGTACACCCAGCCCTATATGGGCTTACAAGTCAAGAAAACAATTCTAAAGTAACTTTAACAACAATTTTTCTTTAAAGTACAATGAACACATATTATAATCACATATTTACATTATTTAAAGAACAAACTTCTATGAAAAGCTTTATACAAATATTCTGCGGTAAATTTAACTAAATCTTTGGATATCAACCACTAAATTTTTCTTGTAATGATAAAAAGTAAAAATCCACACAATAATCTAAAACATGGGTTAAAAGTAAATTACGTAAATCGTTATAAGTATTACAATGGAACAAAAAATGATTTCATCTTCAAGAACATGATAGGATTTCTCTTATTTATTTGTTTATCATGTTCAAACACTTCCTTTGTTAGTCTGTTTTCATCCATATATAAACAAGTATATTCCAAAAACGTAGCATTTCAACATGACATCTAGTTTTTAATCAACCCATCCCATAGATATTGCCTTTAAAAGTATGTTTTTGAGCAAACTATTCACACCTAGAAAAAAATCGTATTGCCCTGTTTTGTATTGCTTCAGGTTTAGACAAGTCTTTGTGGCGCCAAACTCATGAACAATAATCCATAACAGGAACAACACCTGAATCAAACAATTTACTGTATGTTTTAAATACTAAACCTTTCAATGTGTTAACTTTGTTTTGGACACTTCCAAGCACTCTTCCAGCTGAGGTAGCAAGGGCAGTTGATGAAACATTATAATCAAGACATTCTTCCAAGATTAATCCCAGATATTTATAGCTTTTTAAATTTCGCAAGATTCATTTCCATAGGTAAAGTTACACTTGATAACATTTAGACCTTTGTATCCAAAGTGGACAATTTTTGTTTTGCCAATATTAACTTTCATTTGCCATTTACACCACTCATACATTACGTCAATCATTTTCTGTAATCACTTTCAGACTCAGCAATTAAGGCCAAGTCAACAGCGTACATAAGAATTTTCTATCTAACTTTGTCTGTAACACTTACACCCATTTCCAAATTTTTAATATCGTGAGCAAAGTTGTTAATATATAAACCAAACAGAGTAGGGGATAATGGATCACCTTGTATATCTAATGAAAGTGGGGATCTTCGCAATTTGTAAAAAAATCTTTTTACGCGAAACTTTACTAAGGGACCGTTCAGAATTTATGACTGGGGGGGGGGGTTGGGAGTTTTGCTGGAACTTCCCGTCAAAAATTGATACCCCCCTTGAGATTCATGCGGATTTTTGTACCCCACCCCTAGGTTTCATGCGTATTTTTAGTACCCCCCCTCGACATACAAAGCAATACACACATATATATATACTGTTATACAATGTCACGCATACAGATTCGCGTCATTTCACGGACTTTTGTGTGTAAAAAAGTCAAGATAAAGTGAGTTGATGTGTGTTTTATAACATCATAACTTTGTTAAAATTTCTCACTCCCCTTGGGAGTGTTGTTAAAAATTAATACTCCCCCTTGAAACATGCGTGAAAAGTTAGTACCCCCTCGGGCAAAACTCCCACCCCCCAAGTCATAAATTCTGAATGGTCCCTAAAGCATAATTTCAAACAGTCTATACTATATGACATTATGAGAACCAATCAGGAAGTTCTTGCTTGAATTATCGGATCTCAATGATAATGCATTGTTGTGGAACTCACTTCCCAATACTGGCATGGTTATTATGTAATATGTAATGATTATTGAGTTTCCTTATTAATTGTATAGAATTCATGGATCTTGGCACAATTGTAGACTCACTAGTTTACCCATTATTGATCATAAACGTAGTTAGGGATTAGGTCCATATCTGACCTACATGTTTATCCAAACAATTCTAGATGTCTGCCTGATTCCCATATGCTTTGCTTTTACCCAAACAACTGATCACGTTCTCAAGTACCAACCTGCAAAGCATTTAACCAGACCCAAGCATGTTAAGTGTGGAAAATAGCATTGGGAGAAACTGAAGAAAACACACTTGCAAATGCAGGCTGCAACAGACAGGGGAAACTTATCACATGCTATCTTGCTACCTTGACACAATTCGCTCCTGGGGTGCTGATGGGCTTCTAAAAGGTCATTGGATTGGTTTCACATCCACTATTTCTGCACTTTTCAGGCTAATTCAGTATTACATGCAAATATATGGTAAACACTGAAAACGAGTAAGGTGTTGATAAATATATGTATATTCAAGCTATGTTATAATATCATTCACTAGAAGTTGCCCATGATAGCATGAAAAAGAGAGTGGTAGGCAGTGGCGTATTTAGGGGGGGGCCATTGGGCCATGGCCCCCCCTCAGGCCAAAAATGATGGAAAAGATAGGAAATGCCGCAGAGTGCTGCGTATTGACCCCATGTAATGGCCCCCCCTCAGGCCATTTCTAGATACGCCCCTGGTGGTAGGACAACATTAGTGCATGAAGACATTAAAATAGAAAAGGAAAATACAAATTTAGGAGTGAAAGTTGTGGAAGTGAGAAAAGCAAAATACAAATTTAGGAGTGAAAGTTGTGGAAGTGAGAGGCAGTTGTAATGGTAGGCTAATAATAATTCAATGGCAAAGGCACATGAATGGAACATGATCATGAGCTGTGCTAGTAAAAGAGTAATGAATCAGTTAATGGCAATGAAGTTGGTGCCCGGGAGTTGGTGGCAGAATTAATTGTCAATAGTGGATGGTATTGAGTGGCACCTTGCAGGTTGGCCTCTGGTGGGAGAGGGTGAAAGTTCATGGGAGTGGGATGAGATATTGCTTATGGTATGATTTATAGTTGACTGAAAGTGATTGAATGTTTTTTGTGAAGCATTTAATGTTTAAAGAAGAGTTAGTGATGGGAAAGAGCTACAAAACAGATCTGTGTTTTGGGGTGTAGTTTGGGAAATATCCTGAAGGTGGCAGATAGGTTTACTGGAGCCAGTGGCGGCCCCTGTTGTAAGGAATTGCAGCAGGTGAAACTCATGCAACTCTAGTGTCAAATTGGATTTAGGGTGGATTAGGTAAATAAGGGAAAATTAAGGGGGCTGTTGGGGTGTATCTGAAGTAAAGAGGTGCTGAGGAAGGATAGATGAAGTGTTTAGGTAAGTGGGATGCATGAGGAAGGTGCTGACATTGCACAACATGGCAGTGAGGTTTAGTTGAAATGTTAAGAAGATTGACACACTAGTGGACACAGAACTCAATTTCAGGTGCATGCCTGCTCCACTGAAGGTCTTCTTGCAGCATGGCTTCGAACCTCAGTTGGGGAACCCGACATTTTCTGTGGACCTTCATGAGCAAAATCCCAGATGGACGTCATTCGCATGAGACGTCAAATTGGTTGCCCCCTGTATCAAATTCAAATTCATATTCTTTTATTGCATGAGAACATAAATTCCATTGCAATTTGTAAAAAATAGAGAAAAATTTGGAACAGCAAAATATGAACATCAATACCAGGTATAAATAACATTGAATCTTAGTTTTTTGTCTATAGTTTGTCTCATCGGAACGTTATGTATTGTTTTCTTGCGTAAGTATTTTTCGAAAATTATAAAATTTGTATCGGTTAAAGAAAAGAAAAAACATATCTACTTCAGACAAGGACTGTTCAATGACAGCGATTGAGTTTTAGAAACAGAGGAAGTAACTGATTGAGCAAATTGTGCTCAGAAGGTTTTGCATGGAACATAAATTACCACAGCTGCCTGCACCCATCACTGGGCCTCACATGTTTATCACAGAATAGCCTCAGGAAATATGGATATACTTTATTGAGTTATCAGACCTAGGCTCAATGCTAGAATTCAACAAAAATCTGCGTCTTACATCAGGATTGGTGTATGTAGCTCTGTAATCTTTATATTAATGTGTGATCTTTATATTAATGTGTGATTCTAAGGATTCTGGGATAGCTACCAGGTGGTTGCCGTTTTCCATAATTTCAGCATTCCAGGTTCATTGTTCACCATTCTAATATAGCCACGTGCGTAGATTACTGTTTTTCCTATCCCAAAATGCCAAATATGACCATAATCATGCTGTATTCTTGGTGTTATCTTGCTGGTACGTTTCTTACCGAGAAACTTTCTGCAGCCATTGCTCATTATTCACACAACCCTCACCACTGGGCATGCTCAAACTGACCTATTTCCCCCACCCCCCACATTCCTGAGAGATCCAATGGTGTTACATTGACCACCTGCTTTTGACACAAAGAAAAGTATTGAAAAGTTTTAAAATTAGCTTTTCTAATTCTTGACCCCAAAAAAAGTATTGAAAAGTCTTCAAATTCATGTCACTGTTACATTAGTGCACAGCAGCAGTCAGAGTGATTCTTTACACATTGAATCAAACACTTCATAACACATAGGCCTATAGATAGAAGGCAGGGAGGGAGGGATGGCTTAAGTAATGAAGGGATGAAGGAATGAAGGAAGGAAGGTGGAAGACAAAAGGATAATTAGGTAGATAGATACAGGCCTAGTATTGATTCATACTCCCAGGGCAATTATAGGCCCATTTGTGTGATTATTGAATGTAAATGATCATGTCTTAACTTTATTAACTTTAGGCCTACTGGACAAGCAAAACACACCATTTGAACAAAAAATACTCGAACAAACATTTTAGGTAAAATCCTCAAAATAATTTTGATTTATCGCAATTTGGTCAAACTCTGAAGGTGGCACCTTCACAGGAAATAAGAAAATCAGACATGCAAGCATCTGCTAAAATTTAGATGTTGGAAAATCTAGACACTTTAAAATGTTCTGGCTCATCAAGGAATATATCAACATGTTACACTGTACATTATATCGGTCTGGTGTCTGAGGCTGACATAGGCTAAACCTGTTATAATGATCAAAGCAGTCGCTACACTTGTCAAGTTATCATCGTATGTGCATTATTCATTTGACATATTTTACGAAACATATTTTTGCTCTGTTCTGTAATAAATTTACCGTTAAACCTCAAATGCTCTTTGGCATATTTGTCTAATCCATTAGCAGTGATATTCTATCTGCTTGGTGGAAATTGCAGCCCATTGATGGAGAATGTATCACCTACACAATTTCAAGAAATTTTAACAAAAATATACCTTCTGTTTTGGTGAAGTTTCGGTGCTGTTTTTGCCAACTTTTTATTACTTGGCACCAAATTCCGACACCAGACCGATATAATGTACAGTGTAGCATGTTGATATATTCCTTGATGAGCCTATCATTAAAGTGTTTAGATTTTCCAACAAACTACAAAATGTGTGTACAGATATATATGCAAGATCTCTAGTTTCTGCACAGTATAAAGATCAGCTTTACCTACCTTACCTCAGCTGCTAATCATTATCCATCCAATAACTAGGTATCCTTCAAATTTGCTTCTTTGGCTCTGAGCATAACGCCCTGCACTGCCGAGGCTGGTTATGGATAATCTTTGTGTTTAGCAGTTAAAGATCACCAACCAAACTGTGGTACTCAATGACACAAACAGCCTTACTCTGCATCAAACAAAACAATCATTTTAAGCCTGTACATCATACTTTAATTGCCGCTGCTTAGAAACACGAAGTCACAATCCAGCCATCATCCCAAGTCATACCATGACAAAATGGCCCATAACCTTTGCTAATTCATGAATACTTAATTAACTTAATCACAGTTTGAAATTGTTGCTTCTGTTTCACACAGTTACAAATTGAGAATTTGTTTATTGTTGAGAGGTGCTATCACAGTTCCGAAAATTCTATTGAATTATGTATTTTCACAGTTCTGAAATGAAACTGTTTGAAAGTTTGCTTGTTTTACACTGTTTTTCTTAGTTGCCAGTAATCCTCTAAGTGTCCATAATCTGACTAAATCTGAATGCCAAATGCTTATGACCTAAATAAGCAACCAATCACAGAAGAGATTGAAAATAGCAGAAAGCCCTGTCCATTTTAGCAGGGCTTGTGTGGGGAGGATGCAATCCAGCTTGTTGGTTGCTTTGCCCTTTGTAGCCACCAACTGCCATCCCTGCCATCCCTGTCACTCCTTCTGACCAACTATGCCTATCAACTTATACGTTGGCCCTAAAAACTCCCGTTCGCAGAACGGGTATCTGCTAGTGTTGTTGATTACTATATTCAGTTTAGTTCAGTGATCCTTTACTATGAAAATTTGTCAAAAAACATGAAGATGATCCACAAACAGCCTTAGCATGACATCACTGAAGGATACATAGTTCTTGGATTGATAGTAATACAATTTGTTTTGGTCAACATAATCTTCTCTCTTTCTTATTCTGGAATTCGAGATACATTGCAACCTCCTTCACAAGACTTGATCACAATACGTGTTTCTCAATCATGGTTTTACCATTACAGATCAGGGCCCAGCAGAACTACATCACGCGGATCCTATACATCAAACAGATCTCTTTCGAGGAAGTGGACATCGCCGACCCAAATCGGGCGAAAGACAAAGATTTCATGAAGGAAAGTCTGGACTTGGACGATGAAGATATCCAAGTTCTACCCCCACAGATCTTCAAGGGAGAGGACCATAGGGGTGTAAGTTTGATATTACATGTAACATCTCTTGATAAGTTTTAAGTTTTCTGTTTAGAAGGGAACACGGTGCATGTTGTCCAATGGGGCAAGTTCCATTGTGGGAGTACAAAAATAAATCAAGGACAGAAGGTGATCGCATGTGTGCACACTAGACCAATGTACCAATATCATTCATGAGTGCCCGTATAAAATGAAAATGCAGTATAATAGAAATAACAGTGTGGAAAAAGTGCTTGATGTACTGATGATTGACATTAGTTTTTATCGATTGTATACATGTAATATCGACAATCAGATTACGTGGCTTTTGCCGAAAGTAGCTAACATACATTGTATCTCGATATCTGTGAGTTCCCCCATGGCCTAATTGGTAAGTGCACTTTTCAACTGGCTTTGAGGGCGTGGGTTCAAATCTCAACCCGGGAACACACTTTAGTCCGAGCCCATGGCATGTTAAATGGAGGCGGGTTATATCCAGTATTCTAAGCTGGGGCAACTGAAAGACCCTGGGCATCCCTTAATTAATAGGGTATGTGCCAGACTCACAGTCTTCTCATCTCATCATCATACGGCGATCGCCTGCCTCAATATAGCCCACTAAGGTGCTGCAGAGGCGTAAAACACAAACAAACAATCTCGATATATGTGTCGTCAGAGTTTTAAAAGCAAGCACTAATGCTTTAATTTGATAACTTTTTTTCTAAAAAGATATTATTTGGAGCAAGTAGATGATGTGGCCTTTGCCTAAAAGTAGCCAGGAGACATATCTCGATATCGATATTGGTGTTGTCCAAGATAAGCAAGCACTCTTGCTTTTTCAAAATTGGTTGGCTTCTCTCAACAAATATTTTGGGGGAGGTTGTGTCATCTGCACTGGGGTAAATTTTGCACAATCACAACAATTAAACTTCCATGCAGTTGAGTCTGGAAATGTAATTTTAGATTAATTTTTTGTTTAATTTTATTATTTAAAGCAACTGTCAACAATTCCAGGTGTGGTTGATATCTAGAAAATGTACCAAAGAAAGTTATCAAACCGTCAACAGGGTTTCTGCTTTGTGAGAAGTATGCATTTGAAGCAATTTTATTACTGACTTATTTCATGTTCGTCTGCTTACATGTTCGAGCTGTCACACCTTGTATAGATAATGAGAGAGTGGACTGGAATGACTCAGTCAAAGCACATAGAACCATAGACCGAGGTCACAGCCTTCACGTTGCTGTAGGCAACGTAGACTGAGGACATTGCATTTGCTGAGCTCTCTTGAAAATCATTGGAAGCAAAAAGTGATAAAAACAAACAATCAAGCATGAACACAAACAGAAAACTGCAATTTGCAAACGGAAAGCAATATAAGCGGTGATCTTGTTTTGTCTCCAGTCCTGAGGTGTTTCCAACACAAAGAACAGTCAAGATATTTAAAAAGTGGGAGGGAACATTTATTTCTCAATGTCACTTTTAAAAATATCAGAATATGTGGCAGTTCTCATCAATTTATCAATCTGTCAATGTATCGATCAGGATTTACGATTGTGATGTATTTTTTGGGAATTTAATTTCTTGATCTACACTGAGCGCCATTAAAAAATGCAACATCGCAAAATAACTAAAAAATGTTACTATCTCTGAATGTATCAAGATGAAATTTTGCACACACTTAGCAGTTGCCATTAGGTGTATTCATGAAAATTTACAGATTTCTGAGAGAAAAACTGTCGTGTCAAATTAAATCGTCATAGCTACTGTCGAAAATACAAGTCACAAAATTTCAAGATCCTCTGATCATTAATTTCAACAACCTTGCAGTTCTTTTCACCACATTTTTGATTAGTCAGGAAAGTTTACAAGTTTACAATTTTACTTGCTTGATGGGAAGAAAAAAAGTAATATTTGACCGAACCAAAATTAAAGATGATGAAATTCATGAAATTTTAGTGTCAATGTTTGCCTGCACCTTGTAGGAGCTTATTGCTAAAATGTTCAAAAAATAAGTTTCATTCAGACTTTTAGAGTTTGTTATTGAATGATTGTCTGTGTTTGTGTTTCTATCCGACCAAGAGGCCTGCAAACTTTATGCAATCTAAATGCGATCTGAATTTGTCAAATGTGGTCTGAGTCAATCACTGTTCACCAAAGTGTGTTTGACATCAACCAATCAGATCATACATGCAATGCTTGACTGAGTATGATTGACTGCTGAATGTAATAGTCCAATGCCATTATTTGGAAAACAATAGACATAGGAACTGGAATAGCAAATTATGAACAACAAAATGATTAACAGCTATCAGTTTTTCAAAAGCCTCCCTCTCTTCAGTCTGAAACTCCTTTGATTTTTTGGTGGAAAATTGTAGAAAATAGGCCGATTTTGACACTTTAAAGTACAGGAAAGTTCTGAAAATCGCACACAATACATTTTAAACCATTTCCTGTCACCCCATACCTTTATTTTTGATGGGAATAGGCCCTAAACTGCCGCGACACGCTCCTGTGTCGCAAGTGTACAGTTCTCAGCCTTACTTTTGTCTCCCATCCTTCTCAGCTACACTGAGAAGGTGGGTTTTCCTATCTAACAGAACCATATTGTTTATGCCTGTGCTTGAGGGAAATGTATACCCAGCAGAACAACATTTTTGTTTTCTTGTGCATAGGACTATTAGAACAAAAAATACTTTTTGAGGAAATGTGCATCTTTCACTAAAAGTTCCCTCTTTCATTTCAGGATTATGAAGGGTTTTTCTCAGCCGTTGAGGGAGAGGAGCTCTTCTCATACCTGGACATGGATCCCCCAGAAGATGAAGTAGAATACATAATCAAAAATGCACCAAAAGAAGCAGAAATCAAAGCTGAAGAAGCTGCCAAGGCATCCAGTGCTCCAAAGAAGAAGAAAGAAAAGAAAGTAAAGGAAAAGAAGAAGAAGGAAAAGAAAGAAGGAGAAGAAGGAGAGGAGTCAGAAGAGGAGTCTGAAGAAGAATCGGAAGAAGAATCAGAAGAGGAGTCAGGTGAAGAAGAATCATCAAAGAAGGAAGGAGAAGAAGGAGAGAAGAAGAAGAAGGTGAAGAAGGAAAAGAAAGAAAAGAAAGAGAAGAAAGAAGGCGAAGAATCAGGATCTGAATCAGGCTCAGAGTCAGACGACGAGTCAGAAGAAGATGATTCAAAGAGTGAAAAGAAGGAAAAGAAGAAAGAAAAGAAAAAGAAGGAAAAGAAGGAAGGCTCAGGTGAAGAATCTGAGTCAGAAGATGAGTCCAAATCAGAGAAATCAAAATCAGAAAAGTCAAAATCAGAAAAGGTTAAGAAGGAAGAAGAGAAGAAAGTGGAAAAGAAGAAGGAAGAAAAGAAAGAAGAAAAGAAGAAAGGTTCTGATGAGTCATCAAGCGAAGAATCATCATCAGAGGAATCCTCGTCGGAAGAAGAGAGTTCAAAAAGTGAGAAGAAAGATGCAAAGAAAGATGCTAAGAAAGAGGAAAAGAAGGAAGAGAAGAAGGACGAGAAGAAGGAGGAGAAGAAAGATGAAAAGAAGAAGGAGGAGAAAAAGAAGGAATCTTCCTCAGAGGAATCATCATCCGAAGAGTCGTCGTCTGAAGAATCGAGCAGCGAGGAAGAAAGCTCGAAATCAGAAAAGAAGGATGCGAAGAAGGATGAGAAGAAAGAGGAGAAGAAGGAGGAAAAGAAGGAGGAAAAGAAAGAGGAGAAGAAGGAGGAGAAGAAGGAGGAGAAGAAGAAGGAAGAATCTTCATCTGAGGAGTCATCATCAGAAGAATCTTCTTCGGAAAGTGAAAGCG
The DNA here is from genome assembly GCA_026936325.1 of Platynereis dumerilii. Lineage (NCBI taxonomy): Eukaryota > Metazoa > Annelida > Polychaeta > Phyllodocida > Nereididae > Platynereis > Platynereis dumerilii. Next base: position 528,724 of record JAPTHN010000139.1, read on the forward strand.
AGAGCACAACAACTGCTTCCAAGAGTGAAGCATCCAAAAAGGCGGAGCCGAAGAAGGAAGAAAAGAAAGAAGAAAAGAAGGAAGAACCAAAGAAGGAAGAACCAAAGAAGGCTCCAGCTAAGAAGGAAGAATCTTCATCTGAGTCATCCTCTGAGGAGTCATCAAGCGAAGAATCATCAAGCGAGGAAGAGAGTAGCAAAGCAAGCGAGAAGAAACCAGCCAAGAAGGAAGAAGTGAAGAAACCTGCCGCGAAGAAGAAGGAGTCCTCTTCAGAATCTTCCAGTTCTGAAGATTCAAGCTCTGAGGAGTCTAGCTCTGATGAGGAGTAATTGCGCCACATACTCTTTACTTCATAACTGCTGATTTTACATAAAAAATTATTTAATGTCATTTCGTTCCATGTACAAGAGGCTAAACTGTGTGAAAGTTTAGTCAACAAAATTGAGTGTGAATTCTAGTCCCATTTCTATTTCAAATTATTTATTTATTCATTTATCAAGTCAGACTTTCTGAGCATGTAATTGATTTTGGCTAAGCTGCAAGACATACTGATGAATTGGTCATTCAATTGAAGAACATTTGTTGACATTTTACACTTGAGTGTCAGAGACTGTTGGTGTGCATTTTGTAAATTTGTTTCATGTACACATTTTGCTTATTGTTGTTGTCTGATTTCATTGTATGGTATTGGCATTCTCATTTATCTTTTGTGAATTACGACTTTGTCGGTTTGTAATTTATTCAACTTTTCATGATCGAAAGCCGGGCTATTGTGCAAAAAAACAAAACAAAAAAAACATGTAAATATACTGAGACTTTTCCCTGTGATGTGATTGACTGTATTTTCCTAATTTCCGAGTTAATAAAACTGTTTTCTTGTGTAAATTGTTTAGTAATAATGAATGTGAACAACCTGAGAAAAAGGTACTTTATGTACAACATTTATTGGACAAAACGGTACTCTATATACAGCTCATTCATGCACCTCTGGACATTATATACAAAATGTATATAGAAATATCATGCAAATAGATATTTTCAGTTGAGAGCAGAGGACAAACAGATAAATGCATTTTATCAAAACAACACAGACATTAAAAATCAAAATTGTCAATTTCAATTAGCGGAGTGGATTTGCTGCATCATCCGCAGTTACTGACGATGTGTGGTGTTTCTGCCAAAGATCTTCCGGTGTTTTAGTTCAAAGGGGTCTTTTCTCCCTGAAAGCAAGATAATAGACTAATGGTCACAAATTAGATAAGATAAGTAGTATATATATATCACAAAAAGACACCCACATGAAAAAACAATGAAAAGTTAGAGGTGCCAGCTGATTTTATTTTGCTGAATGCAACGGTCACACAACTAGAATTAATCAATGCGAACCTTGACAAAACTTGAATCATACAATATGTTCATAACAGATTTTCACATTGTACTACATACAGCTACTTACATTAGTTAGATCTTGTCGGCTGCAGTGGTTCTCAGACATCTCAACAGTTTTGTACTCCTGGATTTTGTTAAGACCGAGTAGTTTTCTGATTCCCGGATGAATTAGGTCAGCGTCAATTTCTTCTGGTTTATCGAAACCTGTGAGAATTGATAAGGCATAATGTTATTTGGGAAGACATAAAATATTTTCATCTTTTTTATAAAAAAATATAAAGGAACCAGGAGGCCTATTTCAATCCTCCTCTAGAGGGCCTCATCTGTCTACAATTTTCTATAGGATTTATATGGTCTGCACCACTAGTGGTAAATAGCCGAACTTGTTGGTTTACAAGTTAACCGTTCCAACGGGGTTATCGTTATTGACAACCATATACGAAAGTGCTTTTGCCTTGTCGCACTATAGGCGATTAAAAGTATCTTGCCAAAATTCCGTTCGAAGAAGTTATTGTCAGAGTTTTGTTAAAAACATTTTTATATGATTATCAAACTTTTTTTTGGTCTGAACAACAGATCATCATGTTTACTCGATGTCTTCTTACCTGTAATGAAGCTAAATATGACAGCAAGAATGATGCAGAGGAAAGTGTTATAGAGTTGCATGAGAAGGAACGAGAGAGAATACAACGAGTGAAGCCAAGAGCTGAAAATAATTAAACAAAGGTAAATGGAAAATATTTTTTAGTAGCCTACTCAAACAATTTATTCTTTGCAAGTTAAAAGATGGAGTCCAAGAATTTTGTGGAAATCATTAATTATGTGGCCTGAAAAAAGTACAATCTCTAGCAAGTAAAAATTAATGATGTACAAAAAACATCACTTAAAAATTATTCTGAACATAGAATAGAAAGTTTGGTGACATATTATGCGAGATGTTTGGGGTAGAAATAAATCTGAATGCAATGAATTTGACTATGAAAGGTCCCATTTTTTTGTGAGTGCAAAACTTAGGCAGCCATGTTATTTTTGTTCTACCTAATAGATAAGAGTCAATATTACTAATGAATTGACCAGGAATAACAGGATTGTGGTGGAGTTCATGACATAAATTCAGTTCATACACTGCAGAAGAGGAAAAAAGCACTTTTTTGTATTAATTAATTTTTGGGAGGAAATTTATCTCCACTTGGCACTTGGAGTATATTTGGGGCTTGGCTATAACAATGGTAATTGTGACGTCATGAATAATTGATGTGCTACAAGTTGGAGGAATTATCAAGAAAAAGTACATAAAATAACTAAATAATTTATGTAATCAAACGGATACTTCAATAAATTAGTCAACAAAACTATTAATATCACAAGTTTATATGATACATTGCATCAAACCACCAATATTTAACCAAGAATTTTATCATTCAGGGAAATTATAAGATGATTTACCGTTCTTCCGGAATATGTTCGACGGCAGACATCATGGTGGAATTATACGAAAACGGTGAGTCATGCAAAGGTGAAAATGACGTGGATGAGTAGTTATAGGCTGAAGTGAAGTTGTGCATAGGATCTGTGCAGTTGGCAGTGCTTGTGGGCATTCCACCCATGTGAGATTTAATGGAATAAGAACCGAAAGAGACCCAGAGTCCAAGACCAAATGAGATAAAACTGGCAATTGTAGCTCCCTGGAAGAATAATATAATGAGTCAGAAGGTGACCATTGAATATCCCGGATAAGATTTGTAACTACCGTTTTCCAATAAACATATTACACAGTGTCCTTGAACGAAGTCTAGGGTTAAAAAAAATGTACAAAGAATCTGTCAACACAGCGTTTTAGTACGTGGTCTCAGCTTCGATTTGATGTAAAGATCTAAAAAATCTGTTGGGAAAATTTTGAGAAAATTGAAATTTAAAATTTTTAGTTTTTCACACCCTTGTCGCATGCAAAATATCAGTTTTAGAACTATAAAATAGCATTGCAGTGTTGTCGAAATATCACAGCTTATCTAGTTATACATTAGGTTGCTGAATCAGGTGAAAAATTATTATAAAAAGCATTTTATTTCTAATTTTCACATCATTTTCAACATTTAGAGGTGTTGCAAACTCACCGAATCATATAATGTGTCAAATCAAATATAAACATGGCCATTTCGGCTTTATTATTTCTTTTACCAAAGAAAAGTTGCAAATGAACCACCAAGTTAAATTCATTAGTGAGATAAATTGAGATTTTTAGCATTTCACCAGTTAATGTTTTTCAAATGGGATTCACAGAAACATCTGTAAAGTTATCGGACAACAAATAGTTGACAAATGTAGGAATACCTACTGTCGGCATCTCGCAAGTGTGCGTCTTCACCACAGCTTTGCATGTCATTGTATTTGACATCCAAGGAAATAATATATTGTTATAGAAGTATTTCTTCAAATCAGCAAAAATAACTCTATGTTAGTGGTCTAATGGCTGAGATGATCTCTTCCAAATTTTATTACAATGTTTCTGTCTATATTGAAATGAAGGTAGCAATTTGTGGTATTCTGAAGAATTTTGAGTGCTTCGTTTCTATCTTTTTTTGCTAATTGTTTAGATTATTTCATGGAATCTAGTGGTTACGTACTTCCAAAATTCATTTGTTCAGTTATAGCGTGCCTTGGTGCAATTGACAAATTTTTGAATTGATAGTCAACAGATTCTCTTCCATGGTCAAACAATTAATATTGTTTATCTGTGCATGCTAAAACTGAACAACTGAAGTTTGGAAGTAAGCAACCGTTAGATTTCAAGAAATAATCTTAACAATTGGCAAAAACAGGTCAAAAAGGCACATAAAATTCTACAGAAGACCATTAAAATTGCTACCTACATTTCAATATCGACAGAAACATTGTAATAAAACTTGGAAGAGATCATCTCAGCCATTAGACCACTTACATAGAGTTATTTTTGCTGATTTGAAGAAATACTTCTATAAAAATATATATTTCCTTGGATGTCAAATACAATGTACATGCAAAGCTGTGGTGAAGATGCACACTTGCGAGATGCCGACAGTAGGTATTCCTACATTTGTCAACTATTTGTTGTCCGATAACTTTACAGATGTTTCTGTGAATCCCACTTGAAAAACATTAACTGGTGAAATGCTAAAAATCTCAATTTATCTCACTAATGAATTTAACAAGGCATTTTCTCACACCTTGGTGGTTCATTTGCGACTTTTCTTTAGTAAAAGAAATAATAAAGCCGAAATGGCCATGTTTATATTTGATTTGACACATTATATGATTCGGTGAGTTTGCAACACCTCTAAATGTTGAAAATGATGTGAAAATTAGAAATAAAATGCTTTTTATAATAATTTTTCACCTGATTCAGCAACCTAATGTATAACTAGATAAGCTGTGATATTTCGATAACACTGCAATACTATTTTATAGTTCTAAAATTGATATTTTGCATGCGACAAGGGTGTGAAAAACTAAAAATTTTTAATTTAAATTTTCGCAAAATTTTCCCAACAGATTTTTTAGATCTTTACATCAAATCGAAGCTGAGACCACGTACTACAACGATGTGTTGACAGATTCTTTGTACATTTTTTTTAACCCTAGACTTCGTTCAAGGACACTGTGATTACTTAACAACAGTCGAAGTGGTTCAAATGTATTTAAAATGAATTCTTAATTTTTTCAAAATGAAATACGTTTGACACTTTTTTTTTTATTCTATTGATTGTGTGTGATTGAGGTTGATTTTTAGCTCTTTTTTTTTCGCATGTTACCAACTGACCCTAGAAAAATGCATAGAGAAGCTAAAGATCATTTATATCTGGCCTATTTGTGAAATAAATGTAAAAGGATGTTCATGTAAAAAAGACTCGATAAGTTTCATGGTAATCTGGAATACAGCTCGGTACATGAAAAAGAAAGAGTCATCATGCAAGAAAAACTTCCAAGCCCATTTTAATTATCTGACAGTCCCTCTGTAATCCTCTATTGAAGTAAAATTGGAAGAAAACAGACAGCCTCTACCTGTGAGGTTTCTGTTATTCTGAACAGATTGTGCTATAAATGTGAGCTAATGTGCATATAATCAAGTTATATGTTGTTAGTAAGTTAGCTTTTAGGAGCATGGTGCAGATTTGTTGGGCCAAGATTGTCATAAGCCAGTTAGAATTCAGCCAAAACCAGCCTCTAGCAAGGAATAGCCAAGGCAAATCACTATTTATTTGCGATGAATGTGTTTTGTAACCAGAGTTTTTAAACTTCCGGATTGGCAGTACTAAGTTATACGTTCAGAGGATTTGATGTTTTTGAGCAGAATTTGCGTAAATGTCACTTCGTCTTCATCGCATCCTATGAAATGAGCCGTCCTAAAACTACATGTAGGCTATCAGTGCCGGATTTAGCCATCAGCAAACTAAGCAGCTGCTTAGGGCACCAGAGCTCAGGGGGCACCAAGGTTCCAAACAAACAAAAAAGTTGTGAGCGAAAAAAATTGTTTTGTTGTTAATTTTTTATCTCCTTTTCCATTTTTGTTGGAGAGGGTCCACAATGACTTCAAGGGGCCCCATGCAGATCTATGCAGTTCTTGAAATGTCCTTCTCTGATGGAAAGAAATATTAGGGCATTTCAATAATGTCGGCAAAACACTGCAAAACATAATACTTAAAATGAGTGTTTGTGCAGGCCAGCTTCTTGAAATTAGGGATAGATTTGATCATTTTGAAAGTATGGCCAAGGCACTCTTGCCAGAAGTAGACTGCAAACTGATAATTTGTGAGCTATTAGCTAAAATAGCCATTTTTGCATGAAAATTCAATGTTAAACCTCCATCTGTCTTTGGGGCTCATGAGCAGGGGCTCAACTAGAGGTTGTGGGGCCCCGAGGATCAGGGACGCTGGGGGCCCCTACTAACGTCATCGGACGTCATTTGCCAATCATTGGTTGAAAGTTTATGTTGGTTCATTGAGCATACCTGATATTGTTTCAACAGGAATATATCATTGGCTATTGCCTGTATATTTATATTTAATTAGGCACCAGAGCAGATTCCCATACCTCATTCATGCTGAAAGACTCCGGGTGCCCCTGAACTACTCCAATATTTTACAGATACATAGTTCTGCCTGCCTCACCTTACACTTACTTTGAAGGGCCGCACTAATACCTCATTCAAACTGAAAGACTTTGGTTGTGCCCGAACTGTTCCAATATTTTTCAGATACATAATTCTGCATGTCTTACTTGTAGATGTACTTTAAAGGGCCCCCACTAATACTACCTCCTTCATGCTGAAAGATTTCAGCCCCCCCCCCCCTGAATTTCCAGTATTTTTTGGATACATAATTCTGTCCCCCTTTTAGACTTACTTCAAAGGGCCCCGGCCATTAATGCCTCATTCATGCGGAAAGACTCAGGGAGCCCCCTGAACAAAAAGCCAATACTTTTCTGCCTGCCTCAATTTTAAGACTTACTTCAGAGAGTCCCCACTTCACTTTTTACTGGGTTTCCATTATTATTTTGTGTAATATCCGCACAATTTGTGATGTTTATTGTTTTGTGGGAGCCCCTAGGTCAACCCCAGGCAGGCCCATGGTAGTTGAGCCACTGCATTCTTGAGCAACTTCTAAAACACCTTTAAATTAGCTGAAATTTTACATGGGAGTCAGAGAGGGACTATGGAATACATAAATTAAGGGGTTAGCCCGAATGAATTTCAGACTTTCATTTTTTTTTTACACCCTACTGTTGCTCAAAGGTAACTTTAGAAAGCCTAATTAGTTTTGAAGTCTCTCACATTTTCCTTTTCAAAAGTTGCTTTTAATTGTACATGTCTGTTGATTGAGAATAAGGTATTGTATAGCCATAAAATAGAAGATTGATGCATGGATTTATTCTTTCTCACTAACGATTGCCAGTTAATCTTGACGGCCTGGGGGGGGGGGGCACCATGGTATCACGATTGCTTAGGGCATCAACAGGCCTAAATCCGGCCCTGTAGGCTATAGTTTTTGTATACATATGCTGAGGAGTCAGAGAGGTCTGCAGCTACCAAATTGCTACAACCTCCCAGACGATGCAACATTGTTGAAATTCTGATAGATTCCATCAAATCTACTGACTATGATATTTACCACAAAAGCATGATTTGGATTACATAATACAATTATTGAGTTACCAAAAATAAAATGTACCTTCCAGTTGACCCATGGTATCAAAACACCCATTATGAACAAAGCTCCCAAAGGTCCAGTCAGACAGGAATTGAAAGTGGACAACATCTGTAAAGAAACAATGTAAATTTCATTATATAAGATTAATTGTACCATTCGACACCTCTGTCTGCCTATCACAACCCTGTATTTCACTGCAATAAATCCAAATTATCCCATAGTCATTGCCGTTCAATTATTGGCTGATTTTTAACTGTTTTGAGTGTTTGTTCCATGGTATAAGTCGGTTTTTCAAAATGGGATCAGGTATATGTGTTTATCACACCTCGGGAAAAAGCCCTCGGGTGATAAATCACATATTCCCTCTCCGTGATGGATAACGTCAACATATTATAGGCCTAATATTAGACATCACTGTGATAATTTCAAGCTTTCAATAGCTGGGCTCTAATAGACAGCATTATGTGTTCACATCCTGCTACAAACAGTGCAGTAAATTCCGTAAACAGCTATTTTCAAGTAGGGGGAACGGGGGCACATTGGGACGCTTTTAACGTCTACTAATTTTGCTCAATGCTGAAAGCACTGAAGAACTCAGAATTGTGCATGAATATCACCAATACGATTGAGCTTAAATGCAAGGTATAATAAACTAGACTGCATCTACCCTTTTGCAGCCAGAGAGTCGTAAAAATGACTGTCCCAATGTGCCCCGGGTGGCACAGCCGGGGCACATTGGGACATCAATTAAAAAATCATTTTAACACTCCATGTGCAATAGATATCACATATAAGTAGTGCGTAAGACAATATACAGTGCATTAACACCTTGTAGTGCCAATAGTTCATAACTTCAAACAGTTTTAAACATTAAACATAAACTGTCCTGGGTGCGGACATCTATGTAAGTAACACACAGTGCTTTGCGACAAATTTGTTCACAGAGCATGGTAATCCACTATACCTCTATTCACTGTGGCCTGAATACCTGTTGTGTGCTGTGCCAGGTCATTCAGTTGACTTGGACACTTAAATTCTGCCATATTAAGTGCGTCCCAATGTGCCCCGAATTCACTGTCCCAATGAGCCCCGATATGACTTTTACACCAAAATGCTAATTTCTGGGACACCAGTGAGTGTGTTTATCACGATAGCAATTCATAACTGTTCGTTACGATATGTAAAATTCATACAAGCACTGAGAAAGCCTCATTGTTCATGGTTTGTCCACAGAATGGTTCGAATTGAACCCGTCCATATTTACTTTAGTAGTAGGAAAACAAACTTTTGCTCGCCATACTTCTGCAAGTGGCTGTAATTTGTCTATAAAACCATGGAAACATCAGGTGAAATTACAAGATATCATGGCACTACCATATCATATACCTTGCCAGGATCCAAGAAAACCCCACCGTCCCACAGTGCCCCGCGTCCCAATGTGCCCCCGTTCCCCCTACATTGTATAACGTGTAATGTCGTGTATCATAAATAAGTGCTGTCTGTCCGTCAAAATATGTCTTACTTCGTAGTGATTTTAGAAATATTACGGTTATATTTTTTAGGCATTTACCTGAGTCACTGTGCCTCCCAATTCCATGAGGCCAAAGGCCATAGCAATAGAACAACAGCCAAGCACCAACACTAAAAAAAATCAATTTGAAAATATTTTACGTATATAAACTAGAGCAAATCTCAACATGTGGAACATACAGTGCCACCTCTAAATAAGTGAAACTGGTAATGTTTTTTGCCATTGGGTCAATGCCAAACAACCTCAAGCAAAACTGCTTGTGGAAGCAATGATACTAATTTGATGCTAAGAAGTGAACCTCCCATGTCCCCTCCCCATTGTAATTGTATTGGCTTTGTGTTGTACAAACTTATCAAAACTTTGACCCATACCTAACTCAGAGTGCCACAAAGAACATTGGAAGTCTATGGCTTCCGGTTCTCTCGAGGAGGAAGACACACGTTTTTAGCTCGCTAGTTTTTAGAAGTTTTATAGTTCTCAATTATTATCTACCAGCTCATCTAGTCCTATTACTACATCAAGACACCTTTGACTGCCTGGACCCAGGAACTGCCATCACTGCCCTCCAGACTGTCATTAATACAGCCATGTTTGAATCTACCCCCTCCAAACTCTCCTCCGGAAGAATCCCAAGAAGTAAGGAGATCATCTGGTCGCCCGAGCTCGAGAATGCTGTTAAGGCCTCGAAAGAGGCTCATCACCGCTGGAAGGAAGCAGGTCGTCCCAGGAGAGACAACCCATTTTGGCTAGAGAAGAGGGCGAAAACCAAAAGAGTCAGATCAACTAAACGCAGACAAATGGCAGAAGAACGCTTCAGACTGATGCGGGAAATAGATTTGGCCTCTGAAAATGATGGCCAATTGCTATATAAGATCATCAGGAAGAAGCACAGAAGTGAAGGCATAACAACAACAATTCTGGTCGACGATAGGACAATTACTGATCAAGACAACATCAGAGAAGTTTGGGCAGATTATTATGAAGACTTAACCAATCCAAAACAAGAACCACCCGGTTTAGCTAAAATTAGAAGACTGATGGATAGAAGATACTCCTTGGAACAAGACTGCATGAAGATCGACACTGAATTGCTGGATGTCACCATAAAGAAAATGGCAACGGGGAAAGCTAAAGACCGTGAAGGCCTATATGCAGAACAGCTGAAACTGTTCACCCCGAAGGCAAAAGAAGTTTTGAAAAATATCCTCAACTCCATCCTAGAAAAAAGAGATGTCCCAGAAAGTATCAAGACTTCCTACAAACTACCCATCCCAAAAAAAGGCAAGGACTCCCGCCTCAGAGACAACTATCGAGGAATTACTATATCATCAATCATTCTGAAGGTCCTGGAATCGATATTTCTCCAGGTAGAACTCGAAGGAGTTGCAGAAGATTTATGCAGCGACCTCCAAGTTGGCTTCACAAGCAACAGAGCGCCTAATATGGCAAGCCTAATCATTACAGAAGCCATTGCAGAATGTAACTTCGATAAGAAAAATCTCTTCGTCGGTAGCCTCGATGCTAGGAAAGCATTTGATGTCGTCTGCCAACCCCTTTTGATGAAGAAGTTGGCAAACTCCAAAATCAGTGGACCACTATGGGGCATCATCAATAACATCTACTCGGACTCAAAGGAGGTGATCCGTTGGCAAGGGAAAGACAGCCGCCCATTCTCCGTTACACAAGGTGTCAAGCAAGGTAGCATCCTCTCGCCGACCCTGTACAAGATCTATATAAATGATCTTCTCCAGTCCCTTGAGAGTGTAGATCTTGGTATCTCCATTGGACCTATCTACCTTGGCTGCCCAACGTGCGCGGACGATGTTTTACTGATGTCCCCCCACCCTCAAGGCCTCCAGGGAATGCTGAATGTAGCTAATGACTATTCACAAGACCACAGATATCAACTTCATCCTCAAAAATCTGTTATCACCCAACTGGTTCAAAAGAAGAAACCCCTGGACTCCAACATCCCATCCTGGAAACTCGGCGAAGCTGATCTGGGTCTTAGCGTGAAATTCACTCATTTAGGACTGGAATGGTCACAAAGCAAGAGCAATCCAGATGTTAACAACCATATCAAGAGCGCAAGAAGAGCAGCTTATGCCCTGATGAAAATAGGACTCCATGGCGTTGAGGGCCTGGGCCCTAAAACTTCGGTTAAACTCGTCAACACTTACATCGTACCCAGATTACTATATGGACTCGAGGCAACAATTCTCCGAAGAAAAGACCTAGTGGATCTCAACAACTTTCACAAGAAGATCCTGCGACAAGTCCAAGCTTTACCAGAATCGACAGCAACAGAGGCTATATATCTTTTGATAGGCGCCATTCCAATCGAGTATCTACTCCACATCAGGATACTGACACTATTTGGCAGCATCTGTAGACTACCGCCAACTCATAAAATTCAACAATTGGCCCGAAGGCAACTCGCAGTAAGAGGGGATAACCCTGCAAGTTGGTTCTCATTGGTATCCAGGATAGCGGGTGAATATGGCATAAATGTCCACAAACAGCTGCTTTACCCCTGGCCGAAAACCGTTTGGAAGAGGCATGTTAAAACTGAGATTCAGAATTTAGCCTTGATAAATCTCCACACACAGGCTCTCTCCAAGTCATCGCTACGTTGGATGCTTCTGCCAGAAGACGACAAACCTAAGACACACCCAGTATGGGTCAATAGCTCTGATGCCTTCAATTTGCTTGGTGCAAGCACCAGAGCGAAAATGCTAGTTGGTAGATACCAGACCCAGGTCCTAAGGGCAAAATTTAACAAGAACTGTAAACCGGAGTGCACTCTATGCGGCCTCACAGAAGAGGACATGCTCCACATGATAGCTCTCTGCCCATCGACAAAGGACATCCGAGAGGAAGCAATCGAGCAATTGGTGAAGCTATATCGGAAAGAAGACCTACGGAGCCCAGAGAATCCTGAGCAATGGTGTTGGGCCCTTCTGAATGGGGGCAGTAACCGCCGAGATCAAGGGACGATCTCTCTTTCAGCTACGGCACAGGGAAATCGTATCTGCTCTACCTACTGCTGGAAACTGGACTGTCGGAGGGCTATAGCGATTCCCTAATTAGGACTAGATGTAGTGCTTTTAGCTAGTGACAGTTTTTAATCATGTTTTTAACCCATGATTTTAATCTGCTTTTATTCCTGACGTTTTTATTGGACTTTTAATACTTACTCCCAGAAGGAGGTTTGCCTGAAAGAGGCAGGAATTAAAAAGAAGAAGAAGAAGAAGAAGTCATTGTTTTGTCTCATTGGATGAAAATTCATTCTTCCACGAGGAAGTTTAGCATTGGCCCAATGGTAAAACCATTTCACTTACTCACTGGCGGAATTTTATTTATGAAGACACCTTTGTGAAGAAACTTCATTATCATTATTTGCTAACATGTCCTTCAACAAGTTGAAACAAGATTGGTTCAGAGTTAAATGGTAATCAATACTAATCATGCAAATCCCATCTGTTGATTTACATAATATTTGGAATATATTCTTCATCTAAGATCAGAAGATCTTAAAAAATAAGTCTTTCCAACTAAAATCAATAAATTCTCCCAGGCATTATACATATACACGTATACATTTATACCGAAAGCTTCTTCTCTGAAAGAAAATTAAAGGTCTTAAGCTTACCCAAAAATCTGGTGAACATTGTTGCCCTTGCATCTGACATTCTGGGGAAAACTTCTGAAAAGATATCTCCCCAAGCATTGGCAGCTGCTGAGTTGAGATTGGAGGAGGCTGTGCTGAAATTGGAAGAGGAAAAAAATTACCAGATGGACAGACATGATAGGTATTAATGGTATGTAAAGTTTACATAAAAATAAAAATAATTTACAAACCTAAGGGAGGCAGCAGAGACACCGGCCATAAGAATACCTGGAATCCCAGGGTAACTGAATATATCCATTACAAAATAGGGCAAAATCTGAAGGAGAAAAAAGCACGTTTAACTCTTAAATTAAGATACTAATAAGAATGTAAGATGATGTGGTTCGTCCTATAGAAGGCTAAGAAGATAAGATCAATACTGAATTAGAACTTGCCTGGTTTGGATTGGAGACTTTTCCAGCAGCTATAGGATCACAACCAACTGAGGCATAATAAGCAAAAGCCACAAGTCCAGTGATGGATGCCAAGGACTGCATGAAGTAGTTGCCTGGAATCACTCCAAGGACACACCTAGAGGAATCAGGTAAATTTGTTTTATTCGAAGGAAATAATATTTAATGCGAGAAAACATCCATTTTGGAATAGTTTTCCTGTCCCTTTTAAAGGGCTTCAGCCTGTTAGACAGAAGTCATCCTGGGGCAACAAAAATCAGGAGCCAGCAGTCTGGTGAAACTGAGAACTGAATGCTGCTGCCACCTGGCAAAAAGGTAGTTTTTCGTGCTGTAGCATTGCTGCTTCCAAAAAATAGTTCAATTTCATGGCACATTCCCAAAGTTTCTATTCAACATTTGGGTAAAGCAGAGTCAGACTTGGCAATCACATTCTCTAAGGAAGTAGAAATGGCCGTCAGCATACTCAGAAACAGTCCCTGTTTCTTCCAGACATAATTTGTGTGAGTTCCTGACACTCAGTTCATGTGGACTGCTCGACAAAGCTCGCAGAATTTCACACTAGCTATTAGGTGGCAACACATGCCAGCATATGTGCTGCTAAGGCTGGAAACAGTGGTCCATGTGTAGACAGGGCAGCCAGGCTGTTTTTACCCAAGCTTACATGATTTACTAGTTCTTGGACAAGAGATTACAGGATTGTAGTGAACTTTGTGAAACACATTTAGGTACCTCAGAGAAGGAAGCATGCGCTAATTCATTGCAACAAAACATGTTCAAGACCACATGCCCCTTTTAATGTACCAGAAGTCATACCATTTAGCTTTTTTCATTGAAGACATGGCAGAAAACCTTTGGACAGCTGTTTGGTTGTAACCATAGAAACCAAGGAACATCATCACATGACCAAAGACAACAGACCAAAAGGAGAGTCTTACTGTGGGGTCAAGGTCAAATCTGAAATATTGACATAAAATAACTGTTGGTGAAAATAATATACAACAAAGATAATATTATTGACTGGTACAAACACTGGGTCAAGTCAGTGTTACTGGTGGCAGTATATTTATGACACATTCCTTCACAAAATGTTTAAACTGCGGTCAGTGTGGTGCATTTGTACATTGAAAACAAAATGTGTCAGACTATTCAAACTGGCAACATATCAGTTGAAAATAGTGAAACTCTAATTTATTCCCGTCACTTCCCCAACCTGGACTTGTCGCGTTGCCGATAGATCACACAAATAGCCTGTGTTAGCTTATAACATGTTATTCTCACAAATAATAACAACGATAATTTATTAGTGGCAAAAATTCTAAGTAATATATAAAATTTATAGCATGACAAAAGATACATACGATATATGCAATCTGCCCCATTCAGAAGAGATTCGAAAGACTTTACTGATACCACCAACTTGTATGGAGCCCTGGTAAAAGGACAAACAAAAAAATTAATCAAATCTGTGTCCTGTATAACAGCTTTTTCATCAACATGGTCAATAATATATAATATTGATATAAACAAAATTTATTATAATGTATGGCCTTCAAAAAATTGCTTTGAATAGATATTTTTTTTACAGTTGAGAGTGATACTACGTCTTTCACATAAGGTACATATTATGACTTTGTGAACTTCACCTTGAGGACCTCAACAACTTTAATTGACATTATACATCATTTCCAAGGCCCTTTCACAAGAAAAGTAAAGAAAAAAATTAATCTAGACCTCAAACAATAGCATACGCACCATGATAACAATAGCGGTGACTCCAGTCAGCATTATCAGCGTTTGGAAAACATCCGTCCATATCACTCCTCGAATACCGCCCTGAAGAGAAGAGGCCATACATTACAATTTTATTGTCTTTTTACAACTTATAGTTGTCAGTTGCACTTTATCCTGATATCTTAGACATTCCCCATAAAATTACGACGTAGAGTCAGTTACAAATTACAGCTGAAGTCATAAGCATGATTTCAGAAGTAATCGAGCACACCATGCTCTAATTGCTTGAGGATGTCTTATTTTCAGGATATTTAAATAACCTCAAAGCATGATGTCCTTAACCACACTGTAACCACTTCTGAACGCATGCTTTGCACTTCAGCTCTAATAGAAACGAAATGGCAGTGAATTATTTTTCCAGCCAACTAAGAAGTTAAAACTGTCTTTTTTTCCACCGAGTAGCGCTTTTTTGTTAGTTTGGGTACTCAAAGAGAATACACTGCAATTGGCAATGATGTGTACATATAGTTTTCCCATAATGCAAATTCAAACCCTGTCAGCATGCCTCGTCGGTCCAACGTCAGCCCAGCGTCAGTACGATGTCAGTAGCATCGGACCAGCTCCAGGCCGACGTTGGACCGCCGAGGCACGCTAATAGGGATATTATTATTCACTTGCAGGGCCGTTCACTAGAGCATTAGCAAAATTTTGAGGGCTGCTGATTTTCCATATCGGCCCTTGTTTACAAGGCCGAGGGCCGATATTGTCAATAACGGCCCTCGTTTACAAGGCCGGGCTGTTATAGTCAATAATGGCCCTTGTTTATAAAGCGCTGCTCGTGCTGCTTTGAATCACTTGGGCTGCTGGACATCACCTTGGGCCATTCAAACAGCGTAGCGCCCTCAAAAGTAGTGTTATTGTTATATTATTATCCACTTGCAGGGCCGTTCACTAGAGCATTAGCAAAATTTTGAGGGTGGCTGATTTTCCATATCGGCCCTTGTTTACAATGCAGAGGGCCGATATTGTCTATAACGGCCCTCGTTTTGCAAGACCGGGCCCGTGCTGCTTTGAATCACTTGGGCTGCTGGACACGACCTTGGGCCATTCAAACAGCAAAGCGCCCTCAAAAGTAGTGTTATTGTTATATTAATCTTGACTTGTGAAGTTGACCATGTTTTTACAGTGTGTAGATACATATACATGTAGGCTGACTGAAAACAACCTCCTGAGGTTTGGATTTTCTTTTGAAAACTTCTGAACACAAATAATGAAAAAGGAGATAAGTCTCTTTTATCCTTACTTTTGAACTAACTTCAGATAAAGTGCATCCTAAAAAAGCTAAGGAGACAATAAAAAATAAAAACATACAATAATATGCATAATAAACCATCAGTAATCTATTACAGTATATGGAAATAAATGTTACTTTAGGAAGATGATGCAACCACTCTGGACTATTTGTTTTATTCAATTTACCCAATGACAAAAGAGCAGAAGGTTCAGAAAATAAAGAAAAAGGTTTGGTTAAGTAGACTTGATCACTCATAAAGGGCGATTGGTCTTGTATTTCTTCATATCTTTTAAAAAATCAAAAAGAACCTTTTCCTTTCTTATAGAGTTGGATAGAGCTAAAATAGTAAGACACCACATGAATTGGTGAGACTCAACTTACCAAAGTCGTATAAATGACAGACACCACACTTGCGATAATTATAGAAGCCCATGCTGGAAAGCCAGTCACTAAAAATTAAGAAAAAAGAAACTCAATAAATAGTTAATACATGTACTACATTTCATCAGTATAAAGTGATATCATCCTTGTAGTAATTGAATCATTATGAGAGATGGAAAAAAATGTTCACTTACAAATTGTGTTTTTTGGTTTTTTTGTGAATTTTTTTTCCAATTGTCATACATACCCTATCATATTAGTAACAAACAATTGTGTTTTCTTGATCTGTTATCATTTTAAAAATTATTGCAGTTGTGATGCCTTCGGGATTCAACTTAATTTAAAATTTAAGAAAATTGCATAAAAAAGTAATACCAGCTTCAATGGCAGTTGATGGACCAAAAAATACATTTGCGGTGTAAAAGACCTGAAATATATTAAAAGATAACATTTGCCGTGGAACCAATAACCAATCATACGAGATAATCTGTACTAAAATCTAGTGAACATTGACGATTACTTACCGACACAAAAACTGCACAGAAACAACCAATATATTTCACAAATTTTGAACGATAACGTCGCTCTAGGTACTGAAAGTAAATTATACACAAGAATTCAATTTCGTCCAACCGTTATTTTGTATACTTATATTCAAAGTACCTATTTTTCCTTCATATATGACAATCAGAAAATCACATTTTCATGATCAATAAAGCTTAGTCAGTCTATTTCTTTATTCAAATTGTTTTGCTTATAAAATCGGTTTATGATTCCAAATATTACATGCAGTGTAAAATTAATCATATGATAAAACCGACATTATGTATTGGCAAGAAATGCAACATTTTCTAAAAAAATGGAATTGAACAACAATCGGGTACATTTCGCTATTTTTAAAAGTTGAATAACATGTATAAATTGAGTAATTATTTTTATTGATTTACCATAGTAAAATAAAATAAAACTTATTTTTCTGGGTCACCAGTGTTAAATGTACTGTGAGCACAATCACGCCGCATGGTAAATAACTATAGGGACACATGTACACATGTATATATATTATACAGACAAGAAAACTATAAAGAACTATTGCATAATGATACTTTACCTGGTTTATACTGGTTATCTTTAATGGATAAAACACTGGGATGAATACTGTCACAGATATCACAGCTGCAATAGAGGCCCCCACTGGGACAAGCCAATAGGCAGCTCCATATAAATAAAGCTCAGCTGGGACACCTGGAAATTAAACATAGATTATTTAAGATTAATAAATATCTATCTATCTACCATATCAGAAAGAGTGGTAAGTACTTATTAGTTCTTGGCTGAGAACACTGATGAACAGCACCACTGCAGTGTATAACCTTCATGAGGGAAAGCGATAATTAAATTCAGGGAACGCGATGATCGTGAGGGAACATGAAATATCATGAGGCAATGCAAATCATCACAGGGGATTGGGAAAAGACATGGGCGGCGATACTAATCATTGAGAGACAAAAGGTATCAGGGCATGCAAATGGCTTCAGTCCACCCATATAGTACTAGCATATGACAAATCAAAGAAATGCCTTAGACATGTGTGTTTTGATATATTTGTCACAGATTCCATCCAACTTTACAGTTGAATATGAAAAACATTTATGTTAACTAGAATTTGTCATGTGATTTTAGAATAGGCTCCCACTAGTTATGCATTTCTTCAAAATATGCAAAATTTGCAAATACTATAAAGGAAAAAATGATTTGCACGCCACAACATTATCAAAATAAGTAAGATGTACAAGGTACAACTATTGCATTTTCACCATATCTGTATGTTATTTGCAAAATGACACTGCTTCTGCAATATCCAAATTCAAATTGCATACGCTTGTATTGTCTTATACTAGTTATAGGGTATTATTGGTAGAGCATGAGGAAAGGCAATAATTATGATCATTTGTTTCTATTGTTTTCACCTATTTTTTTTAATGTTGTAATCTTTCTCCTATAACATATTCTGTTAATATCCCTTATTTGGGTAAGGTGGTGCTTTGTAAGTCACACTGTTTTGCCATAAAGCACCATTGATGGTGATTATTATTTGAATTGAGATGAAGTTAAGAATTTTGCTAGTTTGTGGCATGTGGAATATACCATATATATGCTAACTTTTTTTGATCTCAAAAATAAATTGATAAAATGATCTTTACACATTTATCATCATTAGTAAAAAAAAAATTTTTTTTTACTTTGGCGGCAAAATTCCTCTTTCTCACTGCTCTATTAAATAATATATTATATGTCATCGCAAAAACATATGTGGTTAATTATGATAAGAACAGTAGATATCATATACATTGGAAGCATATAAGTACAGATTCAAGACAATATTGTTATGATTTTTTAGATAACAATAACTGTTGCCTTATCTTATCAGTTTCAAACTCATCATCAGAAATAAGCCTCTTTTTTACCTTCCTTAAAACATTCCGAGCTTCGTGCCTCGAAAAATGTTTTTCAGTATTTACACAATCATAATTTTAGACACTGTGACTGAATGTAATTTTTTTTATAGGAAATGGATTCAATAGGGATAAGTGACATCAAAAAACTTATGATATCACTGTTACCAAGAGAACTACATGTCCCAGGAAAAAACTCACATTCAGTCTCAATTTTACAATTATGTCATCTGTAACAAAATTGAAAAATTTTAGGTTAATTGTCTTACCTAACAGAAGAATGGAAGACATAAATGATACCATTAAAGATAGCATAGTTGGAATGATTCCCATTTGTCTGAATAGAAAAACATATAAATTTATATTTTTAAAGGTAATAAAAATAAGCAAAAAATAACTATCAGATGATCTTAAATAGTGTTGTGGTAGGCCCTAGATAAATTAAAAAATTCATTTAAAAGACTTTTGGTGTGCTTCTTACCTGCTTGCCATGAGGTATTCACTGGTTGTTCTGTTCCTTCCTCCAGCACAGGAATGGTACAAACCAATAGCCATAGATATGGCCAACATGCTGCCAAATATCAGGTAATCCACCCAGTGGAATCCTTTGACCGCCATTCTGCAAGACAAAAAAAAATGTATATATGAAAAACATTTTATTACATACATTTGTACTAGGTGAATTATAAATATAATCATGATGATACTATCATACCGGACACTTTTCACTGAAAGTTACACCAAACAATGAAGCATCCTTGATTTGCTATTCACTTGTACTGGATTGTGTCAACGCTTAACGCCGGTTATCTTATTCTGTTAACTCCTAAAGTAATCGTCCAGTGGGGTTATTTGCAAAATGATTTAGTCATGTTATAGCATGAGCTTGGTCAGTTAAAAGGTGAGATAACTCATGTTCAGCATTGAAGGAAATTTCAGTAAAATAACACTTATGCTTAACCTGTGTTAGGGGTAGATATAATCTGGTACCGATTAAGTTCGCAGGTTATTGAACCTCTGTTTGTTAATTTGAAAAGAAATCCAGTATTATATTTGTAATTGACCTTCTTTGGATTAACGACTGAATGAACAACTATATACATTAATTTCTTTAGAACATATATGTATCTGTGTATTACCCTACATG
Source organism: Platynereis dumerilii (assembly GCA_026936325.1). Lineage (NCBI taxonomy): Eukaryota > Metazoa > Annelida > Polychaeta > Phyllodocida > Nereididae > Platynereis > Platynereis dumerilii. The sequence goes on from JAPTHN010000139.1 coordinate 548,918, forward strand.
CTGCAGAGGAGAAAGTCTTTCACAAGTGTTTTAATACCCAGTTGTGGTATTGTCCAAAAGTGACAATTTTGTAAATTCTTTAAAGAAATAGTATAACCAGTCCAATCATTCTGTAGTATGCAGGGTCATAACTAAAAAATGTAACTGTGAGACCAAAAAACAAACATTTCAAAATGTAATGAAATTATCCATGTGCAGACTCACTCTAAAAAATGTTGGGACAAAATTGGTTTTTTAGATTCAAAATGTTTTTTGAAAAACCAAATTTCAATGCAAAACCAACATGGATTTGTTAAAAAATCCATGTTGGTTTTTTGCATTGAAATTTGGTTTTTCAAAAAACCATTTTGAATCTAAAAAACCAATTTTGTCTGAATTTTTTTAGAGTGCTGTTGACCTTTGTGAATGGGTTAGTTACGGATTAACATATTGGGTAGTTTTTAGTGGTGCATTTACGGCATTTATTGTTTTAATAACTTATATGGACAACGCATGGGATTTTAAACTGTACTTGAACCGGTGAGCATAATAAGAGTTAAGCTCATGACAAATGATTATAAACCCAGGAATATTTATATATCATCATAAAATACAACCCAGTATACATGCATAGAAACTCGGCTGATACTAGTGCTTACATTTGAAGAAATATGTCACAAGATACACTTTCTTTCACATTGAAATTGGTTGTCAATTTGTCATTGGGTAACTTGGGACATATTGGACATGGCCTCACTAAGAACTATAGTCACGCACATGAATACCAATAATACCCTATTATATAGACAATACAAGCGTATGCAATTCGAATTTGGGGACTGCAGGAGCAGAGCCAAATGCAACAGTTGACCTTGCACATCTCATTTATTTTGATAATGTTCTGGCATGCAAAGTATTTTCTCTTTTATAGTATTTGCATATTTTGAAGAAATAGAAAAACCAGTGGGAGCCTACTCCAAAGTCACATGACAAATTCCAATCAGAATACAACCATAGTAGTGATCACAAGCTCTTATGCATTGTTTGTTACTATGTGTGCATTTAGCAGTTAAACATGAGATAAAAATATATGAGAATCTGCAACTTTTAGATCCAACAACACCCAACAATAGCTGTGGATTTTGAAAAAATGTTTTTAATAGTCAACTGTCTAATTTGATAGAATCTGTGACAATTATATGAAAAGACACATGTCCAGGGCATTTCTTGTCATAAGCTGGTATTTGGATGGATTAAATCGATTTACAAGCCATGATATACCATGTCGATCAATGACTGGTACTTCTGCTCGTGACAATAGTGCATTTATGGAAGCACTTATTATTCCACCACTGTAATGACATAGCCATATGTTTGACGAACTTCTTTCGATATTTTTGAGTACTGGAGGTCAGTTCTAAAACTAAAATAACATACTAAATTCAACTTCTCAGTAGGGGAGAGGCAGGATAGTTGAGACGTTTTTCAGAAAAGCTTGCCTCCAAGCTAAACGGATGACGATGTTGGAATGACGCATACCCCAGATTGAGTTGAAAAAGGTCATGTCAAACACATCAACTTACCCACCTGGTAAGGTTAGTTGATACACCCAGGCAGGTTAGGTGATACACCAAACCCATGATGGACAATGCAAAGAAAAAGTCACATGCTTCTGCCTTGGTTGGATACCATGAAACCATACGCCTTCACCAAGCTTCTTACTGTTCTGATGGATGCATATCTACTTCCATTGTGAGTCAGATCTGGTGATCTTTTTCAAAAAACCATTTTGAATCTAAAAAACCAATTTTGTCTGAAATTTTTGAGAGTGCACGATGACTTGGAACAACCTGCCAAAACATTTTCCTTCTGCACTCTTTGGAGTGCTCATTTCTTATTATCACATGAAATGGTTTCTTGGAAAAGCGTTGGGTCAAGGCCCTTGACTCAAGGGTTCAGATAAGGATGTTTGCGATTGTACAAACATCACTATGACCTTGACAGGTTCTCATTATTTGTTATTATTTTGATGATCTTGTCTTTGTTTAGAGCTCATCAACATATCACTTGTACAATGTAGTAAATATAAATTAATTGAATGATAACACTACTTTTGATAATTTTACTGTCCGTGAATTCCCCGAGGTGACCACACACCAACGTAGAAAAAACTAAAATGAACTACGCACATTTTCAACAGATTGATTCATAGAATCCAAATTTTATCATGTTTTCTGACTTATTGGATGGTTTCCAGAAAGTTGAAGGCTTATTTTCATATGGACCTTTATTTTTAAAGTATGGTTATGAATCATGGCCTGTTGAAGTAACTGTTTCTATGGCAACTACAGAGTAAAAATGCCCAAATTGTTCTATATTTTGGAAATTCATTGTATCAAGAATTCATACTTCGACTTTGCAAAGAAGTGACCATAAGATAAAAGACCTACAACTTTCTGAACACCCCTCGTATAGCCTATATATGCTGCCGGAAAAAGTGATACTTGATAAGGCAGATTTTATCTTTTTTGGATTGGAGTATACCAGATGGCACTGCACACTGGTCTACTGTTTTGCAACATACATAAGTGATGGTGCTGGGTATATTAAATAACATGTACAACTGTTCACACTAATGTTGTTGTTACCTCTACAAAACACTTTACAAGGATCTGGATCTCACTATTTGAAAATAAAATCACTTCTTCAAATTCTTCACAGTTGACAGGGAGTGCTATTTATGTACACATGTAATGCAATCCAAGAACTTCCTACTTTTGATCTATATAATAAGCTATTTGATGTTTTGGCAAAACTGCTACTATAACATTGTTTCAATGTGGTTGGTTTCTGCACAAATATCGCACACTTGAAGTTGATGGCCTGAGCATAGCCTAAAAGTTTCGTGGAGCAATGTTTACAAGTTTCTGTTTCACAGACCATTAAGTTTCTCAAAATTTTCAAAATTAGCCCCTAATTTGTGACATGAGAAATTCAAGAGAGTTGCTTCTGTTGCAATTGCTGTCAAGATGTATATTGAAAAGTGTACTGGTGTTATCATTGGCCTGTGGTGTCTGACAGAATCTCAAAATACATATTTGTTGACTTAATATCATTGAACCGTCTTTCGGCTAAACATTAGAATGCGGTGTACTAGTAATTTTTCCGTGTCCCGAAATGTGGCACTATTTTCGCATTTATATGCACCATTTACAATATACAATGTATTTGATTGAATTTGCTATTTTGTGTTGTCTAATAGTTCATATTAGTTCAGCATCCTGTCCAATGTGGAATAAATGAACAAATGGATTACAGAAACCTTTACACATTTTGGCTTTTCTTCTGTGTCCCATCGTGCGAGGTATATATTTTTCACTGTTTGACATGTACACGAATTTGTAAACCTGCAACAACGAACATATACACGAATTTAGCATTCTTGGAGATGTCAAATATTGTCATTCACGAATTTGTGTAGGTGTAATTACGAACATACTAACCCTAAACTTGGCTAAAACTAACCCTAAACCTAATTTTGACCTTAAAACTGAAACCTGTATCACCTCCACGAATGTTAGAATTGGCAGGTGCACGAATGAATAATAAAGCACATCCACGAATGTTAGTTATTACATATGCACGAGCACTTATGCTCGTTTTTACACATCCACGAACTCGTACATGCTCGTTTTTGCACCTCCACGAATTCGTGAACATGCCAAATAATGAAAAATATATACATGATCGTGCCCAAATTGAATTTGCCCTTTTTCGTCTGATGACTCATGCCATTCACGTTTCCTTCTTGCACCCTTGGCCACAACATGACCAGCAATGAATTATTTAATCCACTGTTAGTAATTTCTGGTCTCTACATGTGTTTTTATATTCGAAAAGAGCAATATGCCACGTCATTGCATACGATTGAGTACAATAAAGTAAAATCAAATTTCTGTCAATGATTTTTATGCTTATTTTGAGATATTGTTGGTCACCACATTTTTTGATGGCAGCAAAAACCCAATATAATTACTCTTTCTGTGTCCATTAGCTAATATCAAATTGCTAGCAAGGCGCAAAGCATCTCCCGATGATGTATAATATTATTGTCCTGCGTTGCAAATAGGAGAGAAAAAAGGACAACAAATAATTGATGCATCCAGCAATGATTTGTTCATAAAATGAAGCGAAAAGGTGCCCATGCTTCAAATTTGCCAAAATCATAAGCCTGCCAGTTATACGTTGCCTAAATAATATGGACGTATAGGAAATAATGAAGTTGATTTTTTGACTTCCATGTCACACTTTGTCCCGCAATAGCGTGAAACAGGCCAGGAGTAATTTCTGGGAACAAATCATGTGATGGCTCGCTTTTTGATAATTCAAAAATATTTTGAAATTGCAATAATCAAATTTTTTGTTTGAATTAAATGACTAACCTGGTGTTAAGGCTGGAGTTCAATGTGTGGAGAAGACTAAAACCAGAATGATATGACAGTTATGTGTTCCTTTGGGTAAACTTTCAAGTGGAGGTTGAGAAGGTCCTTTTATACTACAAGAAGCATCTTCAGATGAGTTGTAAATAAATGCAGTGATGATGGCTAATCTCTCCAGTGTTTGTCAATAAATATGTTTAAGAGATTAGAAGTTCTTATCTCCATTGTTTGGGTATGGAAAAAGTACGATACTCTGTTTAATCTACGTGTCAATAAAACTACTTCAGCGGCCATTAAAAGGAACTATCAGTGAATGTATCTCAGTACTTTGATGTCAATATGGACAAAAATACAAACAGGATGACGATTAGTTCTTTGTGATGAGGCGTTCAAATTTGTAAAATCGATGTACACATATTGATGATAATCATCGCTATTGCTTCATCCATTGTAAAAAGGTCTTGTCAAATCTTGAGTCCACCTAATCGAACATCTTCAATGTTGACTGAAGTAGCAAATAAAATTTTGGTAAATACGACTGATGCAACAACATAGGGAAGAGGCAGGTTAGTTGATACGCAAGGACATAGAAATTATCATTTAACAAAGTGTTGCAATTTGTAAGAAGCAGAATAAAAAAAACGCATATTCTCATAAGATTTATATTGAAAAGTAAAAACAATTAAAAAATCACTGTTCTGAGTGAATTTGTGCTGAAGACTTACATGTTTTTTATTCTCGCTTTAAGAGAAGAATGATTCTGAGTAACTAAGTATATGGATAAGGTATACGAAAATGGTTATTTATAAGCCACCAAAGATGATCCAGTTCAACCTGTGGTCCAGAGCCCTGCTGTTTTCTGAAATAATCAAGTGGATGGGTTTGTTGATACAGGAGATTGGTTGGGCTTTGCTGGCTGGCCTGGTCAAAATAACAACCCTGACCTATTAGTATTAGTACAATCATAATGCCAGGTGTTACCAAGGAATTAACATGAATAAGCTCTATAGTTGAATCCTAGGTTAAACTTGTCATAAGATCTCTTCCTCCCAACAGGTGGACCATCAGATCTGACTCTCAATTGAGGTAGATATGCATCCATGGGAACAGAAAGTAGCTTGGTGAAGGTGTCTGGCTTTATGGTATCCAACCAAGGCTGAAGAATGTGACTATTTCATTACATTGTCCATCAGGATTGGGTGTATCAACTAACCTTATACCAGGTGGGTTGGTTGATATATTTGACATGACCTTGTACGACTCCATCTGGGGTAAAAAAATATCCTGCATGGGAAAGTCAAGTTTCTCCATATATTTGAACAATGTATTTCCCCATACACTTGGCTATTCATCATTCCAATATCATCATCCGTTTAGCTCGGAGGCAACTCCTCTGAAAAACATCTCAACTAACCTGCCTCTCCCCTATTGTAAAGCATACAATTACAATAGATAATGTAAAATTATTTTTTAAAAACATATTCGATGAATAGGCATTCTCAGACAAATGCAGGTTGGAGCCATTTATGGAAAAGCTACATGCAGAGCTCCTGAAGTGACAAGCGAAGAAAGAAAAAACTCACAAGTACTTTTTTCATTCACTGACAGTTTTTTATCTGTGCAAAAAATTGTTTCATTCCAACCACTATATTTCCATTCCTACCAAAATTGTTTTCATTCTCACCAAATATTTTAATTCCTATCAAAAGGCCAAAAGTTTTTGATTTTTTTTTTTGAAAAAAAAGAAGCTTATTCAAATGAAAACTTTGAAAAAAAAAATCCTCATATTCTCATACATTAATAGGCACACATCATGAGGAGGTATGATTCTTTTATTTTTGGAAGAGAAACATTTTCGTCTTACGTTTACATCCTAAATTCCCGTATTACAACATACAATGCACTTTGTAGAAATTTCAACACACCTATCGTATATTTACTTTTACACAACTGCTCCATTTATTAGCTGTTAAGAGCTCAGTTTATGGCTGCACAAGCTCTTTCCAGAATTTACAATCAGGTTTTCTGTACAGTGACTTGCAGAATGATCATGCTGCATTACAACATCAATGAGTTACAGCATCAACTAGCCATTATCATTTTAAAACTTTCACTAGTCATTTTATTGCCATGAAAAAGTGTACTAATTTTCTGATAGAGTCATCATGTTCATCATGGCCACAGGGACAATCAGTATTTGCTATGATTAGCATTCGAAACCAAATAAGATGTGGATAATATATAAAAATTTAAAATATGCTGCAGGTGGTAGACCAAACATGCTGGTAAATTAATTGAACAAGTTATGGTCAAAATGGATTTGAAACGGTTTTAGGGGACCACTGAGCAGGGTTCCATTTCAAAAATGTTCTATATATAACTTTATACTATGGTTCCATAAAGGATCAAAAATGACAAAGTCTGATATCTACCACGTTTCAGCATCCATCTTTGCCTGTATATGTGGTTCTACAACACTTTCTAAAGGGCGTAGAAGCATAAATTTGTGAAGGCTTGTTATTGCTCAATATAACTCTGTAAACGTTCCTATCAAACATCATGCAGAGGTCTACCATGCTCTGTTAGGTTTTCTTCAAGCACCTTAAAGGTGCGAAAATGGAACCTTAAGGTTCTTATTTGAACTTATCCTCGGTTTTATTTGATAAACCTTCTTGAAGGTTCAATTTGAAACCTATTTAGGTGCCATATCTATATCAAGCTGAAGAACCTAAAAATATTCTATCTTGATTTTTAGTTTAGGAGTGCAAAGGAGAGGCAGGTTAGTTGAGACGTTTTTCACGAAAGTTGACCTGCAAGCCAAATGGAGGATGATATTGAGATGAAGAATGGTTTAGACACTGGATAATATATGAAGACACTTGGCTTGATCTATTGAATGGTTTTTACCCCAGAACGTGCCAAAGTAGGTCATGTCAAACGTATCAACTAGCCCAAGCCCTACTGGGCATATTAGTTGATACACCTGGTCAGGTTAGTTGATACACCCAACCCAAAGGAAAATGTAAAGAAATGGTCACATGCTACACTATTGCTACAGCCTATGTAGGAGGTGCTAAGGTCATAAGGCTTCACCAAGTTACTTCTTGTCCTCGTAGAAGCATTTTTGTTCATGTTGTGAGTTGAAAGTTATGGTCAACCTCTTGGACCAAAAAGACCACATCAAGAATTCAGCCGAAGATTCTGCTGTACAGTAAGAAGTGGTTTCAAGTGAAGCCCTGGGTATCACTTATCATTATACTCTGTAGTTCCACTCACGAGTCAGGGCTGTGATTATGACCAGGCCACCAAGCAGAACCTCTAGATGGAAGCCTTGATGAGCAACCATGAAGATGGGTCATTCTGACCCCTACTACCATCACATAACCTTAACTGCCCTTTCCACCAAAAAACTCAGTTTCGTTTTGCAGTATTTCAATTAAAGAGGCTACAACTCTCGGAGAAGATAAAAAATCATTAAATCATGGATGTCCCCGATAAAACTAGAAATTCCGAGAACAGTCTTCAAAAATTTGTTTTTGACTCTGAAAAACTTACGGAATATCTTTTAAATTTTGAGACCGATATCTCCCAAAATAATCTATTTAATTTGGGATGCGATATTGCCAGGAATGCTGGTGTTGATGCTGTAATTGATACAGTCTATGAATATGTGACAGGAAATATTCAGTCTACTTTCAAACTGAGGAAGTCCAGGTCATCAAAGAATACTTTTCCAACTAATAATTGGTTTGATCAAGAATGTAAATATCATCGTAAAGTCACTAACGATTTTGCAAAACAAAATGATTTGTCAGTTGTATGTAACAAGGTTAAATATAAACTCCTAAATAAAAAATACAAGCAAGTAATACAGAGAAAAAAGAGAGAGTCTCAAGATAATAATAGGCAAACCATGCTAAACTTTCTCAACAAAAATCAGTCAGAATGTTGGAAGCAATGGAAAAAGTTGAAAAGATCAAACAACATTCAAACTTCTGGTCCAGATCTAGAAACTTTTCATACATATTTTGAACAGCAGTCATAACCTCCGGAACGTGATTTCTTCGACACTGAACATATGAAATATATTGTTGACTCATTGCAGTCTAAATCATACATATGTAACAATTCCGTTTCTCAACAAATTTGTGATAGTAAAATAACTACAGAAGAAGTCTCATTACATTTCCGGAAGTTAAAAAACAACAAAGCTTCAGGTGTAGATGGAATTCCGGCAGAGTTTTATAAATATGCAAATGAAAAGCTGATAACACCTTTTTGCTCTGTATTCAATTATATATTTCAAAGAGGTGAATACCCAAGCCAATGGTCTGAAGGATTAATCAAAGCATTGCATAAAAAGGGAGATAAAGATAATCCTGAGTAGACTATATTTTAAAAATGAAACCTTAGGAATAGATGATCCTTTTCAATTTGGATTTACACCAAATGCCAGCACTACTGATTCTGTATTTGTTCTAGACACTGTTATCAAATCTCAACAATTTAAGCGTAAACCTATTTATCTTTGTTTTGTAGATTTTACTAAGGCTTTCGATTATATTAATCGAAGTGCTCTCTATTATAAATTGATTAATCAAAATATTGGTGAAAAGATGCTTAAAATGATAATGAGTATGTATGATAAAGCTAAAGCTAGGGTTTGTCAGTCAGGCATTATGGGTGATACATTTGACAGTAAATGTGGTGTATTGCAGGGCGGTATCTTGAGCCCTAAATTATTTAATGAATATCTTTCAGATCTGCCCGGATACTTACAGAAAAAATACGGTATTACCATTGACACTTTCAATATAACTCATATTGCTTATGCAGATGATATAGTGTTACTGGCCAATTCAGCTGAACAGTTGCAGTCATGTGTAAATAATTTCCATAATTTTTGCAGTAAATGGCATCTTATTGTGAATGTAAATAAAACTAAAGTAATGAAGATTGGAAACCGATCTACTGATTTTTCTGTCTACTATAATGGACAGCAAATTGAAGAGGTTGTAAATTTTAAATATCTTGGTCATGTGCTTACAAATAATTACAATATTCCCAATGAAATGACAGACTATCTTGTGACACAGGCTCACAAAGCTATTTTTGCACTGCAAGGTGACACTAAACAATCTCTTGGTTACATTACTCCGCAATTGTCTATGAAAATGTTCGATACTTATATTTTGCCAATACTGGAATACAATTGTGAATTATGGACAAAATCAAAACCTATAAATGAAATAGAGAAAATACAACTCGGTTACCTAAAACATATGTTAGGTGTAAGAAAGCAAACTTCCACACTTGCAGTTTATGGCGAGACAGGGAAGTTTCCTTTGCATCTTAGACAACAAATGAGAATGATCAATTATTGGCTTAAACTTGAGAAAAGACCAGATGATAATGTTCTTAAAAAATGTTTGAATTTTCAGAAAAATATACCTTCATGCTGGTTCAGCAAAATAAAACAGGTACTAGAGAACAACAATATACAGTTTGGAGAAATTAATGAGACAGACCTAATAAATGAAACGTTCTCTAAGATGTTTAAAGAGAAACTATACCAAAAGTATCAAAATGATTTTTTCCAAGAAATGAATGACTCGACTAAACAACCAAAACTTAGAACTTATAAATTAATGAAGACTGATTTCAGAATAGAACCTTATTTACTACATAATATTAACAGGAAATTATACACTAAAATTGCGAGATTTCGCACTAGCTCTCACAACCTTCGAATTGAAACTGGAAGACATGAAAGCCCTAAGTTGCCTGTAGAAAACAGAATTTGTAATAAGTGCGATTTAAATGAAGTTGAAAATGAAATACATTGTTTATTGTTATGTCCTAGTCATGGATTAGACAGGGAAAATCTTATTACTATATCATCTAATATAATATGCAACTTTGATCAACTCGATAATTTTGAAAATTTTTTTGCCATTATGACATCACGAGAACCCCAATTATTAAAAGCTATAGGTAAATTTCTTGTTAGTATTGATGTTTAATGATATAGTCTGTCGTTTTGCATTTCATTTTAAATGTATATATATATATAGCCCATTGTGATTTAATTTACTGATTGTCATGTCTTAGAATTAACATTTATTTAATTGGCTGGAACCTTAAATTGTATAGATATTTTGTAAGATTGAAATTGATTATGTCTTTTTAAACTTGAACCATTTATTGTATGTTTGTATTACTATTTTGTTATTTTCTGTTTTGACAAATGTGTCAGATGTGACATTTTCGTTGTCGTGATAAAAAAAAAGAAAAAAAAAAAGATAAAATCCTCAACATATATATTATGCCAACAAAATGAATTCTTAATACAAATTAATACCATTTGAAGTAAACATTTTGGCTCTGTTTCGATAGGGAAATACAAAAAGCAGAAGTACCTAAAAGCCACTTACTCTAGGTAGGGTTAGTTGATATGTATCAACTAACCGTGCCTGTTCTGTCTCAACCAACCCATCCCCGCCATTTTTCTGAAACATGCTGGACTCGGGACCAAGTATGAAACTGGGTCATCCTAAATAACTTATAGGATAACCATTTTTATAAACTATACCAAAGTACTAATTTACTCTGAGATGTCCTTGATTCCTTGCCAGAATAAAGCATATATCAATTTGGACTTATTGACAAAAAACTTTATACAATCAATTTGAATATGGAAGAATGTCCAATGAGATATGATGGTTTTTGTTTTTTCAAAAACCTGTGGCGCTATTTTAGTATAGCATCTAGCCTACTTCCATCACCTCATAAAAAAAGACCTTATCACATTTGTTGAGAATGGCTGTGTCCTAGACCAATCAGACGCAAGTAAGTTGCTGAGTATGGCAATTAGAAACAGAAGAGGCTGGTCTTTGAGACTCTATGACTGCCCAGTTGTTTCCCCTCAGCCAGTGTGTTCTTTTGTTCAGAGATAACTCCTCCCGTGGGAATGTCTCAAAAGTGACTGATTACAGGCCCTCCAATCAAATTGTGTTGATTTCGAATTTTCCCATGGATTATGAAAATGTGTTATTCTTTACAGTCTTGCCTGAGTCTATTTCCCTGAGTGACTTCCATTGCATTTGGGGTGAAAGTGATGCAAAATTTTCGAAACAATGACTTGTAATGCTTCTAATATAACATAGATTAAATACCTTCACTCCTGGGCCATCAATACTTGTTATGCAGATGGTTCTCCACAGTTAGCACGCATTGTCATTGGTGGTTAAATTCAGGTTTATGAAATAATTCCAAATGTCTTGAACATGTTGGATTTTCTTGACTATTGTTTTATAAAAATGTCGTTTGCCATCTCATTACCTCCATCTAATTTATGTGTACTGAGGATTACACACTTTTCGGTGACCTGTTTAAAGTTCATGGCAGGTGCTTGTTCTGCATGGTACATGGGTCCCACAACCGTTCGTGTGGAATTCACATTTTAATTTGTGCACTCTACTGACCTGAGGTTCGAGAGAGATGATTACAACAAACAGTCAATGCCACACAATGCTAAAAAGATAATCCAGCCTATTTTGTTGCAGGGCCCCTTGTGTGTGTTTGTGTTTTACGCCTCTGCAGCACCTTATTGGGCTATATCGAGGCTTGCTAGGGTGTTATTTGACTTTGTCCTCATATTTTGTAGTATGTCAGTGTTTGGTACAGAAATGTGATTATGTTTTCTGGCTTATCTACGAGAAGTCGAAGTGGATTTGTTGGGAGAAGTGCATTTCGTTGTGTTTGAAAATCTCTACAATCCTTTAGGATGTGTTTGATTGTGAGGGGACATTGGCATTTCTCACAAATCGGGGCTGGGTCACCCAGTAGAAGATGAGAATGGGTAAGTCTTGAATGTCCAATAAGACACCTGTGAATCACTACTTGGTCTCTCCGTGTTCTGGAGTTAATTTGTTGTACATCCCTGATACTGGGAAAGATTACCCTGAGTTTATTATTCTCACATGCGTTCCACATAATTTGCCATCGAGATTTTATGTAATTGTTGATTATTGGACGGAGGTCCGTGTAGGGTATTGTATCCAAAGTAAGATCTTTGGAAAGAGCATTTTTTGCCATAAGATCTGCTTTTTCGTTTCCAGCAATTCCCACATGACCTGGAATCCAGCAGAAAAGAATTTCTTTGCTGTCTAATCCAGACAGGAGAATGAGTATGTCTTGTAATATGGGATGATCTAACCTCTTGCTGGCAAGAGCTTGGATTGCCGATTTGGAGTCGGAACAAATGACAAATTTGTCTTTTTCAGACATTCCAGAAAGCCATACGGCTTTGTAGATCGCTGAAAGCTCAGCAGTGTATACTGAGCTTTCATTTGGAATGCGCTCACTGTGTAGGTTTGTTTTGCAGGAAGTAACAGCATAAGCCGTTCGGTTTCCATCCTTTGAGCCATCTGTATATAAGAATTTGTAATCTTGATATATTAACTTGATATCATGAAATCTTCGTTGGTACTCAACTGGGTCTGTTTGTGCCTTTTTCAATTTTTCTAGCTCCATATTGACGGTGAGAGTCTTTATTTTCCACTGCGGTATTTGTGATATTCGATGTTCCGCAATCAGGAAGGTATCTATTCCTGCAGCTTCCAGATGTGGTTTCATCCTCAAACCTAGCGGCCGAATAGCAGTTGGACGTCTGTCATATCGCTCTGTAAAGTTAGGATGAAAGACAGTTGGATACGCTGGATTAGAGGGGTTTGCAGCCAGTTTGACAGTGTACTGGAGAGAAAGTTTTAGTCTTCGGAGTGATAAAGGAGGCTCCTTTGCTAGGACATACAGGCTCTCCACCGGAGATGTCCTGAATGCTCCAAGACTCAAACGGAGTCCCTGGTTGTGTACAGTATTCAGGGATCGAAGATATGATGGTCTTGCTGAGCCATATACGATGCAGCCATAGTCGAGACGTGCCCGAGTCATTGCACGATAAAGCCTGAGGAGAACAGTGGTGTCACCACCCCAGCTAATTTTTCCCACTACTTTCAATATGTTCAAGGACTGCAGGCATTTTGCCTTAAGTATCGTGATGTGGGGAATGAAGGAAAGTTTTGAGTCAAATGTAAGACCAAGAAATTTAGTAGAATTGACCACTTTGATGGTACAATTGTCAATTCTAAGTGATGGATCAGGATGGGGAGTTCTCAGATGACAGAAGTGCATACATACTGTTTTCGACTTGGAGAATTTGAAACCATTTTCTTGAGACCATTTGTGAAGCTTATTTAGATTTTGTTGGAGCTGTCTTTCAATAGTTGACATCTGCTTGGATTTTAGTGCAATAAGAAAGTCATCAACATAGAGTGAACACATGACATTTTCACGAATAGCTTTGGCAATACTGTTAATTTTTATGTTAAAACAAGTGGGAGATAAAATGCTCCCCTGAGGGACACCCATTTCTTGGGGATATTCACTTGAAAGTGTTGACCCCACTCTGACTCTAAACCATCGATCTTCTAAAAAGGATCCAATAAAGTGAGGGAGTCTTCCTCTCAGTCCAAATTCAAATAAGTCTTTCATAATGCCAAATTTCCAAGTTGTGTCATACGCTTTTTCTAAGTCAAAGAACACAGCTACAACATGTTCCCTTGTTATAAAAGCATCTCTTATGTACGTCTCTAATCTGACTAGATGGTCTACAGTGCTCCTTTGTTTCCTAAAACCACACTGAAAGTCCGAAATGGAGTCATTTGACTCAAGGTACCAGACAAGTCTGTCATTAACAATCCTTTCCATAGTCTTGCAAAGACAGCTGGTCAAGGCAATGGGCCTGTAATTAGTAGGATCATTATGATCCTTATTTGGTTTAGGGATTGGGATTATTGTAGCTACCCTCCAGGAGGTAGGGAAAGTTCCATAGTTCCAAATTTTATTAAAGACATCGAGAAGGACTTCAAGACACGGAGGAGGAAGATGTTTCAAAAGTTGGTAATGAATTTCATCCGGGCCAACTGCTGAATCTGTAGCTTTTTGTAGAGCTTTCTGAAGCTCTTCAAGAGTGAGAGGACTATTATATTCTTCATAATCGTTTGAACGAATATTCAAGACTAGGCGTTCTGCCTGAGCCTTAAAGTGTTGGAACTCAGGAGTGTAGTTTTCCGAAGAAGAATTGAAAGAAAACTTTTCAGCAAGCTTATCAGCTATTTCATCTGACGATGTATGTTCTTCCCCATCAACTATGAGATGGCTTATTTGGGATGTGGACATTTTGCCTTGGATCTTTTTTATCATTTCCCAAACTTTAGACGGTGGTGTTCTTTCATTAAGTTGGGAGATATAGTTATGCCATGAAGCCCTCTTTTTTTGTCTGATCAATCTTCTAGTTTTGGCTCTTTGGATTCTAAAATTTTCTAGGTTGGCTAGAGTTGGATTGGTGTTATATGTTCGAAGAGCTTTCTTCCTGTTTTTGATGGCTTCCTTTACCTCCAAGTCATACCAAGGTCTTACTTTTTTGAATACACCCGCTTTTGTTTTAGGGATGGATAAATTGGCAATGGCAGTTATATCTTCAGTGAGTTGTTCCATGGGGTACTCATTATTCCTATATGAATATGATTTTATACGGTCAGTTGCTAGTTGCTCAAGGAGTCCCCAGTCAGCCTTATCTAGTCTCCATCTAGGATGATTTGTTGCTTGGGAGCCTGTAGTGCTCTCAAGGATAAGAGGGAAATGGTCACTTCCATGACTGTCATCCAAGACATACCAGGTAAAGTCTAAGAAGAGTGAAGGGTCACATATACTAAGGTCAATGGAACTGTAAGTTCCATGACCGGGGTGGAGATATGTATAAGTGTCATCGTTGAAGATGCAGAGATCATTGGAGGAGATAAATTCCTCGATAACCAGTCCCTTATTGTTAGTCTGAGAGCTTCCCCATAATGGGTGATGACTGTTAAAGTCCCCAAGTATAAGACATGGAAGTGGGAGTTGTTCGTAAAGTTCATTCAATTTGTGATTTGTTAGATGATGACTTGGTGGTACATATATAGAACAGATGGTGAATGTTTTATGTGCAGTTATGCGTACAGCAACTGCCTGGAGGTTGGTATCGATATTTAAGGAAGAATGAATGATATCTTGTCTTACCATGATAGAGGATCCACCATGGGCTCTATCATTAATTAGATTTCCGTAGCAATTGTGAAATTGATAATTTCTAAATCTGGAACTGTCTGTGGCCTTCAGATATGTCTCCTGCAGACAGAAGACTGAAGGATGAAGATCTGACACCAAGATGTCAAGTTCATCAAAATTGGCTCTGAAGCCACGACAGTTCCATTGGACAATTTTTCCCGAAGTCATTTTCTTATTGTGCGGTTACTTGTGGGTTTTTCTGTCAAGTACCTTATGTATGGGAGGTCTCAAACTTGTTTGAGTTGGAGCTGGAATTGAGGAAGGTTTTTTCTTAGCAGGAGAGGCTGCTTTTGGTGAAGAAGACAATTGTTGCAAACTTTTATTAGTTGCTGCCCGTTTTCTTCTTGGCGGCCTCTCTGGAGGAGTGGTTGAGATGGTTTGAGAAGATATTTCCTGCTGCTGTTCTCTTTTTTTTGCGAGTTTTAGAGCAACTGATAAAAGGTTGTGTACGACAAGTAGAGTCAGAACTCCATAATACTCTGGTGAGTATGTATTTTTGGATGTCACTCTAAAAATATCCTCAGTCGTGGTGTACTTCTCTTGTGGCCAGTCGTTCATCTCCTTTCCTGTTCTTTCAACTAGTACTTGAGCCATTTTGGCAAGCTGAAAATGTTCCAGCCATTTGACTGAAGCTTCCTTAAAGTTTTCAATAAACCATTTTCGATTTTCTTGTAGGTCTGTTTTTCCTTGCAAGATTTTACGAAGGTGTTCTTTAAGATCTGGATAGCTGTCTTCTCGCTGTTTTGTATCTGTTGTGTCTCTTGCTTCTTCTTCAGTCCTGTGTTTGTCCCTACTTCCTTGATCTTCCTCACGTCTGTCTGCACTTGGTTCTTTGTCATTCTGATCTTCCATAGCCAGCTGATAAGTTGAAGAGGAATCCTCATTGTCCTCTTCAGTTTCACTGGCATGATTTCGGTTTAAGTAATTTCCCGTCAGTTTGATCCTTTTTCTTGGGGTAAGATGGAGCATTTGTTCTGGGTAACCTTCTTCATTAGCATCTGGAAGGTCCGCTGGAGGAATAGTGGGTTGTTTTGCCATTGTTGTCAAGGTCAAATCAGTTTGTGTGCCGATCTCTTTAGCTGACTTGGCAGCAGAGGCATAGCTTTTAGCACTCTCGTTACCCTGAAGAATTTTCCTGGCTTCTGGGAAAGAAACATTCAGGGTGGATTTGATTTTCAGAACTTCTTGTTCTCTTCTCCAGGTAGGGCAGTTGCGATCATATGTTGGGTGAGTACCCTGACAGTTCGCACATTTAGATGGTGCTGAGCAAGGGTTTACATGGCTGCTAGTATGCTCTTTTGACGAGCACTTTGCACACACTGATGATTTTGTGCAAGCTCATCCGTGATGGCCAAACTGCTGGCAGTTGTAGCAGCGCATTGGATTGGGAACATATGGTGTGACTGGGCATATCTCCCAACCCATTTCGAGATGAGAAGGGAGTTTGTTGCCTGCAAATGTAATGATGAGGGTGGCTGTTGGCTCACCCCTTTTAAAGATTCTCTGAACTGCTGTTACTCCTCGAGGAGCCAGGTATTCTTTAATTTCCTCTTCTTCACAAGTGACGTTGTCCTGGGAGTAGATCACACCTTTGCAGGAGTTCAGAGATCGATGAGGGGAGACCTCTATGGGGAATCCGCAAAGTGCTTTAGCTTGTAGCAGACTACGTGATTGCGTTGACCTTTCAACCTCAATCAGCAAATCACCAGATCTAAGTTTCTTAATACCTTTGGGTTGACCACATATGCCATGGATACCCTTAGTAATGCCAATGGCATGGAGGCGTCTGAAGGAAGGGTGATCACCACTTATGACCAAGAACCTTGGCCAGTGTGTAGGAGGAGGTTGGTATGATTCATCTTCAGACTCAGAGTCATGTCTGGTTCGCTTTTCTCGTTCACTTGTAGAGGAGTCTGATGATCTGTTCATTGTTCGTTTCTTTGAACTCATTCTTTGGTTGTCAAGATAATCTCCCAGGGAGGGAAATTCCTTCGATGAATAGTTACCAGTAGGAAAATTTCCAATGCCACCAGGCTGATAACCCCCTGGGGAACGCGTGCCTTGATGATCCGGAGAGGCACGATCCGGAGCTGAATGCGAGATAGATGAAGCCATAGGAAGTTCATTTGTTCATCCTCCATGCTCCCCACCCACCACGGAGCCCAACAGGGGGAGACCACTATGGATAGGGCTGTGCCCAGTACCCTAGTCTCAAGGATACATGGAGGATATACTCTAAGAAAGTTAATTCAGTAATACAACCGCAATCAACATCAGAAATGTGGCCGGCATGTACACTTTGTCACAACTTTCCTTGATTGACCCATCAGCCATGGCCAAAAAGGACCATAGCCCTAATTGGAACATGACAAGCCGATTGACTGGACCGGGCCAATACAGCCTCCCGTCTAGGAGAAATCCAGGCCAAAGCAGTGTCTTGTATGGAAGGAACCAACTTAGTCCCATCCAACTCAACTACCAGGACCCCTTCATCCTCCGACACGGGTCGCAACCCACGGCAAACAGGTTGCCCCTTTTCCGTCGGGGAGACGTGTGCTTGCGCACTGTCTCGTGTTGGCCACAAGAGATACAGGACTTCACCCTTGTGTTACCACCCACCGCTACGAGGAGGCCCGAGACCTGCGGGGGCTTGCAGGGCCCCTTAAAACATTGTCAGAACATAGGAATATTCAGCGGCACCAGGGGACTAATTGCCCAAGAGTTAATAATTGGAACATTTAACCACATGGAATTGTTAATGTGCTATAACTCTATTGCATGGAATACCTCTTCTTCTTCTCTTCTTCTTTCTGTTATTTCCCGCCTTCAGTATAGGCGAACCTCTGAATCAGAGTGAAATGATATATAGTTCATTAGTCACCAAATTAATTTTCGACTCCGACTCCGACTCCACCTGAGAATCAAAGTTCGACTCCGACTCCACCCAAAAACCTCCGACTCCACGACTCCGACTCCGACTCCAAAGCCCTGATCCACAGTGACTACATACACAGTTCTTAGTGATTTTCTACAGCTGACAGCAATTTGATTTTTAATAAATTGATTTTCTTTAGATATGTGCTTTCTCCAAGGCAATGTTTTGATGGAACAGGAAATAACTTTCAAATAAGGGCACCCATGATGGTAGGTGATTGAGGTAATCATTCTAAGTTTTTAATTTTGTCCACTGTCTATAATCCCCTGTCAATAATTGTATGATTAACTTTGATTGGTGTTTATTCATCCAGGACATTCATGTATTTTGGGCAGTGAGTGAAGAATACTATAATCTTGTCATTTCACATTGAATTCTGAGCATGTTTCAATAGGCTTGTATAGTTATCCAAGTTGTTTCTTGGAAGGTAACTAAATCCGAATAACTATCATTTGAGAGTATTTGATATTATTAAAATAGAGGTAGATAGGTAGATAAACTGATACACAGTTAGATGAGTAGAAAAGGCACATGATATAGATACAAAAAGAGGTACCTAAATTCAATGGTATTCCATTGCATCACAAAAAAAAATTGTTATTGTGTTTATCGCCTTGAAAATACAGACATTGGCCAGCACGTATTCTGCTACTGGGTAATTTTATCAATTAAGACAGGAAGTTCGGTTTTTTAAAGGGAATTATCATCCAGGAAACCTTTATCTGGCATCTTACATTGATAAAAACATCCTTTACCAAGGCCTACATAGATAAATAAACTATATCTGTTTATGCTATAAGTTTTGTTTTTCTTCCTCTAAAATGTTGAGGCAGCATAATATGTTATCTTAGCTGTGAATTTTAGTATAACTGTATAAGATTTGTTAATGTACTCGTATAAACTTTCGAATTATGCCACACAACCAAATAACTTGTTTGCCTGGACTGCCAGTGGCACCAAATTAAACTAAACCAAATAAAAAAAGGCAAAACTATTTTCAGGACTCTATTTTTGTGTAAATGCATGCTCAGATAGGCAATTGAGTACATATACTGTATTTTACATGTACTTTATTGTAGAGCAGATTTGTGGCTGTGAGAAAAGCATGAGAAGGTCATACACATAGTACGATACTGATAAGAGCTAGGACTCTTTGAGCAGCTATTAATTTTCCATCAAGCATAAAATTAGAAAACCATCACACAATACGATGTATGTATAAATGGTATCTTAATTTTTTTCAAGCTTTCACATTGATCATAAGACTAAAAATAATAGACAAATTATTTTTTGCCAAGTTTATTTGGAAATTTTCTTACAAAAAGTATTTATTGAATTAAGAGATATGTTCAATTCAGTCCATTCAACTTGCCCTGAAAAAAAAAGGAAAATCTGTCATCAATAGGCTCTATGACAATAACGACAACAACCAAAATGGCAAAATTTACATGGCTATGTCAGAGGCTACCCTTCACGGGTCAAAATGAAACGCACATTATTAATATCCGGTTTACTGTAGAGGCTCTCAGACATCTCAACAGTTTTGTATTCCTGGATTTTGTTAAGACCGAGAAGCTTTCTGATCTGAGGGTGAAGAAGTTCAGCATCTATTTCTTCTGGTTTCTGGAAGCCTGTGTAAGAAAATCATAGGACAAAAAAATAGTATTAGCTGAATAGATAATAACTTCTAGATACGAGGGGCATTCAGAAAGTTCTGACCAATTTTTCTGAGAGATGCTTATGCTTAAGCTAGAGTCTTCAAAGATTCAGGAATACATCTCGAGGTATCAAAGAAAAAAATAGCCAAGTACCTTTTGGACACAACATATTTAAGTTGTTATTTTGTTGCCATGGAAACAGCAAGATGGGGAATCCAGCGCAGCTCATTTTTCTAGTGAACTTTGCATTGTGTATTCCCTCAAATCTGGGTTAAATCATGTGAAAAGGACTGCACAGACCTGTGCAGGGCCTACTGACAATTGTGATTGTTACTTTAAGATGTCACAATATTTTGCCAATCCATTGTTTAGCCATTTAAACCTGATTTTTGCAGTGCACAGAGTGATTTTGGATGAGCATTTGACATGGACCCGAAACGCGACCAGAGAGCTTCAATCAAATTGTGTGCTCTCACAGGAAAGAATGGTACACAAACCCAGGATCTCATCAGGACAGCATTTCAAGATACCTCAATGAGGATTTAGCGTCATGTGACTTTTGTTTATTCTGTAATCTACAAGATGAGCTGAGAGGTGAAAGATATGCTACAAATCAGGACGTGTGACATGCCATTTCAAGGGCATTTCTAAAGTTAGGACTTTGAAAATTGCTTCACCAAGTAATTTGAAAAGATGCAAAAGTGTGTTTCATGCCACGGAGAGTACTTTGAAAAGTTGTGAAGCTGTTGATGAACATCTATGTTCACAATTGATTGTGTATATGCAATAAATTTTATGGCAATTTGCACTGCAAATTGTTGAGTTTTGTATGAAAAGTTTAGCTGCGCTGCCTACCCCAAGGTGTCAATTCCATGGCAACAGAAAAGTAAGTTCAACATTGACCACTGACGTAATATTTTCAGAATCAATTGCTATACACCTGAATTTTGTGCTGTGAAAATTTCATTCAATTAAATCAAAGAGAAAGGTCTGTCACAAAATTGGTCAGAACTTCCTGAACACCCCTCGTACAGACGTACACGTAATATGAGACATGAGGTAATCCAGTAGGAGTAATTAAATGGGTGAAAGCATGCAGTGCAAAATTTAAAAAACAATGGGTTGGTGTGGACCGCTCGCTGGAGCTCGCAGAATTTCACACTTGCCACTAGGTGGCAACACATGACAGCATATGTTCTGCCAACGCTGGAAAAAGCAGTGACAATGAAACAGCAGTCCTCTTGTAGACAGGTGATTATAACTGCAGCTGAGCAGTATCACAAGACGGTAAAATTGGATGAATTGGCTCAGCCTTAAATGATTGAGTGAGTTGGTCGCACAAATTGTTTGAGCTAACATAGCTTGTTTTTTTGTTCAGCTAAGATAACAAACAGATTACCTCAGCTGAAAACAACAGCTATGCCAGCCCAAACAATTTGTGCAACCATCTCGTTCAATCATGATTCAGACCGACTCAAAATTCAAATCTTAAGTGATGTTAACTTTTAATTGAAAGCATTCTTTGACTAGTGACTTCATTGAAAATTAAATCCAGCAGATGTCATGATGGTCTGTATTCATAGTCTGGTGTCAGAAGAATGAAGCAGGTAGGCCTAAAGCAGTTGCGTGGCAGCTGGACTATAGCCATAATGGAATGTCACAACAGAGAAGGAATTATAGGAGAAAGAAACAGAAACATTAAAAATATGGAAGAATTTTTACCTGTCAAGAAACTGAAAATTACAGCTAAGAAAATGCAGATGATGGTGTTGAAGGTTTGAAAGAGCATGTAAGATATGGAATATAAGGAGTGAAGAAATGAACTGAAAAGAAAGAAGGGCAAGACGTATTAGAATGTCTGTAACTGCAATTTCAACAAGTATGAGTTGCTAGGATCACTAGCTATGTAGTTTCTAATCTTGCTCTGATTGGTTGATGATCAGTCATGGACCAATCAGATTAAGTTAAAATGCTGCGTAGCAAGCAGCCTTGCAACTTATACTAATTGAAATTGCAGTAAGTGGCAAGGAATATTCAAAGTCATATCAGATTTTAAAAAGAATACGATTGCCAATAAAGGAATAAAAATTAAAAGAAAAAAAAGGTGAAGTGACAAAAGAGTAATATTTTGGTGTAGGACCATGTACTCGTATTGTCGAAAAAAACAAAATCAGGTAAGTGACAAAGATCACGTACATCTCTTACAATCAATACAGGGTTGACGTGTAATAAATAATGATGTTTAATTGACATTTTTCAAGATATTAGCCGCAAGTGAGAATTTACCGTTCTTCCTGAAGAGGTTCTGCTGCAAATGTGGAGGCATAAGAAAATGAATCAAGTGAAGGTGTAATCGATGTGGAAGTGAAATTGTAAAGTGAAGTGAGGTTGTGTAAATGATCTGTGCAGTTGTCTGTGCTGGTTGGCATGCCACCCATGTGAGTTTTAATGGAATAAGAACCCATGGCAACCCAGAGGCCAAGGCAAAATGAAATTCCACTGGCAATGGTGGCTCCCTGAAATAAGTGCAAACAACGTCAGTTAAAAACAGTTGTGACTCAGTGCTGTGAACAAAATGATTGCAATTTATCAGATTTGGGTTGCTACAATAGTTCCAACAAGTATATGCGTGATTCTACTATATGCGTGATTCTACTGGTCAGTTTTTTAACTTGTGAGGCAGCTTTTTTTTTCTTGAACCATGTCAAATTATTTCGGTTTCGATTGGTACCTGCACCAGAAAAATTTAGTGAAAATGCTAAGCATAAAAGGTGAAAATGACCAGAAAAATTGCATACTTTTAAAATCTGATGTAATAAAACCAAAGTAATTATATTATAGAAGGATTAAATCTTTCGATCATTCCCTGGAAATTTGTGATAAATCTTGTGCTCTCAGCTCAATGCCATCCGCAGAATAATTTGGCCTATTGACGAATAACTAGCCTAGAAATACTGTTACAGGAATTTGCATTGAAGTTGACTTGTGGAAATTGAAAGCTGGTGAAATCGTATTTTGAAAGGTTTTGATGACTGTCCACGGACTGGTCAGTTAAATTTGCATTTTTGTGTAGTTATTAGGGGGTATTGTATCAGGAAATGGTCCTGCAAAGTCTTGTTGGTGAAAAATAATTCAAAGAAGATTTATTAAGAAAATCATATTTAGGATCGTGATGTATGGTGCACAGATGACGTGTGGTAGACAGAAAATAAGGTGCGCTCAGGCATGAAAGATTATTAACAGAAATATTAAGACAGAGAGCTGACCATGAAACATGTAAAATTTCACAAGTCCAGACCGCATATTTCTAAGCATGCTGATTCTGATCTACCACAAGTTTTATTCTTTTGATGAACGTCCTGTCGCATGCGTCAATCAATTAGGTTTTTATTTCATAGATAGTTACATAGATAGATAGATAGATAGATAGATAGATAGTAAGATAGTGAGATAGTAAGATAGTAAGATAGTAAGATAGTGAGATAGATTGCTAGACAGTAAGATAGTATATACCTTTCTATCTATCTATCTTACTTTCTATCTTTCTATCTATCTTTCTATCTATCTATCTTTCCATCTATCTATCTATCTATCTATCTATCTATCTATCTATTTATCTATTTATCTATCTATCTAGGCCCATCTGTCTGTTTGACTTTCTGTGAAAAATATCTGACAACTTCTCCTCTGACTATAGGCTATAATTATCTGGCTATCCATCGTCAGACACTCACACAGAATGCGTTTTGAGCTTATCAAATGTGGTCCAGGTCAATTTCTGATCAGGGCAGGTATTCGTGAATCATTGAGTGCCCAATGCCCACCAATAAAACATGCGAGGGCAGGTCTACACTTAGTCATTGACAGAGGATTATTACAGAGACTAATCAGCGTGTTTAGGACTCCCACCAAATGTGTGATCTACAAAATGTCACAGATTTAGTTTGCATATGACTGAAATAAACGTGATAAACTGATTGAAAAGATTCCAACTTCACAGATTCTTCATGCACATAAAATTGAATGATTATTGGTCAGTTTGATAATACATGAGTAGCTTTCTACCATATGTCACGTACGGCCAAATTGCTTGCTTCTGCAAGCTGTGAAGTCTACTTCAACACGAATTTCTGTAAACGATGTCATGGTTCACAGTTTAAACCATAAGTTTTTCGTCTATGGGAGTTACTTAAGCGTACCTTCCAATTGACCCATGGCAGCAAAATACCCATTATAAACAGAGCTCCCAAAGGACCAGTCAAACAAGCATTGAAGGAGTTTATCATCTGCAAAGTGACACAAAACAGTAAATATTACGATGTCATACACATAAGAAAATAATGTATAGCAATTGAATAGATAAATGAGCACAGGTCATTGTGTGTAAGAACAGTACCCTAATAAAAGGCGGAACAGTTCAGCTGAAAATGTATGAGGATTGACTGAATCAAAATGACAGAGTATAGCAATTTTATACCTGAGTGACAGTGCCTCCCAACTCCATTAAACCAAAGGCCATGATCGTTGCAATGATTCCCATAACCAGAACTGCACAAAAAAGTTATAAAAAATAATAATACAGGTAGCTAATAATTAGTCATAAATCATGATAAATGTGAAATGAAGAAGAATAGGGACAAGGAGAAGAATAAGCAGGAGGAGAAGAAGAAAGTTAAAATGAAGGATGAAATGAACAATAATATTGAATGAAGGATAAGAAGAAAGATAAGAAGAAGGAGATGAACAAAGCGGAAGAATCTGGAAGAAGAAGGAGGAGGAGGTGAAGGAGAAGAAGGAGGATCTTGCAGAAGAAGACGGATAAGAATAAGAAGAGCAAGAAGAAGGAGGAATATAATAAAGAGAATGTATCTGGAAGAAGAAGGAGGAGAATGAAAATAAGAAGGAGGGATCCAGGAGGAGAAGGGGAAGAACAAGAAGGAGGTGATTAGAAGATGAATGAATAAGAAGGGAAAATAAGGACAGGAAGAGGAAAAGAAGAATAAAGAAAACTGCAACATCTCACCTAAACCTCGGGTGAACAGGGTAGCCCTTGAGTCAGATAAATTGGGAAGAAGGTCAGAGAAGATGTCTCCCCAGGCATTGGCTGCTGCTGCGTTGAGATTAGATGAGGCTGTGCTGGAAGTGAAGTACAAATATTAAAAAAATAACATGCAAGCACTTCAAGCAGCACAGACAGTGCATGGTTCCAACACAGGTACACCGGTCACGGATATACTAAGGAGAAGAAGAAGGCATGGTTGACCTTTGACCCATGGAAGCCAGTCCATTTTATTTTCTTTATAATTTTTCCATCACAGAATGGCACCAAAAGTGACTGGTCGAAAGTGAATTTGAATGAGATTGGTGAAAGAGAGTGACCTCCAGAGTGGTAACGAGATTGCATGAAATTCTTGGGGTAAGAGCAGCTGTGCTTCTAACAAAATCATTTGGCAGAAATTTGAGCCTTTACGAAAAAATTCCAGATAAATGAAATTGGACGGAACCAGGTTGTAGATATCTGATATAGGGGCAATGACAGAAATGTATATTATACACTATGGCATATTCCATCAGAAGATATGATCAGAGCAAAGCAAAGAAAAAAGAAGTCCTCAGAAATGTATTCCTTCTCACCTCAAGGAAGCAGCAGAAATTCCAGCCATAAAGAGACCTGGGATCCCAGGGTAGCTGAAAAGGTCCATGACGAAGTAGGGAACAATCTGGAAAAGTAATAATTGTAATCATCTAATACAAAATGATAAGGACATTGAAACTGAAACATATTAATCCTTTTTTTGAAATGAAAAGTTTTATCAAATAATTCAAGTAAAAAAAAGTATAGTACACGATGAGGTCTGTTACGACTGAACCTGACAACAAACTTCAGTGCTTTTGGAACTTCTTGGTAACAGAGTGTCACAGCAGTCTTCAGAATTGTGTTATCACAAATCAGCTTGAAAAATTAGACAATTCAAAATCCTGACATAAACTCTGTCCACATGTTATGTTCCTTGTCGCTGTGGGTGTGAGTCTATTTTCCTTGCAGATTATTTCCATCCTTGGCACACCAATACTTCTAAATTTCGTCTGAGTCATTAAGCACTGTTTAAAGATATATGAGAAAATGGCTTTGTTCTGAATACTTTCTGGGGGAAACTTGATGAAGAGGAAAACAGACTTGGCAGTAAAACTTGCCTGGTTAGGATTGGAGACTTTTCCAGAAGCAATGGGATCACATCCGAGTGTAGTATAATAAGAGAATGCTGTCAATCCTGAGATGACTGCCAAAGTCATCATTACGAAACACCCCGGAATAATTCCAATAAGACATCTAAATTCAAAGAAGGAATACCTCATTGCATTGCAAAACAGGGCAAGAAAAGTGCATGCATAATTGCAATATACTTATTATTGTTTTCATAGATATGTGTTTTTCCAGTTTGTACTTTGCTTCATTGCAAAACTGTGATGTCACAGAAACAGATAGATGCTTCAATAGAATGTAACTGAAGCAAACAAACCACTTAGGCTATATTATTCTCAAAGGAGAGTTACACTGCTGGCAAAAACTTTGGAAATGATAAGCTGCTCACCACCACCTTCAACTTGAAAGCCATTGCTGTTAGGAACATTTCCATTTACTTAAATACCTGCAAAAATAGTGCCACAGCACTGATTTATATGAAACCAGGCAGTCATTGGACATGCCATTTTCCCAGTTTTTTGGCCATTCAACATGCAATTTACCCCAGTTGCCATCACAAATTATATGAAGATTTTATGTCACTATACTTCTATACAGGTTTTCTGAATAACAGCCAGCAGTGTTCTGTTTCCAAACTTTTGGCCTGCAGTGTACAATGACTAACAACAAATGTAACAAAGTGATTTGAAATTGTGATGACGAGTGTCTTGTGACAAACAATAAAACAGGCTTTGTTTGGGAAACATTGAACAGCGACTCTTCTGGTAAGGTGTGACAATCAGCTAAGACATAAGTTGTTTGTTGTTGTTGTACACAAACGATAACACTGCATGGCAGTTTTAATTTCCTTTGTCATAAACTGTGATGTCAAACTCTGAACTGATATGTCACAGAATGAAGATTAGACCAATCACATTCACCGATACCCTGATGATGTTACGGTTTAACTGCAATACGAAGTTTTCAAAAAACATGTAGCTATGAAAACGATAATAATATTTTAAAAGTTCAGTAAAAAACATGGTTACAATTTTCAAAAAAAAAAGCAAAATAACTTTCAATCTTTTTGTGCAGATGTCTTTAATAATGAAAGTATATATATTATAATTATATATATTTTCCACAAGTATATATCAGCTGCACAATGCATATATGTCGTGACTTTTACCTACAATTTTGCTTTCTTTATTGAAGCTACCGCGGAAAATCTCTGTACAGCAGTCTGATTGTAACCATAGAAACCAAGAAAATTCACAGCAGTTCCGAAAGTCATAGACCAGAAGGTAAATCGAATTGTAGGGTCAAAGTCAAAGCTGAAAGAAAATAAAAGTCCCCATCAAGTCTAAAGCAAAGTTAATGTCCAAATCAATTTAAAAATCTGAGATAAATCAATTTTATAAGGACAATAACTATGACTTTTGCTTACGAAACGTGCATTCGGCCCCAATATGATGAGATTCTAAAAACTTCGCTGATGCCGCCAACTCGCATGGACCCCTGAAAGACATTTCATCAATAGATTATCAACCCAGTGAGTCGTCATATCAGACGGCCATGCCCTATACTTCTACATAGCCTTAGATAAAGCGGTTCTTGTTCGAAACTTCCACTTCTACATAGCCATATAAACAAGATAATACATTTTAAAGGCGATCTTCTACTTATAAGAGAATCTTGTTCATAATTTCTACTTCCGCATGGGCTTATATAAACAAGATGATCTTCTATACTTCTACATAGCCTTACAAGTTTAAGGCAATGTAGAAGTGTAAATTACGAACAAGATTCAATTCGATATAAATGTAACAGTTCAACAAAAATAAGACCCTTTTAAAATAACCTTGAATATCTCAAAGATTCTTTTGCTGATTTTTATGACCGTTGGCTAAATTGCAGCCTTGCATATATCGACCTTAAATGTGTGTCTTTGAAGTACAGTGCCACTACTATTGACTGAGCCAGCAGCCTTCGAAGAGCCTGTTTTCAAAAATCTGTGGCTTTTCCAATGGATATGAACAATTTCACCAAACGGGGGAGCCGTCACCTAGACAAACTTCATCAAATGACTGAAGAAAATTTGTTTCTCAATTACCCGTACATGTATTCAGCAGACAACTGAGGACTTCTTTGGTAACAGTTTTACAGTTTAGATTCCTTGGATGACATTAGAAATAATTTGAGTGGAGTTTGAGCACCTTTCGGTAAATTTTTTTTTGACAAGCGAAAACCTCAATTTTTGATTGGGGTATGTGCAATCGGGGTCTGCTAGCTCAGGCAAAAATAAAGCAATAAAGCTACAAAATTATAACACATGCACAATGTCAATATGCTGGCCTACAAACAAGCCAACTTTCAATAGAAAACGAAAAGAGATCTTTGAGAAATTCACATTTTCGTAAAGGGGGACTTATTTTTGTTGAACTGTTTAGTGTTTAGGGACCGTTCAGAATTTATGACTGGGGGCGGTGGGAGTTTAGCTGGAACTTCCTGTCAAAAATTGATAACCCCCCCTTGAGTTTCATGCGGATTTTTAGTACCCCACCCTTAGGTTTCACATGAATTTTTAGTACCCCCCCTCGACATACAAAGCAATGCACACACATATACTGTTATAAATGGCCACGCGTACAGATTCGCGTCATTTCCCGGACTTTTGCGCGTAAAAGAGTCCAAATAATATATGTGTGTTTGTTAACATTTTTTCTATGTTAAAATTTCTTACCCCCCCTTGGAAGTGTATTAAAAAATTAATACCCCCCCTTGAAAGTCGTGTGAAAAGTTAGTACCCCCTCGGCCAAAACTCCCACCCCCCAGTCATAAATTCTGAACGGTCCCTTATCACTTGTTTCCATCCCATTGAGTAAGTAAAAATTTAAACTTTCCTGAATAATAAAAACATTTTATGAAAAGAACAGAAAAGTTATGAAAATTAATGATCACAGGATCTTGAAATTTTGTGACTTACATTTTCAACAATGCCACGATTTAATTTGTGACAAATTTCATTGTGATACTTCGAGTGAAAGTACCATTTTTTAGCCATTTTGTAATGTTGCGTTTTAAATGTCGCTCAGTGTATCTATATACATGTATATTTATCTATCTATCTATCTATCTATCTATCTTGGCCTCTATCTACCAGTCTATATAGGCTATCTATTGACTTTTTTCATCAATCTGTGTGTACCAAGATGCCTGCAAACTTTATTGAAATGCGATCTGCATTTGTCAAATTTGGTCTGCGTCAATCACTGTCCACCAAAGTGTGTTTAGAACTAACCAATCAGATCATACATGAAATGCTTGACTGAGTATGATTGACTGCTAAATGTAATAGTCTGATGCTATTATTTGGAAAACAATAGACATACAAACTGAAATTGCTAATTATGAACAACAAAATGATTAACAGCTATCAGTTTTGCAAAGCCTCCCTCTCTTCAGCCTGAAACTCCTTTCATTATTTGGTGGAAAATTGTTGAAAATCGACCAATTTTGACACTTTAAAGTACAGGGAAGTTCTGACAATCGTACACAATACATTTTAGATCATTTCCTATCCACTCATATCTTTAATTTTGATCAGAATAGGCCCAAAACAGCTGCGACACGATCCAGTGTCGTAAGTGTACAGTTCTCAAGCCATGTTTTGTCTCCCATCCTTCTCAGCTGAACTGAGAAGGTGGGTCTTCCTATCTAGTGCACCCCCTCTCTGATCCCAGCTGTTTGAAGCACCATGCAAGCATCTCAGCCCTTGGCTAGAGGAGTAGAGGTTGCCATCTTTAGCTGAGTCGTTTAAGGTGTCAGATGTCAGCAGATCACGCGACAATTGTTTATATGAAACTACAAAATAAATTGGCATTCTCGATCAATTTCATGTGCAATTTCATCAAACATGGCCTTTGTCTGAATTGCTTTCACCTGAGCTGCTCAGCATTTCAGTAACAGTAGTGAACTACCTGGTTCGTTAAAGAGAATGTCTGATGCAGTGATCAATAATTGTCATCTGATAGCCTTGGCAAGTGTACACAGTGCTTTTCTTTCACTTTAATAAAGCACAAAGTATATAAATTTTGCCATACAAGTGAAGGATGTTTGACTTGTGTTGATATTGATTGGCATTAATTATGAGTGCAAACTCAGCATGTGTCCATGTTGGGCCTACATATTAGGGACCGTTCAGAATTTATGACGGGGGGGGGTGGGAGTTTTGGCCGAGGGGGTACTAACTTTTCACACGTGTTTCCAGGGGGGTATTAATTTTTGACAACACTTCGAAGGGGGGGGGTAAGATATTTTAACAAAGAAAAAATGTTTAAAAAAACACATAAACTCATTTTATTTGGACTTTTTTACGCGTAATAGTCCGCGAAATGACACGAATCTGTACGTGTGGCCGTGTATAACAGTATATGTGTGTGTATTGCTTTGTATGTCGAGGGGGGGTACTTAAAACATGCGTGAAACCTAAGGGTGGGGTACTAAAAATTCGCATGAAACTCAAGGGGGGGTATCAATTTTTGACGGGAAGTTTCAGCAAAACTCCCACCCCCCCCAGTCATAAATTCTGAACGGTCCCTAATGGATGCAGACATTTGATCAAGGGAGCTAGGACGATTGGTTATTTACAGTATATATGCCTGTCAGCTAATTAGGAAATGCGGAGGACACAGCAATGAAATATTAGAAACTGCTGTCCAACACAAGTCCAGGTGACCTGGCCAGTGTGGGAGTCGAATCCGGGAACAAGTAATTACTAAGCTGAGCCCCTGGGGGGGGTTCTCGCCCCGAAATATGACGGGGGTGCTCAGCTGAGCGTCTCGCACCCAGACCCAGTAACAGAGTGCCGGGAACCCAAAAATAGGACCCTGGACTAGGGAAAATTCGCCCTCAAAGAGGCATTTTTTTCGGGTCGGCTGTATTATTTTAATTATTTGTCCCAAATAATTTCTTTTTTGCCACCACGAATGTCCTTTGGAAGGTGATTTTTACGCAAAATTCGGAGTGCTGGAAATGTTGGACCATGTCTAGGAATTTTCAGACCTCATTTTAGGACCCTTAGCTAGGGAAAATTAGCCCTTGAAGAGCCCGTTTCAGCCGAGCATAGGTGTAGACCAACATATAGTGAGAACCCCCCCCCCAGGGCTGAGCCTCCCCCTTGATCTCTGAACACAGGAGCAGACTGCAGAGTCCAGATGACCACTGCATCATGTGAATCCCTGCATTGCAAACTCTTTGGCATCACAGGGGTCGAAAAATTAAGACATGCGACAAGTGAACCATGAACATCTTTACCACTTCGGCTTCCTGGCTGGCAGAAGAGCTCTTAACAATGGAACAGGACCAGAGGCTTATTTTTGGGGGGGGGGGCATTGGGCCAAGCCCCTCGCCCCCATCAGGCCCAAATTTAACATGGGAAAGATAGGAAAAGCCGCAAAATGACCCCTTATTCGCCCAATGTTATGCCCCCCCCTCAGGCTGCCATTTCCAGATACTCCCCTGAGCAGGACATTCAGAAGTCAATAAAAAAGATGTCTCCAATGCATGCACCAAATTTTCGCAAGGAATTGCATGCTTGCTAGCGACAATCATGTGCATTTGATTCACATTCATAAGGAAGAAAAAAAAACAGAACATTCAAGATATCAGTCATTTATTATGAGACATCTTCAAACAACTTGCAACTTGATACAAGGCAATTTGGAATAGCTTCAGAAAATAATACCTGAGGCTCAGTAATATCACTATGGCACTTAGAGATCAATATTCTGATCAGGTAAAAGTAATACAGGTACATGAACACTAATTTGGCCCCAACATATTTTTAGGATCGACCCATTTATCAAAGTCTTCTGATGTTAGCATCTTTAACTCCAAGGCAGCCTCTTTCAAAGTGAGGCTATTGTTATGTGCATGCTTGGCGATTTTAGAAGCATTATCGTAACCAATATGCGGGTTAAGGGCAGTGACTAACATCAAAGAATTACCAAGAAGCTCACTGATGCGCTTGTGATTTGGTTCAATATTTACGAGGCAATTCACAGTGAACGACCTGCACGAATCAGATATGAGTCGTATTGACTGCATAACGTTGCGCAACATCAATGGTTTGAAAACATTCAATTCAAAATGTCCGTTACTTCCTCCAACTGTCACGGCGACGTGATTGCCCATGACTTGTGCCGCGACCATTGTGACAGCCTCACATTGGGTTGGGTTGACTTTTCCCGGCATTATCGAAGACCCCGGCTCATTTGCTGGCAGGTTCAATTCTCCGAGGCCGCTACGAGGCCCAGATCCAAGGAAGCGAATATCATTGGCAATTTTCATCAAACTGCATGCGATCACATTCAGAGCACCGCTGACTTCCACAAGAGTGTCATTGCAGGCTAGGGCTTCAAACTTGTTTGGCGCAGTGACAAACGGCAAACTGGTTAATTCCGAAACTTTTGCAGCAACCTTTTCTGCGAATCCGACTTTTGTATTCAGACCGGTTCCCACTGCAGTTCCTCCTGCTGCTAGCTGATACACCCTAGGAAGGCAGTTCTCCACGCGAGTAATGTTGTTCTCGATCTGCTGGGTGTAAGCGCTGAACTCCTGTCCCAAAGTAAGAGGCGTGGCATCCTGAGTATGGGTCCGTCCTATCTTGATGATGTCTTTAAATTCATCCGACTTCTTCGCAAGGCCATCCCGAATCTGTCTCAAGGCCGGGAGCAATCGGTTGTTGATGTCAATCGCAACGGCAATGTGCATCGCTGTAGGGAATGTGTCGTTTGAACTCTGGCTCATGTTAACATGGTCATTTGGGTGAACAGGTTTCTTGGTCCCAAGAGGGCTACCAAGCATTTCATTGGCCCTGTTGCTGATGACCTCATTCACGTTCATGTTAGTTTGAGTACCTGAGCCTGTCTGCCATACAACCAGGGGGAAATGAGCGTCCAATTTTCCACTGTTGACTTCATCTGCAGCATCACAAATAGCTTGCACTATCTTTGGGTCCAGTCCATATTCCTGATTGACACATGCAGCTGCCTTCTTTAACGTAGCCAATGCATGGATCACTGACTGGGGCATCCGCTCCTCCTCACCACCAATGTCAAAATTCTTCAAAGATCGAGCTGTATTTGCTCCATAGTACTTGTCTGCAGGCACTTCGAGCTCCCCGAAGCTGTCGGACTCAGTACGAGTTGCCATGCTGCCTGTCAAGATCTGTAGATCGTCTGATTGCTCTCAAAACACAAGTTTGTGATACACGCCCACCAGCTGACCATGCAAGTGACAGCTGACAGCTCAAGGCCCCAATATCGCTCATTCTCACTAGGGGCGCTGGCGTCGGTTTAGTAAAATGCTGACAGGCATCAGCAGACGGCGGATTTCGGAAACATATCTGCCTATCTAATGATACAAAAAACAAGTGGAAGCAAATCCATACAATTACTCAGCATATCAAAAGAAAATTAGCAATGAACTTTAACATAATTTGAGCCTTCAGAATCATCGTATAGCCTTAATTTAGAATCAATTGTCTTCATTGAAAAATGGCAATGGCTACTATTGATAAAATTTACAGAATAATTCAAACTCACCATAGTAACAATAGTCCCAATTCCTCCCACCATAATTATTGTCTGAAACACGTCAGTCCAAATAACTCCTCGGATGCCTCCCTGAAATGACATAATTAAAAGAAAGAGCAGAATTAATGTATTGGACATGCTCGGGGACATGCTACATCATAATTCTTTCTGAAAGATAAACAGGAATCAAATGGGTCTAAATATATAGAAAACGAAAAGAAAATCTAAATCAGAATGTTCAGGAAATTATTGTTTAACAAAGACAGTTAGGCTACAATATTGTAGCCTAATTGGTTTTCGTCAGACATCAATTTATTAAAATATGTCAATTGATCCGATCGACCTACAACAAATAAATTTATGCTATTAGATTGTAAGGTTTACTTATAATTAGCTCTCTTTTTTATCCATAAAATTACAGGTGCATAAATAATTTTTTTATAATTTTCCAAGCTGAAGACTTACTAATGTGGTGTAGATGACAGACACAACACTTGCAATCACAATAGAGGCCCAAGCTGGAAAGCCAGTCACTAGACGATAAAAATGAATCTAATGAAAGTTGAACTTTTTATAATTCAGTGAATTGGGTACAAAAAATATGAATCAAACTACATTAAAAATAACATTGCTTGTGCCCTTCCCCAACATCATCAGGCCAAGACAAATGTTTAAATATTTAAAAATATTTGGCACAGAAATGTCGACACTAAAGGTAAAATTATCCTACCAGCCTCAATGGCAGTTGAGGGACCAAAATATACATTGGCAGTGTAGAAGACCTGCAAATAAGACCAAACAGGAGGTGTAATTCAAGGGATATATTTATATAATATATAATATGAAATTTAATTTTCTTATGAAAAAATAGGCCCGTAAGAGAACTGCTTACCGCCACAAATACTGAGCAGAAACATCCGATGTATTTCACTATTTTGGAGCCATAACGTCTAAACAGATACTAAAAAATAAAATGTATTTCTAATAAAATAAAATAAATTTTTAATATTCAGATTGTCAAATTCAACTTTGTATTTTATGTAATTAAATAAATATCATAATAACATTAACAGCTATAAAAACTGTATTATACTTTTTTTTTTCTAAAGACAACAATACTCCCAGAATTACGTTTTAATTAATGGTCCAACCTATTTTTCATTTAATGCCATTGTTGCTCTCTATATATATGTATTTTTTAAGGCAAGAAAAAAAACTATGAATATAAATTGAATAATAAAACTTGTAAGCAAGCATTCAGATTTTTAAAAATAATTATCTTTCCGGCTGTTCACAATCTAAATTCATTTCTGAAATATAATAAGTCAAATTTCACTTGCCTCATTAATGCTGTTCATAGTCTAAATTCATTTCAGAAATATAATAAGTTAAATTGACTTGCCTCATTAATGCTAGTTATCTTCAGTGGATAGAACACAGGGACGAACAGGAAAACTGACAAGATGGATGCCAATGCTGTTCCCAAAGGCATGAACCAATAGCCCACTCCATGCAAGTACAATTCAGCTGGAACACCTTCAACAAAATAGTGACGTGAAAATCCAGGAAGACCAAAAAACCTTGTAGAACACGGTGTGACGTCGGTGTCCTTGAACGAAGTTTAGGTTTAATAAATGTACAAAGAACCTATCATTGCAGCATTGTAGTATGTGTTCTCAGGTTCGATTTGATGTAATTTTAAAATGTTGATTAGGTAAATACTCGTGGGCTTCATCTTCAAATCAAATTGGTGCGGCATTATAGAAATGTTTTTCACTATTAAATACCCGGTGGGAGGGGTACTCACAATAAAAAAAAATACAATAGGGACTGAAAGTTTGGCTACCAGACCTGGTGCCTGATATCTGTCCATAGGGAAAATTATGCTTCTCTAATCACTATAGTAATCACCCCAATCATCCGTTTTGGGTTTTTCTTGCAATTAACCCCTATTATTGAGCAAACAATTCATATTCATATTGCAGTTTGACGAAATTCATCATTGAAATTATTATTATATTAATGACAAACTCCAGGAATCATGCCAAAAAAAAAAAAAATTTTTGACCCCCATTTTCTATCCCTGACTAATATATTCGAACAAAATGCAGAAAGAGCTTACCTAAGAGAAGGATAGATGACATGAAGGAAACCATTAATGACAACGTTGTGGGAATTACACTCATTTGCCTGAAAAAAACAAAAACATTCAGAAATCAAACTCGACATGTACTAAACGCTAAGCGATGAGTGTTGCGCTGCCCTACCTGAGCAAATCACACGCAAATCTTAAGCCATTGTTAACATACATACAATAATGACGGAGTCGTAAAATTATATGGTGATTCTATATTTGAAATGAAGGCCTTGGACAGTGAAACACCTACATATGGGACGATTGTTGGGCCATAAATGTATTGTATATAAAATTCTATTTAAAATGTTTAACGAATCTTCCTCCTTGTCAACCCTTCTCCGTAAAACATATCTAACCACGGGCGTAGATTTTTCATTTTTGTAAGGGGGGAGGATCTCGGGGATTGAAAACTTCGTTTGTGGCCCAACGGGCCGAACATCGCGCAGTGGTAGATTTCGAGGGTCACTCTAGGGCCCAAAAGCCAACATATTACTGATTATCGAAGGTTAGTTTTGAGACTTTTTTTCCCACACAACATGCAACTGGCATCATGGAAAATTGCTAAATATGACAGATAATTGTCAACACCAAGTATTATTAATTTGAAATTCTAGGGGGGGATAATCATATGATCATCCCCCCCCGGTTCATCCTAGGGGGGGATGCATCCCCCCATCCCCCCAGGATCTATGCCCCTGTGTCTAACTGAATTGAAAGAGAGTGCCCCCCTCAAAGCTGACAGTTTATGTCATGTATGCAGGCTATCTTGCAGCCATAATTAACTTTTTGGTAATACACAGAATTAAAAATGGACAAAACATTTGGAACTGCTGAATGGTGGACAATTGCCACCCAAAAGGCTGGAAAACAGTTCTCAATTGAAAGAGAGTGCCCCCCCCCCCAAAAGCTGACAGTTTATGTCTTGCAGCCATATCCACGCTGGGAGAGCGCGTATGAAGACAGTGGTGAAAATCCTGGAGGAGAAATTGTTTCTAACTGTCTCAATAAAGCCACTAAATGCAAAAATGAAGACTTCAGGATAAACTTTATGACAGGAACAGAACATGCATGTGAAAAAGGGCACTGGAAGTAGTGGCAGATGCCCAGTAGCTGTTACATAAAATTAGGCCTAAATGTGAACATTTCAGTGTGCTACAAAAAACTTCCAGACGAAACCAAGAGCTGGTTGCCCAGGGGGGAACCCCCAGGGCAGCGCTAATAAGAGCGAATGAATCTGGCATCAAGAATGCAACTGCATGCTAAACTTGAAAAGTTAAAACATGTGGTGATGTTGAACTAAAATTGTTCTACCGTGTTGTAATTTTTTTTTAGTGACATCCACTTTTGTGATTAAATTTATATTCCATAGCCTTCGTAAATTTGGTTAGCATATCAACACCATACATAAAAGCATAAGGCCAATAGATCTAGAGATTTTCATTTATATTCACATATATTTGGGTTAGACATTATTGATCTTCAGCTTCTCAGATCTACTAGCACAACTCTTTCTATAATAATTATATATTATAATGTAGAGCTGACTAATGTGACTTTTTGGTGAAGAAGAAATTATTATCTGTTAAAATTTTGTAAATGTCCTGAAAGTCTAAGACTCTAAGTGGTCCCCAAAGGCCACTCAATTTCAGCCCAAAATTTATGAAAAATGCCCGTTTGCATATAATCGCGGTTGTAAATATCTGCTTATTATTTCACGCACAATGATGCTATAAATGCCATTGTTCTCAGGAAAAAACTAGAATCTTTCTACCGAATTTGTAAACACTGGATCTAGCTGGCACTAGGATGCTTTTAGGACAAATTTAGTATAAACAAGTTGTTGATAACAGCTAACTTTTACAGTTAACATCAAACAGGACTGCTACAAGGTGTGTCATGTTTCTCACACACTTCTAAGGGAATACTTGATATGTGAACAGGAATTAAGGTATGTTTTTCTTTAGGTTTTCTTATCATTGTCAGCTAATAGTAAATAACATGTCACATGAAATATTGTCCATTAGATTTTTAATATGATTGCACCATTTTCAATAAACTTCCTGTTGAGATTAATTGAGTACAAGGAAGCACTGACATAGACCAAATGCACAAATCAAGTAAAAAGAATCATTGTGCTTATATTTGAAATTAAAGAATTAGATCTGCCAATTCTACATAGAATTCAACTTGCATTAAAATAACACAAACTGGTAAATTCACAACATTGGGGTGATATGAAACAATACCAATCAACACAATTGCATGTTTTTCAGAATTAAGTGAGTTCAATTCATTTTATTAGTCCAGTAGAGCCCCCCTATGTCAGAGGAACCCAAAAAGCTGTAAAACAATTCTTACTGAATTGAAAGCGAGTGCCCCCCTCAATGATGCCAGTGATGCAGCCATAGTCCATGTATATATTTTTCATCATTTGGCATGTTCACAAATTCGTGGAGGTGTAAAAACGAGCATGTACGAATTTGTGGACATGAAAAAACGAGCATATGTGCTCATGTACATGTAATAACTAACACTCGTGAATGTGCTTTATTATTCATTCGTGTATCTGCTAAAACTAACATTCGTGGAAGTGCTGTATCATTAGGGTTTAGTGTTTAAATTAGGTTTAGAGCAGGTATTAGCAAATTTTCTGATTGCAATGTTCGTAATCACACATACACAAATTCGTGAAAAGCAATATTTGACATGTACACAAATGCCCTGGTCGTGTATATGTTCGTTTTTACATGTTCACAAATTCGTCTACATGCCAAATAATGAAAAATATATACCTCCATAGTCTGGTGCCCTGCTATGTGAATGCATACAGGCCAGAAGACCAGGCTAATGCAGCCATAGCCATGCTGGGAGAGCAGAGCAGTGTGTGTAGAACTGTGGAAGAAATACTTTCAAAATGTCACAATAAAGCCACTAAATGTTAGTTTAAAGATCCGGGGACAAACTTTATGACAGTAACGTAACATACAGTGAAGAAGGGCTGTGAAAGTATTGGCAGGTGCCCAGTAGCTGTTACATAAAATTAGGCCTAAATGTTAACATTTCAGTGTGTGCAAAAAATCTTCCTTATGAAACCAAGGCACTGCCCTGCCACCCAGTGGGCAGGCAGCGCAATTAGCTTCAATTTGAGTATAAGGAAGCTGTATTTATGATAACTTTGAAGCTGGCAGGATTTCAGAAAAATCGAAATGTTGTCCTGCCAAGCCGCTGAAATAATTTGTCTAAATTGCCAAATTTTTATGTATTTTAAAAATCCTACTTAGAATAAAGTTTAAGGAACAATTTTTGAGGAAAGTGAGAATGTTTAAGAGTTTACATAGCACTCTGGAATGATCTACCGGTTGAGTTGAGGACAATTCAAGTTTACCTACAATTTAAGAGCAAGTTAAAAACTTATCTATTTAAATGTCACTATAATGTTAACTGATTTTATGTTTTATCTGTGTATGGTTTTATTTCAATTATTATTTTCAAAAGCATTGAGATTCATTTATGTAATGCTTCAAGAAATAAATATTATTATTATTATTATTACATAGTGTGATATCCTTGCAGCAGTGATGCATGATACATTTTTTATATAGTTTACCATTTTCTGACGACACCAAATTTCAATCAAAATGGTATTTTATGATCCTGAAAGCCACTTCAACAATTTGGACAGTTTTCAGGCTTCTGTGTGCCACACTGACATTTTATCTTTAAATCTAAAAATTTCACGACACCAGTAAGAAAATTTCATTGCACTGTCATTTTTGGCGAGACTATTCAAGTTGGCATTCAATTCTATTTATAGCCCGCGCAGATTTTACGCAGTGTGCATAGCAGATGCATGGAAAAAACAACAAAACAGATAAGATATTTTCTATTTTATGAGTCCATGTTGAAGTTTATGGTAGTTTGATGAAGTTGAACTAGTTTTGAAGACGGTATAAGGGTGATGTGATGTATTTCGGACTGACGCACAATTCGGGCGCCGATCACTGACTTGAATGTCAAAATTATTGATAAATAAATATTATTGATAATTTTCAACCCTGTTACACACCATCAACTCTGTTACCAGATGAGCTCATCGCAACAGGGTTGAGCGTAACAGGGTTGATTTTAATGCAATAAAAGCATCCATGATATAAGGTAATTTCACAATATATCACTCACCCGAGGTTAACTGGCAGAGAACATAGATATATGGCCATTGATGAAATTTTGAAACTTCTTGAACTTTCCTTCTGTTCAATAATAGCGTAACAGAGTTGATGTCACAAAAAGGTACTGATGGAATATCAATGTCATAATTGATTCTACAATATTTATTGGATGTTTTGTCAACTCAGTTTGACATGAATTCTGCCCAGCAGACCTGTCTGCTCCTTCTGGCGCAAATATTTTTGAATATTCGTACAACTCAAACGTATACAGTGACGAAATTGTAAATGTAACAGGGTTGAGTTTTCTTTTAGGGACAGTACTTTAAATGCCCATTGTATGACCATAAGATATTCTTTCAAATTAAAAGTGAGAAATAAAGTCTAATTGGGAGTAAGGAAGCTAAAAAATTCATGAAAAGTACACGCTTTAATAATTTGAGGTATAGAAAATTGGGCAGAAACAACAAAGAGGGTGACTCCGGACAAACACAAAAATGCAACATTGCTTGCATGTCATGCCTATTTCAGAAAATATAGGTCACTTGCAAAAAATTAAAAATTAAACAAATTAATAAAAGAGTCCAAAAGAAACCTTCTCCCGGTGGTTGCATTCCTCTAACATGCATACATGAGTCATACTAACCTGTCAATTTATACAGACGCTATTGCATACGTTTTTTGGAGAATGACCCCTTTATGTCCCCTTGTGGGGGGGGGGGGTGGGATGCATTAAGATTCCCAATTAGGGTGTAATCAGTTGGGGATTTGAGGGTTTAACTTGGGTATAAATTCACATGCATAATCGAATAACAATCTATTGATCTTTTGAACAAATGGTGTCAAAATGTAGGAACCGAGTAAAATATGGGAACATCATTTGCAGGGCAATTTTTATTGGGGCATCACAGCACAATGTCATTCTGCTTCAAAAGGCCTTTATTGCTGTCATAATTCTTTAAGGATGACATAATATTTAAAAGTTTATTATTGTCAATTTCTGGGTCATTCCCGTATAAATTGTGCTGTTCGGTGAAGAGGTGGTCATTTGACTAAATTATTGTTCAATATATTCAATCAATTCTGTAAAATTGGATGAACTTAGTCAGCTTAAATGATTGAGTGAGATGGTTGCACAATTTGTTTGAGCTGACATAGCTTGTTGTTTTCAGCTAAGATACTAACAGACAGATGTGGCCCTTAGGAAAATATGGGCTGGCAGGGGGAATACTCAGGTCAATACAAAACATCCATGTAATCATATATAAATACAATATTTCCTATGAAATACACAAACACATAAATTTGTGATGATTATACCACACCTGCTAGCCATAAGGTATTCTCCGGCTGTTTTGTTCCTTCCTCCGGCAAAAGAATGGTACAAACCAATAGCCATAGATATGGCCAACATACTGCCAAATATTAGGTAATCCACCCAGTGGAATCCTTTGACTGGTTCTGCCATTCTGTAAAAAGATGTGTAAGATGACAGTATGCCTATTTTATTGTTTCAATTTTTTAAAAACAAAACATCTACTCTTTGTCAATCAGAATTATGAAATTGGCGACTAAAATTTATGGAGTTACAAGACTAGACGAGCAAAAATCAGACTGGACGTTTACTATGGAGAATTTCATAATATTATGAGATAAAAATTTGTTTGCCAAATCACAAACATGATATTATATTGTTCATCACATTACGAGATGCCGATATTGCATGTCCCAAAACATTTCAACTTTGGTAACTTTCACTGTCCACCATTTGCTTTTCTAGTAGCTTCAAAATGCAATACAGTGTTTACAAAACATCAAGGTCATTACATTTTTGTTGTTTTAAATTCACACTAATGCCTAGTTCTCACAGCACGTTACGGAGAACTTTTTTAACGCTGAGGGATAGCTTGAGATGAATTCTAAGAAAAAATGACCATCCCGGCGACATACAATGTTTATAAAAAGATCATATAATTAATTAAAAGCATATCACGGCAGGATAAGATCGTAAATCGGCAGGATAAGATCGTAAATCGGCGGGATAAGATCATAAATCGGCGGAGACAAGATCATATCCCTGTGGGAAAGATCTAAATGCCTGGGGGGGAGATCTAAATGCCTGTGGGATGTCAAAAATCGTCGGCGGGATGTCAAAAGACCGTCGGCGGGATGTCAAAAACTGCCGGCGAGGCTGCAAATGTCCCGCAGGGAAAGTAAAAATATCCCACAGGGGCAGGAGAGGTCCCCTCAGGGGCAGGAGAGGTCCCCTCAGGGGCAGGAGAGGTCCCCTCAGGGGCAGGGGATGTCCTAATATCCCGCCGGAGATGTTTTTGAGACGTTCTCACTGAAAAAAACCCAGCCAGACATCCAAAAATAAAGAAAATTTTGGGCTCTGTTCCGCCGTCATGGAAAAAAAGTTTCAAAGTGTTGAATCTTTCTTAACATCCACGGCGCAGTTTTTCCATTTCTAGGAACCCCTGAGGGAAACAAAAACTACCCCCGAGGGATGTGAAAAGTCGACGGCGGATCACCCAAATTCATCAAAATTACCAGGAAATACCATCCCGCCGACGCCTAAAGTGCTCCGTAACGTGCCGTGTGAATGGGGCATAATTCTTCGAAAATTTTCATTTCACAAGATTTCTATGATGGAGATTTATTCCAAACTGCCAATTACTGGTCAAGCAAAAAAAAAAATCAATTACACAAGATTGTCAAAATTGAGTAAAAATGAACACCGGTTGTAGTTTGAAGTTTATAGTTTGAATGGATATCTGAAATCACCCAGAGCTGAAGTGCATAAAATGTGGCACAAACCTTTTTACAGTTTGCCAATTTCTGGTCAATGTGTGTACATGTATATCAACTCATATTCCATGACAAGCAAATTGGCAAAATTAGCATAACTACTTTATAGAAGGTTATGCATGTGCAATTACAGTAGGGAGTGCATTGGCCAAACTACTTTCACATCAGCATTCATTATTCAAAAATGTTAAGTGCAATTACAGTTGAGAGTGCAAAGACCAAACTACTTTGACGTCAGTATTCCATAAGGTTATGTGCAATAACAGCAGTGATTTTATTGGCCACACTACTTTCACATCACTATTTCAGAAGATTATGTGCAATTACCCCAGGGAGTGCATTGGCCAAACTACTTAAACATCAGAATTCCAGAAGGTTGTGTGTTATTACAATTGAGAGTGCAATGTCCAAACTACTTAAACTTCAGAATTCCAGAAGGTTGTGTGTTATTACAATTGAGAGTGCAATGTCCAAACTACTTTAACATCAGTATTCCAGAAGGTTGTGTGCAATTACAATTGAGAGTGCAAAGGCCAAACTACTTAAACATCAGAATTCCAGAAGGTTGTGTGTTATTACAATTGAGAGTGCAATGTCCAAACTACTTAAACTTCAGAATTCCAGAAGGTTGTGTGTTATTACAATTGAGAGTGCAATGTCCAAACTACTTTAACATCAGTATTCCAGAAGGTTGTGTGCAATTACAATTGAGAGTGCAAAGGCCAAACTACTTTCACATCAGTATTCCAGCCCACCCCGGACTTCAATTTAGTCCGAGCCCATGGGACATTAAATGGAGGCGGGTTGTATCCAGTGTTCTATGCTGGGGCAACTGAAAGACCCTGGGCATCCCTGAATTAATAGGTTATGTACCAGACTCACAGTCTTCTCATCTCATCATCATATGGCGATCGCCTGCCTCGATATAGCCCACTAAGGTGCTGCTGAGGCGTAAAACACAAACAAACAAACAAACAAACATCAGTATTTCAGAAGGTTGTGTGCAATTACAGTTGAGAGTGCAAAGACCAAACTACTTAAACATCCGTATTCCAGAAGGTTGTGTGCAATTACAGTTGAGAGTGCAAAGGCCAAACTACTTTCACGTCAGTATTCCAGAAGGTTATGTGCAATTACAGTTGAGAGTGCAATGGCCAAACTACTTTCACGTCAGTATTCCAGAAGGTTATGTGCAATTACAGTTGAGAGTGCGATGGCCAAACTACTTAAAATCAGTATTCCAGAAGGTTGTGTGCAATTACAGTTGAGAGTGCAAAGGCCGAACTACTTCCACATCAGTATTTCAGAAGGTTGTGTGCAATTGAGAGTGCAATGGCCACACTACTTAAACATCAGTATTCCAGAAGGAACATGCAAATATAGTGGCAGTCAATTGGCCAAGCTACTTCTACACACAGAAGTAATCACATGCTTTGCCCTTATTCTGTTACATAATACCAAGGTGTATTGTTCAAGCTCCCCCTATGGGAAAATGACAGT
This sequence comes from Platynereis dumerilii, assembly GCA_026936325.1. NCBI lineage: Eukaryota > Metazoa > Annelida > Polychaeta > Phyllodocida > Nereididae > Platynereis > Platynereis dumerilii. The sequence goes on from JAPTHN010000139.1 coordinate 593,488, forward strand.
CGTCGTGTGCGGTCATATTTGCGGAAGTTGCCATAAATAGGCCTGTTTTGTGGTGGCTGGGAAACAGGCTATAGTTTGCTCACCAAAGGGTAGACTGAGGTTCCAATTTAGTCAAGAGATGGCTCTGTGGTCTCCTAAATTCTGATTGGCTGTCAAAGGGAATTCCCTTGTGATGTATGCTGATATGGGTGCACACATAGGTAAGATTGGCCAAACAAGGTTTAATGCGAGTCAAAATGCAGTGTAGTGGGTGAAAATCATCTCTTAGTGTAGTTGAGGGATTATTACCTCACAGAACCAAAGAATGTTGTGAAAGGTTGCTCCTTGAGCAATTTTAATCAATTTTCTATATTTGCACTCCACCAGGTGGCACTTGAACCATACACCTTCCTCTCTATCTCTAGAACTGCTAAGCCATTGTGATTTCAATATGGAGAGAATTGGCCAAACTACTTTCACGTCCAATACAATAGTAATGGGGTTAATTTTGGCCATAATACTTAGCATGATGAATATACTAAGGTGCAAATGGGTTACTGTACCATAACAACAGAGCTGAAATGAAACAAATATAACAAAAATGTTTCAGCCCATTGCAATTTCTAAAAATAAAAATAAAAATATTATTTCCAGATCATGTACTCACGTCCAAAATGTCTTCAACAATAACCTAGGATGGAAGTCAGTCAAGTTCAGCAGCCAAAATAATTTTTTGGACAGATGCTTCCTTTTATATATACTGTCTTACTTCAGGAGTGGCAGAAGTATTGAAAGTGCCAACTTATCTATTGTTATTGTATTTCCATACTCCTTCAATGGGTTCACGTCTTGGAGCAAGTACTTAACGGGCAATTAAATACAAAAAATATGAGAAAACAATAGGATGTGAATGGATTTACAACACCACCTTTTTTTTACAGCTAAGTAAAATTCATCGAAGATTCATATATAGATTAATGTCCTAGAAACTAAATGTACATGATCCATTATACTTTGCAGACAAAATCTTCTAAAATGCGACATGATTTAATTGTGTTATATATATATATATATGTATTCTTTGCAAAAATATTAGAGTGAAATCATGATAATATAATGTAGGCATATTTGACCAGTTTTACTCAGTCTGGTGAAAATGAGAACTGCATGCTGCTGCCACCTGACACAAAAGTTGATTTTGTATGCTACAGCATTGCTGTCCCAAGAAATAGTTCCAATTTCATAGCACATTCACAAAATTTCTATTCAACATTGATGTATACCAGAGTCAGACTCGGTAATCACATTCTCTAAGGAAGTAGACAAGGCCATCAGCACACTCAGAAACAGCCCCGTTTTCTTCCAGACAAAATTGTGTGAGTTCCTCAGACTGAAATGATGTGGACCGCTCGCAGGAGCTTGTGGAATAGCACACTAGTCACTAGGTGGCAACACATTACAGCATATGTTCTGATCTGCCAAGGCTGGAAAAAAAAGTGGCAATGTAACGGCGTTCCACTTGTAGACAAGAGTTTTACTAGTGTGTCTAAACTCTTCTCAGAAAGTGTTTTAATTTTTTCACACACCTGATTGCAACTGCAGGACAGTATTTTCTTGAACTTTGTGGATTTTGTATAATGAAAACGATATTTTGGAATGTGTTCACAATTCAGGCCAGAATGCTCCACATATCAGAGGATTCATCAATTTGATATTTTCTTCAAGAAGTTACCCAAAGCCTTGGCAAAGGGCACACAGTGTAAACACAAGGTTGTTAATTGGTGGTGGGTTCGTCTGTTGTCACATAGAAATGTAGGGGAGAGTGCCCCAAAACGCACCCCCTAAGGGAGATCTTGAATATCAGGATGATGTTCACTAATAAATGTATCAGTTAGCTACTAGATTGTGCAGTAAGACATTTTCTATCAAGATATGCCAAGGATACGAAATATTACGCACTATTCATCTTTTTACAGAATGAAATAGTTTTGGGATAAAAAAGGGCTTTTTAGGCACCCCTATCTTAACAAGAAAAGTACCCTTAAAAAAGGGTACTGTATCAATCTTACCATGAAGCTGAGGGTATGTGGCATGCAATAAAAGGTTTTAATATCCTAAAGTAGGCATTTCTATGAAATAAATACCATAGAAAAATTCCAAAGCCCCCCCCCCCTTGTTTCTTGAAAATATTACATATCCTAGGATGTGTAAAAAAAAAAACAGCTTCTGTTATGTAAAACCACCTGTTTGGCTATTAGTTTGTTAATTGCTACATGCACAGTGTACATGTTTTTCAGTACTATTTAATAGTGTGTGATTTCAGGCCTGAAAAATACCCTCCACAAAAAAAAAAGATGAATCTGCCACTGGTTTGCTCTGGCCACTGGAAATTTGCATCATTGCAGCGTAATGCGCCGAAACTCTTTTTACGAAGTAAATATTGCAAATAGAGCAAAATTAATAAGTGCTTCGGATTCGGAGGAGTTTACTTGATATATGCAGGTTTTTAAATTTTGAAAATCGAACGTTTATTAAGGATTTTAGACCAATTTTTGCATTGAGTCCCCTCTTGAAATTGTACACAATCTTTGATGACGTTTCACACGGAAAAAGTTTCACACTAGATTTTCCTAACCTAGATGAATCGATGTACTGTGAAGTATACTAACATGTAAGTTTTTTTTAATTATAGGTTAAGACATCGATACAAAAAGCACACCCCCTATGTTGCCTAAAAGGCACCCCATATTTTACTATGAGTTGCTTTGTTCTTAAAAAGCACACCCCTTCACACCTCACATTTAACATGAATTACAGTTTATCATAGATTGGTCAGTATTTGGAAAAGATATTCTATTAGAAGGTTGTTTTTTATGCTGAGGGTTAGGCCTATAATGCAGGATTTAGGTTACAGTGTATGTTTCTTGATTTTTGTCGTTTTTCCAAAACCATGGGGCTTTTTGGGAATTTTTCTCGAAAATTTGATAGAAAAGAAAGCAGAAAAAGACATGTTGTAGTCTCCGCACCGTCACCACCACCATTATTGCCGGTGGAGTGGCTCAAAATCATGGAAATGCTATAAGAAACAGAGTCATTTTCACCCGGCCTTGTTTCTGGGCACCTTTGCTTGGCAGTATTACAAAATTTGATGAAGTAATTATATAATCAAAATATTTGACTGATCATATGGTTTGGAACTCCCCAAATGTATTATTAGCTGCAAAATACAGGGGTGCACCTCTTAGGAAGCGGTGTGTTTTAGGGCACTCTCCCCTATGTTTGAAAATAGTTTCCCTCAATATAAAGACAACATTGAGATTTTTAGAAAGTTGTGTCACAACATTGCCACAACTTTGTATGCTAAAGTCATATCTTAACGTCAATTGCTTCACAACATGGTGACATCATTGTTGCATACAATTCTACACTGAAAAAAAGGTTTGTGTGAAACAGACTAAACGAGCGTTGGCTGGTGTCCGTCCAAAATTTTGTGTAAATTCACACAAAATGTATGTGTATTTTTGACATTTCATTGTCAATCTTGATCAACTTTTTGTGTGATTTGATCAATGAAATGTCAAAAATACACATACCTTTTGTCTGAATTTACACAAAATTTTGGACAGACACCAGCTAACGTTTGTTTTGTCTGTTTCACACAAACCTTTTTTTCTGTGTATGTAACTCACATCAGAATTGTGGACAAGGTTCTGCTACGCAGAATTGCCCATTGGGTACTCATTAGCAAGGCTGAAAAAAGTGTGACTCAGAAAACACATGCTGTAATTACCTATCTTCAATTTGTAGTTGACCTGACAAAATTAAGATTTTTTAGAAAAATACATCAAATCCGTACTGTGCAAATATGAATTATAAATAGCGGGTGTGCATATGCCAAAAAAGAAAGAATCGCCAACCAAAAATGGCCACAAAAAGCTGTGAGTGATAAGGGCTTTGTTTTGCTGTTGCTGCCAAAATTGCAATAAGGAAACCAGCTATTTCGATTTCGTTAACCAATCGCTACATGTATTTATGGATTTAATATTTCAGACAGAATATTGGCAATTGCAAAGAAACGGCCAATCGTTGCTTATTTATTTAAATATATTTAGACAGATTCCTTTTTGGGATATTTAAATTTTATTGCACAACACTCACAGTGATTAAAAATATAATGATTTATAATATTTGTATAATTTATCATAAGCTAACAAATTATTATAGACAGAGTGTGAGATCGTTTCAACAAACAAAACAGATTTTTTATCTTAAATTTTCCTTTTTTGCAGCTATAGTTTAAGCTTTGAGTAGGCTAATGTTTGTCACAGAAGATGCGATTATGTTTTAAAATGTCCCGATTTGTCCCAAAATAGGCCAAGTCGGATTTGCCCCGTTTTACCCGACACAGTGTGACTATATAGAGTCGAAAGGTGTATACATATATATATAGATATTGAGGGGTAACAAAAATGAATTTCTCTTTATGAAATCATAGAACTGTACTACAGTTCTAGGATGAAATTAACTCTCCTTACTTGTAGATATACGTAGTTGTAGTTTATTACTGTATTTCATGCAGGTCATCTGTTGAATCAGGTGTGCTATGACCACAAATCTAGTGTTTTAGGTGTTTTGTCACTGAAACATGTTTTGGCAATGTGACAGCTGCTGAACCAGATTTTTTAATGCATTTTGCATCTTGTTGTCATCAGCCAGTCCATTAGAATGGTGGGTTTGTGGTCAATTCAGAGTGTAGGCCCTACACTCTTGATTGATCTGCGGGACAACCTACATGGTCTGCACTTGAAATAAAATGGCAAAGTGTATGTATTTAGGTCAGAATTGACCCCAAACCCACCATTCTAATGGACTAGCTGATGACAACAAAATGCAAAATGCATTAAAAAATCTGGTTCAGCGGCTGTCACTGTAGGCCTATCATTTTCACTAACCTGTGTTGGTATAAAATTTTTCCTAAAATAATTAAAGATTTTACTCAAAAAGACAAGGTGATGTGACAGTGAAGGTTTTCAAAAACATACTTGCTTCTTTTTCAATTATGTCTCAAAGTCCCACGAATGAGGATGACAAAGTATGGAACAGTTTCAGGTTACTGGAGGCTAATACCTGGAATAGCCTTCAAAACCATTTGAGAAACGAACAATCTTTCACAAGTTTTAAAGGACTGCTACAACAGTGGAATGGTGTTAATTGTAGATGTTCTATGTATGTGTAGGAGTTAAACTCAACCAGGTTATCAGTAGGGGAGACCAGGGCTAGTTGTCACAATCTTTTTTACTTCAAGTTTGACTGTATCTGAGAGGCCTCTAGGTTCAGGTTGTCTGGAAACTTCCAACCCTGTAACATTTTTGTCAGTCTTGAGAAAGTTTTTATTCAGCTTTCGTCCTGATTTATCAACCATGTGTTTCCTTGTAGGTCATGTTGTAACTCAAAGTCATTTTTGTGAAAATGTGACAACTTGCCCCAAGCCCGGGGCAAGTTGTCACACTCATATGGCCAATCTAACATCTCTTGACAGATTTTCTGTAATCCAAGCTTGCAATACGTCGGATTCCTTTTGAAAAACAAAAATACACATCTTGCAAAAACTTTGGATGCATGCAATCGTAAATCAGGGCGTATTTCTACCAGAAAATTGCTTCTCAAATTGGAGGAAAATGAAATCTTTGTAAAATTTCTGTCGAAAAAGTCATTTTTAAGAAGTCCACATATCACATGACAGATTATACTTTTTTGCAACCACATCATACAAAAAGCTTTACAAACTAACAGATCTTGAAATTTATTTAATATCGACATGACTGCTGCCACCTATAGCCAAGTTATAAGCATTGTGACAACTTGCCCCTGTGACAACTAGCCCCGGCCTATCCTCGTCACGATCATGAAGTCAATCCGATATCTCCGTAATCAAAAGAGAATATTTTCTGGTTCCACTTAGAAATCACAGACACATTGTTCACGGAGAGTTAATGCCATCGTGAATCAATGCCTTAATCTCCCAAAAATTGTCTCACATTGGAAGACGATGAAAAATTTGAAAATGGTGAAAAAATTTAGTTTAAACTGTCATTTTCAGACATCTTTACATAGCGCATGACAGACTACACATTTTTGTGATATCATCACAAAAATATTCCCCATGTTAAAAAATATCAAAATTGATGTAATTGTCTACCAACTGCTACCATCCATAGCTGAGTAATAAGCATTGTGAACACTTGCCCCCGTGACAACTAACCCGGGTCTCCCCTATTACATGATTACTACACCCCTATTACATGATTACTACAAGCATAATTTTAATATAATCACTCAATCATTTTATCATTGTCTTTAAACACTGTTTTAGTTCTTTCTGTTAATTGTTATCCTGTTATGTTGTAATAGTCGGTAGAAAAAGCCCACGGCTTATCTTGCTATTTTTGTAAAACACCCCAATCAAAATAAAATTTCTTTGACTTTGACTAATATTTAGCCGTGCACATGGCTCCTCCAGGAAAAAATCTAATCCTTGAGGTTGCGGGCACATCCAAATTTTTATTTTTATTTCTCTAAACCACATGCATAAGGCCAGACATGATTTATCTTTAGCTTCTCCAATCTTCACAGCACTTTCCACGGTCTGAGTAGGACGAAAAATGAAGAAGCTGTAATCTCTCTTTTTTTTCATAAAGACAATTTTTAAAAAATCGTAAGTTTGTTTTTCCCATAGGCGTAAAATCAGTTGGGCCGGTCGATCCAAGAAGAAATGATTATATGCTTAAATTTCAACTAATTTAGTATTTTGTCATACAGTCACCATGTAACATTCTTTCGTTCAACAATTGTTATCAGAGCACCTGCTACTGTGTACAGGCTATAATTCCTGAAAATTTGGTGAAGATTGAGCAAGTATTTGCTTTGTTATGACTGGTCACAATGATAGCGCCATGGTGAAGCATAGCAGCTGAGTGAAAACTAACAGCCATGACCATTTATCACCTCTGGAATAAATGTCATACCGTGGTACCCACTATTGCCCTCTTATTCAACAATGTTTATATGTTTTGAGATTTGTCTCATGGTATAAGCCGGTTACTCACCATAGGATCAGCAATATGTCTTAATCACAGCTCGAGCAAAAGCCCTCGATGGATTAATCACACATTGCCTCCCCCTAGGTGAATAACCTAAAGGAATAAACAAAGGGGTCACATTCCATTGCATAACTATGCATCAGTAGTACTAAAAGAAAACAAAGGTTCTGCACTGCTGAATATCTTGATCCTTTCGGCAGCCCTCTACGACCTCAGTGTATCAATTCATTGGAAGATCTAATCCGGGCCAATAAATTGGGCAAACAAAGGTCATGAAAGCTTTTAGCCAATGGTGTAGTGTCTTCCTAATTGATCAACGTTGAGTCGTTGACATAATATAATCCCCAAATTGACAGTTACTGTTTAGTGTCGGTTTCTCTTCTTGTCAAAACCTGTCAATGTGTTATTTAATCCTTTCACTTGGCTTGACCTCGTATTGTCAGTGCACTATAGGCAAGAATTTTAAATCACACTCCAGACAAAATCCCACTTTTAAAAGATTTACTCTTCTGCTAAATGCAGGATACGGTGAGTGTATCCTACTATTAAACATTTCAGAAAAAAGGTCAGATCCATACTTTAGGAAAAATTTATAAAGTTGTCAATGACTCATTTCTGGGTAGTCCCCCTTCCCCGAGCCCCATCTACGTAAATTTGAGAAATAGATTATGCTGCTATTTTGTCAAGCAAAAATGTCTAATATTGCCTATGATAAACTGTGAGGATTAAGGGATTCAGCAACAGAGAAAACACAACTGAGCCAAACTGAAACATTGGAAAATCTTGTCAACCTTACACCGTTTGCTCTTTGCGAAGCGACCCATGCAGTTAAGGCTTGGGTTTGGCTTCAGTCAACGCTTTATACAGTCTGACCGATGTTTTTTGTGCCTTAAGTGAAGCTACATCGTTCAGGCAAATTCAATCGAATTCTAATATAGCCAGTATGCTAGATTATATTCTCACATATATATACAGTGCATATTTTTATATATCAAAATATTTTTTTGTCGTCAAAGATTACGTGATTCTAATAGGAGGGACTTTGGAACAACTGGACTATTTTGTGCATTTTTGATAAAATTAGGTACTTATACTAGGTTTGAGACTGAAATATTCTCAAACGTGCTTCACTATGCTGGTATGGATATATTTGTAATGTATCATAAAGCTTGCTATGAAAAAAATCTACTGAAACATAGTGTTTTAGTTTAGGTTTGGCTAAGAACTTACAGGTTTGGCTTTTTTGAACGCAGGTGTTGTAACTATGTAGGGGTTTTATAATTATAATTTTTTTGTTTGGCCTGTCAATAGTAACTGACCTCTTTTGTTGCATTCAACAATATGTACAAACCAGTGATGGGCACAATTCAGCTATGTGCAATTAAATTAAATTCAAGTCAATTGGGCCTCATTTCAAATTCAATACAATTCACTTGGTTTTTGGAATGAGCTCAATTCAATTCAATTCCATTCATACTATTATTTGAACAAGTAGAACTCTGTAGATAGGCTAGCATCAACCAAGCTCAACCAAGATATAGGCCTATTTTTCATAATGACACATCCATCCTGCCCATGATTGAAAATGTGTACCAGGATCAGCCCAGAAACAACCCAAACCCCGACCCAATGGAATCTGTCACTTGTGGAATAAATAACACAACTGACATGATGATAAAGAAACGACCTAGTTGAAATATATACAAAGATCTATGCCAAATAGGTTGTAAAAGGAATTCATGTAAATTAAACGAGAATCATTAATTTATGGGCCATAAAAGGGCAATGAAATATCCACTTGCAGATAAAAGTAAACTTATAGTCAAGGATATTTCATTACAATTTACATGTTGATATTGAACATTCCACAGTGCAGGACAGCGGTATATCATCCACCACATTTTATGACACTTCAAATATCATCAAAACGGCAATAAATACAAAAGCTGGGACAAAAGATGGGATACTAACCTCGAGTAAATAAAGTAAAGCAATATGACGCACTCCCCAAGGTACTATTACCTTATGGTGGAATGCTACCATGCCCCTTACAGACAAGGTCACATGTAAAAATCACAGGGGCTACTGAACCAAGTCTAGTGTGTCGATATATAAAGGGAATATACAATTGGTGTAAACACCCCAGGAGTAGAAATAAGATGAAGTTGCTTAAAAAGCTTAAAATGATAAAACCTAAACAGACTGTCTTCCGTCTGCACCTTCTTCCGTATCTGTATGTTTGAGCCACAGGATGCATTTAGAATCAGTCTGGGGAGACATTCCAGATTTTGATGAATTTTCATGGACACACCAAGCGTCGCTGCCACTGAAAGGTACTGTAAATGACTAAGTACAGCTTAAATAACGTTAGAGAGCATCCATATATTTCAACCTTTTTTTGTTACTTTGTAACAGAAGAGGTTTTGTTTTTGGATCCTTGAGATGTCGGCCATTATGCCATCTGAGTCGGTTACTCCTATGTCATTTAGACATAGGGAGAGACTCCAACCACTTATGATCGCAGGAGAGAAGGCTTTGTATGACCTATTTAAGAGCTTTCAAAGTTTTCAAAGTTGTCTAAGGAGGACTTCAAGGAATGCGTTCTACGACAGGTCAGGTAATGAGTACTGTAATATGGGGTGAGTAGGGACAGAATTTGCTCTTTTCCTGCCAAAGCATGGGCACAAAACCTGCAAAAAATCTCAGTATTATCTATAATTATGTCCAGGCCGCAGATGTAACTATCCTGAGAGCATTAATTGATACTTATATTTTTCAAGGATTAAGGCTGAGAAAACCACTGTCCCAATTCACCCCTCACTTTGGGGTGAATCGGGACAGGGACCTATCTAAATAACTAGTACTCCCTGCCCTGTTTAATTGATTCATACCTATGAATAAACATTAGAAAACATGTTTAGCATCCTAAAAAGTCACTTTCAGTAAAATTTGAAGTCTGTTATGTGTAAAATATTCAGTTTTTAACAAAATGTAATAAATCACTGAAAATTGGCAAAATGTCATCTGCTAATTTTACATGTGATGAATAATCTTGGACTGAATCCACAACAAATGGTGCCAATTTCAACAATTTAAACCCAAAATCCATGTAAATAAGCTGGATAGAAAATTAGTAAGGCTTTTTAGGCCTACTCTGCAACTCTGCCGCGCACTTGGATCCGAACCCATGACTAAACCGACACAATCTCACATCTCAGCTACTCTTTTGGTCTCTTAAAACTGCTTAAATTGATTTGGACTGTAAACTCTTGATTTTTCTGCCTTTATTTGATAATTTTTATCACATACATTTTTATCAGGTTCCAAAAGTATATATTTGTCACAATTTTGGCAGAGTTCAACCTTACTATAGCATTTCTACAAGATTAAAATGGTTTTGCGGCATGGTAGTACCCCATCCAATATTATTTTCATAAATTACCATTACTAATTTCGTTTATCGAGTTATCACTGGCTGCCGAAAGTTACACAAAAATAACTCTGAAACTGACAGTGCTTTATTGTCTTTTGAATATAGTCAGTGCTAATGTACCCAAGTTTATAATCCATAATTATCCACAACTATATACTTGAAGTGTTGAGAAAATTGTTTGAGTGTAGCTTTTATAGTTTTTGTGGTATAAGGAAAGTTTTGACTAGTTTATGAAAATGTAAATTCTGCAGGACAATGTTTAAGGTGCTGCAGTTCCTTACTGCCTGCAGGTAGAATCATGAAAATCCGTCTGCATCTTTATTAGAATATATTCTAAAAGTGTGCAAAAATCAAGTTCCTGTAACAAGTAGAAAAGTTGTTGCTTTTGAAAGATTTAAATGCATTCCTGGCTTGTCCCGATTCACCCAAGTGTCCCTATTCACCCCATCTTACGGTAAGTGCATTTGGTGTTCTTAATAGTGTTTTGAGAAGCGTGTATGATATATCCTCATTTAAGTCAGCATTTAAGTCCACAAATTTCGCATGTGTGTAGATTTCCATGGCAACCACAGAATGACTAAAAAATTACCAAATTGTCCAAAATTTTAGAAATGAATTCCATAATAGCTGAATTTTGTCCTGTGAAGATTTCATAACTCCACAATAAGATTCTACAATGAAAATAAGGGTCCATGTGAAAAAAGGTTTGAACTTTCTGAACGCCCCTCGTATATGTGCTATTTGCAATGGCATATGCACATGCGGATGTCTCATATAGCGAAAATAAATACACTGAGCATCATTAAAAATGCAACATCATTAAACAACTAAATTTTCTAAGTTCTAATTGTTCAATAATTATCAAATCTGGCACAGACCTCACCTATGGTCCTAAAAGGCATACTGGTAACTTTCGTGAAAAAGCATTCACGTTTTGCTACACAGCACTCATTTTAGTGAATTTGTTTGAAACCTCTGTTCACAGGCTGCAATTCAACGAAAAACGCACCACTGGAAATATTGGTTTTTGTGACATATTGGATGGGATAAATATTATGAAATTTTCACATAACTGGAACAAGACTTGCAAAAAGCTGTCCCAAGAACATTTTGAAAAAATATTTGGGAAAAAGCTGATTTTGAACGAAAAAATCAAAATTTAGGAATTACCAACTGGAAATGAAACATGTTAACCTAAAATACTGAAAAATGGAGTTTTTATGCATGGCCAGGATGGAAACATACACATAGAAGCTCAATCCTTTTCAAACTCTCAAAAAATCTGATTAAACAACTTTTTGAAGATTGTGGTTGAGTCAAATATCACTTTTTCAAAGTCTGGTGAAAATGGGGACTGCATGCTGCCACCACCTAGCACAAAAGTTGATTTTCTATGCTACAGCATTGCTGTCCCAAGAAATAGTTCCAATTTCATTGTACATTCGCAAAATTTCTATTCAACATTGACGTATACCAGAGTCAGACTCGGCAATCACATTCTCTAAGGAAGCAGACAAGGCCATCAGCACACTCAGAAACAGCCCTGGTGTCTTCCAGACAAAATTGTGTGTGTTCCTCTGGTTGAAAGTATGTGGACGCTCGCAGGAGCTCGCGGAATAGCACACTAGTCACTAGGTGGCAACCCAAGACAGCGTATGTTCTGATCTGTGGCAATGCAAGAGCAGTCCACTTGTAGACAGACTTTTTCCCATACCATCAAGCAAGTAAAATGGTAAACTTTCATTAATCATCAAAACATATTGTCAAAAGAACAGGAAAGTTATTGAAATTAATGATCATGGGATCTTGAAATTTTGTGACTTGCATTTTCGACAGTAGTCACGACGATTTAATTTCGCACAAAAGTATTGCACTTAAAGGTATGAAAATTGTCATAAATATACCTGATGGCAAATACTAGGCCTGTGCAAAGTTTCGTTTTGATACTGTCAGAGGAAGTGCCGCTTTAAGCCATTTTGCAATGTTGCGTTTTTAATGATGCTCAGTGTTCATTGAGTTCATCTTGCGAGCTCCCCATGACCCACAGATAATTTCCCAGTGAAGACATTGATCTCCTGATGACCTCATCGTGAGTTCATCTTTTTACTCACAGATACCTCATACAAATACATCAATGTTAACTCATTTTGAAGCAACATGGTTCGCTCAGCGTGACACAAGAACTTGAGGACAAACCTCAAGTTTCCAGTGAGCTCCCTGTGAGTAACTGAGGAATCATCTTTTAAGAGGGAGTCAGAGAAGGGTCACATGTACAAGCTCAAAGCAATGAGTTAGCCATGAGCTATCTGTGACTTAAATGTGATCTCAGAGAGTGAATAACCATGTCTACACTGCTTTCAGCTCAGAGAGCGTTCTTTGTCCAATAAAATGGAATAATCATTAAATTACATTGAGCTCACGAATATAATGTCGACGTATGAGGTAACCATGACACCGCTGCATTCAGCTCACATAGAGCTCATGGATATCATGGTGTTACAAATGCTATATGAATTCCCTAATATTAAATCACTATCAGGTCATAGGGAGCTAACAAATTTGACCTCATATTTTGAGCTGACATTGAGTACACTGTCTTCAGCTCGATATACCTCAATTTATTGCTAGCATTTTCATTCACACATTCACACATGTATATGTGTCAGATCTTGCATTTCCACCACTTCCAAAGTTTGGTGTGTGCGCTCTATATAGCAGTCGTGGATGTGTTTTTTCATTTGGATAAAAATATACAAGAAATGGGGTTACAGATTGAATAGCTGAATTTTTTTGTATTAAATAGCCATTTCTCATTATAGAGAGAATGCATATATCATATTGTGTAATGATGTGGAGTGTCATAAGCATTTTTTTTATTGTTCTTTGCAAATCGTTGGCCACACTATAAGAAAGAAATAGGCCTAGGTTCATTGAAACATTGCTACACGAAAAAAAATTGTTTAATTATCCTGGTATTCTTACTTGTGTTGGTCATTATCATGCTATGAGACGCTTTGTCTTAAAGGGGTGGTTATGCCACACTCTCCCCTATATGTTTACTTCATTTACTCCTGGTTAGTATCCTATCTTTTGTCCCATCTTTTGTATTTATTTCCCTTAAAATTTATGATATTTGAAGTGTCATAAAATGTGGTGAATGTTATATTACTAACAATACTTTCCTATGTTTGATGTCAGTCAGCATGTAATGAAATATCCTTGACTAAGTTGTCTTTTATCTGCAAGTGGATATTTCATTGCCATTTTATGCATGGCCTATAAATTAAGGATTCTTCCTTAATTTACATTCCTCTAACAAACAAAAGGTTCCACAAGAAGATCCAGGAAGCTAAAATCCATCATGTCCGGCCTTATGCATGTGGCTGGATGGATGATTTGGGCTTCACGTACTGTATTTTCGCACTTGGTAGGCTAATTAGGACAGGAGGAGGATACGGCAATGAGGTGAAGGATTATTGAAACAGCTATCCAACATAGGCCTAGGTGACCCGGCAAGACCTGGATACGAACCCTGGACCCAGCGATTGGCAGCCCAGCACGCTACTGCCAGACCAACCCTCCCCCCTATGCATGCGGCTAAAAGATTGGATGAGCACACAACCCAAAGGATTGGAGCTTTGCCCAAAGGAACCATGGCTATTTGAAAAAGAAGCAGTTACGAAACTAGGAAAACCTTGCCTAAAGGAATGATAATGGCCGAAAACACACATATATTAGCTACCCGACGATCAAATGATTTTCTGATAGTACAAATATTCATGCCTGCCAGACCAATTGGGCAGGTCCTGGATTTGGCCACTAACAAATATCTTTTTGAAAATCTTCACTGTCGCATCCCCTTCTCTTTTTGAGTAAAATTTTCATTGATTTTAGGAAAATCGTATACCAAAAAAGGTCAGTGAAAATGATAGGCCCTACACTCTTGATTGATCTCATGGACAACATACCTGCACTTGAAATAACATGCAAAGTTTATATTCAGGTCAGAATTGACCACAAACTCACCATTCTAATGGACTAGCTGATGACAACCAAAACGCAAAATGCATTACAAAAATCTGGTTCAGCAGCTGTCACATTGCCAAAACACATTTCAGTGACAAAACACCTGAAACACTAGATTTGTGGTCATAGCACACCTGATTCAACAGATTACCTGCATACAGTAATAAACTACAACTAGAGCAGGTCGGGGCAAGAAGCCCGGGTCAGGTGAGAGGCCCCCCCCCCCGGTTATATCCAAAATTACATTTTTGGTGCGTTTATCTATTGATAGGATTGAAGCTAGAGGCGTTTTAGGTAACGTCACAAATTTTCAGGGCAAACAGCATCAAACTATAGTAGAAATTAAAGAAACAAAAAACGCGCATGGTTTTTGTAACTTTGACTAATTCTTTGAAAGGGGTTGTCAGAAATAACTTTGGAAATATTTAAAAGTATATGGATATCTGCATTGCTTCACTTTATGACCATCACATAAATATGATTTGGATCATGTTTTTTGCATTTTAGTTCAAAATATAGAGGTAAAATTAAAATATGTGGGTTTGGGGCGAGGGGCCCCACATGATATGGGGCATGAGGCCCCCTTCACTGGGGGGTCGAAGGTAGGGGGAACGGGGGCACATTGGGACGCTTTTAACGTCTATACTAATTTTGCTCAATGCAGAAAGCACTGAAGAACTCAGAAGTTTGCATGAATATCACCAATACCATTGAGCTTAAATGCAAGGCATAATAAACCCGCGGGGCACATTGGGAAATCAACCGGGGCACATTGGGACATCAATTGAAAAATCATTTTAACACTCCATGTGCAATAGATATTACATATAAGTAGTGCGTAAGAAAATATACAGTGCATTAACACCTTGTAGTGCCAATAATTCATAACTTATTTAAAAATGTCTATACAGCAAGGTTTACATTAACTTTGACTCGATTTAAGAAGTGTATTACATTGAATATCAAAATCCCTTAAAAATGGTCATGTGATTTTGGTCATTCCATTTAAGGCCATATACAAATTAGTGCCATATATGGAAAATTGCATTATTTTTTGGACCATTTACTGTAATTATGTGATGCTGCTGACCTTAATTTGTTGTTCAGTTCAACTTAAGGTGGCTCGCTACCCACGAAATTACGTCACCTGCGCATATTTCCGCGCAGCCAGGCAGGCCCTATCTATCGTAACGTCACCACAGCAAAGAGAACTGCTGACACTGTTTCAGCTCTTTTTTAAAGTTCTGATAATTTCATGCGGCGGCCGCTTCGTACACACTTTTTTGCCACTTTTCTTTGGGCTAGAGACTTCTGGTTTGGAGCATTAGATGCGCTATGAAGAGGACTGCAAGCTAACAAGGTTTCAGCTTTATAGTCTAAATAGAAGATTTTTACCAGCGATTTTCGGCAAGCAGGTCTAATTTCTCAAAAATGACTTTGACATATAAATAATTTTTTGTAGTCAGCATCTGAAATCTATGTTACAACTAAATTGTTTCAATATGCATATGCACTGCTGACTTCTTATAAACAGAGGAGATTAACCATCGTTCCATTCCCTATTAGGAACATTTGTGAATGACATCATCAATATCTGTGTTCTTGGATCCAGTGGCCTTTCTCATGAGAAAATGTTCATAATAGCCTCTTTCACATATTTATTTATTTAAATAACTCTATAGCAATGAATGACAAGCTCAAACTCATTAATTAATGGACTTTATAGCAGTGTTAGAGCACCAGGCAGTTTTTTTGTTGGCGAGTTGCAGACGGGCGATTTGTGTTGTGGCGAGTTGACTTATCAGCCAGATCAAAATCTGTGAAGTGGAAGGTTTTTGTTTACAAAACGGGAATGTTGCGGCCGTCTTGAAGGGTTTAAAACACCATTCAGGTGTCCAAAAATCGCAGGAAAAGTTGCTACAATGGGAAATAAGACTGTTGTCTGAACATCAGTGCGAAAACCGGATCAAAATCGGACGTTTTTGAGGTAAATTCATGATCGTTTTGCCTAGGCTGTCACAGTCATCATTGACACTTCTTCAGTTACAAGTTGGCCGAAATTGCCGTCAATTTCTCAGGGCTGTAGATATCTAGAAATACATAAATCTATAGCCAACACTGTTTCATTTTGTGTAGCCTAAACAATAGCATCTTACAACTTTACACAATAATAACTTCTCCAAATTAGCATGGTTAATAAATCGACCCTACCATACACCCAATGGATAGTACCAAACGTTTTTTACATTTGTTTGTTTATTGCTTTAGCCTGCTATTGATATTTTACTTAATGTTGTCAATTTTTTGTATGCATTCCTTTTAAAGTTCATCAAATTATATCAGTATCTGTGTATTCTCACTTTGTACTTTATCATTGTTTATATCAACTTTTGTAAAATATAATTCACCAATTCCATTCATGCCAATCACAGGGAGAAAGTTCATGAGAAAGGCCAATAAGTTCATGAGCTCAAGGGGCGGATCCAGGGGGTCACGCACACCTCGATCGTAGCTTGTGACGTTGTCATTATAATGATGACAGGCTAGGCAAAAGTGCAATTCTAGGTAATTGGTAGAATGGGGGTAAGGAGCATCAGACAGGGCATCAGACAGGAGCGAGTAGACAGTCACATTGTGTGTTGTTCTACTGTCAATTGAATTACTGTCTGTTTGCTCAGGGTTCTTCCTATTGTTGACAATGTGCACATATTTTGGTTCTTACAAGTTACAATGCCATTCTAATGTAGGCCTATATGTGAATCTCATCTTCATAAAACTGGTACAAAGTGCTGAGTACCGTGATACACCGTGTCGAAATGAACCGGTTTTTTACGTCGATACATACACTGGTAGGCCTATATCGTATGACGTCATACCAGTTATTTTACGATACTAAAAATAAAAATCAGTATTTATTGCTTAAAATCACTTAAAATTAACTTTGTGCCGAGACATTGTGTTTTGTTTCCCGCCAAACAGCGGGATGCCGTTTTGCGTCATTATGTCCTGAAACTCGGAATGATGGCCCGAAATTCGCCGAAAAAAGTAGCAAAAAATTGTTGAATTCCTAATAAATGCTGGTTAATTTATATCACGATAATATCGTATATGATAAAGGACGTATCACGATACATATCGTATCGATATTTAGCTCACGGTACTCAGCTACTGGTACATGTTATTGGGTGCAAAATCGGAAGTTAATGTATCTGTTTCGGCCATTTCAGTTGGAGGCGGCTATTGTTACACAAATTGTCAAAAATTTAATAAAATGCATTTTTCTTGAGAAAATCATCATTTCGGTCAATGGAACTCCCTGGAAACATTTGACTTGAAACAAAATGGAGAAAGTTTCAAATTTTACAATTTTTGGAAATTTAAGAGTCTTCTTCGCTGCCTCTGTCGTATCACAGAGAGGCCTCCGTCATATCACGGAGAGGCCTCAGCAGCTGCACAGAGAGGTCGCCCCAAAAAAGTTTAGGAAACAGTGAGATTCAGACCAAAGGCCTAAAAAATTTGGGCTGATAATTATATAAAAACCAATGGAAATTAATGATTTCCAGGCATCTTCATTTGAAATGTTATTAAACCTAGTTTGTGAAATTCGGGCAAATGTCGGCTATTATGTCGCTTGCCCACCCCCCCAAAATCGCACGTTATTACCTCCTTTATGAATTACTGCTTACTGTACCAAATTCATAGGACGAAATATACATGCTATTGGCTCCATGGCACATGTATCATTATATGTGAACTTGTGAAGGATATCAAAATAGTCTTATTATATGATTTCAGGATATCATAAAAAATTCAATTTACGTCATTATTCCGGACATACTATATAGTTACCCTTTGCAAGCAATATTGCTTTTCATATATTACAAGGAATCCAATTTACATATATTTTCGAAATTTGCATTTTATTTTCAGTCTGCAGAACCTACAAATCAGGGCTTTGGAGTCGGAACCAGGAACCGCAGTTGTGGAGTCAGAGGTTTGTGGGATGGAGTTTGAGTCGGGAGTCAAAATTTCATTTTTAAGTGGAATGGGAGTTGGAAATTAATCCTAAAAACATTTGATGTAATTTACAAAAACATAGTGACAACCAGTACTCATATAAAAATCTGTGCAAACTTTAGTAGCATTACTTTTTCTCCCCCTGTTGACCATGTAATATTTGTGTTCAATAATGTCGATAAGTGGCATTGGATTCTTAATTCAGGAGATGTCTGAATTTGAGTTGCTTTTCAGAAAGCCAAAGGAGTCGGGAGTTGGAGTCAGTTCACTTACTGCCGGACTCCGAAGACCTGCCACAAACTGAGCAAAAGAGGTTTAGGTGTGGACCCAGCATTTGGGGAAGTAAGTTATGCTCACTCCGCTACAGGGCATTCTTGTGGTCTGAGATATGTATATTAAGCTTTATAGAAAGATTTTTTATATTTATATATTATTGTGTGGGTTGTTTTGTGATTGACAGGTTTCTCCCTGCCTACCTATATATGTATATTTCTCCAAGGTCCTCAAAAGAGGGCTGGGACCAGTTATTGTCCCTCAGGCCTCATTTCTTTATTCCTTGTTAAACAAACCACTGCTCTTATCGTCGTAATATTATGTGTGCCCGACGCATAGAGAACTAAACAAATATACCTCAGGAATTTTACCCTATTGTGTCATTCTCCAAAGTGTTTTATTCTTGAATCAATTTATCTTTTTTGATTTTAGTCTGCATCTATGGTTTGACAATCAATGACAATTTCATGTAGCCGAAACCTGTGTTTGACAATAAAAATTAATCATTCATGACTGAATGAACATAAGCATGTGAATTTCATTGGAAGGGTTTCCAAATATAGCTTTTCCTACACTTTTGCAGTTGCAGATCCAGACAGGGTCATCAGGGGGGGCGCGCGGGCGCGTTTCCGAAGTCGCATTTCATTTCTTCAAAATACTATTATTAATCTCAGTTGTCTAGGGGGGACCTGGGCCCCCTAGGCCACCCTGTATCTGCCACTGTTTTGCTTCTAATCTGTCATTTTACAAGCAAAATCTTCACCACTTATGATCCGAAAATGTCATACAATTATTTGGCATGTTAATTTCATTGAATGGGTTTCCAAATGTAATTTTCCCTACACGTTTGCTTCTAGTCCATCATTTGACATGCAAAATTTTCACAATTTATGGTCTGAAAATGTCAAACAACAATATTTGGCATGTGATTTCATTGAAAGGGTTTCCAAATGTAATTTTCCGTACACGTTTGCTTCTAGTCCATCATTTGACAAGCAAATTCTTCACAATTTATGGTCCAAAAATGTCAAGCAACAATATTTGGCATGTGAATTTCATTGGATGGGTTTCAAAATGTAATTTTCCCTACACGTTTGCTTCTAGTCCATCATTTGACTAGCAAAATCTTCACAATTTATGGTCCGAAAATGTCAAACAACAATATTTGGCATGTGAACTTCATTGGATGGGTTTCAAAATGTAATTTTCTATACACGTTTGCTTATACTCGATCATTTGACATGCAAAATCTTTACCTCTTATGGTCCGAAAATGTCAAACAACAATATTTGGCATGTGAATTTCATTGAAAGGGTTTCTAAATGTAATTTTCCCTACACGTTTCCTTCTAGTCCGTCATTTGACGTGAAAATCTTCACAATTTATGGTCAAAAAATGTCAAACAACAATATTTGGCATGTGAATTTCATTGGATGGGTTTCCAAATTTAATTTTCCCTACATGTTAGCTTCTAGTCCATCATTTGACATGCAAAATCTTCACAATTTATGGTCTGAAAATGTCAAGCAACAATATTTGGCATGTGAATATCATTGAATTGGTTTCCAAAAGTAATTTTTCGTACAATTTTGCTTCTGGTCCATCATTTGACGTGAAAATCTTCACAATTTATGGTCTGAAAGTGTCAAACAACAATATTTGGCATGTGAATTTCATTGGATGGGTTTCCAAATTTAATTTTCCCTACATGTTAGCTTCTAGTCCATCATTTGACATGCAAAATCTTTACCATTTATGGTCTGAAAATGTCACACAACAATATTTGTCATGTTAATTTAATTGAATGGGTTTTCTACTGTAATTTTTTCTTGCAAGTTTGTTTCTAGTTCATCATTTGACATTTAAAATCTTTACCTCTTATGGTCCAAAAAATGTCAAAAACGATATTTGGCATGTGAATTTCATTGAATGGGCTTCCAAATGTAATTTTCCCTATTATATACGTTTGCTTCTAGTCCATCATTTGACATGCAAAATCTTCACAATTTATGATCCGAAAATGTCAAACAATATTTGGCATGTGAATTTCATTGGATGGGTTTCCAAATGTAATTTTCTGTACACGTTTGCTTCTAGTCCATCATTTGACATGCAAAATCTCCACAATTTATGGTCTGAAAATGTCAAACAATAATAATTGCCATGTGAACTTCATTGGATGGGTTTCAAAATGTAATTTTCCCTATACGTTTGCTTCTAGTCCATCATTTGACAAGCAAAATCTTCACAATTTATGGTCCGAAAATGTCAAACAACAATATTTGCCATGTGAACTTCATTGGATGGGTTTAAAATGTAATTTTCCCTACACGTTTGCTTCTAGTCCATCATTTGACAAGCAAAATCTTCACAATTTATGGTCCGAAAATGTCAAACAACAATATTTGGCATGTGAACTTCATTGGATGGGTTTCAAAATGTAATTTTCTATACACGTTTGCTTATACTCGATCATTTGACATGCAAAATCTTTACCTCTTATGGTCCGAAAATGTCAAACAACAATATTTGGCATGTGAATTTCATTGAAAGGGTTTCTAAATGTAATTTTCCCTACACGTTTCCTTCTAGTCTGTCATTTGACGTGAAAATCTTCACAATTTATGGTCAAAAAATGTCGAACAACAATATTTGGCATGTGAATTTCATTGGATGGGTTTCCAAATTTAATTTTCCCTACATGTTAGCTTCTAGTCCATCATTTGACATGCAAAATCTTCACAATTTATGGTCTGAAAATGTCAAGCAACAATATTTGGCATGTGAATATCATTGAATTGGTTTCCAAAAGTAATTTTTCGTACAATTTTGCTTCTGGTCCATCATTTGACGTGAAAATCTTCACAATTTATGGTCTGAAAGTGTCAAACAACAATATTTGGCATGTGAATTTCATTGGATGGGTTTCCAAATTTAATTTTCCCTACATGTTAGCTTCTAGTCCATCATTTGACATGCAAAATCTTTACCATTTATGGTCTGAAAATGTCACACAACAATATTTGTCATGTTAATTTAATTGAATGGGTTTTCTACTGTAATTTTTTCTTGCAAGTTTGTTTCTAGTTCATCATTTGACATTTAAAATCTTTACCTCTTATGGTCCAAAAAATGTCAAAAACGATATTTGGCATGTGAATTTCATTGAATGGGCTTCCAAATGTAATTTTCCCTATTATATACGTTTGCTTCTAGTCCATCATTTGACATGCAAAATCTTCACAATTTATGATCCGAAAATGTCAAACAATATTTGGCATGTGAATTTCATTGGATGGGTTTCCAAATGTAATTTTCTGTACACGTTTGCTTCTAGTCCATCATTTGACATGCAAAATCTCCACAATTTATGGTCTGAAAATGTCAAACAATAATAATTGCCATGTGAACTTCATTGGATGGGTTTCAAAATGTAATTTTCCCTATACGTTTGCTTCTAGTCCATCATTTGACATGCAAAATCTTCACAATTTATGGTCCGAAAATGTCAAACAACAATATTTGGCATGTGAATTTCATTGGATGGGTTTCCAAATGTAATTTTCTGTACACGTTTGCTACTAGTCCATCATTTGACAAGCAAAATCTTCACAACTTAGGGTCCAAAAATCTCAAGCAAGAATACATTGTATTTGGCATGTGAATTTCATTGAAAGGGCTTTGAAAAGTAATTTTTCCTAAACTTTTGCTTCTAATCCATCATTTGACAAGCAAAATCTTTACCTCTTATGGTCCTAAAATGTCCAACAATGGTATTTGGCATGTGAATTCCATTGAAATGGTTTCCGAATACAATTTTTCTTACACTTTTGCTTCTAAATCATTATTTGACAACCGAAGTTTTCAGCACTTATAGTTGGAACAATACTAATCCGCATCTTTGATCTTATTCTCAGTTGATCATTTCTCAATTCATATAAAAAAAAACCTTCATTTCAGAATCTCATGTTGTCTGTCCATTCCACTACATTAGGTGTTTTAATAAGTAGCCTACCACAGATTATCACTTCATTGTGTTGTATCTTCTATAGTCTTTCTGTGATACTTATTGCCAATTATTCAACATCTATTATTCGCCAACACCTGTTAACTGCAATTTCCTGAAGTGAAAATGTCAATCATATTTGCCATGTGAATCTCACTTACAGAATGTGTTGGGCATCTTCACTTCTAATCTACATTCACCACTTACCAGGTTTTAAAAATATACCTTTTTCTACATCTCTGGTTCTCGATCAGTCCACCCATTCCCAAAGCTGTGTATTCACCGGTTAATGACCCAAAAATGTTCAACACCAATATTTGCGTATGCCTTCCATTGAAGTATAAATACTTCGTGAACTGCAAATGTCAGCCGCAACATTTACCATGTGCATTTCATGGAAAGGCTTTTGATAATAGTTCTTCATCAATACAAAATATCCCCATGCCGCATAGCAAAGCTGACTACAATTCTTTTTTTTTAAAAGAATTTCTTGTTATATCAAAATCCATCGCGGTGGGAATCCTTCTTTTATGCATTTTATTGTTCCTCACAATATTTGGAAATAAATGACAAAGAAATGAGAAATCCTATCTAGCCAATTTTTTTTTACGCCATGGTTTATGAAAAAAGTTAAAATTGTCAAAATCAATATTTTTATTCCGAACCCCTTGGAAAGCCATTTAAACTAAATATATCTCTTTGAAATTATAATCAGCTTTTCCATTAAAGTGTCTTCTTTAATTTCGTGCTTCATTGCATAATATGGGATGCATGACAACTGAATGGCAGGGCAAACTTCACAGTAAAAATGTTAAGAAAAAAATTGAGGTTTTTCAGGTTTGCGTGGACTGACTTTCTTGTACATAACCTCAAATATTTTGAAAAAAAGGCTGGTTGAGACCACTTTTTTTTACATATCCTTGCTATAATCTATATTTTGGATCATTCTAAACTATTTTTAAGAAATCCTATCATGGAAAGTTCACGAGTATCGAGCCACCTTAAGATGTCATATGATAGTCCCCAGAATGGGGATTTCTAAAGAACTAAAATCCTGTAGTTGGTTACCATGGCAACCAGAATGCAGGCATTTGAACGGCCTTCATTAAAAAATATATAGGATCTCAGTGTTATTTTATAATAAAACTTAATGGGAGTGTGGTTCACAGCAATGAACCTCATGAATGTCAGGTCGCGGAAGAATACAACACGAGTCCGGAGGACGAGTGTTTATTCTGCAGCAGACCTGACATGAGTGAGGTTCATTGCTGTGAACCACACTCCCATTAAGTTTTATTTATAACCTAAAATAAAAAAAACCTCCTGTCAAAAAAATTAATAATTTCAAGAGGCACTATTTTGTTTGAATGGCCGCAAAAAGATCCCTAGCAACCACAACGACCAATCAGAGCGTCAAAACATTGTGACGTCATCACTTCACTGGCCATTGTTTACATAACAACGTCAGATAATGAGATGCATGTGGTTCACAACGATGAACCACATGGTGTGAATCACATGGTTTTTTGCCAGAACTTCACTGCCTATTGTGGGATATGTGCTTGTCCGCATGGCCTTATCTTGACCTTATTTACACATTTATTGATTATGTATTTGGAGTTTGATTCGAGTGCCACATTTTGCATATATTTTTGCATAATTAATGATATTCAGTTATGCCCAAATAAGGAATTATAGGCATTTTTCAACCATTTTTTAGAATCTTTGGCCTCACAATCTGGTGGAATAGGAAATAACTTTTAGGTGGTCAAAACTATTATGAAATAATTGATGCCATAGGCTGGTTGAAAAATATCTTAGTATTTCAGCCTTCTTTTTTTTGTTATTGTGGTTGCCTTGGTAACTGAAATATAAGCATTTACAAATGATATTATAAACTGCATCACCTCTGGTCGTTTTATCAGGAATTCTGATTCGGTTATGTGTACAATGCATGATGAAGATGAT
Organism: Platynereis dumerilii; assembly: GCA_026936325.1. Taxonomy (NCBI): domain Eukaryota; kingdom Metazoa; phylum Annelida; class Polychaeta; order Phyllodocida; family Nereididae; genus Platynereis; species Platynereis dumerilii. Next base: position 618,290 of record JAPTHN010000139.1, read on the forward strand.
AGTTTGGATCCTCTATCAAAAATTGTTCCAAAAGACAGAATGATTAAATTTTACCCCAATCCAATGGGCATTAGATGGGTCATGAGTCATGATCAATTGACCATAAATGGAGAAAATCAGATAATCACCAGAGGCACTGGATTCCAGATGGTGTCTTGAAAACCTTGGCAAGTTTTCCTCCAGCATAATTTTTTTATTCGAAAAGTTGAAATCTAAGAAATTAACTGGTTGCCATGACAACATAATGCACACTAAACATGACATTTGAAGGTCACAAATTGATAATTAAACAACAGACAGCTGCCTCTGCAGTCTTGCGTCATTGAACAGCTACACTGAAATATTAAAGGCCTGTGATGCAGAAGCACCCATGATATGTCGACCTAATGACTATGATACACCATTTTGAAGGTCAACAAATAAGGATTTACACAAAAAAAGATTTTTAATATATTTATCAGCACTGGCTACTTATGAGGCAAATTCACCATCACAGCCAAAAACACAGTCAGAAACATGAAATATCATATGTTACCCTCAAATTGTGCCAAAAGCACTTTTTTGCCAATTTCAATGTTTCTATGGATAACTAATGCATCTTGTACATTCAAAACATCCTCTTTCAAGGGATTTTCAATTATATGTATGACAGAATCTGGGATGGCCACTAGCCCCTCAAAAAGATGTAGGCCTGTCTATTTTCTCAAATTTCCACAAAATGAAAAAAATATTTGTCATTTCCTATGTTCTTTTCGACAAGGGATTTTCACATGAAATAACTTTTATTTGGTTCAGATCTGAGCCTCTCCTGCATGAAGAAAATCGAACTCATACAATATGACTACCTGAAATTTCTAATCCATATTTTACTGTATATATATATATATGGAATATTTGTTGATTGAGGAATGCAAAAAGACACAATCAATGTGCCCATAGACCAAATTTTCATTAATACTGGTGCTCTTCTCCATGCAAATATCGGAAAATCAAGGAAAATACAGAATTTTGATGATAGATATGGAATTTAGAGACAGGACTGGAATTTGGGCGGGGAAGGGGAGTTAAAACTATGGAATGTAGGGAGAAGATACAAACATATAATTTGGATGGGAAAATACTGCATTTATGCCTATCTTGCTGGTCCCTTGGCTTAGGCTGTGTTTCTCTGATATGATCCCTCTGAACAATTATTTTCCAAGAACCTTTGGGTGTCAGGTAAAAAATTATTATCCATTTCTGGCTTCAATACCGTGGAGATAGCACCAAAGTCATTAACGACCTTGTAAAGTTATCTTTGTACATTGCCTAGAAATGCACTTTCTTAAAAATTATCCCCATGTCTTAGTGCCTGATACAGCATTTTTCCCTGGCTGATGTCATCATTAGAGGGAAAATATGGGGAAAACAGTGGTGAATTATTTAGGAGGGGGGCATTTGGCCATGCCCCCCCTTCAGGCCAAAAATTAACATGGGAGAGATAGGAAAAGCTGCAGACCGCCCCGTATTCACCCCATGTAATGACCCCCCCCAGGCCATGTCTAGATCCGCCCCTTACGGAAAATGCAAAGTAAATGTGTTTTAGAGAGCACTTCGTAAAAATCTATGGACAAGAGATGGAAATAAGAAATTTAACAAATTAGTAACCGCCAAGGAGTGAAGTGCATGACATTGTATTGTGTCTACAGTGAAATATTGGGGAAATACATCCTGTAATTCTGTAAATGTCTCTCTTGATCCCAGTTTTTAGCTTGAGAAGAATCTCAAACTACTCCCAGGATAGACCGAGGTCACAGTCTTCACGTTGCTGTAGGCAACGTAGACCGAGGACATTCCCATGGTTGAGAACAATACACTTGCGACACAGGATCCTGTCGCGGCTGTTTTGGGCCTATTCTGATCAAAATTAAAGATATGGGTGGATAGGAAATGATTTAAAATGTATTGTGTGCGATTTTCAGAACTTTCCTGCACTTTAAAGTGTCAAAATCGGCCGATTTTCAACAATTTACCTCCAAAAAATTAAAGGAGTTTCAGGCTGAACAGGGGGAGGTTTTGCAAAACTGATAGCTGTTAATCATTTTGTTGTTCATAATTTGCTTTTTCAGTTTGTATGTCTATTGTTCCCCAATCAATAGCATTGGACTATTGCACTTACCAGTCAATCATACTCAGTTAAGCATGTCATACATTGGATTGGATTGGATTGGATAAATTTATTTACACAACATATGTACTTACAATATATATATACATTTGTTATTCATTTATCAATAGTTTAAAGTAGAATATTTACAATGTTGTGCTGGAGGGCACCCGAGCAGAATTTCTGCCATGACCCGAAGGTGGGTGCACCCCCTCCCCCCTATATGCCCAAAAAATTAATTTATACAATGCTTCTTCAATTAAACATATTAATAGATAAAAATATATACACATACTTATCTGAGGCAACATTATGAAATTTTGCACACATATATAAATGACAGATTTAATCAAGATACATTCACACAGGTAAGAAATAAAGACATCAAGCAAATTTAGTTAGTGCTACCCCTCGTCTGGTTCAAAGTTGAACGGCAGAGTTGGGATAGCCAGACCATCAATGCATGTGTCTCATCAACTTTTAAGTACCATTCAGTTTACATATATTACAATACAAAAATACTCTATCAGTAGTGGATGGGGGGGTCTGGACCGACCACTCCCCGGATATATACCAATATTATAAAACGAAAATACTCTATCATGATCTGATTGGTTGGCTTCCTACACACTCAGTTGGACAGTGACTGATTTGGACCACATTTGACAAATTCAGATCGCATTTATAGTGAATGGAATGTACATGCCTTTATTTAGGGTGTTATTGTGTTAATAGCACAATGACACCATGTCTTTGGGTGCTTTCTTATAACTTATATTTTAGACAGTTTTATAAACACTTTGACAGATTTACAGATAGATTGACAGGAAGATTGACAGGAAGATTGTCAGAAAGATTGACAGCTCGACAGCTAGACAGACAGACAGACAGACAGACAGATAGATAGATAGATAGATAGATAGATAGATAGATAGATAGATAGATAGATAGATAGATAGATAGATAGATAGATAGATAGTTTTTAATTTTAAAGTGACACCCAGAAATGAATGTTCCCCTCCCACTTTTCATTATCAGAATCTTGACTGCTTTTTGTGTAAAAACACCTCCTCGGGAAAGTGCAGAATTCGGGAGCACTCCCGAATTCGGGAAAAGGGTGTACCCGAATTTGGGAACAGTTCCCAAATTCGGGAACAAAAGTGTTCCCAAATTCGGGAGTTTCATTTTTAAATGACCCTCGGACGTTGGGTATTGAGATCGGATGGATTTTTATTGGCCAGGCTGGTCCTTTGCAAGGTAATTAAGGATTCTACCCTGTGAAAAAAAATTCCATGCTGTGGTTTTCTTTACAGAGCAAATCAAACTTTGCAAGTTGACTAATTCTGTCCTAAAATCAAGTTTTCATTGGCTTATTGAATATCCGAATGTTGTCAGGGTATGAATTTAAATTAATTTATATGACATAATTCACTGTCTATCTATCTATCTATCTATCTATCTATCTATCTATCTATCTATCTATCTATCTATCTATCTATCTATCTATCTATCTATCTATTTGTTTATCTATCCATCTTTCTATCCATCTATCTATCTGTCCTCTATCTATCTATCTTTCTGTCTATCTATCTATCTTTCTGTCTATCTATCTATCTATCTATCTATCTATCTATCTATCTATCTATCTATCTATCTATCTATCTATCTATCTATCTATCTATCTATTTATTTATCTATCCATCTTTCTATCCATCTATCTATCTGTCCATCTATCTACCTATCTATCCATCTATCTACAATGTATCTGTCTATCTATCGTTCAAGATCTAATTGATGATTGTTTGATATTTTTATTTGGCATGAAATTAGATTTTGACCTCCTCTACACCATTTCTGATTTTTCAGGTTGCTGGTGGGCCCCCTCAGGTGGCGGGCCCTTGGGCATTGCCCTCCTTGAGTTGTTTTATGCCTCTGCAGCACCTTAGTGGGCTATATCGAGGCTGGCGATCGCCGTATGATGATGAGATGAGAAGACTGTGAGTCTGGCACATACCCTATTAATTCAGGGATGCCCAGGGTCTTTCAGTTGCCCCAGCATAGAATACTGGGTACAACCCATTAGACCCGGGGGGGGGGGGTGGTACTCACTCTGAAAGTGTGTATATAGACTCAGCAGGGTTGCCACTGGCGTCGGATTTCGAAATTCTCTGACTTTTCCCTGACTTTCCCTGTCTTGAAACAAGTTTTCCCTGACAAAAAAAAGGTCCAGGCACAAAATTTTGGATGGTAATTTGCGGGCTTTGCGAATTTACGTTTTGATTTGAAACAAAAAGAAAATGGATGATGCCAGGTCGCTCACTCAAGATGCCTCAAGCTATAGATTCCTGATTTTAAGGCCACTTCATAACCATCAAACAGGTTAGACTGGCAAATGTCATACATTTCTCTGTCGTTCTTATCAGGAAGCCATCGGCTTTTATGTCGTGAATTAGTTTTTAAGCAAAATTTCCCTGACCAAGGTGAGATTTCCCTGACTTTTTGCAAAATCACAAATTTCCCTGACCAATTTCAAAGTTCCCTGACTTTTCCCTGACCTTGAATTTCCCTGACTTTTCCCTGACCAGTGGCTTTTTGGGCTTTTTGGATTAAAAAGGATTTGGTTTTTTGACAATTCTGATTAATTTGTTTTTTGCTACCCCGCACTTTTGGTATCGCTTGAGTACAACCCCCCCCACCCCTGGAGCTAGAGAATCTGTCCGTGGTCTGTTCCAAAGCATGTACTCCGCACAGTGTATGTACACAAACTGGTAAACCACTGAGATGGTTAAATATGATTTTGATGCAAAGTTCACCAACTCCACCCCCTTATACAACTTTGGCGATCCGCCATTGTCACTGGCAGCTAAACAGACAGACAAGAAATTTATAAACAATTATGAGACACACATCATAAGCAATTTATAAGACATGTGTTTTTTTAACATAAGAAACCAATTTGGCCAATTAATTCTCTCTTTATTACGGGGAGTCCTCTCAGAGAGCTACAATTTTTGCAGGTTTCACTAATAGTACATATGTGCTTCCTTTGCCAAGTATTAGCCTTCAACATAATTGACCCTCACCACACAGTTAATGAAAGAACTTTTAGTGTAAACTTGGAGAAAGAACCATTACTTTTAATAGCCCCTGGCTCAAATCCTCCCAGTTGCAGAGAAAATCACAAAATACCCTACAAAAAATAAATGGATTGAAAACATCTGACATAGAAGCAAACCTGATAGAGAAAACAAAACAAACTGAATGAACTGAATTAACCTGTGTGCAAAATGTGAATTTTTTTATTTCAGCTTCAATTCAATTTAACTAATGATCTTCACGAAATGAAGCAAGCCAATGATTTGAGAGACAGGCACTTCCAAATTCTAAATGTGTTTTCATCAAATCAGATCACTTATTTGTAGCAATGACTCCTCAGTGCAGTGTTATAACTTATCATGTTGATGGTGACATATAAGTATTGTATTAGCCTACTTCTGATGTCACAACTACTTTGGAGAGCATGCATATCCAGTCTTAAAAAGCTGAAGAGATTCGATAATTAGTTGTAGAAGATTTGATGTAGACATGTCAGTAGCCAGGTCAATAACCATGTATTGTATAGCTGTAGGTCAATAATCCGGTCAACAGGTACATGGATAAATATATGTAGGCCTACACTTGAAAAGCTGGATTGATGCTATAAGATATTATTCCTGTACAGTAAATACCTCTGCTGAAGCAAAATGAACAGTTTTCACTGTTCAGAGTGATGTGTGCTCCTGAATTCGGGAACAGTTCCCGAATTCGGGAGCACTGTTCCCGAATTCGGGAGCGCTCCTGAATTCTGCACTTTCCCGAACTGTCCTGGAGAGTAAACCAGGTGTTTCTTTCTGTTTGCAGTTTGTTGTTTTCTGTTTATGTTCTTGCTTGATTGTTTGTTATTATCACCTATTGCTTGCAATGATTTCAAGCGATCTCAACCCATGTTTTGTCTCCCATCCTTCTCAGCTACACTGAGAAGGTGGGTCTTCCTATCTACTCCCAGGAGACAGAAGAATGGCTAAACAACCTATCTGGAACTTTGGTCGCATGAAGCATGAACAATGTCATTAGGAGCCTGTCTCTATTCTTGACTGACAAGTGGCAGCAATATGCTGTCAGTCCCTAGAAAATGGAATTGGGTGAACATTTACATATATAGGACAGGTCACAAGATCAGTCTGCACAACAGCTATCTGTAGGCCTATTCCATGCCAGACTAATTTCAAAAAGCATGGCTGCTTCTGAAGATCCAGTATTCTGCTTTGAATGGAAATCAGCAGACAAAAGAAACAGTTTGTAACATTAGCTTTGGCTTTTGTTAAAGAAGGGGATGATTTTAGCATCAGAATTTTGATGGTATTCGATCTACTTCAACGAACTATGCATGCTAACGTGTGGTTAGAAAAGTCTCCAAAAATAATGTTCTCTCCTATTTACAGGGCTATATAAAGCAGCCGTTTTTACTTTGTGATACCAAAAAATACCCTTTTGCATCTATTCATTTACTTTATGGAGATCGATTAACCAAGACAACAGAATAGTTTACAATTTTTTAAGGCTGTGTGACACTCAACAGAATGTCTGGTCTGTGTTACAAGCATCACCAGCTTTACTGTGTTGTTTTTGAGCCACAATGCCTACACATCCACCATGATAAAAAAAAAACTTCCAAATTACTTTGGTATTCACGAGCTATCTGCCAAAGTCAACCAAAGTCAGACTAGACATTTAGAGAGTTTTCAGAAATAGACTAGACTGTCACCAAATAATAGGATTGTCCTGGTTTCTTCTAGACAAAGTTGTATGAGTTCCTCACACTCAGTTTCTGTTGACCACTCACTGAAGCTCACAAATTTTTCCCCCTAGGTGGCAGCAAATAGTGGTCAACTTGTAGACAGCATAGGAGTGGTGCAAAGTCGGCTGAGCATGTGGTTGCAGTTATCAGCATGGATGCAGAATATAAACTGAATAACTCCCACCTTTACCTTTACATATTCCTACATAGGTATATTCATTCAAAATTTAAATTCTTATTTGATTATCTTCAAAATGTTATATCATAGTCATAAATTGACATATAATGGGTAATTTTGCATCATAGGTCTTCAATGTTAAAGTGTAGCTGTTCAATGATGCGAGACTGTGGTGGCAGCATTCTTTTGCTTAATAAATCAACTTGTGTCCTTCAAATGTCATGTTTTGTCAACATCCTGTTGCCATGGCAACCAGGTAATATCATAAATTTCTATAAACTGATACTAAATTAATGCCTGATGAAAATCTTGCAGAGATGTTCAAGACACCAACTTGAATCCAGTAAATCTGGTGATTTATTTTGATATTTTTCTAAAATAACAGTTATCTCCTTATATGGTCATGACAACTATAGCGCCCATTGAATTGTTATGGCACCTAATTTGCATATGGCCTTATAAGGAATGACCAAAATCACATGACCATTTTTAAGGGTTTTTGATATTCAATGTAATACACTTTTTAAATCAAGTCAAAGTTAATTCAAACCTTGCTGTATAGACATTTTAAAATTTTACATATGGAATTCTTTTTACCAGACTTGGTTGCCATGGAAACCGATTTGCAAAAAATTGAACATAAAGATTTCATTGCAACAGGCATTTTCTGAAAATAGAGAATTTCCGGCTTCCGACGGTATGCAGATTGTCTGTTCACCTCTCGGGGTGAACTAACTCCAGAAATAAAGCACTTTTTAGGAGTTGGCTCCTCTACTATATATAGTAGAGGAAATATGAGCTCATTTTTGATGATGACCACGCACGGAAGTACAACAGGCCGAATCATATACCAAAATGTTAGCCAGAATGTCAGCTATCTGCATCCGGCTATGAAAATTACTGTTCCGGGTACTAACTAAGGTAGAGCTGTTGCCATGGCAACAGATTTTTCAAAATTGCAATTTGCAAATTATTCATTTTTAATGCTTATCTTAAATACCAAAGTTCACAGGTGAGGTTTTTGTGTCTGATCAAACTATAGTTGAGACAGACTTCCCACTGGCAGACCAATTTTGCTTTTACATTGTAGTGGTTGCCATGGAAACAAGAAATCATAACAAGTTTGAAGTTTCCTGTCATTCTTACACACTTTGATATCTTATTCTCCTAAATGATTTCATTAAACCCGCTAGTGTTGTATGTGGAAATGGTGCCCCCGTTCCCCCTACTTCAGGAACCATTTAATAATGTGTACTTTACCTCAAATCTTGATAGACTAGCTAATTAAAATAGAAAAAAATTGGCCAAAAATTTAATCAGGGCAAAAAATATAAAAAAATATAGGTATGAACAGAAAAATTCTGAAAAAGTGAATAGAATGTCTTAAAATGATAGAAGAACCCTAAGAAATAACTTTTAGGCTGAATGCGCTCGCAAAAAAAATTGCCATAGGATTATTATAGGGGGGCTTCTTGCCCGATGGGTGGGGTAAGAAGGCCATTTAAAATATTTACAAAAATGGCGGTAACTACTTTATTGAAATTGGTAGACATTTGTTTCACTAGTTATTAGTCAAGTGATCCCTTCCTGACAGCATAAGCATTCAAATAATCTCCCGTAAAAAGTAGGTCAAATCGCACCTCGAAGTTAAGGGGGGCGCATGCCCCGACCTACTCTATATCTAAGGAGAGTTCATTTCATCATAGAACTGTAGTACAGTTCTATGATTTCATTAAGAGAAATTCATTTTTGTTCGCCTGCTATATCTATATGTATCCTATAATATATTTATATTGTGTTTTGCACAGATCTCTAGTCACATGGTTGCAATAGTGGTAGTAGTAGGCCTACTGGTTCTCCCTTAGTTCATATTTTGCCCTCAAATTTTAACTTGACACAATTTCAATTTGCGACCCGGCCACTACATCTGCCCTGATATTGGTCAGGATTTGCCCTGATTTTCCATTTTCTATAACCACACCGCGAAATATGCCTATGCCTCACGGGAAGTTCTATATACGTGACAGGCCACGTAACGTGAAAAGGGACCTTAGGGGTGAAATTATGAAAAATGAGTTAAAGGTGAAAAACAAAAGTAGTATATTTATTGTAGTTCATAAAAATGTAGAAGTTTTCGATATATCTCGCAATTTTGGTGTTATACAGGGTGTTTTGATTATGCTAGTCAATCGGACAGAAGTCGCCCAAAACGAGAGCTAAAATAGCCGACAGAGACAATCAACCATGAAGGCCAAATCCAGGAACTTGTGAGGTTATAGTTGATCTTTAAGTCAACTATTACAAACACCCATTTAAAAAGAGCCACACTTCTTTTTCCAAGATATTATGTTTGGTTGCCATGAAAACGGGGTTGATGAAAATTGACCAAATATGCTATTTTCAGGACCAGATTTGCGCATTTTCACTTTTTGATGCAGTACCGATTTGGCAGAAGGGGAACTGACATCTCAAGTATGTTTCTCTGGGGGGTTATCAACTTTTTACAAAATTTTAAAAGGTACCCCCCCCCAATGAAATTTGAACTGCATAAAATTATAAGAATGTGTGTGTTGCAGATACCCTTAATACTTGAGTTTTTTTGTTGTATATGTACACTAAAAATATTCTGTATCATATAACCTGACGTGCTTTATGAACGGACAGCCTTAGAGACGCCACCTGAAGCCTTCAGGCTTTTGAATCTACAATGGATCCTTTTGATGTTTTATACATTAATGCTCTTTTCTGACTCAGGTAATATCCATTTGACAAAATATATATATATGTGCAATATAATTGAACTTTATGCTCCCTGCTTATTTTACCTATTGGAAAAGATCGGCCCTTCGATGCAGTGATTTGTGATTTTGCTCCACAGGATAAAAGCTATATTGGTCATGCAGACACTTATTGCTGGGTCATTCAGTAACTTAGAGTTTTGTGTCACTCGAGCTGTTTATAACAATAACAATAACAATAACAAATTTTTATTTTGAGTCACGGGTTACAAACAATAAAACACTAGCCGAGGCTATTATGTGACTAAAAGATAGATATTTACATATGTACACAGTATTTACAGATATGTACAAGTAATTAGGCAATTTGCCTAAGCTGTAGACATTTGAGTCTAAAAACATTGATTAAAACAAAGGTATAAAAACAAGACATTTAAAAACTGTTTACATAAAACCATATATTATCAGGCGGAACCCAATCCTGTAATAATTTCCTAAAATCATTTAAGCTACCGGCTTCCTTCATTGCATTTGGCAGATGGTTCCATAACTTAACCCCTGCATAAGATAAACTGAGTTTTCCGTATCTAGTTGTACGAGGAGTTCTCAACTGTAACGATCTATGACCACGTAAAATATAATTGTTTCTAGTAAGTTTGAACATCTGACATAAATAATGAGGCGATATGTCATATACAATTTTATACATCTCTATAGCTATCTTAATCATACACATAGAAGTGACACTTGTAGTATTGCAATACTCAAGAAGATCTCTACCACTCAGATCAAAGTTACATGATACAAATCTTAAGGCCCTTGTTTGAAGTTTACAAATTTTTGCAAGGTCAGTTTTATAACATAATGACCAAATTACAGGGCAATAATCAAAATTCGCAGATATGAAGGCTTTATACAATAAGAACTTAGTGTCATAGTCAATAGTGTTACAGAAACGCATTAATGCATTGGCCTGCTTACTGGCCTTTGAACACATTTTTTCAACATGATCGTGAAATGTCAATTTATTGTCGACATAGATACCCAAATACTTGATTGAGGACTGACTACAAATTTCTGTGGTACCTGCTTGTATCGAGTTCAGAGTGTTGCCGAAGGAGATCAGCTGAAACTTCTCCGGGTTGGCCTTCATGCCATTGTCTTTAAACCAGTTTAATACATTTCTTATATCTGATTCTAAGATCGATTTTAAAACATTTGAATCCGTAGAAGAATAAGAAATTACATTATCGTCAGCGTAGTTGTATAGGCTGGAGTCATCAATAATACAGAAAATGTCGTTAATAAATAGGTTAAACAGGGTCGGCCCGAGGACCGATCCCTGCGGGACTCCCTTCTTTATTTTATACCATTTACTCTTAGAGTCATTAATCTTTACTCGTTGTTTCCTTTCACTTAAATAATTACACATAAGTTTAATGGAGTCTGTATCAAAGCCATAGGCACTGAGCTTAGCGAGGAGGAGGCCGTGCGGCAAAACGTCAAAGGCTTTGCTGAGGTCAGTACTTATCGCTGCAGTATGGAGACCTTGGTCGAGACTCAACTTCCAATCTTCGATTGCCTTAATAGCGACACATTGTGTATTATAGGATTTCCTATAGGCAGAGATGTTGACATGAAGAGTCTCATTTGAGAAGTTTTGAATTTGCTTATTAATAAGTTTTTCTATAATAATTGCCATCGAAGGTAATATACTTATTGGCCTGAAATTTTTTTTATCGTATTTGTCTTTGCTCTTAAAGATGGGCGTAATTTCTGCTTTTTTAAGGTCACTGGGAAAAGACTTGGCATCAACAATCCGATTAAAAAGCGATACAATTGGGCAAGTAAGCACAGTAGCAGAAATCTTGAGCAGTTTCGGGGGGAGTTGGTCGAAACCTTTCTTCGGGTTTATGTTGCGTAGCGTCCCTGCTACGTCAGCATAAGACACAGGCTTAAGAGTGAAGCGTCGGTCACTATTTGTCCTTTTAATCCATAATACACTAGGGTGATTTTCGTACACCGAAATATTATTTGAGATGTCAGAATCTTCAGCGAAATTTTCATTGATGCCAATGCTCTCCGTAATATTTCCGAAATAATCCCCGAATGTCTCGACAACAGAATTTGGTGTCGTTATAATGGCACTATTTTCACGTAAAGCATAGCAATCATTTGTTGAATTTTTGTTCGAAAAATAGGGTCGGAGAATGGACCACAAATTTTTTGATGAAGGACCATCGGCACATCGTTCTTTGAAGTACGTTTTGATTGATTTACGCTTCATGGAAACAAAGGCATTCCGTTTAAGCCTAAAATCTTCCCATTTCCTGGAGTTTCTAGGGTCTTTACGGGTTTACAGCAAAATCATAAGATGAGGACATAGTTTCTAATTGTATGCCTTTCTCCTATTTTAAAGAGGTTATTTTCATTGCAAAATGGAAATTATAAGCTACTGCTTACCTTTATTGTGCACCGTTAACAATATCTGAAATATACCCAAAAAGTAGACAGAAATAGACATGGACATATTTATTTCCCAACATACACTGTACATACACCACATATATAATATTAAGGATCATTTCACAGTAAAATAAGGACAATACACTGTAAATTTTGAATTCTGAGTCAGCTTAAATGATTGAGTGAGATGGTTGCACAATTCCATTGAGCTATCATACCTTGTTGTTTAAAGTTAAAACAACAAAAATATTATCATAACTCACAACATCACGCTATGTTAGCTCAAACAATTTGTGCAACCATCTCACTCAATCATTTGAGCTAACTCACAATTTCAAATTTTACAGTGTACGTATGTTGGGGCACAGGCAGAAACAGAGTGATTCGGGTCTTCTTAGACTAAAAGTAATATGCATTGTAGGGGATGGGCAGTGGAGTGAAACACAGGTCTTGTGCAATAGTCAATAACTTTAAACAGTTCAAAGCATAAATTATAATTTGACATGCACTGTCCTGGGAGCGTTCATCAATTTGTAAGTAACACACAGCGCTTTTCTATAAATTTGTTCATAATGCATGCCTCATTTCACTGAGGCCAGTATACCTATTGTGCTAACCCCGGTCATTCAGTCGACTTGGACACTTGCATTCTGCCATATTAAGTGTCTTCTAATGTGCCCTGTTTTCAGTGTCCCAATGAGCCCCAACATGTCTGTTACACCAAAAGGCTAATTTCTCAGGCACCAGTGTGTGTGTGTATTGAACTCTTACAAGCATTGGGAAAACCTGATAAGTTGTGGTTTGTTCAGAGAATGGTTCGAATTGAACCGCTTTGAATTTAGTTGAGTTGCAGGAAAACTAACTTTTTTTCACTAAACCTCTGCATTTAGCTGTATTTTGCTGATAAAACGATAGTAACATCAGGATGGGGATTTACCAGATTTGATGGTATCACCAATGTGTCACAATGCGCCAAGTTCCCCCTGCAAATCTTATCTTGTGTTCCTGTTTTTAACATGAGAGTCAGAGCCTCAAAGGGCCGTATTTGCCCCAGGGGACAGATTTTCCCTATCTTGCCTCATTGTTGCAAATTTGACCATGTTGTTGAATTTGACCACCCAAGGTTGAATAAAATGCAAAGTTACATTATAATGAGATTTCCAGAACTGATAATTATGTGTAAATCGGTCATGTACCAAGTGTACGGTCATTCGTCAGCAATATTAGAGTTATTTTGCTGGAGTATCAATTTCCTGGTACGATCTCTTTAATACATTATACCCTGTCCCTATACCTTGGATGTCGTAAAGGTAAGCTAACATTTTATAGGTAAAAAAATACAATAGAATGGAAAATGGCAGGTAGAAAACAGAAAACAACTAACACGCAGAATATAAGGTATAGAAATGTTGGCATGTGAGCTCCAACTTCAAGGATGAAATGTCCAAACATACAGGGCGGAGGGGCAAATTTGACTTCAAATGCAAAATTCAGAGAATGATGCAGCTTGGCGTGGATTTAAAAGATGTCATCATGTTTCATGTCCATGAGTATGATGATTTTGAACAGGATTTGGTCTCATGTGCTCAGTGAGCTTCAAAATTGATGGACCACAGACTTTGGTTGTGTCAATTTTTTTTTTTCAAAGTTTCAGGTCCTTTAGACAAAACCCACTTGGACATTGGGTTCCCATAAAAACAGAACCAAGAGCAACCTGTTTTTTAAAGTTTCCCCGATTGATAAAATACTTTGCTAAATATCGGTGGTTTCGTGTGCAGTATAATGTAAGGTTGGGACCAATGATATTTCTACTAATTTATTGAAGCATTTCTTTGATTACATAAATTAGTTAGTTACTCGGTGTGTTTTTCTGACGATGCCTCAGCCAGGCGCAGAATATTGTTTCTTACATATCTGTTTTAGCTGAGAGGAAGAATAAGGTGAATACAGGATGCTCACCAGATGGAGCTGGAGTGACACAAAACCCTTCATTTCATTTTGTAATTTTTTAAAGTTTGAAAGAACTGCAAGGACTACAGGAACTTTCTGTCATCATATTTAATGATTTGTTTGTATTTATAACATTTTCATTATTTTCAGAGCAGTAATTGCCTTAAAACTTTTCTAAGATCCTTTCCCTCTGGCTGCTGCACAACATCATCAGAATGTGTGCACATTCACTAAGATATGCAAATTACATGCAAATGAGGTCACCTCAGGTCACAGCCCTGTTTGTGGCTAAAATTCACTCCTTATAGGCCTGCCTTATCGCAGTCTGCCTCAGATAACTCCTAAAACTGGTTGCTTATTGCTTTTTTACTGTTGTTTAGCCACAGTTAGCCATGCTACCTAGTTCCAAGTTTCACAACATCATGACAATGCAATCAACTGAAAAAAGAAGAAGAAAGAAACCATAACAACTAGAACAGGTGTCGCAAGTGGAACGCAACAAAAGTTTAGTACAGATTGATACTACTGGACTAATAATTATCTGTTTTTTTCCCTATTAAATTCTCTACCTTGGGTCAGTTTCTTGTTCTGTTTATCATAACTGTATAAATAGAGGGGAAAAATATCTTCACAAGAAATTGAGCACTAATAATGCAGGCCATCAACAAGTTTTCCCATCAGAGTGTTGTCATCCTGCAGACTGTTGTCTTGTCAGGGAGTACCAGCTCAAAGCATAAAAGGCTGTTTTTGAAGCACTAACAACTTTTGGCGGCCACGTTGGTGTTATAATTATTAGCTTCGCTGAGAAGCTACTGTGGTCCATGGAACTTCTGCATGTGCTTAAGTGGGTATGTGAGTTGCCTCCTGCAAAAACTACTGGATGTATTTACATTTCCTTTGGCATGATGTGTTCATTTTTACTACACAACACCTCATTTAATTTTGGTAACTATTGGAGCTTTTTTGGGATCACAGTCAATAAATCTAAAAAAGGCCTCTACCGTGCTGCATGCATGCAGTACCACTTTACGCTGTAGCACTGGCAGCCAAGAGGGTATATATATTTCCACATCCTCTCCGCATAAACGGCTATTAAACATCCTAGAAGGCGCCAAAGCACTAAATCAGCAACATTCCAACGTTTCTTTGATGAAAATAAGACCAAAATTGGTGAAACTGACATGAAATTGTAGAAAATCCGAAGCATGCTGCTGCAAGTTCTATGACCAGTGGATAGCATTTTAAATCAACTGCTTATGTGTGGCCTCTTGCAGTATTCCAAGTTCAATTTTAACTCGTTCTAGTTGAAGATAATGACAATGAAACTGCATAGAAATATTCTTTATTGTGTTGTTTCTCAGCCCTTGTAATATGAATTTGTGTGCAAATTGGCCAGGTCTTTCATTTTGAACAAAGTTTAAAATTGACCAAGTTTGGTCAAATTTGCTTCCGCATCCCGTACTTATATGTATCTTGCATATCCAGGAGTAAAAAATGGCTAATTCATTTAAATGACTTTTGCTGACGAAGCGATCACCACATATTTTTAATGTTTGATCAGACATGCTCACATTGATCCAAAATGTGTAACCCAGAAATACATATATGCTGCTTTCATCATCATACAAATGCATCTATAGCGTGACGTGCAATCCATTTATGTCATGTCATTGGCTTTGTTGAACAGAAGGTTGTAAAACATTCAACAAATGTTGCTTTAATAATGAAATGCCACGCACATGAGTTACTAAATTGTATATACAATAGGAAATCATACTCTGTAGCCGACAGTTCATTTCCCGAGTACTGTAGACTATATAAAAATCATTGCCATAAACATGGACACATCTATTTTTGCTAATTTTTGATATATAAATATCCATAGGCTTGACATGAACTACTGGGAGGATCTATTGGGGTTTGTCAGTTGAAGTGCTCAACTTGTTCAGTAAACTGAAACAATCTATTATGTAACACAAGACAACTATGAACCAAGTTGACTGATATTGTTTTGCAAACTACATGGGATTATTAATCCATAGTCATTAATGACAATCTTAAATACAATTGGTATTACAGTAATGTTTATAAATTTCACCTTGAAGTATTGTTTAAGCTGTCGTTGTGCTATTTTCTGGGTGTTTGTGAATGTTAGGATGTGTTAAAGGTACTTAAACAACAAGTAAGGGGATCTGTGAATAGAATCGATATCACACCTGCAATCATGTGCAAACCATGCAGGCTGGACCCCAATCATCCTCCCCACGCAAGCCCTGCTAAAATGGACAGGGCTTTCTGCTATTTCCAACCTCTTCTGTGATTGGCTGCTTATTTAGGTCATAAGCATTTTGCAGGCAGATTTAGTCTGATTATGGACACTTAGAGGATTACTGGCAACTAAGCAAAACAGTGTAAAACACACAAACTTTCAAACAGTTTCATTTCAGAACTGTGAAAATACATAATTCAATGGAATTTTCGGAACTGTGATAGCACCTTTCATTCAACAATAAACAATTTCTCCATTAATTTTGTAACTGTGTGAAACAGAAGCAACAATTTCAAACTGTGATGTAGCAGTCCCTGATTGGCTGAGCCAAAACTGGGTCAGTTAAACATTCAATCATTTTCTTTCAATATTGTCAAACTGTGAATTATGTCTTTCACGCCGGAGACTTCTTAGTCTTTTAATGATTACTTCACTGAAACATAACCCATGTGGTCAGGCTGGACTCACACAGTCTACACTGAGAAGTGAGGATGAATGTTATACCAATCTTGCAAACATGCTTCCACAGGAAATGGCTAAAACTTCTTTATAGATTTATTTCCCAAGCTTTCTGCTGAACTTTTTACCACACAGACTACAACACAACTGATTTAGAAAACTCATAGTGAAAACAGGATAATTACTCTCTCATTAAAAGCATTTTATGCTGTTAACTTTGTTAGATAAGTCAAGTTTGTATAGCATTTTATGCTGTTAACTTTGTTAGATAAGTCAAGTTTGTATAAACCTATTAATTTGCGAAGAAAAAAGTGGGTGACACCTTCTTGTATTCTCACAAAATGATTTTTTCTTGAGGCCTCCATACTAGCAGACAGCCAAATTCAGCATGCACGGTGGCTCTGCCTTTTGTAGCTGTGAAATCAGACTAATGTCAAGCTCAAGCCTGGAGTCCCATTTGAACTCCACTCTAAACTTAGAGCTCAACAGTTTCACAAAATTGTGTATGTGCGGCCCTCTTGAAGCCATAACAGAAACTACAATCGATCTGACTCTTGTCAGTGAGCTCTAAGAGATTTCAGATTCAGCAACTATCACTTTTTTTAATATAAGTGGAGTAACAATTTTGTCTGTTGAATTAGGTCTAGAATTGAATATTCAATAACTTTTAATCGGCCAGTTTATTGTTAGAATGCTGCTATTGCTGCAAAGTGGTACTTGTTGTGGAACTTTTTTTTTGGCGGAATCATTGTTTTCCTACCTAGGAAATTGTGAGTCGTCCCAGTCAGACAGCCAAGCATGAAGACCCTCACTTCTCAGTATAAGCTTATTAAGCTGGCCCTGACCACAATATACATTATTTGTGAAGTTGTAACAAAAAGATTAACTCTCCTCCGGTGTGACAGACATAATTACCTGTTTCAGATCTCTCAAAGCAACTGAATGAATGCTTTAGTGTTTCATTGTTGTCCGTTTGTAGTTTCAATTAGTTTCTTTTGGAGAAAACCATAAACTATTATTTAAATCATGCAGGAAAAGCTGTTAAAGGATTTGAAAACTTCTGAATTTTATGGTACTCATTGGCACTGCATCTGCACTAATTGATCGTTTAACATTGTTGATTACGATTTGTTTATATCTTGCTGGCAGCTCAGGTGTGCGTATGAGCACAAGTGATGAGGTCCCTCTACCTGGACATGACCTGATCTACTTGCATATTGATAAATGTGTCAGCTTGAGGTCATCCGATTTCTGGCAGACTCTCCAGCTGTGCTGTTCGTTTAGAGTCTGTGAGCAGACTGTTGGAACTCTCAATGCTGTTCCAGCCGTGTGAAGGCATTCAGTTGATGAATAAAACAGTATCTGGTTATTCTGAGGCAGCTTCAAATAAATGAATGAAGCGTAGGCTATTCACTGTGTACTAACCAAGTGACCTAATTAAGAATTTTTTTGTTTACATTTCTCTGGTTATCATATATAGAGCAAACAATGAACAGTGCTTTAGAGCCAGTATGCTGTCTTATAGTACAAGTAATACACATACAAATTTTGGAATCAATCAGTCAAGTTTTCTGGGAGATTAGGCAGTTTTAGTACATTATAGTGAATTTTTTACTAGAATGCCCAAATCTTTTGAGCATTGAATATTTAATGCTTGTAATTTCACATCAAGATGTCTAATACATAAATACAGCATACTGGCTATGTTATGTTGTAATTGAATTGGTGTCTTGTCTAAAATTTAAGATTTTATGATTAACTAGGTCGCTTTGCATAGAGCAAACGGTACACAGTGTATTTGCCAGAGATGGTACAAAATGGTCATATAAAGGTAAGTAAGAAAATGCCAGTCTGAGGGGAGTTCTGTTTGCGGCGCCCGTGGCGATCAATACATGAGACATACTATATGGTTGTCCCTGTGTTATATGACCACCTCTTCTGCGGTCATGAAGTGGTCTCTCGTTGGGGTCCAGTCCCTCATTGGGGTGCAAAATGCACTAAAATACTACTTATAGTGTGGGAGGAAGGCGGTCACATAAGGCAAGACGGTCTTACAACAGGAGATCTGATAATGAAGGTACCAATGTACAACAAACTTAGAAAATTGACACAGAATTGTATACTACCGGTATTGCTGGAAATAGGCCTAATAAAAATATTACAAACTTCGGTCAAGTTGGTCAGCATCTATATATCTATAGGTACATTTTGTTTGGATGGGCGACTTGAAATTTGTCGATATATAGTTTCCTTTGCCCTCCATAGGGAGACACTTACAGTCAATTTCATCACTGTACACACTAAGCCCGAATGTGAATATTTTCCAAGACATTTTTTTCTGTAGGGCATGAAGATGTCGAAAAGGAGACATGATTAAAAGAGATCATGCAAAAGAGGGCTCTTGAGCCAGGAGCAGCCATCGCTTAACAATTTAATGCATTAATGCATGAGTTTTATGGTTTCGAGATAGATGGAATACATTTCCAAGAAGAAAAAAACACATTCAGGCTGAATGTCCGCAGTTATGAAAACGGCTGTAATTGCGCTCTGTGTAAAAATTCACCTGACAAGAGGACCAAAGAAGTCAAACAGGATGATCATTAGGCCTAACCGTTGACATGCCATAGCCACTTTGTAATATATAAGAAATTTGTATGTTTCTAATGTATTCGACCCTTTGCACAAAGCTGTTATAAATGTACTCAATTAACTGTGTAGCTCACTGTTTTGATATGGAGAATTCATTTTTTGAGATGACCTCTTGCCTGGAGTTACTATTGAAGTAGCACTCTAAAGTACTTTCAGAGTTGTTATCCATTAGGTTTGTGTTGGTAAAAGCACTAATATGTCAGTGTAATCTGAGAAAGTGTCTCCGCAAGGAGTGCAGATATTTTTCGTTGCTGCAGTTTGTTAGTGCAATTACTTAGGTAAGTCAATGCATAGCCTACTCTTAATTTTTGGCTGCGTACCAGTTTTCTCTTTCTGTTAGGGAACTCTGAAGTTAGAATCAGATAAAAGCATATATGTTATGTCTTAAGGCAAGGATAAATACACGATATAAAAGCATAAAGTGAATACAAAGGGTATTTGCATAAAGGTTTTGTCACAGAAAATCCCCATCAAGATGCCGAAAAGGAGACATGATTAAAAGAGATCATGCAAAAGAGGGCTCTCGAGCCAGGAGTAGCCATCGCTTGTCTATATTGAATGCACTGATACATCATGTTTATTACCTTGATTTCATAATCACAGAACCTCATAATGAATTGCACTGCATAATTATAATAACGTATTGGCCATGCATTTTCAATACAGAATAAGGAAAAGGTAGAAGAAACAAACTGATTCCCTCCATAAACAGATCTCTCCTAATCAGGACTTATGATCTCAAGGAAATTCCAATAACAGCAGACGCGGTTACCAATAATTCACATGTGTAAGCATTTCTTCTTGACAGCAGAAAGAGTCAAAAGACAACAAATCAATTGCTCTTCCCACAACAAACGAGGTAGGGAGACATCCTTGTTCATAATAACTACAAATGTTCTGCGAAAACAGCAGATAACGAGACGCTGCTGTGCCTCATTATTCTATGCACAGAATCTGGCATGATGTGGCAGCCAATGGCAGCAAATGGCATTCAGCTCTGATTCAGCAATAAAAGGATTTTTTATTCCTGCCATTACTGACACTGTCGAAAAAGGGAGCAATCTAAAAGGATGGCTTTCGATACACCTGTCGGGCTTCAATCATTCGTGATATTGATTACGATTTCTATAATAGTTTCGGACAGATCACAAGCAAAGGAAATAGAGGCAATATCAGTATCGTCAGATGTCGCCCAATGCATAGGTCAGCCTGGGGACATTGTAATAGGATATTTGACAACAATTAAAGGCTCAGGAGAAGACTATGCCACATGCGGACAAACTTTGGGATCCATTAACAGAGTACAATACATCGAGGCATTCCGATACATTATAGAAGAAATCAACTCGCGAGATGACATTTTGCCAAATGTTACCTTAGGGTATGTTATTTTGGATGCCTGCGAGAGAGATCTCACAGCTCTTGCCCAAACAATGCGATTCTTGCCAATGAATGAAGGTTTTACAAGTAACAAAGTAAGTACGACGGATTGCCTTTCTGCTGATGGACTTCTTCCTGTGAACATCATTGGCCTCGTTGGACCCCGCTCGAGTCGAATGGCAGTCATGGTCTCGAGCATTTTGGGTCTCTTTCGAATTCCTGTCCTGGGGACATTTTCTACCAGCGATGAGTTGAGCGACAAATCGAGGTTTCCTTTCTTCATGAGATTAGTTCCTCCTGACCGATTCCAAGCAACTGCCATTGCTGACTTCATCACCAACTTCAACTGGACTTATGTGTCTCTTCTATACTCAACTGGCAGTTACGGAGAAAATGGAGCAAAGTTGATTGAAAGAGAACTGAAAAAGCGAGAAGCTTGTGTTGCATTCTCTGCCAAAATTCCCTCAGATGCAACAGCAAATGACTTCAGTGAGGTTGCATCCGAATTGGTATTAATGCCTAAGGCAAAGGTGGTGATAGTATTCCTATCGACTTATGATGGCATAGGCTTTTTCAAGGCAATGGAAGAGCATCGCGACAAGTCTTACATCTACATTGGTGGTGATGACCTGCAATATGAAAATTACGGTTGGCCAGCAAATGGCATGTTTACATTTCATTTCAAGACCGGCAATCCTTCAGATTTCTTTAATCACTATCTCAACCTCACTCCTCAAAACAATCCTGCAAATCCCTGGATGCCTGACTTATGGAGACTTCTGGATGGCTGCGATGCCATGGATAATCAATGCACCAGGAAAAACTTAGATGAAGCAAAGACAGACCAAGAACTATCTGAACCGATTACTATTCCGATGGATGGTGTGTACGTCTATGCACATGCTTTGCACGAACTAATTCGATCGGCATGCCCTTGGGGGTTTCTAAACAGTTCACACATATCAGAATGTATCAAAGGAGAAGTTTTGTTGGAATACATGAAAGAAGTAGAATTTGATGGCCTCAGCGGTAAAATCCAGTTTGACGACAAAGGTGACATGCTGGGACAGTACATCATCACTCAGTATGTCAAGGATTACTCTAAAGAGACAAAGATAAACATTGCTGTCTGGGATGCTGTCAGTCAACAGGTTGCTGTCAATGAAACAGAGATAGACTGGAATGTTTACAACCTGACCTTTACATCATCAGGCTACCCACAATCAGTGTGCAGCCTGCCCTGTCCTTTAGGGCAAATCCAAGTCCAGATGGACATGTCTTGTTGTTGGGAGTGCAGGAGATGCAGAGATAACGAACAGATAGTCAACCAGACATGCAGCCAATGCCCTGAAACATATTGGCCTGATGAGGACACCCAATTGACTTGCAAACCCATTCCTGCCACCCATATAATATGGACAGACACTATTGCCATAGTCGTTATTTTATTGATGTCCTTAGGAACCATCTTCGTCATCGCTGTAATGGTTATATATTGTAAGAACTGGGAAGCTCGGTTGATAAAAGCATCGACTCGCGAACTCAGCATGATAACCTTGGCCGGAACTCTTCTGGCATATGTGACTTCGGTAATATTTATGTCTCCTCCGAGTGATGCCTCCTGTATAGTGCAAATGTATGGATTCAGTCTGGCAGTCACAACGATTTATGCTCCTCTTTTGGTCAAGACAAACCGCATCTATCGCATCTTCACTTCAGGGAAAAAAGGCCAATCCAATGTGAAGCTCATTGATACCAGGACCCAGGTGGTCATAACATTTGCTCTCATAGCAGTACAGGTAAGCCTTGCATATTTTAGTAGGCAAACTGGCATAGTCATCCATAAGACCTGGCATCAGTTGCCAAAACATTTCATGGTAGAGATATTTAGTGCAAGATATAGGCCTACACAAGTCACATTGAATAGCCACTGTGTGTCACTTTGCACGGAATGGGTATCTAACAAACATAACAGAAAAGTCACAATCACGACACGATATAAGTACATTCCGTGCCACAAAGCATCAACGCTCAATTTACTTTAGCATATACCGACCAAGAAAACATCAGGTCCACAAATAGAATGTGGTAACAATATCATCTTTTCATCACAGAAGCCAGAGAGTTCTGATATCTGCCATTATTTGATAACTCATACACTGGCTATTAAAAGGTTGTATTATTTACTGGTAAATTCAGAGCAACATCATACCCAAACAAACAAAATAAGATGTATACATACATTATAGTCTGTCACTTTGATATAGAAAATGAGTGGACTGTTGCACTGTGAAAATGGCACTTCGTTTGTCATCAAGCTGATGATTTGTCATGATCAAACCCAATACTTTCAATGTTAATTTGATTTAAGGAGACTTATCCCGCTTGTTGGTGACAGTCAAACGAAAGAATTATGCATCTGATTTTCACTCTAAAATCAGTTATGACAAGCCAAATGGCCTTCTCTTGATCATGACTAATCAAACAGCCTCTATGTTTCCCGTGTTGAAAGCAGAGAAGATGACACATCATCGGCTATCATGAGTCATGAAGTGCATTTTTCACAGTGAACTGGTCCTCATTTTTTCTTTATCAAAGTGACAGACTGTAATCTGAACCTCACACAGTGCCAAAATGCAGTAACATTTCAGGAAAGTCTGTTGCCCAGTAAAAAGGAAGAATCTAAAGTTAAAGTAGAGAACAAGCCTTAAAGAAAGGAAACAGAAGCCAAAGAAAGAGTTTTGAACCTATAAAAATATGCTTATTAAAAAAAATTGCCATTAAGTTACAGCTGGGGGATTCTTGAATGACAGTCTTCACATGTTTTAACAGAAATGTCCATAACTCTGAAATTTAAATAGATAGACAGTTGAGTCACTACTTCTAAGTAGAGTAAAGTCAGGCCTTTTTAACTGCATAAGCATACCAATAATTGACCACAAGCAAGTAGGTAAAAAAACAGCACCTTGAAGTTTTGGGTGGTTGCTCCAACACTCCATACCAAATGGCTACTCTATCAGTCTATTCCTTCATAAGCAGCATTTGTCTTGAGAATATATGTGTGTTTGAAGCTTTTGAATAGATGTATCTTGCGAATGTGTGTGTGTTTGAAACATTTGACAGAAGTTATCATATTACAGAATCAATTGGCAGATATCATTGGAGCTATGCAGTGGTGTCAGATGTTAATTCAGTGTCGATGTAGTATACAAATGCAATAATTTCCTTGAAGCGTAAAGGTATAATTGCAAATGGCATTAACTTTTTCTGGAAACACCGTAACTAAAATAACAGAAATTAATTTCAATATTAAATATAATTTGCTCTACGCCTATTGTCGCATGTCAATTATGGTAATTACATGTACCACCTTTGTAGCAGCCATGGTAACTTTTATACAACTGATTTTACAATTTACATCATTCCATGTTGTATTGATTTGCAGGTGATTCTGCTTGTGGTAATGAGCTTCAAGGAGCCGGTAGTGACTCGCTTAAGAATGCCAGTCGAAACCCGGTATTACGTCGAACTGTACTGCGATGTTCCGATGACTAACATCATGACTTCTATGTCGTACAATCTTCTTCTGATCGTTGTCACTGCTGTCCATGGCTTTTTGACGAGGAAGTATCCGGCAAATTTCAATGAGTCCAGCCACATCTTTATTTCTGTTACCACTACCACATTCCTATGGGCAGTCTTCTTACCAACTTACCTCACAGCCTTCTACGCCTATTACCAAGCCACTTTACTCGCTTTATGTTTGATATTGAACGCAGTGATCACTGTCCTCTGCCTCTTCCTGCCAAAGGTGTATGCTCTGTATTTTGTAGAAGAAGAAAGGCAGGGTTTGGTACAGACTCAGGTATGTACATGTATTTCTTACGATTTTTTCTCAGACCAGACATAATTGATCTTTAGCTTCTTGGCAAAAGATCTGTAGTCTCAATTTCTATCCTTATGTTGCGTGGCTGCTAAACCTTTGCATCAATGTGATGTAAAACCAGCAGCATCACTTGACAATGACGTTTTCTAGGATATGGTATTGCCATTCTTAGTAATATCTCACCATGCAAACAATGGTATTCTTTCGCAAAAATTATGGCTGTATACTCATACAGAGTAGGTCAGAGCAAGAAGCCCGGGTCAGGTGAGAGCCCCCCTCCAAGGGTTATATCCAAACTTACATTTTTGGTGAGTTTATCTACATGTATTGATAGGATTGAAGCTAGAGGCGTTTTAGTTGACATCACAAATTTTCAGGGCAAACAGCACCAAACCACAGTGCAAATTGAAGAAACAAAAAATGTACATGGTTTTTGTAACTTTGACTAATTCTTTGAAAGGGGTTGTCAGAAATAACTTTGGAAATATTAAAAAGTATAATGGATATCTGCATTGCTTCACTTTATGACCATCACATAAATATGATTTGGATTACGTTTTTTGCATTTTAGTCCAAAATATAGAGGTCAAATTAAAATATGTGGGTTTGGGGCACGAGGCCCCACATGATATAGGGCATAAGGCCCCCTTCACTGGGGGGTTGAAGCTGCTTCAGGAACCATTTAATAATGTGTACTTTACCTTAAATCTTGATAGAATAGCTAATTAAAACAGAAAAAATTTGGCCGAAATTGAAACAGAGCAAAAAATATTAAAAAATAGAATTATGAACAGATAAATTCTGAAACTCAGAAAAAGTGATTAGAATGCTTTAGAAATGATAGAAGAACCCTAAGAAATAACTTTTAGGCTGAATGCGCTCGCAAAAAAAAATTGCTGTAGGATTATAGTAGGGGGGGGCCTTTTGCCCGATGGTTAGGGTAAGAAGGCCATTTTAATTTTTTTACAAAACTAACTCCTTTATTGAAATTGGTAGACATTTGTTTCACAAGTTATTAGTAGAGTCAAGTGATCCCTTCCTGACAGCAGAAGCATTCAAATAATCGCCCATAAAAAGAAGGTCAAATCGCACCTCGAAGTTAAGGGGGCCACATGCCCCTACCTACTCTACTAAAAGCAAGAATACCGAGTGAGGTTGAATTATCTTTACTGTGATACAACCATGGCTTTTGCCTTCCACTGACTGCAATTGATATACAGTGGTCCCTGCATTATAAGACCACTCCTTCTGCGGCAATTAAGCGGTCTCTCGTGGGGCTGCGGTCTCTTGTCAGGGTGCAAAATGCACTAAAAATACACAAGCGGTCACATAAGGCAAGTCAGTCTTCAACAGGGGGTCTTATAATGCATGTACCACTGTATTTATATGCATGTAGATTGGAGAAGTACAATTAGCCCTCTCAACCATTAAATTATTTAGGTCTAATACTAGTACAAGTAGTATTGGCCAGCTGTGATATGGGAGTGAAGTACGACTTAATTCAAGCTCAGGGAGTCAGGGTGTATTAACTTGCTGCTTAAATTATATTAATATACATATTTGTTTACAGTAATAAATATTACTACTCATTTTACAAATTTATTCAATGCTAATTGGTATCTTTTGATAAGTCGTACTGGCTAAGTATGATCGTTTTGGCACGATTACAGCCTAAGTCAACAGCATTGATTTTTCTTCTGAGTGATACAAGTTTCCATAAAAGAGTGACTGCTGTTGCCTATTGGTTGAGAGAGTCTGTGTACACAGCTAGGTGCATTAGTATGATACTAGCATTCACCCGTGATAAAGGATATACTTTGGCAGTGTGGAGAATGAGTGAATGAATGAAGCAATCAATCAATGCGGGTATATATCTATGTATCTATGTATCTATCAATCTATCAATCTATGTGGATTTATCGACATTTTCGTGATCCATGCGCACAGGCCAATAACTTTACCTAATTTCATAACCCTCGGTGAAATAGCAAGGTCACAATGGGCAGTTCAAGGATGTCAGCCATTCTGAAGTGGCCATTTGATGGCCAGCTTGGATGTCTCAACATGTTCGCGATTCGTACCCACAGGCCAATATCTGTACGAAATTGCATAACTGTAAGCGAAATATTTAGATCACAATGGGCAGTTAAAGAAATGAAGAAAAATGGCTGCCAAAATGGCCATCACGTAATGGCCACCTGCTTGGATTTCTGAACATGTTCCTGATCGATACCCACAGGCCAATACCTATACCAAATTTTATAACTCTAAGCAAAATATTAAGGTCAGAATGGGCAGTTAAAAAAATGAAGAAAGATGGCTGCCAAAATGGCTGCCATCTTGTATTTCTCAACATTTTCCTGATCCATACCCACAGGCCAATACATGTGCCAAATTTCATAAGTGTAAGTGAAATATTAAGGTCACAATGGGCAGTTGAACAATGAAGAAAGATGGCTACCAAAATGGACACCATCTTGGATTTCCAAAATGGCCGCCATCTTGGATTTCTCAACATGTTCCTGATCGATACCCACAGGCCAATGCCTGTACCAAATTTTGTAACTGTAAGTGAAATATTAAGGTCACAATGGGCAGTTCAAGAATGAAGAAAGATGGCTGCCAAAATGGCCGCCACAAAACGGGCGCCATCTTGGATTTCTCGACAACTGCTCAAATCACACCCATAGCCCCATACCTGTACCAAATTTCATAACTCTAAGTGGAAAAATGAGAAAGCCTTATGGGTGAGTGTAAAATGAGCCCACAAGATGGCCACCGAGAATATTATTATAGGATATGACATTCTTATATATTATAAGGTCTATCAGGCTATAATGATCCAATGAAATTGCCTGAAAACATGGCTTCAGCCACTTCAGTAAAACTTGAGTCAACGCATATTTTTTTACTTTTGCTGTTCTATAATTCAAGCAACATATTTATTTTACAGCAAATTAAATAAGTATGAAGTTCTTCAACAGGATTGCAGAACATAGCAAATGTAGGCCTGTATAGTTACAGTGATCGTTTGAGACACTGAATTACACGGCATAAATCTAATGTGAATTCCTTTAAAATGTCGATCAAAGCCACTGATGTGTCTGGACAGTCAGACAGGTGATGCTTTTGACTGTTCGTGTTTCCCTGCTAATCTTTTCTAGCGTGTGTATTTGTAACTTTATTTCCTAATTTTTGTTTAAGCCGGCAGACCCCGAATGGATGTACCACTATTTTCAAATATACAAAGTTTTGGCTTCTGCAAATTTTTTTTTACCAAAAGGCATTTAAACTCCACTCAAATTATTTGTTATTGCATCCAAGGAACCAAAACTGTAAAACAGTTACAAACAAAGTCCCTAGTTGTCTTCTAAATACGATTGAGAAACAAAT
The DNA here is from genome assembly GCA_026936325.1 of Platynereis dumerilii. Taxonomy (NCBI): domain Eukaryota; kingdom Metazoa; phylum Annelida; class Polychaeta; order Phyllodocida; family Nereididae; genus Platynereis; species Platynereis dumerilii. The sequence continues at coordinate 646,641 of JAPTHN010000139.1, forward strand.
TTTCTCCAGACACATGATGAAGTTTATCCAGCTGGTGGCTTCCTCGCATCCATGGTGAATTTGTTCTTATATTGGAAAAGCCTGGGACTTTTGAAAACAGGGGTAGGCTCACTCGAAGGCTGCTGGCTCAGCCAAGAATAATGCCACTGAGCTATAAATACACACATGTAAGGTTGATAGGCGAGGCTCAAAAAATCAGCAATGGAATCTTTGAGACATTCAGGTTTATCCAATGGGGGACTAAGATATTTGGAGGACGTTTTATGTTTATGGACCAATCAGACAAGCTTATAATACTACGAGGGTGCTGAGAAAACAAGCCACAAAAAGTCACTTAAATTAATCTGCTGTAAAGCGCCAGTAGCCGTACACATTCAGGTCTGGTTTAGTCTTTTTTGGTGTTTATTGACAAAAAGCTGAAAACTATAGGGCGTCGAATGTCCTAAGCCATTGTACCAACCTTCTAAAAGTGTACCACAGATGCACTGTCCTGGCTCTTGGATTACAAGAATTCTTTGAAGCCAAAATGCTCATTACCAAGTGTATGGATTTCTTGTCATTCGGTTCATTCATCTCAAGTTCTCCTGACAGAATAATGCAATGGACCTGAAAAAGTTAGCCATCTTTTCACCTGTTCGTTCATACAGAATTTGATGGTGTTCGTGCGTAAGAATTTCAGATTTGTGTCGCACGGAGATGAATAACTTTGCATGTTGCATGCCAGAACTTTTCATAAATCTATTAAATGCCGTTTCTGGTGAAACACGAAGGCACAAGTTACCGTTTCGTGTTAATCTTTCAAAGGACTTACTTGACTTCGATTCAATAGCCAAAGCTTCTGTGTCCTTCTGTTCTCAGATTTCATTCACTACTCCAATGCCTCATCCGTATAATATGGAGCAGTCAAACTGGGTCTATGCTTTGATCATCAAGCGGTCAATCCCTTCATCTGGAAATTTCCACTTGTGAATCCTCTATGAGAATGGGATCCTTATACTTGGCATCAGATTAACTCGTTTGTGACTTAAGGTTCTCTATGAAGTTACTCTTGAGGCATACAATCAATTACATCTGTGAAAACTAATTGCTAGTCCCGCCTATTGTTGTTTTTTTTTCTGTCATTTGGCCTTGGACAATTAGGAGTCAATCTAGTTTGTAATTTTTACAGCAATGAAAAGAATCCCAAACAATTAATGATAAGAGTCAAAAAATGCAATTTCATTTGCCTCATTGGTTCAATTTTTTTGTCTTTTTAAGGGTATCTGAATTCAATGTTATGAAATGTAGCTACCACACCTGTCCTTCCCACCCGCAGAACTATAGTTTGCCTTTTATCACAAATGCAATCTGCTCCAGACAGGTAAAACACACAGCAACAAGTAATGAGAAAAAAAGGAGTAAGATTTAGGATGTATGTAAATTATGCAAATGTAACACCACAATCATCTACTTACAATAATCACAACATTTGATCAAATATTCATTTATCCCATACCAGGCAGTAATGAGACAAAATTACAGGCCTCCAGAATATGGTGTCTCCATATATGCAATGTTAGTCCGTTGCAGAGAGTCAGTGGTCTGATCCTAGACCGAGGTCACAGTCTTCACGTTGCTGTAGGCAACGTAGACTGAGGACATTGCATTTGCTGAGCTCTGTTGAATATCATTGGAAGCAAAAAGTGATAAAAACAAAAAATCTAACATGAACACAAACAGAAAACTGCAATCTGCAAACAGAAAGCAACATAGGCAGTGATCTTGTTTTGTCTCCAGTCCTGAGGCGTTTTCAACACAAAGAACAGTCAAGATATTTAAAAAGTGGGAGGGAACATTAATTTCTGGGTGTCACTTTTAAAAATATCAGAATATGTAGCAGTTCTCATCAATTTATCAATCTGTCAATGTATCGACCAGGATTTACGATTGTGATGTATTTCGGGGAATTTAATTTCTTGAACTACACTGAGCGCAATTAAAAAACGCAACATAGCAAAATGGCTAAAAAATGTTACTATCTCTGAATATATCAAGATGCCATCAGGTGTATTCAAGAAAATTTACAGATTTCTGAGAGCAAAACTGTCGTGTCAAATTAAATCGTCATAGCTACTGTCGAAAATACAAATCTCAACATTTCAAGATCCTCTAATCATTAATTTCAACAACCTTGCAGTTCTTTCCACAACATTTTTGATTAGTCAGGAAAGTTAACAATTTTACTTGCTTGATAGGACAAAAAAAAGCAATATTTTACCGAACCAAAATTAAAGATGATGAATTTAATACAATTTTAGTGTCAATGATGGCCTGGCCTACAGCAGCTTTTTGCTAAAATTTTAAAAAACAAGTTTTATCCAGATTTTTAGAGTTTTGTTATGGAATCGTTGTCTGTGTTTGTGTTTCTATCCCACCAAGAGGCCTGCAAACTTTATTCAATCTAAATGCTATCTGAATTTGTCAAATGTGGTCTGAGTTAATCACTGTCCACCAAAGTGTATTTGGAATCAACCAATCAGATCATACATGCAATGCTTGACTGAGTATGATTGACTGCTGAATGTAATGGTCCAATGCCATTATTTGGAAAACAAAATTATTAACAGCTATCACTTTTGCAAAGCCTTCCTCTCTTCAACCTGAAACTCCTTTGATTTTTTGGCCTTAAATTGTAGAAAATTGGCCGATTTTGACACTTTAAAGTACAGAAAAGTTCTGAAAATCGCACACAATACATTTTAAACCATTTCCTATCAGCCCATACCTTTATTTTTGATGGGAATAGGCCCTAAACTGCCGCGACACGCTCCTGTGTCGCAAGTGTACAGTTCTCAACCTGTCTTTTGTCTCCCATCCTTCTCAGCTACACTGAGAAGGTGGGTCTTCCTATCTAGTCTGATCCCAACTGCCAACAACATTCGGACTGGTAGACAGGCAGTTTATTGATTTAATATAATAATAAGATAAAATATGAATCAGTGTCTGTGTTGGCAAGTAAAAGGTCCCTGACCTGGGGTAAATGTGTAATCCGTTGAGGACTACCGCACTCTATCCCAGAGTCTCCCATATCATCAATCAACTCTTCTGAGTGCCCAAAACTCGAATTCGAGGGCGGCACTTACTATATCTATCTAAACTGAAGGACAAATATAAGTTATCGCTTTTTTAATTTGAAATAATATTAAGAAAAAAAAATTCTTCAAACTTCTTTGTTGTGTGTTCAATGTTTGAGACATTAACAGCGACCAATTAGTCATGTTTACATATTCTTGCCACGGGTCATTGCCTCTGCACTGGTGCGGGTCATGAAATGTAGTAATTAGGATAAGCCTAAAGATCGGTTGCCCCTAACTCCACAAAAAGCACTCAGAAAAGTTCCTTGATCTTTCCTGAGTTGGGATACGCCAAAAGACTGCCATTGGGTAGACTCTCCATTGAGCAATGAGGCCGAGCAGTTGGGAAGCTGGCGGCAGGCATGTCCCAGTATGAGGTTGCACATCGGAGGGGCTGCTCCCAGCCAGAAATTAGCTAGAAATCAGAAAGCTCATGACCAAGTTTGGTCTAACAGGCTGAATGAAAGAAGCCAGCCAGACCTGCAGTCACGACCCGTGATCAAGACAGGCACAACATCCATGAGAATCTGGGTGACTGTTTCGAGACCATTTCAAGACCGCCACATCCACAGCTGCTGAAATTCCAGGCACTCAAAATCCAAGAGTGAGTGCCAAAACAGTTTAAAAAATGACTCGCTAAGCAGGCCCGGCAGCCAGACATTCTTGCAAAGTGCCTATTTTGACAGATATGAATTCTGTTTTCCGACCTCCTGATGTTCATTCATTATTGCTGTGAAATGGGTCACCCCAGACCTTGTTTGATCTGAATTGTTGAAAAATAAAAGAATTCTGAACTGTTTTCATGTGCCGTCAAGGTATTTCTCCTCCAGGACTTCATACCACATTCTAGTAAGCAGCGATAACTTATTTTTGTCCTTCAGTTTGTATATCAAGGTTTTCAAAACACCAAAACCAAGCAGCTCAATGGAAGTACTCTCCACTCCTTTACTGCAATTTTACGATTGCTGAAATATGATTCGAGAAGCACATTTGCTTTAAAGCAAAAGTAGCGTATATAATACATATTCAGCTCCTGGTTAGTCTTTTTTGGTTTTTATTGACGAATAGCTGAAAATTACAGGGCATCGAATGTCCTAAGCCATTGTACCAACCTTCTAAAAGTGTACCACAGATGCACTGTCCATGCTCTTGGATTACAAGAATTCTTTGAAGCCACAATGCTCATTACCAAGTGTATGGATTTCTTGTCATTCGGTTCATTCATCTCAAGTTCTCCTGACAGTAGAACGCAATGGACTTGAAAAAGTTAGCCGTCTTTTCACCCATTTGTTCATACAGAATTCGATGGTGTTCGTGCGTAACAATTTCAGATTTTTGGCGCACGGAGATGAATAACCTTGCATGTTGCATGCGAGAACTTTTCATAAATCTGTCAAATTCTGTTTCTGGTGAAACATGAAGGCACAAGTTAGCATTTCATGTTAATCTCTCCAAGGACTTACTTGATTTCGATTCAATAGCCAAAGCTTCTGTGTCCTTCTGCTCTCAGATTCCATTCACTATTCAAATGCGTCATCCTAATGGAGCAGTCAAACTAAATTTAGGTCCATTCTTTGATCATCTAGGAGTGATCTATCCCTTCATCTGGAAATTACCACTTGTGAATCCTCTATGAGAATATGATCCTTACTTGGCATCAAATTAACTCTTTTGTGACTTTAGAATATTCCAGTTTCTGTATGAAGTTACTCTTGAGGCATACAATCATTACATCTATGAAAACTAATTTCTTGTAGGTCAATTGTTTATTTTCTGTATTTTGGTCTTTTACAATTAGCAGTCAATCTAGTTTTGTCTTTTTTACTGCAATTTATAAAGAATCCCAAAATAAAATAAAATGAGAATTTAAAATGCAATTTTATTTTCCTTAATTATTCAATTACTTTATTTTGTGTTTTTTTGGTTTTCGTTTCAAAGGTATATGAATTCAATGTTATGAAATGCAGTTTTGTAGCTACCGCACTAGCCCTTCCTACCCATAGAATTATGTGTAGGCCTAGTAACTGTTTGCCTTTTATCAAATGCAAAATGCATGCTCCAGACAGGTAAAACACACAGCAACAAGTTATGAGAAAAAAATGAGTAAGATTTAGGATATATCTAAATTATGCAAATGTAACATCACAATGACCTACTATACTAACAATAATTACAACATTTTATCAAATATTCATTTATCCCATACCAGGCCATAATGAGACTGTGCTATATAATAGACCTACAGAATATGGTGTCTCCATATATAATAATAATTATGCAATGTTAATCTGGTGTAGGGAGTCAGTGGTCTGATTCTGACAGCCAACACATTCGGACTATTAAACAGGCGATTAATTGATTTAAGGTGATACGATCATACAATATAATAATATAATTTATATGTGTCTGTGCTTGGCAAGTCAAAGATCCCTCGCATGGGGTAAATTAGTTACATTTGAGGACTACTGTGCTCTCCCATACTGATCAACCGTTATGAGTTCCCAGAACTGGGCCCTAGGGGCCAAGCTGCACTTATGTACCATATCTCTCTATAATATTATGTATCTATATATCAAGGTTTACAAAGCCCCTGAAGAAGGTTGGAACCATCTGCTGTGGTCTGGTTGTGTCAAACTAATATATATTGAGCTGGTCCTACAAAGTCTGTTTTTTAATATGCCCTGCCAAAAGTTTTGGAAACAATGCGTTGTTTCGCCATTGGATAAGAGTTAAAACCTCCTTCCATGAAACTGCTATAGTGGTACATGTATTCTCATCCGATCAGTTGAAAATATATTGTGGTAAGAAGAGGGATATCAGGCACAAGTTGCAGAAGCACTAAATTCCTCTTACTCTCAAAATAAAAAATGTCTAAATTACTGATTTATCTCATTTAAGAATATATTTTTCCATCTGACTTGTAGCTATCTGAGAGCCACCAAAATAAGAATCAATGCGACCAAAATCAGTTTTGTGGAAGACGTTATAACTCAAATTTGTGATAGAACGACGCAGTACATCTTCAGTGTAGATTCTCTATTTCCGGATATGATGAATTTTACTTTCTGGAGATTGATAAAACTCTGTGCAAGAATTTTGTCGAGCTCCATAAGGTAAAATTCAACGAACACAATGCATGTTTCCAAACTTTTGTCCAGCAATGTAATTTTATAATTGTTTATTCTGTTTTCAGGTTATCGTGCAAGCGGCCACTGTACAAAGTATTCAAGATAACTCAGGGCTTTCAACAGTCAGCAGGTAAAGAAAAAGTCAGGCCCAGTCACATTTCTTTTCTAATTTTGCTCCATACTTTTAAAATTAAATTACTGTTAATGCCCTACTGACCAAAAATTGGATTTCTCACACTGACTTCATTTCAATTTAGAGTTGGACCAGCTTGAAGCAGGAACTGCCTTATGGTGAAAGAAGTCCTCCCAAATTGAAATAATTTGGAATCAGAACTTTAGACTCTTGACATTGGCCTATCCAGGGGTGTTATTACACTACATGTCTATTCGGGCACATTATTTATATCTGAACTCTTTAAAACACATGGACTAGAATAAGAAAAGCAAAAGTATCCCTAGATCATACCGGTAATACGGTATTCTATTTAGAAAGCTGACTAAGAGCAGAATGTCTGACATGAGGATGCTAGGATAGACTAATGACTCTGTCCTGTGTCCACGACGAAATAAGTTGGACAAAGCATATAAAACCCACATTCCTAGAAGGGGAAAACAGAGGGTAAATTGTTTTTTTATTGAATTTACATATATTGAAATTTCGAAGAAATGACTGTTGTTGTTGTACACTTTTCAATCAATAAAGATTAGTTGAAACAGAACTATTTGTTTCTTGTATACATAGGCGACAATTCAGTTTCAAAACAAATGCATAGAAAACGGTAGACCAAGCTGGTCATAGTTCATTAATCACAGAAGCTGTTCAAAGGCAATCAAAGCTAACCACATTATGAGAATTGTTCACTATTATCACTAATCATAGTTGTTATAAATAATAACTACACCACTCAACCAGAAGTGCTTAAAATAGAATTTTTAGAAAGTCCTTATTAACATTGCTGATAACAATTAACACCTTCAGAATTGTTCAAACATATTTATCACACTGCTAGAACTTTGAAAAATGTTAATCACACGCCAGAACTGTTGAAAAATGGTTATTACAGTGTCAGAACTGTTAAAAACTGTTGATCTCCCTGTTAGAAATGTTTATATTTTATCAGTCAGAATAGATGAAATATTAATCATAATTGTTTACACTGCCAGAACTGTTGGAGAATATTTGTCACACTGTCAAATTTGTTGCAAAATGTTTATCACACTACCAGAACTGTTGAAAAATATTTGTCAGAACTATTGAAAAGAGTTTATCACAAAGCCAGAACTCTAGGAAAAATATTTTTTACAGTATCAGAATTATTGAAAAATATTTATCACATTACCAGAACGTTTGAAAATATTTATCACATTGTCAGAACTGTTGAAAAATGTTTGTCGTACTGTCAGAATTGTTGAAAAATATTCATCACATTGCCAATACTGTTGAGAAATATTTATCACGGTGTCAGAATTGTTGAAAAAATCTTATCATACTGTCAAAACTGTTGAAAAATGTTTATCACACAGAACTACTTAAAAATGTTCATCACACTGTGAGAAATGTTGTATATTTTATCAGAGTCAGAATAACAGAAAACTGTTTATCACACTGTTAGAAATGTTGAAACTTTATCACAATCAGAGTAGTTGGAAAAATTTTATCACATAGTCAGAATAGTTGAATACCCCATAATGTTTACAATACCACATGAAAAAGCAGTGGATATATCCCATGTGGTATTGCGTTGTATACTCAATGGTTTGTTGTATACTCAATGGTTTGATCATTGTTGATGATGTCATTGCATTGTTTGCTATTGTGACGTCATGCCCATGGTGACGTCACAACATTGTGACATCATCACTTGAGCTGCTATCTGTGCTCTGATTGGCTAATGCAGCTGTTGAGTATTTATTATTTGAGTGAAGTTCAGCTTTCTTTGGAGTTACATAATGGGGTATAAATAAGACCAAATGGTTGTATGGTGGTATTTTGAGATGTACTCCCACTCGTGAAGATATCCTGAGTCCTCTGTACCCACTCGTGCTGACGCACTCGTGGGTACAGAGGACTCAGGATATCTTCAACTCGTGGAGTACATCTCAAAATACCACCATACCCATTTGGTCTTATTATAAAACTGTTTATTACACTGTCAAAAATGTTGAAAAAAATACTCACATAACTGTCAATAACTGTTGAAAACTACTTATTACACTGTCAGAAAGGTCGAAAATGTTTATCACACTGTCAAGAACTGTTGGAAAATGTGTATCAAACTGTCAATAACTGTTGAAAACTGCTGATCACATTGTCAGAACAGTTGAAAAATGCGTATAACACTGTCAATAACTGTTGAAAAATGTTTATCACACTGTCAAGCACTATCGAAAATTGCTTATCATACTGTTAGAATAGTTTAAATGTTGATCTCACCCTCTTCGAGAATTCATCGAATGGTTTTATCACATCAATAATTGATCATACAGGGTCTCAGCAGGGAGGTGTCATAAGCTAACTTCATGGTCTCACACTGTCAGAATAATTCAAAAGTGTTTATTTAAATTTTCAGATTGTTTGCTAACTACGAAATTGTTTATCACACTGGGAGAATGGGCAAGTTTGACGTGTTCTTGATGTTTATAGAAACCCAACCTTATTTTTCCCATTCACTCATTATCACCAATATTGAAACCTGTTTACATATATGGTCTAATGAAACTTGTTTTGGTCTCTTAAATAGGGCCAAATAAAGAGTCATTTCTGAGAAACTGAATTGCACCAATTTACTTGATTTCAGATAAAGCACGAGTAAATATTTCCACCTACCTTACACAAAAACCAGCAGCTTAATTTCTGTCCATATGGTCTGGCATCTGCAATGAACTAGAATGCCAGACCATATGGACAGAAATTAGAAATTATCATCTATTATTTATTATATCTCTTGTACAAGTGTGCACTGTTTGTGTTTTTTGTCTTTTTTAATACACTGACAAAACAACGATGCTAATAATTATGTCATGTAATAATTACAGTCTTGTCAGTCAAGCAATGTTCGATGTTCACCTATAAATTTTGTGTTTCTTAAACAAACACTTCCAAGGGTAAACTCACTGGCAAAAAGTTAAACCTTTTCAAACTGAATTCTCGAACAAGAGTTTTATATAAAAATATTCATAAATTGTTGTATTGTTTCTTACCACTGTATTGATTGCAGAATTAATATATAGCATGATAGCTTAGCTTGACAAACTGATGAAACTGGGTCAGCCCATTGCAACCTGTGTTAAAAAGGAAATATTTCTTTAAAAAATTAGGCAACTAGGCCCTATGTGTAAATTTATTCGCCCATTGCGTGATTGTTACAAGCGGTCCCGCAGATTTGAAGCCATTCCATGATTTTCAGCCTTTCTATATTTTTACTATGAAGCTGTAGGTCCCGAACTTATGACTTATCATCTTAGGGTGAAGGATTAAGGGATGCGGCCATCACCTAAATCCCCAAGGACTTAAAAATGGATGATCAGGATGACTTGGGCTTTACCCGAAAATGAGTGCGAGTCTGACTCAATGTCAAATAAAATTAACAATTGTTTGTTACAAGGAAAAAACTCTTTTTATGATCAGCGATAACCTTCTAAACAGCTTGTGATCACGAAGATCCCAAGCTCTTGAAGGTAACTATATATATAGGCCTTAGTTAGATAATATAATAAGAGAAAGGTGCAACGTGGCTCCAACAAGAATTCCCATTTACTTCAATAGCTGCTTCCTGTTTATATTTCACTGCTCTATGATTGGTGCAGGCTTCACAACAGGTGACATCACCTTTTTACTTAGCAACCTACGACAGCATGATCTGTGATGTCACAGAACAAGTTGTCCAGAATGCATTGAATGCAGCAGGAAAAAGCCCTTCAGAGAATCACCTTAACCATTCTGTTTTGCTTTTCAAATATTTACCTTCAGGGCTAAATACAACACAGATGCAAGTGGTTCAGTTGTCAAACATTGATTAAGAGTAGATGTGGGGATGTGTGACTTCATTGTGCTGCATGTTAGTCTTCATTTCATTACCAAAAGACTGTTCTTAAATTCAGTGTTGGCAGTGCTGCATCTCCTCGTGGATGTGACGAAGGCACATGTATAATGGAATTACGTCTGCGACACGTCTCTTCCATCCAAAAGTATCAGAAGCGGGATGCAATATTTCAATTATTTTTAAATGTATGTCTCATGTGAAGCATTTGGCAAATGGCAAATACATCTCCAGTATTTTATAAAATGCAAAGAACACAAGCGCAATGCTTTTAACGACAATATTGAATATATACAAATGAAATTATATTTGCAAAGAATAAATTATTAAACATGAACATAAGACAAGCGATATAGTTCATTTACACTGTGAATTTTACAGTGCCACTGTATAGCTTTTTTTTGTATTCCATGCGAGCATCAAGCTTTGTATTAATTACACCACTACAGTGACTGTTTTGGATTTCAAATACTATAAACCACGGCATTATCCTACTTTAGCCCCCTCAGGGGTCTAAACATTTAGGCCCTTTTTTCATGGGAAATAGTGGTGGTAATTTTTACTGTATAAACGACATTATGTTTATACACAAGATGACGCTTATACAGTCAATGTAACAAAGAAATAATTGTCTAACTATTTATCAAAATACTGTCTTATTATACTCCTGCTTTAGCCCCCTTTTCCATTGACAGTACCATTGAAAAGGGGGCTAAAGCAGGAGTATATATAAGACAGTAGGATATACAAAATACTGTCTTATATATACTCCTGCTTTAGCCCCCTTTTCAATGGTACTGTCAATGGAAAAGGGGGCTAAAGCAGGAGTATATATAAGACAGTATTTTTTTTAGAAAGAGACAAGTTTTTCTTTGTTACATTGACTGTATAAATGCCATCTTTTGTATAAACACAATGACGCTTATACAGTAGAAAAGTCACCAAAATGTAGCAAAATACTGTCTTATATATATACTCCTGCTTTAGCCCCCTTTTCAATGGTACTGTCAATGGAAAAGGGGGCTAAAGCAGGAGTATAATAAGACAGTTTTTGCCATATCCAACTGTCTATATATACTCCTGCTTTAGCCCCCTTTTCAATGGTACTGTCAATGGAAAAGGGGGCTAAAGCAGGAATATAATAAGACAGTTTTTGCTATATCCCAGTACAGTGTCTATATTTATCCTCAGTCCAGTGTGAATCCTCGATTCTGATTGGTTGAGAGCTGAGGTGTATGACACCGTACACCCTGTCTGTTGTCACCAGACAGGGTGTATGAGATAAACAATGATGTCACAATTGCAACCATAGGATTGTTATGACGTCACCCTGTAGCAACAATAGCCATGATGTCACAATGCCATTGTTTGAGCCATTGTGACATCATCCTGGTGGCAGTACTAGTGATGACGTCACAATGCTGTTCCTTTGTTACTGAAACACATTTCAGACTCAATTTGCAATAAAATCTATGGGCATCAATAAAACAAGAAGTCTGAGGATAAAACCGTTACACCCTGCTCGTTTTTCGAGGGTACGGGAATATACACCACTCAGGCCTCCGTACACCACTCAGCCTTCGGCTTCGTGGTGTATGGAGTCCTTCATGGTGTATATTCCCGTACCCTCGAAACGAGCAGGGTGTAACTGATAATACTCCTGCTTTAGCCCCCTTTTCAATGGTACTGTCAATGGAAAAGGGGGCTAAAGCAGGAGTATATAATATATAATAATAAGACAGTATTTTACAATATATCACACTTCAGTTTGAATGTTTTAAGAAACATATAACTGTGAGTATTCTTGGTAATGATCTCCCTTCACACTTTTACAGCATTTATTCTGTGATATACAGACTGGAAACATATTTGAGTTATTTTTCAGTTTCAGTTTTTGTTGATCAATATCTATGGAAATACCTATAAAATGTTTAAACCCTCAAGGGGGCTAAAGTAGGATAATGCCTATATAAAAGCAAGCACGATAAATTCTGGATATAAAAGCAGGCAGGGTAAATTTGTTTTTTTTAAAGCAAAGCAAACACTAACCACAAAGGATGCAATAAATGTATAAATATTTATTTCCATGGGTCGGACAGTGCATTTTACCTATTATTGGCTTTTATGACCATTGCCTTTCACATGAGCACAAAGCAAAGAGGATGAAAAAATGAAAACACATTAGAAAATAAGGTGTAGCACTGTTTTTTCTGCACCGGAGCTCACCATACCAATCAATATAGTGTTAACCCCTGGACATGGCCGGAGCGGGGTTTTAATCCGCATCCACTGCACACAAGGCAGACATCATGACTGTATGCAGACATGCTAACCCCTATGCTAAGGAGCCACATGCTACGGAGGTATAGAATAGATTTAAAAACAATAAGAGTGGTAAAGACATTTTGGGCCTGCCATAAGCGTAGAGGGCAGGAAGGCAGCTGGCCCATAAAATCTGGCAACCTTAAATATAAATTGACATTTCATTGAGGCACAGATTTGAAAAATTTGGGCAGAAATCTCCATTGACGCAATTATGGACCCCCCCGGGCTGTTCCCTCGCAAAGATTATTCCATTCCCTCACTGATTATCGTGTTCCCTCGCGATCTTCCCTGTGATGCTATAACCAGGCAGATGTTGAAAACTGACTGTCATATATCATTTTGTGTTAATGAAGCCCCTGGAATACTGCCACACTGCCCTCCATCATGTCATTGTAGGTATTTTCAGCGATAGTGATGTGATGATCTTGAGAGAACACCTGTAATGATCATGAAGGAATGTGATGATCATGAGGGAATGCGATAATCTACGTGAGGGAACACAATAATCTTCGCGATGGAACACGATAATCATTTTAAAGGAACGCAATAATCTTCACAAGTGAACACAAAAGATTGTGAGGGAACGTAATAATTATTCTGAAAAGCCAAAAATTGCAAGACAACACGATAATTATAGCGACAGAATGAAAGATCGCGAGGGAACACAAAAGATCATGAGAGAATGCGATAACCATCGTGAGGAAAGGTGATGATATTATATCTTTTTCTTCCTATAGTGGTGAACGGGATGTCCCTCGAGTTTGGGCAGGTGTTTTACCTTTATTGGTGACGTCCCTTTCACAATAAATATAAATATATATGCCTAATTATGGGCTGCCAAAACAGATTTGGCATATGGACGCATCTAATTTTTCAGATCACAAGTCTTTTTCTGTTTAGTTGCCATAACGGGGCCTTCTTCTTCCATGTATATTGATGAGTCAATGATGACCCATTTTTTCATGCAATCATGGGTATAGATATACTCCGGGTTTCAAACCATGCAGGATCATCTCCATCAAAACATATTCTGGAACAACCCCTCCTTCCCTTGGTATTTTTGACTTGGTAAGTTTGTTTTTCTCAGATAGAATGTTAGTGTCATCGTGTATTCCACCAGATGTCACTTAATGCCATCCTAATCTCTCAGTGTAATCTTACATAAGCTACCCTGATAACACTCATTGTTTTTTTTGCAAAGTTGCAACTAAAAATAATTTAAAGCTAGGTGCTTGATCATTCCATGCACAGTTACAGGATTAGAATACTTCAACAATTTATACCATGCATGTCTACGTCATTTGACTTTGACGAACAGGGTGAAGTTGACAAAACATTGCTTCAATATAAATGTGCCCATATTGGTAACAATTGGTTTGTCTGTTAAAAAAAGCTTTTTTCTGTGCAGATTTTTTTTCCGTATTTCTTAGACTGGAACTGGAAGGCATCATGGAAACATAGTGGGCCTGCTTCACAAAATTTAAGGGATGTGTTGAAAACTTACAAAAAGACAAACCACAAACGTATCCAAAGATGCTCAAATAGGCTAATATTCACATATTTTGTTTTTAGCAATAACTGTGAATTGGTTTAAAAAAAAAAAAATCAGTACATTCATATTGAATAAATGTACCAATAAATTATGGCTTAAACAGTTATAGACAAACAACTACTCCTAGAGAAATTTTCAAAAAGTACAAAAATATTGAACTGACTTTTGACATGCAAGCATGATATATTTGGCTGAATCATGCATTAATTAAGGAAATACCATTACTTTTCACTTCCAATTCTCTAGCCCGTTTCTCCGGGCTTTTCACTTTGCGCTGGTCAGCAAGTGTCCTCAGAAACAAAGGCTTCATTCGAAGGTACAATCAAAGGCGCAATCAGCAGTCAATTAAAATTATCAATTTTCTATTTTCTGAAAGTTGATTACTTGGGGTTAGTTGTTAAACAGCCTATGTTTGCACTGCCAGTATTCATCCTTTGTAAAAGCCATTTAGGCGAGGCAAGGCAATCTTATACTGAACCCAGCTTCCTTCAAATAAATATTTGAGCACATTAACGGTGTCACTGAAGCACAGGTGTTAATCATGCGATAATTATCGCCTCCAGATGTGAAAGATCGCAAGGGAACGCAAAAGATCACGCAGGAATGAAATAATCATCGTGAGGGAAGGCGATGATATATCTCTTTCTGTCTATAGTGATGAACAGGATGTCCCTCCAGTTTGGGCAGGTTTTTTTCCTATTTATCGGCATAAAGATGACGCCATATTTGATGGGTTCTTTCATAATAAATATATATACCTAATTATGGGTTGCCAAACCAGATTTGGCACATCGATGCGTCTAATTTTTCAGATCACAAGTCTCTTTTCTGTTTAGTTGCCATAATGGGGCCTTCTTCTTCCAATGATGACCCATCTTTTGACGCAAACGTGAGTAGAGCTATAGAGATACTCCGGGTTTTAAACCATGCAGGATCATCTCCATGAAACATTTTCTGGAACAACCCGTCCTCTCCTTGTTTTTTTAACTTGGTAAGTTTGTTTTTCTCAGATAGAATGTTAGTGCATTCCACCAGATGTCACTTAAGTCCATCCTAATCTCTCAGTGCAGTCTTACATAAGCCTACCCTGATAACGCTCATTGTTTTTTTGCAAATTTGTCACGAAAAAATTATTCACAGCTATAGGTGCTTGATCATTCCATGCACTGTAAAGGATTAGAATACTTCAACAATTTATACCATGCATTTCTACTTCATTTGACTTTGACGAACAGGGTGATGTTGTCAAAACATTGCTTCAATATAGATGTGCCCATTACAGGATAACATTTGTTTTGTTTGATAAAAAAAACTTTTTTCTGTGCAGATTTTTTTTTCCGTATTTCTTAGACTGGAACTGGAAGGCATCATGGAAACATAGTGGGCCTGCTTCACAAAATTTAAGGGATGTGTTGAAAACTTACAAAAAGACAAACCACGAACGTATCCAAAGATGCTCAAATAGGCTAATATTCACATATTTTGTTTTTAGTAATAACTGTGAATTGATTTTTAAAAAAAAGAAAAAAGATCAGTACATTCATATTGAATAAATGTACCAATAAATTATGGCTTAAACAGTTATAGACAAAACAACTACTCCTAGAGAAATTTTCAAAAAGTACAAAAATATTGAACTGACTTTTGACATGCAAGCATGATATATTTGGCTGAATCATGCATTAATTAAGGAAATACCATTACTTTTCACTTCCAATTCTCTAGCCCGTTTCGTCGGGCTTTCCTCTTTGCGCTGGTCAGCAAGTGTCCTCAGAAACAAAGGCTTTATTCGTTTACTGGTATCGGTTCAAAAGACGACAAAATCTTGGACTAGTTGAAACCATTCTTTACTTAGATGTACAGTTGAGACGTGGTTCCCTGCATAAAAATAGACAGAAATTAAGTATAAGATTTAGAACCATGTATGTGTTAAAGGACAAAAAAAAAGAAGATTAAAACAACGTGTCGCAGTCACATCAACCTTGAAGAAGTGAGTGAGTTAGTGTTTTACGCCCTATCACCTCCAATTTGGGCTATTTAAGCAATCAATCTTGAAGAAATATCAAGTAAGAATTATAAACAGTAATATCACACAAGGTCATTATTTACAGGCTAATTATGACAACAATCTTTTTTAAACACAACTGACTAGCTGTTTGTCAAATTAATTTTTTAATATTTTTAGCGACAAATGTCAAATAAATCATTTTTATTAAAAGCAATTACCAAATTAAAATAATAAGGCATCTCTAAGATGTAATTACTTACAATCACTAAGCCTGATGAAGTCAGGAGAACCAACACCAATAATTTTCAATTTCAAATCAGGTCAGGTGTTCAGACTTCACAGTACAGCATGGCAGATAACCTATTACAAATAACAAATGTTTTTTATGCTAAAAAGAGTCATATTCACAGCAACATTAAAGCATTGCATTGTGAATAAGTTTAAAATGGTTTGAAAATATAATTAAGGAATTAAAAGTTGTAAGAAGACTTACAATTTTAGACAAAAGTCCCAAGTGAAAATCTTCACCTGCTTCTCTTCAGGCAGTTCAGGTGTGAGTGAGTGACCTGTCAAATTGTTAGCTCCACCACCTCTGTACAGATGGAGCCACAGTCCCCCTAATTTAGCCCCCTCTGGCTGACAACTTGTAAGTTTCAAACTCAGTTGATCAGTTAAACTGCTAACCAGCACACCGGGAGGATGGGAAAGATTGCTGTGATATGACTCAAGCATCACAACCTGGTACCACCAACACCAGCCTCTGGTCACCACCTGAACCAAATTCTCGGTGTTAACCACACACACTAAGGAACCAGAACAAAATGTGACCCTCCAGATTTTCCCGTCAATGCCTGGAAAGATCTTGTGCACAAGACCAAGCCTACGATCTCCGTGATGTTTGTTTCGAAAAGTGACAATGACCATATGTCCCGACAAAGAACTGTCCCAAGAAAACATGCAAGCACTCAGACATGAAGAAGTTGAGGTCAAAACCCCTGTTTCAGAACCAGTAGCATGTTGAGCACCAGTTGGCCTCTCATTCACCAAATTGCTCATCAGGAAACATGCAGTGAGAAATAATGAAAAATGAACAAAGGACCTGGAACAACAAATGCCAAGTAATCTTGCAATCATTTTATTTGTACTACTAAATCCTTTTAAGTAAAGACAATTTGACAAAGAGCAAGAAAGTCCAGCCCTTGCAGTGAAGACCTTGACAGGTTCTTCCTCTTCAGGTAGAATCCTACCATTGTTATCCTTTGAATGGGTGTTAAGGTGACTCATGCATGGTAGTTTGATCATACAGATTTTTCTAAAATTTTGCACAGTTACTCTCTGGGACCCATACATTCCAAAAATGAAAAATGAAAAAATTTCACCGACTCGTTTTGTTGCCATGGCAACAGTATGTTTGGCCTGATGACTGCTTAAAAGTCATAAATTGAGTTTTTGGTTATGTACCACAGAATAAAGCATTACATGCATTTGTCACACAAAAACGTCATAAATGTATTCCCATGGATGTATACCAATACATTTTCCACAAATTTGAAGAAAAAGGTTAAAATACTTTTTTCTGTAAGAGCTCAAAGGGCACCAATACACAAATTAATTGCTGATTTTGTAAGCATCAATTTTGGCAGTAATCAAATTTTAGGAAAACGATCATACAGATTTTTTTTAAAATTAGCATATATCATAAACAAGTTATTGTCAAACAAATGGCCAAAAATAAAAAAATTTCACCGAGTCGTTTTTTAACTGCAGTGCCATGACTATGCCAATGTCAATTTAAAGAAATAAAGACAATTTTAGACACAGTTGACTGAAATTAGTTGAGAAAATTCTTTGGATAAAGATGAGAAGCTGAAACTTTAAATTATCATAGAGCAAGTGTTGCTGCATTCAATAAAAAAAATAATCATGCTTTTAGCTGCATTAGATCTCATTTAAATAGCAAATTACTGGCTGTCATGCTGTTAAAAAAAAGAGAGCAGAAAATGGTGACGTCACAACTTTTTCAGGGCCTGCAGCAGTTGTGAAGCTATGTTGCTAGGCAACCAGGCTGCTCAGAAGTATTTGCAGTGTACCACGCTTGAGTCACCTTAAGCTGAATGCTCCTTGAGGTACCACAGACTGGAATACAGTTGTCTGCGAGCTGTGGAGAATCAGTCAGTGCCTCTTGCCTTTCTTCAACTAAGGAACAATCTTCAGGAGACTCATTAAGACGGGATTCCATCGACATAGAGAATGTTTGACTGGAATTAGCAGAGCATGAAGAAAAAGATGTTGTGAGATCAGGATGTGTCCGTGTGACATTCACAAAAGAGCAGTCTCTTCTTTTACGGCTGTGAACAACTCTCACCATATTTTGGCTGTAAACAGTATCCTCCTTTAGGCTAGGGTGTGTTCCTTGAAGACACATGCCCAAATATCCTTGCATCATGCTGAGGTGACCATTAGAGCAAACTTCATGTTTTGGGTGCAAGCCAAAATAATCGCATCCTAAGAGAAGGTCAACCTCTGATGAATGGCGCTGTAGCAACTGAGGATCTTTGTCAGGAAATAACCTTCGTACACAATCTTCATCAATTCTGGAGACAGGGCCGGTGATCGCATTCATACCAAATGCACACACTTTGACCGTCTTCCCAGTGACAGTCCTCAAAGGCACCTCATACAGCCAAGTGTCATAAGTTCTACTGCTATTTCCCATTGTTGTGACCTCTAAAAGGAAACGATCAAGTTTCTTGGCTTTGATCCTATCAGCAGCTTCATAGGTTACATAAGTTGAATCAGAGCCACTGTCACAGAAGACGGTTAACTTCTGGTCACTGTTCAATGTATCGACCTGTTGTATGGCATAGAGCGACACTGACTCAAGAGACCTCACAGTGTTGCTTGTCCTGTTAACCGTAATAATAATAATAATAATAATAATATTAAGTACTTATATAGCGCCAATTCCAGTAAACTGCTCATTGGCGCTTGGTTAGATTAGCTTATATCTCCGTAAAATTTTGCAAAAAGATATGTTTTCAGTCGCTTCTTGAAGTTATCCAATGTCCTTGATTTTCGAACCATTTCAGGTAAGCCATTCCACAGTACTGGTGATGAATATGAAAAGGCTCTATCCTCAAACTTGTTTTGATTTTGAGAAGCAGGTACCTCTAACAGCATTTTGCCATTGCTGCGGAGGTTCAGGTCATTTTCAGGTTTGTGTTGAATTAGACTTTTGAGGTACTGAGGTGCTTGATTATTCACAGCTTTCCATGTAGTTGTCATAAGTTTGAATTGGATCCTCGCAGCGATCGGAAGCCAGTGTAACTCTTTCCTGTAATGACTAACTTTATCTTGTCTTTTTAGCCCTTCAATCAGTCGTACAGCAGAGTTTTGTGCCACCTGGAGTTTATTTATCACTTGTTTCGACGAACCATACAGCAGTCCATTGCCATAGTCTAAATGAGGAGTGACTAAAGCATTGACAGCTGTTTTGATTGACTCTTTATTCAGTGACTTACGCAGTTTTGAGATGTTTCGAAGGTTAAAATAAGCATTTTGACACATTTTGTTCACTTGCTTATGGCATGCATTGACATGTGTTTATCAAAGAATACACCTAAATTTCTGGCTTGATCTGCCGCCTTGATTTCAACATTGTCCACACTGATAGACGACATGTTAAGTTTCTTGAGTTGAAATGGCGAGCCAATGAGAAGTAACTCTGTCTTTTCACCATTGTTACAGAGTTTGTTTTTGTGAAGAAAATTGCGTATTTCTGTGATGCATTTTTCCATTTTCTTTGTTGCATTTACCTCTTCAAGAAAAGTTGGCTTGAAGGAAAGGATTAGTTGTTCATCATCGGCATACTTTTGATCATCAACCTCATTTTCTTCAGCCACCTGACTTATTGGAGCAATGTACGAATTGAACAAGATCGGACCAAGTTTCGATCCTTGAGGGACGCCATATTTTAGTGGCAGTTTGTTTGATTCTGTGTCATTTATGAGTACAGATTGAGATCTATTGGTGATGTATGATTTGAACCAATTTAAAGCAGAGCCATCAATACCATACTTGTCTCTCAACCTTTTCAAAAGGATGTCATGATCGATTGTGTCAAATGCTGCCGATAAGTCTAATAGTACCAGCATTGTGACTTCACCACGGCTCATGCTCATCATGACATCATTGTGGATTTTTGTCAATAGAGTTTCTGTACTGAAATGCTGCTTGTATGCTGACTGTTTTTCATCATGCAGGCTTCCAAGTACAAGGTGCTCGGTGTATTGTTTGATGACAGCACCCTCTATGACTTTACTCAGGAATGACAAATTTGAAACTGGTCTGTAATTCTTCTTCAGCTCATCCTGAAAATGCAGCTGCCTGCAGAGAAGTGAGTGATGGTTTGTCCTGCCACAATTTTCACAGCTGGAATGCTCTTCACAGCTGTCCCTGCGATGAGCATCAAAACACCTGAAACAGAGATGGAATTTTCTAAGTGATTTATACTTATCCTCCAAAGTGTAGTTCTTAAATTCTACACAATCAGCAAGTTTGTGATTATCAGACTGATGAATAGAACAATCAAAAACACGTTTGCTCTTACCTTGGTCAATTGATTTGCCATTAGTCATGTTTGATAAAGCTCTCTGTGAATGTTTCTTTTGGTGCTCCGCCAGCCGAGAGACAGCTGCCCTTTCTCCATCCAGAAAACTCAAGAAGTTTGGAAATGGGCTAAGTTTCTCCGCAGTACTAAGCTGGTGATAAATTCGAAACCACACCGAGCGAATATTACTGGGGAGTAAATCAGAAATTCTATCGACTTCGCGGACAGTTAACACTTGTTGCTGCCCAAGCTGTTCTAGCTGAGCGCATGCTTCTTCAACAGTATCAACCAACTGAACAAAACCATGACAGTCATCGTCTCGCACACTCCCAAGTTTGTTTAATCCCTCTAATGCTGCCTGGACACTGGCCGTTACATCATCATAGTGGTCAGACAACCGCTGCCACATTAACTCGTATGCATTGGCCTTGGTTACATAGATGTGTGTGACCTTATCGAGAGCCACGTCTCTTAGAGAGTTTTTCAGTTTATGGGCCAGGGCGACTTTGTTCTGATACGCGATCTTGGCGAGTTCCCGCCAAACCGTTTTGAACTCAGGCCAATCTTTCCTGGCTCAAGAAAAGATAGGCAATGACATTTTCCTGAGATGGACATCATTTGAGAAAGTACGAGGAGAAGCCTGAGTCATACTACCTTGTGACAAATTGTCACTTACATTTCTTTGGGGGGGGGGCACCATTTTTGATTGAGTTTAAATCAAGATTGTCACCAGGGGGCACTGTCTGTGACTTGTCAGAGGCAGGAGGAGATTGGTCTCTACCAGAACCACCGGAAGACCTGGACTGTGATTCGATTTCTGTGTCAATTTTACCCTTACCAGGACTCTTTTTAGCATTTCTAACATATATCAGAGCTTGCCTCTTGCAATCATCAGCTGCATCGATTACATTGTATGCAGCTTTCTCAATTGATTCAATAGATTGTGATTTTGCCACTCCTGAAAGTATACACAGGGTTTCTGTTAATTTGTCAATGAGACATTCCAAGTCTTCACTCAAACATAAGACGTCAACCTCACTAGTATCACCTTTTAGTGTCTTTTGAAAATTTTCCACAGCCTTTCCAAGTCTATCCGTTTGTATTTCAATTTTGGCAGTGTTGATTGACTGCCAAACAACAGAATCATGAACTCCTCCCTGGCACTTGGCATCATTGTAGGTTTTGAAAACATCATCATAAAACTCAGTCAAACTCATATTATTGACAACGCCAATGTCCTTAAAGTCTTCATTTACATTGATTGCCGATGCAAACTCTTCATGACACACAGAAAAGTCTGTCATACATTTCTCCAATTCAATGATAAAATGTTCAACAATGGAACTACTACATTTACGAGTTATCACCCCTTGCAGTTTCTTTGAAGCATCAGTTACCGCTCGTTTGTGTTTTGTACGTTCATCCTTCAGTTGTGTGCACTCTTCTAATGTTGCCATCATGAAGTGTGGTACGGGTGGAAGTCATTCAAGCAGAATTCAGGGTTGAAGCGACTCAAGTAAGCTGGTTCACTGCACCAAAGTTGTAGATCAAATTCGCAGACATCGAATGGCGAAGCAGACGTAGATTGGAACTTTACTGGTATCGGTTCAAAAGACGACGAAATCTTGGACTAGTTGAAACCATTCTTTATTTAGATGTACAGTTGAGACATGGTTCCCTGCATAAAAATAGACAGAAATTAAGTATAAGATATAGAACCAAGTATGTGTTAAAGGACAAAAAAAAAAGATAAAACAATGTGTCGCAGTCACATCAACCTTGAAGAAGTGAGTGAGTTAGTGTTTTACGCCCTATCACCTCCAATTTGGGCTATTTAAGCAATCAATCTTGAAGAAATATCAAGTAAGAATTATAAACAGTAATATCACACAAGGTCATTATTTACAGGCTATTTATGACAACAATCTTTTTTAAACACAATTGACTAGCTGTTCGTCAAATTAATTTTTAAATATTTTTAGCGACAAATGTCAAATAAATCATTTTTATTAAAAACAATTACCAAATTAAAATAATAAGGCATCTCTAAGATGTAATTACTTACAATCACTAAGCCTGATGAAGTCAGGAGAACCAACACCAATAATTTTCAATTTCAAATCAGGTCAGGTGTTCAGACTTCACAGTACAGCATGGCAGATAACCTATTACAAATAACAAATGTTTTTTATGCTAAAAAGAGTCATATTCACAGCAACATTAAAGCATTGCATTGTGAATAAGTTTAAAATGGTTTGAAAATATAATTAAGGAATTAAAAGTTGTAAGAAGACTTTAGACAAAAGTCCCAAGTGAAAATCTTCACCTGCTTCTCTTCAGGCAGTTCAGGTGTGAGTGAGTGACCTGTCAAATTGTTAGCTCCACCGCCTCTGTACAGATGGAGCCACAGTCCCCCTAATTTAGCCCCCTCTGGCCGACAACTTGTAAGTTTCAAACTCAGTTGATCAGTTAAACTGCTAACCAGCACAATTCGAAGGTACAATCAAAGGCGCAATCAGCAGTCAATTAAAATTATCAATTTTCTATTTTCTGAAAGTTGATTACTTGGGGTTAGTTCTTACACAGCCTATGTTTGCAATGCCAGTATTCATCCTTCGTAAAAGCCATTTAGCGAGGCAAGGCAATCTTATACTGAACCCAGCTTCCTTCAAATAAATATTTGAGCACATTAACGGTGTCACTGCAGTACAGGTGTTAATCATGCTGTCAGGACTGTTGAAAAATGTTTTTCACACTGTCAGAACTGTTGAAAATTGTTTATCACATTGCCAGAACAGTTGAAAAATATTTGTCACACTGTCAGCATTGTTGAAAAATCTTTATCACGGTGTCAGAATTGTTGAAAAATGCTTTATTGTTTATCACAGTCAGAACTGCCGAAAAATGTTTATCACACAGTCAGAATAGTTGAAAATGTTTATCACACCGTCAGAATAGTGGGAAACTGTTTATCACACTTTTAGAAGTGTCTCAGAACAGTTGAAAACTTCTTATCACACTGTCCGAATATTTGAAAAATGTTCATCACACTGCCTGAACTGTTGAAAAACATTTATCACACTGTCAAGAAATGTTGAGAAATGTTTACCACACTGTCAAGAACGGTTGAAAATTGTGTATCACATTGCCAGAACTTTTGAAAAGTATTTATCACACTGTCAAGAACTGTTGACGAGTTCTTATCACACTGTCAACATAGTTGGAAACTGTTTATCACACAGTCAGAACTGTTGAAAAATATCAGAATTCTTGAAAAAAGGTTTATCATACTGTCACAACTGTTGAAAAATGTTTATCACAGTCAGCACTGTTAAAAATGTTTATTAGACAGACAGATGTGTTGCAAAATGTTTATCACACTGCCAAACTGTTGAAAAATGTTTATCACAATGTCAAAAAATGTTTGTCACACTGTGAGAAATGTTGAAACTTTATCACAGTCAGGGAAAAATGTTTATGACATATTCAGAATGAAAAATGTTTATGACACTGTCAGAAACTGTTGAAAAATTATTATCACACTGTCAAGAACAGTTACTGTTGAGAAATATTTACCACACTATCAATTAGAGCTGTTGGAAAATGTTTATCACACAGTCATAACTATTGAAAAATATTTATCACACTGTCACGAACTGTTGAAAACTGCTTATCACACTGTCAAAATAGTTGAAATGTTTATCTCACTGCTAGAATTATCAAATGGTTTAATCACACAAAGAATTGCTCATACAGTTTCTTACTCCGTCAGAATAGTTCAAAATTGTTTATTCAAAATTTCAGAATTTGTTCGCTCACTACGAAATTGTTTATCACACTGGGAGAATGTGTTCAAAACTGTTGTTGTATTGCTTCATACCAATGTATTAATTGCAGAATTGTATAATATTATTGCTTCTAAAGCTTGTCAGAACTGAAGTATTCATTTACAGCGCCACTGTAATGCTTTTTCTCAAGTTTTATTTTTAGTCATTGAAAGCATCAAGCTTCATATTAATTACACCACTCCGGTGACTGTTTTGGATTTCAAACACAATAAACCCCTAAAATATAAGATTTGCTGACTGGCAGAGAGACATTATTTCAATAACTCTCTGGTAAAAAAGCAAGAAAGATAAATTGGATATAAAAGAAAGCACAAAGGATGCAATAAATGTATAAATATTTATTTCCATGGGTCAGACAGTGCATTTTACCTATCATTGGCTTTATGACCATTGCCTTTTACACGAGCACAAAGAAAAGAGAATGGAGAAAATAAAAACAATTCAGTGGGACATCACCTATATACCAACAATTATGTAATCAAGGATAATGGTCCTTTTGAGCATCCAACAGTGCTGCTGTTATAAACGTCCATCAAGCTGCAGCCAAAAATTAAAAGGTCATGTAATTTTAAAATAATAATATCGCGTTCCCTTACAATGATTAGATATCGCATTTTCTCGGGATGTGTTGCGTTCCGTCGAGATCATCGCATTACCACCTTATCTGTCAGTTTCTCTCCCGAAAATTATCATTTTCCCTCTTGCATGTTATTCCATCCCTCACTGATTATCATTTTCCCTCGCTATCATCTCTGTGATGCTATAACTAGGCAAATGTTGAAGAATGATTGTCATATATCATTTTGTGCCAATGCAGCCCATGGAGTAGGACAGCCCCAGTGTTCTCCATCATGTCATTGTAAGTATTTTCTACAAAGGTGACAGTATACAATGATCTTGAGAGAGTAAAATGATCAGGAGGGAATGTGACCATCGCGAGGGAATTCAATTATCTTCACGAGTGAACACAAAAGATTGTGATGGAATGTGATAATTATCCTGAGGAAACGCGAAAAATGGCAAGATAACACGATAATTATCGCCACCAGATGTGAAAGATCGCAAGGGAACGCAAAAGATCACGCAGGAATGAAATAATCATCGTGAGGGAAGGCGATGATATATCTCTTTCTGTCTATAGTGATGAACAGGATGTCCCTCCAGTTTGGGCAGGTTTTTTTCCTATTTATCGGCATAAAGATGACGCCATATTTGATGGGTTCATTTCATAATAAATATATATACCTAATTATGGGTTGCCAAACCAGATTTGGCATATCGATGCGTCTAATTTTTCAGATCACAAGTCTCTTTTCTGTTTAGTTGCCATAATGGGGCCTTCTTCTTCCAATGATGACCCATCTTTTGACGCAAACGTGAGTAGAGCTATAGAGATACTCCGGGTTTCAAACCATGCAGGATCATCTCCATGAAACATTTTCTGGAACAACCCCTCCTCTCCTTGGTATTTTTGACTTGGTAAGTTTGTTTTTCTCAGATAGAATGTTAGTGTCATCGTGTATTCCACCAGATGTCACTTAAGGTGGCTCGCTACTCGTGCAAAGTGGTAGTTAGCGCACATTCACGCGCAGCCAGGCAGGCCCTATCTAGCGTGACGTCACCACTGTGCTACACTGCTTCAAGATCTTTTTTTTAATTCTGAGAATTTCATGCATCGGCCGCTTCGTTTGCAATTTGCGCCACTTCTATTGGGGTTAGAGACTTCTCGTTTGGAGCATTAGATGCGCCATGAAGAGTACTATATACAGCCGGAGATTCAACTTGATATTCAAAACAAAATTTTTACAGGCGATTTTCGGCAAGCAGGTCTAATTTCTAAAAAATGACTTTGTGATATAAATAAATGTTTATATCAATTTGAAGTGTGGTAGGAAGGCTTGTCTATATCATCATGTTGTTCCCAACTATTTTTGGAAGTAAATGACAAAGGAATGAAAAATCCTATCTCGTCAATTTTTTTTAGCGCCATGGTTTATAAAAAAAGTTAAAATTGTCAAAATCAAAACTTATATTCCGAGCCCCTTGGAAAGTCCTTTAAACCAAATATATCTCTTTGAAATTGTAATCACCTTTTCCATGAAAGTTTCTTCTTTAATTTCATGCTTCATTGCATGATATCGGTTGCATGACCACTGAATGGGAGAACAAACTTCACAGTAGGAAAAATAAGGAAAAAACCTAGTTTTTCAGGCTTGCGTGGACTGACTATCTGGTACATAACCCAAAATATTTTTTTTAAAAGGCTGGCTAGCGACCACTTTTGTTTACATATCCTTGATATAAACTATATTTTGGATGATTCTAAACTGTTTTTAAGAAATCCTATCTTGGAAAGTTCATGAGTATCGAGCCACCTTAAGTCCATCCTAATCTCTCAGTGCAGTCTTACATAAGCCTACCCTGATAACGCTCATTGTTTTTTTGCAAATTTGTCACTAAAAATTATTCACAGCTATAGGTGCTTGATCATTCCATGCACTGTAAAGGATTATAATACTTCAACAATTTATACCATACATTTCTACGTCATTTGACTTTGACGAACAGGGTGATGTTATCAAAACATTGCTTCAATATAGATGTGCCCATTACAGGGTAACATTTGTTTTGTCTGTTACAAAACTTTTTTCTGGGCAGATTTTTTTCCGTATTTCTTAGACTGGAACTGGAAGGCATCATGGAAACATGGTGGGCCTGCTTCACAAAATTTAAGGGATGTGTTGAAAACTTACAAAAAGGCAAACCACAAACGTATATCCAAAGATGCTCAAATAGGCTAATATTCACATATCTTGTTTTCAGCAATAACTGTGAATTGGTTTGAAACAAAACCATAAAAAACAAGATCAGTACATTCATATTGAATAAATGTACCAATAAATTATGGCTTAAACAGTTATAGACAAAACAACTACTCCTAGAGAAATTTTCAAAAAGTACAAAAATATTGAACTGACTTTTGACATGCAAGCATGATATATTTGGCTGAATCATGCATTAATTAAGGGAATACCATTACTTTTCACTTCCAATTCTCCAGCCCGTTTCTCCGGGCTTTTCACTTTGCGCTTGTCAGCAAGTGTCCTCAGAAACAAAGGCTTTATTGAAGGTACAATCAAAGGCTCTATCAGCAGTCAATTAAAATTATCAATTATCTATTTTCTGAAAGTTGATTACTTGGGGTTAGTTGTTAAACAGCCTATGTTTGCACTGCCAGTATTCATCCTTCGTAAAAGCCATTAAGACGATTCAAGGCAATCTTATACTGAACCCAGCTTTCTGCAAATAAACATTTGAGCACATTAATGTTGTCACTGAAGCACAGGTGTTAATCATGCTGTCAGGACTATTTAAAAATGTTTTTCACACTGCCAGAACTGTTGAAAATTGTTTATGACATTGCCAGAACTGTTGAAAAATGTTTATTACACTGTCAGCAATATTATAAAATATCTATGACGGTGTCAAAATTGTTGAAAAATGTTTAATTGTTTATCACAGTCAGAACTGCCGAAAAATGTTTATCACACAGTCAGAAAAGTTGAAAATGTTTAACACACCGTCAGAATAGTGTAAGAATGTTTATCACACTTTTAGAAATGTCTCAGAACAGTTGAAAACTTCTTATCACACTGTCCGAATATTTGAAAAATGTTCATCACACTGCCTGAACTGTTGAAAAACATTTATCACACTGTCAAGAAAAGGTGAGAAATGTTTACCACACTGTCAAGAACGGTTGAAAATTGTGTATCACATTGCCAGAACTTTTGAAAAGTATTTATCACACTGTCAAGAACTGTTGACGAGTTCTTATCACACTGTCAACATAGTTGGAAACTGTTTATCACACAGTCAGAACTGTTGAAAAATATCAGAATTCTTGAAAAAAGGTTTATCATACTGTCACAACTGTTGAAAAATGTTTATCACAGTCAGCACTGTTAAAAATGTTTATTAGACAGACAGATGTGTTGAAAAATGTTTATCACACTGCTAAACTGTTGAAAAATGTTTATCACACTGCTAAACTGTTGAAAATGTTTGTCACACTGTGAGAAATGTTGAAACTTTATCACAGTCAGGGAAAAATGTTTATGACATATTCAGAATGAAAAATGTTTATGACACTGTCAGAAACTGTAGAAAAATTATTATCACACTGTCAAGAACAGTTACTGTTAGAAATGTTAACCACACTCTCAAGAACTGTTGGAAAATGTTTATCACACAGTCATAACTATTGAAAAATATTTATCACATTGTCACGAACTGTTGAAAACTGCTTATCACACTGTCAAAATAGTTGAAATGTTTATCTCACTGCTAGAATTTGATCAAATGGTTTTGTCACACCAAGAATTGTTCATACAGTTTCTCACTCTGTCAGAGTAGTTCAAAATTGTTTATTCAAAATTTCAGAATTTGTTCGCTCACTACGAAATTGTTTATCACACTGGGAGAATGTGTTCAAAACTGTTGTTGTATTGCTTCATACCACTGTATTAATTGCAGAATTGTATAATATTATTGCTTCTAAAGCTTCTCAGAACTGAAGTATTCATTTACAGCGCCACTGTAATGCTTTTTCTCAAGTTTTATTTTTAGTCAATGAAAGCATCAAGCTTTGTATTAATTACACCACTACAGTGACTGTTTTGGATTTCAAATACTATAAACCCCTAAAATATATGATTTAATTTGCTGATTGGTAGGAAGAGACGTTATTTCAATATCTCTCTGGATATATACAAAAGCAAGCAAGATAAATTCTGGATATAAAAGAAAGCAAGGTACCTATTTTTAAAAGAAAAAGAAACACTGATCACAAAGGATGTAATAAATGTATAAATATTTATTTCCATGGGTCAGACAGTGCATTTTACCTATCATTGGCTTTATGACCATTGCCTTTTACACGAGCACAAAGAAAAGAGAATGGAGAAAATAAAAACAATTCAGTGGGACATCACCTATATACCAACAATTATGTAATCAAGGATAATGGTCCTTTTGAGCATCCAACAGTGCTGCTGTTATAAACGTCCATCACGCTGCAGCCAAAAATTAAAAGGTCATGTAATTTTAAAATAATAATATCGCGTTCCCTTACAATGAGTAGATATCGCATTTTCTCGGGATGTGTTGCGTTCCCTCGAGATCATCGCATTACCACCTTATCTGTCAGTTTCTCTCCCGAAAATTATCATTTTCCCTCTTGCATGTTATTCCATCCCTCACTGATTATCATTTTCCCTCGCTATCATCTCTGTGATGCTATAACTAGGCAAATGTTGAAGAATGATTGTCATATATCATTTTGTGCCAATGCAGCCCATGGAGTAGGACAGCCCCAGTGTTCTCCATCATGTCATTGTAAGTATTTTCTACAAACGTGAGAGTATACAATGATCTTGAGAGAGTAAAATGATCAAGAGGGAATGTGACCATCGCGAGGGAATTCGATGATCTTCACGAGTGAACACAAAAGATTGTGATGGAATGTGATAATTATCCTGAGGAAACGCGAAAAATGGCAAGATAACACGATAATTATCGCCACCAGATGTGAAAGATCGCAAGGGAACACAAAAGATCACGCAGGAATGAAATAATCATCGTGAGGGAAGGCGATGATATATCTCTTTCTGTCTATAGTGATGAACAGCATGTCCCTCTAGTTTGGGCAGGTTTTTTTCCTATTTATCGTTATAAAGATGACGCCATATTTGATGGGTTCATTTCATAATAAATATATATACCTAATTATGGGTTGCCAAACCAGATTTGGCATATCGATGCGTCTAATTTTTCAGATCACAAGTCTCTTTTCTGTTTAGTTGCCATAATGGGGCCTTCTTCTTCCAATGATGACCCATCTTTTGACGCAAACGTGAGTAGAGCTATAGAGATACTCCGGGTTTTAAACCATGCAGGATCATCTCCATGAAACATTTTCTGGAACAACCCGTCCTCCCCTTGGTATTTTTGACTTGTAAGTTTGTTTTTCTCAGATAGAATGTTAGTGTCATCATGCATTCCACCAGATGTCACTTAATGCCATCCTAATCTCTCAGTGCAGTCTTACGTAAGCCTACCCTGATAACACTCATTGTTTTTTTGCAAATTTGTCACTAAAAATAATTCACAGCTAGGTGCTTGATCATTCCATGCACTGTAAAGGATTAGAATACTTCAACAATTTATACCATGCATTTCTACTTCATTTGACTTTGACGAACAGGGTGATGTTGTCAAAACATTGCTTCAATATAGATGTGCCCATTACAGGATAACATTTGTTTTGTTTGATAAAAAAAACTTTTTTCTGTGCAGATTTTTTTTTCCGTATTTCTTAGACTGGAACTGGAAGGCATCATGGAAACATGGTAGGCCTGCTTCACAAAATTTAAGGGATGTGTTGAAAACTTACAAAAAGACAAACCACAAACGTATCCAAAGATGCTCAAATAGGCTAATATTCACATATTTTGTTTCAAAAGGCAATAACTGTGAATTGGTTTGAAACAAAACCATAAAAAACAAGATCAGTACATTCATATTGAATAAATGTACCAATAAATTATGGCTTAAACAATTAGCTACTGTAGCCTGGTTAACCCCTATAACTTATCTTTTAACTAGGTGACCGGAAAAGTAGTTTAGTCATTATACAACATGAGGTCAGCTTGATGGCCAAGTTATTTTCTGTTAAAAGCAAAGTAATAGGAGTTAACCACTTTAGAATAACCTGTGTTAATCATTGATAAAACCTAGCACTGGGGTTAGCTGTCACACAGCCTATGTTTGCAATGCCAGTACTCATCCTTCGTGAAAGCCATTTAGCGAGGCAAGGCAATCTTATACTGAACCCAGCTTCCTTCAAATAAACATTTGAGCACATTAATGTTGTCACTGAAGCACAGGTGCTATCTTTTACATAAATATGTGGTCAATTTGCCATTGGGAAACATGTGGCCTTTATGTTACTGCATCCCACACAAGCAAAATGAACACACAATATAGACTAGAATGATTAATGAGAGATTATGTAAAGTATGATAAATAGATTTATTCTATAATAAATAAAATCAAAGCCAGTAGAGTATTGCATTGACTTATAAATTAAGCAGGAACAATATACAATGTATTTATATTGTATTAAAAAAATTGAGACACTATATTAAAATGGACTTCGATACGCTTAAGCGCATATCTTATGTCACAATATCTGAAGTGCAAGGTTTAACTTGTGTTGCATTTATTTCCATTCGTGATTTCAGCCTAGAAACATGTCAGCAGATGTGACGAGTTTAGTTACTAAGGTCACCAGGCCTGGGATCACCCAAAATGAGATGAAGGAAATATATGCCACCTGGGCCCAAAACTACGATGAGGTTAGTGGAACACTCTTTAAAATTGCTAAAAAAATTTCTTTCGACTTTATCGTCCATGTAGATGGTCGCAGTCATGGAAATAGGAGTGATTATACTTAAATAGAAACTATATGTGGTGGCTATGGCCACCATAATAATGCTGCTGCAACATCACTATTTCGTTTCTGTGAATAAAATATAAAGATTGCCTGCATGGAGCTTTGTCTCAAGCGCAACGCCATGGAAAATATTGATATTATCTATAACTGGTTTTGTTTATTATCTATAGAGCATCACAAGCGATGTGAACTTTTGATTGTTTCAGAGTTAGCCTGTTTCAGCAGGAACATGCCTGTACAAAAAGAGAAGACCGGTAACCATGAAATATTTAATTAACGATACAACAGTAAAGAAAAATGTTTTATAACTCATCACATTGGACACTTGTAATGTAAATCTGAAGACTACAGTGGCTAAGCAGGTTTCAATAGTCCTTAATTTTCCAAAAAAGACAGATGAGCTGCACCACTGAATAATAAGCTGCCTTGCACGTATACATTTAAGATAAAGCTACTAATTAAATCTTTTATTTCACTTCAGGACATGTCAAAGTATCGCCGGACCACCCCAGAGGAGCTAATGGTTTCGATTCTAAACTACGAAACCGATAAATCTGTAGCTGTTCTGGATTTGGCAGCAGGAACTGGAACTGTGGGGCAGATGGTAATGCTTGGGTCTCACGGCACGTTACGGAGGACTTTTTGCATCGGCGGGCAAGGATTTCCTGGGAATTTGGATGATTTTTTGATATTTTGTGACATCCCGTAGGTGATTTTTAGGGAATCGGCTGAGCAAAAAGTTGATACATGGCGTTCCTAAAAACGGGGGAACTCCGCCATGGCGGTCAAAAAAGATTCAAGAGTTTTTCTCAATTTTTGGATGTCCGGCGGGCATTTTTCTGGATCGCAGGAGTAAAAAACATTATTGGTGGGATATAGGGCCATCTCCTCCTCCTGCGGATCATTTCTGCTGCTCCTGTGGATCATATCTGCTGCTCCTGCGGATCATTAGCAGCCATGCCGGTGGTTTTTGCAGCCTCGCAGGTGGTTATGATCTTGCTCCGGCAATTTATGATCTTGCCCCGTCGAGTTATGATCTTTCCCCGCTGATATGATCTTGCATTGCTGTTCTATGCCTCTAATCACTTTTTAATTAATTATACAATCATTTGTCTCGCCGTTTCAGGCCAATTTTCCCTAGAAATCATCTTAAGCTGCTCCGTCGCCGTAAAAAGTCCTCTGGATCATGCTGTGAGAATGGGCCATAAGTCACAAGAATTTAACCACAAGAATTATAATTGTATAATAAATATAAAACATTATAATTTAAGCAGGGAATTGAGCACAAGAGAGGACTCAAAAATCTGTGCAATTTTGGTCTCAACAGTCCACAGCACGGAATTAGGTCAAGTGGGTCCAGCTTCTTTTCAATCATTTAGTTTCGTATTTAACAAAACATAACATATTCATCTTCAAAAGTGACTTAAAATCAAATTTTCACCAGTAATATTCCCTGTCCCTATAATTTTTATGGAATACTTCATTATTAGCCTTGAAAAGCTAAATTAAGTTATTAACAAGTGATTCATTTTTATTTCAATACAGACAACAAGAAAACATAACAAATCGTGAGTGTAGATTTCCAATCTCAATTTATCTATCTTTCTGTCTATCGATTTATCTATCTATTATATTCCTATATATATCTTTCTATTCTTTTAATATATAGGCCTATCTGCCTTTCTATTTTTTTCAAACTGCTACATAAGTGCCTTTCATAAATTGAATATGAAATAAAAATGAAAGTTATGGTAACACTATAAGTCCAACAAAATCTTTTAAGTGCTTCGCAAATATTATGGCCATGACATTTACATGAGACAACATGGAATTTCAAAAAAGTTGACATGAAAACCTGAGGGGGTTCAGATTAGCCTCATGGGAAGGAATGATAATCTACAATGTGTTTAAAATGGAAAATTACATGAAAGATTTGGTACATTGAATATGAAATAAAAATGAAAGTTATGGTAACACTATAAGTCCAACAAAATCTTTTAAGTGCTTCGCAAATATTATGGCCATGACATTTACATATTACATCATCGACGTACAACAGTATGATAAGGACAGTACATACATTAAGTAGAAAACGCAACAAGAAAATTCCATGCCAGAGATAGCATATCAGCGGTATCATCAAAGTATAATTGACATTTTTAGCATGAAAGTTTATTTTAAAAAAAAGCAATCAGTCTCTTGGCTTGACAAAATATTTTGTTTCGAAAACTCATTATCGCAATTCTTCATATACCTTATGATAGAGGCAACATGGTATACAAAAAAGTTGACATGAAAACCTGAGGGGGTTCAGATTAGCCTCATGGGAAGGAATGATAATCTACAATGTGTTTAAAATGGAAAATTACATGAAAGATTTGGTAAAAATTTCCATGATCAGTTTGATCACAAAGGAATTTTCCATTGAAATAAACACTTAATTTTACAGTCTGAAGTCAAAGAACATGTGCATATATACATACATGTAAGGAGACATTCTGAATTGTATAATGGCAAGCATAAGCAAACCTAATTATTCCAATCCATCACTTTGTCAGTTCAAAGTATGTTATCTGGGGTAAGGTGGGGAAACAGTGGCAAACAGACAAATAATTATGGTGACAGAGTTTATAGACTGTTTCAACAAAACAAATTAAACCTCAAAACTTAATTTTCTTTTGACCAGATATTTTTTAATCGTAAATTAATAATTTCATTCATCACACCACGAAAGGGGGGCTGGATTTTCCACCAAAATAAAAGGGTGTAGGAACCTCACCCTCCCCTCTATCCCACCTTACCCTATCTTCACAACAGCATATATGAATTCCATAATATAATAATAATGTGACAAATTATAGACGAGACAGAGCCACCGGCTCGCCGAGCGGAGCGAGGCGTCTCGTCTTTTATGGCAAATATAAGAGGAGTGAACCAGATGGTTCAATCAAAAGTAGTGATTGACACATCCCATATGATCCTGGCTTTTTTTTCTCATCAAGCGTGACTACCAAACATGTTCGAAAAAAAATTTCAGAAAAAATGTTGGATAAAAAAACTTTAAAAAAAAAAAAAATTTGAAAAGAAAATTTCTAAAAAAAAAAATGTTCAAAAAATTATTTCCAAAAAATACTGAATGTTCCAAAAAAATATGTTCGGGCGTTCGAAAAAAAAAAGTTATATTTTCCATCGAAACTTTTTTTAACATTTTCCTTCCGAATATTACCTTTCCACCCTATTTCTCTTTGTTCCAATTTTTTTCTGCAACTTTATTATTGAACAAACCTGAATACAAAAATGAATTTCTAGAAATAATTTAGATAATTACAATTTAGATTCTTTAAAATTTTTTTTTTTTTGCATTCAGGCGGTCCCGTCTTCATGCTTTGGCATTTACATGTTATTGCTACACCTTTTATTAACAGTTTAACACTCTTCATATTATAAAGGTTAACGTTGTCCTTTTGTAGCGTTGTAGATAAATGTTTCTGAATTTTTAATCCACTATAGACACACCTAAATAATATTTGACATTCTTGTTCTAAATATGCACTACAGTTAACAAGGACCTAGATAAACAACCCATCATGTTTACAATGCCCAACAAATCATGTGTTTATCACATAAGCCTACTATTAAAGTTGCAAATAGCAAGGGCACTCTCTTCACTTAGTGAGATTGTGACATAACATTTCGATACTGCAATAAATTGCCAATAATCAAAGAATTGAGACAGGATTAGTATAATAGTAGTTGCCAGTACAACATTATATTATTATGCAATCAAGCTATAAATACACATAAGAGTGTCAATATGCCAGTCTACAAACTGGTTAACTTCTATAAAAATCAGAGCAGGGATCATTGAGATATTGAAGTTTTTGTAGGGGGGGGGGGGTTATTTTTGCTGTATGGTTTAAGATGATTTAGCTAATGTGCAATGTTTTTGCAACCGTATGTGTTGTGAAAGCCTTAAAGTATGTCAGAGAATTGGTTGTAAAAACTGCCCATTCATAAAAACCATCAATTCATAATAATTTTTGCCATTTATTCCTTCATATTTCAGCTGAAAGAAAGGGGTTTCACCAATTTGGAAGCATATGATGGAAGTCAAGAGATGTTAGACGTTGCAAACTCCAGAAATATTTTCAAAAGACTTCACTGCCAGTTTATTGGAACTGACCCATCTCCAGGAATAGATAACGGTATGGAAAAAAACATAAAGCTAAGTAGAAAGAAATGTAATCTTTCTCAAGAGAACAATAATTCAGCTCTTATAATGTCGGTTAACTGACATGATCACATTTTAACATACAAAAGTCAAAGCCAACCAGATTTTAAAGTTAGCATTTTTTGCAAAGTTATAATGAGTAGGCCGAACATCTTGGTCGACTCATATATTATGTGATAGTGATTAAAATGTAATTAGAAAAATTTAGAAGCCAGGTTTGTGTTGAACTCAATTTTTAAAAGTCTTGAAATGTACACTGTTCTGGCTGCTCATGAGAGTTGATTGATGAGATGGAAGAGAGAGCAGGAGTACTCAATGTGTAATTATATGTTACACTTTTACTTGATGTGAGGGATCTTCTACTTGCCTAGCACCAGTAATATACAGGAACTCATATAAGGTTTGGAGGCATATATGATGGAAGCCAAGAGATGTTGGATGTTGCAAACTCCAGAAACATTTTTAAGAGACTTCAGTGCCACTTTATTGTTAATGGTCTGTCTCCAGGAATAGAAAATAGTATGGAAAAAACCCAAAGCTAAATAGAAAAGAAATGTAATCTTTCCAAAGAGTCTTTAAATACATTACATTTCCCAAACTGTAACATGTAATTTCAGAGACATATGACGTGGTGGTTTGTTGTGGCGCTTTCTATCCTGGTCACCTGGATGAGACGTGTCTTTTAGAGGTTTTACGAATGATGAAGAAAGGTAGGTTATCAATAAGTCATGATATGGCAACTGTCACATTCCTTGAGTCAGGGTATAAAATAAGCGTGCAACGATCCCAAAATGTGCAGTGATCAATCTGAAATGTGCAGTGATCAATCTGAATTTGTGCAGTGATCAATTTCACCCTTTAATGCTAAATTGTGGTGAACTGCATAGAGCTAAAAATATATGTTCAACAAATGTAATAATTTTGCGCGCCTGTTGATAGTTTTGGCAATTTGTATTGCTTGATAACTCAAAGACAGTCCTGAGTCACTGGTTTGTCGTTCATTAGATTTTCCAGATACAGTGTCATGATGTAAGAAGAATGTATTATTGCTCATGGATAGCTAAATATATAAATCTTCAAGCACTGCTTTAGAGCACGGACATTACAATTATTCACAACACTTCTGGATTAGACTCCAGCGACTGGTGCTCATCACCACTACAGACACTTCAAGGTTGGCAAAGCCCCTACATCGACCACCCCGCTGTAATTTTGTACTTATGGGGTACAGCCATGCAGGGTTGTTGATTGACTTACCCATCTTCCTTTCATTGTTTAAGGAGGTAAGCATCATGCAGGCCATAGAGCAGGAGATCTGGCAAATGATCAGAATGTCAGTGCCTGCGAGGCAACAGGAAATTTTCCCCAGATAATTTTATCTGATTCTGGTTCAGTAGGTGCAACTGCTTTGAAACCATACTCCTAAAAACTATGCATTTGAGAGTAGAACAATCCAGTTTTGTGAATCTGAAAATAGTCATTAGCCAACCGTGTTATTGTTTCTTACTGATTAGCTAGGGGCAACATAAATGTATCAAAGGGTTCAGCATAATATCAAAAATTAAGACCCCTCAACACAACTTCATGTGACACAAAATTGTGATTTCCCTGCATTTGTTGAAAAATTGTATTGACAGCAGATTTTAGTCTCACAAACCAAAGCTGGTTGCCTAGTTGGCCACTTCATTCCAAAACAATTTAAATTGTGGCAAAATTTGGCCATGTTGAGACAATGAGACAGACCTCACTTTGCCCCTAAAAATGTTTGATCACTTGACATGTTAATTGCAATTTTAAAATTGCTACCAACATAAAATTTTACTGAAACTTTTGGTAGGCATTAAAAATTAATTTCCTGATTCAGAAAGCCTTGAAAATTTACCAGAATCAAGGTTTCTCACCAGAAAGCACAAATCCCAAATAATACAATCTCAGATATTTCAGGACAAAAATATGAATAAACTGAAATTTTCAGATTTTTTCGACAACCTGTGGATTAAATGCAAATGCACTGAGGTGGCTGAAACAATGCTTTATAACACCTGGGCTATATTAAAACTTGTTTGCCCAATTGCAGGTCTCTGGGGTTTACACTGATTGAGTCACATGCCTTCAAATATCTGGACTTACACAAATTTCACAAAAATATCAATTTTTTTTTCAGAGTAACTATTCAAGATGTCACTGTATATGATTTGTGCTCTCTGCTCAGTAACCTTGGTTCTGGTGAATTTTCAAGGCATTCTGAATCAGTCAAGTGGGAAAATTTTCTGAAATTAATGAAATTACACAGAATTACCAAAAGTCTTTCAATGGCTCCAGTAACATATTTTGTTATTTCTCTGAGCTTCCAAACAGTTGCATAAATAAATGGACGTATCTCCTCAATTTTTACTGGAACAAAGGCTGATCAATAGACTTTGTTTCAAATTATTCAACTAAAATACTGTCATGTTCAATTTTGAACTGGCATTTAATTAACTGCAAAAGAAAGACAGTTTGTTGTTTGTTTACTTCAGAAGTGTAGAAATGTAAGCAGCAGAGCTCAATCAGACACAATTAAAAAAATAACTTCAGCAAAAGCCCATCAACAAGCTGTCTAGACACGTGTGCTGATATTGCATTCCATTTTAGGTGATAATATTTCATATTTCAATTGAGCCATGCATCAACGCTGGCACTTGAGAATGCCGA
The DNA here is from genome assembly GCA_026936325.1 of Platynereis dumerilii. Taxonomy (NCBI): domain Eukaryota; kingdom Metazoa; phylum Annelida; class Polychaeta; order Phyllodocida; family Nereididae; genus Platynereis; species Platynereis dumerilii. The sequence goes on from JAPTHN010000139.1 coordinate 685,705, forward strand.
TTGGTCACCTAAGTTCGCACAAGACAATATGTCACTGTGGCAAAACTGGACGAGGGTAACTGAGTTACCCTCGTCTCAATTTTTGAAAAATAAGCAAATTATCTAGGTCATCCCATTGGATCCCATGTTAAAAGAGGACGAGGGTAACTGCTTTTCCATTTATTGAATGACGAGGGTAACTGTAAATGGTGACTAAGGTAACTGCATGCATATTGTACAGTATGTTGTTATTAACTGACAAATAATGAATGGATTGGATGGATTATTGGCAGTTATATGGCTTGTATATTACTATGATCATATTTTTGCATTGCATTTGTTTATCACCAGATGTAATTGAACAATAAAAACAAAAACCTGAGCCAGTGGTTTTTGCCTTCAAAAAATGAATAGGAGGCAATTAATCGGGCAACTCAAACTACAGTGCCAAATCCATATATAGACAGATACATGGATAGATCGATAGATCGCTAGGTATAGATTGCTGTAGAGATAGATCGCTAGACGGATTGCTATATAGATAGATAGGTAGCAGGGGCGTATCTAGAAATGGTCTGGGGGGGGGGCCATTACATGGGGTGATTACGGAGCACTCCGCGCCTTTTCCCATCTCATCCATGATAATTTTTGGCCTGAGGGGGGGCCATGGCCCAATGCCCCCCCCTAAATACGCCACTGATAGGTAGATAGATAGATAGACAGATGGATACATAGATATAATATTATTATATATTGATAGACTGACAGATTGATTGACAGATTGACTGACTGATCATGATTGATTCTTACCGAACTGCTGCAACATAACAGCACCTTCAGAAAGATGCTACATGGTCTTGTCAAACTGTGTTCTAATTCAGTCACTGAATGTGAAGCAAGGTATAATCCTTGTATAATTTATACACTGCCAGTCATGCTGCTTGCCTTTGACTTAGTGTTACACTTAACAGCATCTGGGTGCTTGAATTCTTATTTGATCATCTTGAAATCGACCGATATTAGTGTGAAGACGATTATGAGAGATAAATTGTGAAAATAGCCTAAAATTTCCAACGTTGCTCTCAAAAATAGGGGCTTTTCAGAGTGAGTAAGCCATTGCCATGTTATTGAATAGAATGATGTGTCCACTTGTTTTGACCCATCTGCATTTTTCATAGCAACAGAGGAATTGAGTGAAAACTTTTGGCCTGCAGTGTGTATTTTACAGTCATCTATAGCATGTCCATTGTTCATGTTTGCCAGGCTACAGCAGCCTGCTTTAGTTGCGAGCGTTAGCGAGCAGGCTACAGCATTTCATTGCTGGTGTTCTATTTCACGTCCTCGCACACATGCATTTTTGAAGCAGTCAAGCAAAGTTCTGCTGAGTTCTGCTGAGCGCGGACCTGACAGGCAGCAGCGTGGACTTTAGGGGCAGCAGTCCCAGTGACCTAGAAGCCAATTCGATACCCAATTCGACATGAATTTTGTCAGTCTGCAGCCTCGCTCGCTCACCTGCTTACACACAGAGCAGACTGTTGTCAGTCAGCATGTTTGCTTCATTCCAACATTATGCAACATATATGCTTCTACTAAAGTTGTGACGTGCACAATTTGGCATGGACCAATAAAAGGGTGTTTTATTTTGATCAGAGGGACAGGTACAGTCTGCATACGTTGAATATCAGAATATGAAATAAAATGAAAGTTCTGATAACAGTTTAGGTTCTGCAAAAACTATATAGTGCTGCTCGAATTTCATGGCTGTGCCATTTAAATACTAAAACTTAATAAGTCAAATTCATTGTTCTCAAACATAGACTGCACAAATTGAATCTATTGCAAATACATAATTTGCAACTGCTTGGCATCACTTCAATTCTTCCCAAGGGCTTGATAACACACCACTCCAAAAGAGAGATCAGTACAAAAATTCAGTGGAAAAGTCAACAATAACTTCTGCAATTTTGTACATGCATTGAATATCCCCAAAAAAAAAGTTTTTCAAACAACAATAACTCCATGTACTTTCAAAAATGCATTATGTCGTGTTACCTAAGAAAGATGCTTTCTAATGTGGGACTGCTTCATTGGTTTCTCAATGTGAAGTTGTGGAAATGTTATACTAGTATTTAAATAATTCATGGTCTATAGCCACAGCATAATTTTAAAAAATATATACGAATATGGTTCATAGAGATGCTTCAATAATGGGCAAATGATGTCAAAAGTGTGTGAAATTCATCAATGAATTTTTTTTTTTACTTTTCAGTTACAATGTTGTATAGTTTGATGTATCTGTACAATTTGCGCAGTCTTGTTACTTGGTATAGTGATTGATGACTGTTGGTCATGATAGGGCAATTACCCTCGTCACAGCAACATGCCTGCTCACAGTTACCCTCGTCTCGAGAAACAGTTACCCTCGTCATTTCAGGGGTGATTTAAGTCATTTCCTGGCTCACACAGGCTCTACAAGTGTTTCAATTTTGTTGAAGTGTCTTTTTCGGTCTCTATTAATGGCCATACAATACTTGGATAAGTCCTAACTTTGCTCATCTGCTCAAATTCATTGTCACATAACATTTAAGGCTATTTTAGGGACGAGGGTAACTCAGTTACCCTCGTCCAGTTTTGCCACAGTGATATGTGCAGTGATCAAATTTCCTCATTTTATGCCCTGCCTTGAGTCAAACATTTGGTTGTTTGCTTGAGTCGGACACCTTGAATAGCTACGTTGAACATTTTTCTTGAAACTGGTCATCTTTTGAACCATGCATTAAGGAGTCTCGAGACCCAGCATGAACATATTGAGGATAAGCATATTCCTGAAAAAGCGTACTTGCAGACGGACTGCAATCTATATAAAAAATTAGGTTGCAAACACGTACTTACCAGACTTATGCTACAATCTCACGGCACGTTACGGAGCACTTTAGATGTCGGCGGGATGGTATTTCCTGGTAATTTGGATGAATTTGGGTGATCCGCCGTCGACTTTTCACATCCCCCATGGGTAGTTTTTGTTCCCCTCAGAGGTTCCTAGAAATGGAAAAACTGCGCCTTGGATGTCAAAAAAGATTCAACAGGTTCAAACTTTTTTTTCATGACGGCGGAACAGAGCCAAAAATTTTCTTGATTTTTGGATGTCCGGCGGGGATTTTTTCAGTGAGAACGTCTCAAAAACATCTCTGGCAGGATATTAGGACATCCCCTGCCCCTGAGGGGACCTCTCCTGCCCCTGCGGAGACCTCTCCTGCCCCTGGGGGGACATTTGCAGCCTCGCCGGCAGTTTTTGACATCCCGCCGACGGTCTTTTGACATCCCGCCAACGATCTTTGACATCCCCCAGGCATTTAGATCTTGCCCCCCAGGCATTCAGATCTTTCCCCCCAGGCATTTAGATCTTTCCCACAGGGAAATGATGTTATCCCACCGATTTACGATCTTATCCCGCCATGATATGCTTTTAATTAATTATGTAATGGTTTTATAAACATTGTATGTCGCCGGGATTAGGGTGCATCGTCTGCCCCTATATCTTCAAAACATCATGCACTTTTGCATGGGTGTTCCCTTTTATCATAAAAGAAGCCCTGCAAAATTTTAGGAAAAAATTCTAATGCCAAAGGGTGGCACAACAGCCTTGAAATTTCAGTATTAGGTCATATTTTAGCGATTCGCGGTTATAAATAATATTGTCAATTTCAAATGAAATGATTTTTGAATGGCATAGTTAGATTCCTTATAAAGAGAGCTTTAATTTGAATACCAACATCAATGGTTTCCATTCAGTAGAAGTCAAAATTGAGTGGAGATATTTTCTTTTTTATTGGGTAAAATGTGATAAATCAAAAAAAGGATGTTAATATGACTTTGGGAAGTCAAAGAAGTCTACAAAGTGGAAATATGGTCTACTACATCATCTGATAAAACCTTGATTGCATTATGATGTAGTCAGAATAAAAAAAAAAAGCAGAACGGTGTCTCAACGAACTGTTGTATTTCTCATATTTACATGTAATTCATATAAATTTGCACATTTGAATTTGATGAATAACTATCTAGAAAAAATTTTCAATTTCCTACTTTCTTCAGCAAAGTTTTCCTTATGTTTTATTCTTGTGATTACATCAAAGTTAGGCAGAAGTTGACCTTTTAAGTTGATTTTTCCGAACATTTTGTCATAATAGTCAGGAACTTATGGCTTTCCAAAAAACTTAAGTATGAGAGATTTTCAAAAATATAGCTTTCTACCATTCAAATTAAAGACAATTTTCTTCTAAGACTACAGGTATATGAATAGAAATCACACAGTCAACCATAAGCTAAATATTTCTAACCGCGACTTTTCAATTCATAATTTTTTGACAATTTTGGACTCAACTTTGACACAAAAGTGCCACCCTAAAGCCACATCGGATCTTATTGAAATTTTGCAGAATGTGTTTCTATGGGCATAGGTACAATATGGCAAAAGTGCAGATGAATATTTCAATTTTTTCATTTTTAGGGGGCAGACGATGCACCCTAGCCGGGATGGTCATTTTTTTCCAAGAATTCAACTCAAGCTACCCCTCAGTGGTAAAAAAGTTCTCCGTAACATGCCGTGAGAACTAGGCATTAGGCCTATCTGCATTTTATTTTGTAAAAGCAAAACACCCATTCGTCCCATCACAAATAGGTATCAATATTTTGGATAATCATGAATATTTCTTTGCGCAAAAAATGGCAGTGAATATAATTAGATATACTAGTAGTAATAAATTAAATTCATGCGGTAATTTGTAATAATATAATTTCTGTCCTCTTTGTATTTCCAGGAGGACGTCTTTATTTCACTCGAATGCATTATGAAGACGATCCAATCGTAAATGAAATTGAAAAATTAAACAAAAAAGGAATTTGCACTCTGTTTGAAAGACGACTTGTTCCGAAATTGAATGAGCATGGAGACGGTTACATATTCATTGTGAAGAAGACTGATTAAGAATAAATTTTATAATACCTGGATTGATATTTGTGGTTTAATTAATTAATTTCAATATAGGTAAGGATGCAAGGAACAATGACTTACAATCAGGATGAGATGAACGAAGACAGAGGTGCTGAGATGAAGAATGAAGATTTATACCTCAGGGCAAATGGTGAATCGAACGTGGTATCAAAGTGGATTTTCCATCTTTCGATAATAATGGAATTGCCCTCAATTTACCCGACAGAGTGTTTTTAAAGGGCATGTTTACAGTGATTTTGGTTCAGAAATATGCAGTCAAAATAGAGCAGCAAGGCGTTTGCTAATGACAAATTGAGATAGGACAACTGACATGCCAACAGAAATACCCTAATATTTTGGTTTACATAAATGATACAGAGCTACAGATATAAGTTTTTCTCACAGAATGTGTGACCCTTTAATATCTATTAAGGAACAAATCCAGTGTGATGCTAATGACGCAATATTGGAGACATTGACACAACAACCTCCTGCTCTTATACAGAACATTATTTTAGCTATTGGTAATTAGATTTTAGAAGACTGACAGTCAAGTCTCCATGTATGGAAGAGTTTAATTGAATCATGATCCTTTAGTAGTTTTTGTGATGCGATCTTTCGCAGAAAATGTTGGTGGAGACAGGCCATTTACAGGGGGGTTGGTCACATCAATGCTATTTTCGGATGGGATAAAAATATTCTGCCACATATTTTTTGTGTTATAAGTTTTGCTAATATCCTTGTCGATGACAAATGACAAAAATACGTCCTCCATGTGCCTTCCTGCCATTATGAATTGTTGCTAAACATTGGAGACAAGAATTTCAGACTTACCAAATTTTGACTCAAATGCCATAAGCCTCCCTTTCCTGCAAAATAACCTGCCATTGTACTACATACACCGAGTGCCAAGCTATTAGGCAATGATGGGTTTTGAACCATATCTAGAAAAGTATTTGGAATATTTTTATGGTCTTAACCCACATGTGTGGCCTGGAATACAAGATTATTCGGTGTGAATTTTGTCCCATTTTGTCCATGCGGTCACAAGTTATGGCATGTATTAGAGGTGTCAGGTGCGCCAAGTTACCGGCGAGGTACTTTGGCACACTGCAGGCAAATACACGCAAACAATTTAAAGTTATAATAGCTTGGATATATTCCTAATAATAATAATTTCCTTAAAGTTATAACATATTTGGAAGCTTACATGCCTCCACTAGGAAGCAATCCATGTTACTCTGCCCCACTCCAAAGCCTCTCATTGGACTACACTCTAAAAAAAAAACAGACAAAATTGTTTTTTTAGATTCAAAATGGTTTTTTGAAAAACCAAATTTCAATGCAAAAAACCAACATGGATTTTTTTAAAAATCCATGTTGGTTTTGCATTGAAATTTGGTTTTTCAAAAAACCATTTTGAATCTAAAAAATCAATTTTGTCCCGACTTTTTTTAGAGTGTAGAAATATGTCATATTACTAAAAACACTCTTATGCTATTAGCTTCGTGCTGCATCACTTTCATCCAGATCGTAGCTCTTCACCCAAGTCAACAGCAAATCAAAAAAGTTATGATTGATCACATCATATTTGGAATGTTATTCAAATAACAATGGTAGTTCGTAGACATATGTCAAGTGTTTGAATTGCTTTGTATTCAAGTACAAAGCTCAGAATTGGCAGAAATTTGCACAGGACAAAGTCTATGGGATCAAGTGAGCATTGAAGGAGTGTTTTTTTTTTTATTTTTTTTTATACTAAAAATGTCTTATTTCCAGTTCAGGAGAGGCTTTGTTGGTGGATTTTTAGCTACACCCTTTGGTATTCCAATGGAACAGAATAAAGGGGACTGTTCCCAATTGAAGGCATTCAAGCTTCAGAATATGGCATTTAAGGCAATTGATAGTATGAATATATCCAGGCCATTATCATTTGAGATTTAAAGTTTTGTCTGAATTTGAATGCAATACCCCCAATATACCTTATTTATGAGCCATTTTATGCAAAAATTAAGAACGCAGCAAAAACTAGAATTATTTATTGTTTAGAGGGTGATATAGGCCTAACACTTTTAACACATGTTCCTTTCAGTGTAAATTATTTCACAACATGTTTAGGCCTTGCGTAAAATGCAGAAAATAAAAAGTTGAATAAAAAATCAAATCCTATGTCGCACCATTGACACAACTGCAATCCAAACGGCACAACTTAACCTCAAATTGATTTTCAGGATAAAACTGGTTGTCAAAAATAAACAAACAATGCGAGGCAAATATCTAGATATACCTCCTAACTCCATCCTACCAGAGGGACATCATCTCAACACAAATACCAAATGACTAAGTCACTAAGAAAGAAGAATGTCAGTCCTCTGCACTTCAAAGTTTCAGCAACAAAGTTGATTTTATGAGTGTAGGTTTTCATACCATTATATTTGTTTGTTCTTTTCTTGGTGCCTAATGATGTTGACAGAGTGGGTAAATATGGGTGGCATTGCCTTCTCTACCCAGTTCTGCATTTCACTCAAACAGTTGGTGGCACAACTTACCCCGGTCTCCCCTAAAGACCAGAAAGGCAAAAAATGGGCACTTTTGGCTTCTTCTTTTTTAAGCTACAGAGCACTCTCCAAATGTGGGTTGTGCACAGCAAGGATAATGCTTTGAATTGAGACGTCTTTATGAAAAGTTTACGTAACATGACCAGAGACATCTCAGAAGTGCCAATGCTTTTTTCAAGTCAAAATATCAAACGGAACACCGATTTTTAAATTGTTTGTGCAAGAAATCATGAATTCCATGGTAACAGAATCACCGTGGGGTCATTAAAATGTTACTTAATTGACAGATGACCGAAGATATGGTGTACAAAACCATGACTTTGAGATCTATTCTGATTTATGTAAATGTAAACTTAACTTTTTGACATGTACAATTTTTGTCATCGGCCCAATCAGTTTTTTATGGCAAACCGAACTTTGGGTATCGGAATCACAAGCAAAAACGTCCAATTTTATGACTTTTTTATCTCATCATCTCATTTAAGAAAAATATTCCAGCTATGGGAGAGAGTAACTGACAGTGCTCATCCTAAGAATATATTCTCAAAGTTGTTCCATTTCGATGGACATTGGTCTTCACAGATGGAAATTACTGCTCCCTTTGGGATAGGTTTTTAACAAAATTGTGTGATTCTGTTACCGAGTCAAATGTGATTCCGTTACCTTTAATTGAATTAAGCGTATGGACTGAGAAAATAACAAAATGGTAAAAATTCTTTAAAAATCGAAAATTTGAAAAATATTTACATCAAGTAATGTCAACATCAAACATCAAGAAGCAAGTTATCCATCTGCCTTGAAAAAAGGCATTTTCTTGATTTTTTTAGTGAAAAAAAAAATGTTAATGATAAAATAATATCACAATTTCTGATAGATTTTGCAGGTAAACAATCTAACCACCATCAATATTTCAAAATGTATGTAAGTAAAAAGTGGCCCATCATATATGGTTCACAAATAATCTTGTTTTGGGTTAATATTTTGAAAATTGTCTGAGCCAGGTCACTTTATGTGGGAAAAGGTCATGTTTTCAAGAGACAACATTTGCGTGGAATTCATGAAATATGACATCGATCGTTTTACTCAGTTACTCAGCCTGAATTAGGAACATTTCACACTATTTTTGCTGATCAAGGATGTGTTTTAAAATCGTTGCAATTGTTGTTTTTTAAATATTTGCAAAAAATTAAAAAGATGGGTGTTCTGTTTGATATATATATAGTGATTTGAAAGAAGCATTGGTGAGTGGATGTGAACCAACAGCATTGGACCAATCAGATAGTTGTTTTCCTTATGAGTATTTGTCACTCTAATGCTGCAATGTTGACCTGATGTAAACCTCAAAGGTTGTTTGTTACGTTTATTCTATTTCATCAATTGCATGCTGAGTCCAGTCAAAAATAAATTTTTAGCTTCTCAGATCGACTGACCCAACAGATTTTCTGCCTACGCAAAAATTAATTGAGCTGGCGAACAAATTTTATTTTAAAAATTGAGATAACAGTTTTTTTTTTGTCCTACTCACTTACCCGTGAAAAAGTGCCTCTCAAGAAGATTCGGGGAGCTAAAGATCAATTAAAATAATTATATGCCTGAACTTATAGTTTGCCACATTTGCTGAAAGATCTGTCCAGAATCTTTTAGCCACACCGAAGGCATAACCATTGCACAACCACAATTGTGTT